>CM046363.1:21773434-22430724 GCA_025413025.1 Ficus hispida | reverse complement strand
TAGGGGGAAATTTAGGCTGCAAGTTCATCTTTTGTAACTAACAATTTTGATAAGCATAATTTTTTGTTTTGGTTTTGTTTTGTTTAGGTTTTGTTTTTTTCCCCTAAAATTTGGCATTATGGCATTGACTACAGGGGAAGTGTCAGATTGTTCACAGACACCATTTTGCTTCGCACTTGAAAATAATAGCCTTTGTTGTTCGCTTTGAGGAGGAATTTTTTGCCCTTGTCAAGGTCTTCATAGTTTTTCATTTTGTGTTGATACGCTTACTTACTAGATTTTGAGGATTATATCTGACCCTCGAAAAAGGAAATTGTGCGCTATATTGATTGTATCCTGTTAACTTTGTAAAGGTACGTTCATCAAGGTCTTGGAGTAGTGTGAGGCACTTAATGGACCTTTTTTTAATCATATATAAAACTTTTTCTGGGTTTTGAATTGATGCCAATTTATTTTTCGGTAACCTAGTCTCCTCAAAAGATTCCTCTCTGGCTCTCCTTTGCTCAAGAGCTTGATTCACCATGGATGTGATGGGCTAGAAAGTCTTGAGGTTAGCTAGGATCAAAAGCATTTCAGTCTAGACATGTAATTAAGTTGCTCAAAATGGTTGATATACAAGCACCAAATCTCCAAGCTTTTTCATTTTTGGCTTGTCAGCATTGGGGAGGCCTGAGATTACCTTAGCCAGTTGTGATGAGAGTTTGAAGCAACTAAAAATTGAGCAACATGAAATTGCCAAATCATGATTGGCTTTAAACTATGGATTCTAGGTTTGTTTCCCTTAACATTTCAGTTCTTTACTTCCTTCCTAATGCTCACATTGAGATTTCTAGCCCAAGCCTGAGGAAATTAGTCATCAAGCATTGTTGAAGCTTTGGTAAGGATTCCATAATTAATACTCAAGACTTGCGTTTTGTGGAGTTCATAGACAATAACAATCCTTTCTATTCTCTGTCCAAATCAAATAATTTTATCGTGAGTGGAATTCCCATAGTCTCCCCTTGCAAATCAACCCGTTTGTACTCTTTGGATGCACATGTTGAAGGAATGTTTATTAATTTTCTAAAACCGAACATTTTAAAGATGCGAGAATGACAGTTTTTAGCTGTAACAAGAGTGGAGATTAATGTTGTTCGGGGGTGACATAGAATTTGTGAGGGGGACAACAAATCTCTCAGCAGCTTCTGGTTGGATGGTATCCCACGTGCACCACATGGGGATCCTCATATTGAGGTCAAATATGAGATTGAGGCTAATGGTATTGCTGTTGACAAGGGTACCGGGAAGAAGCAGGACATTACGATCACAGTGCTAGCACCTTGCCCGGTGATGAGTATTTTTCTTGGTTTCTTAGTGCAAGGCAGGTGTATTTCTTAGCCTTTAGGATGACAAAATTTAATTAGAGGCTTTATGCTCGTATTTGAAACCTTCTTTGCATGGTTATAAATAGTAACGACTAACGGTGGAAAAAAAAAATATGGAAAATTTACAGGTTGATAAAATGGTTAAGAGGAAGTAGAGAAGTTCTCAAAGGAGGATAAAGAGAAGTGGGATGTAATGGACACGAAGAACCAGGCTGATTCAGTTGTCTATTAGACAGAGACGCAGCTGAAGGAGCTGGGAGACAAGGTGTCATGATGCAGATTTCACATACAGCAAGTGAGGTGGCTAGACAGTCGGCAATCTAATTTTTTGTTTCCTTGATGATTTTTCTCCGTTCAGTAAATGTTTATAGAAGTTTGTTTCCTGCGGAGATTTTTGGATCTGGTTTTCGGCTTTTAAATTTTTTCCAGTCATTTTTGTGTTGGTGGAGAAACGAGGAAGGGAAGTTGTTTTAGATTTAGAAAATAGCGGATTATGAATTGGTAGAAAAGCATATATACTATGATCACTAGGTAATACCCTCATGAGGCAAAATGTTGGGGGTTTTGGATTGAAGCTTTTTCATACACATTATTTCCATTATTGGTGTATTGAATAAATACATGAAGCCATATGGTTATTTTGACATTGATAAAATTTCTACCTTGAGTTTTATTTCTTTTTTTTTTTTTTTTTTAAGTTGAATTTCTAATTCTTGTACTTGGATTGGGATGACCAATATAGGACACCTCTAAAATTCTCATTGTTTCGCATCACCTAGTGGGCATTTTTCAGGACTACAATTTCGTTTCAAGACTACAGCAACGTTATAATTTGTGCCAAAGCCTCTAAACAATGTATACCATTACTAGACCAGTATCGTTACTGCTATTCTAATGAAACTTTATCGTCTTTTGTAAATGAAAATTGCTGGAAATATGGACATACCGTGTCTGGGATTGTCCAGTTGTTGTACAGTCTATTGATTTTCACAAATATTGGTATGTTTGGTCATTTCGTTGATTACCATTAGTAATTACAGTTATTACTATATTAATCATGGTGTTTGCAAGGAATATTCACCATAGTGTTGATTGTGAGTTGTAATGATCCTAAAACTATGTATGGTTGATAATAGGCATTATTATGGTTTTTAGTATGCACCACATGTTCCGAACACAAATCCAAAGAGTTCGCTCTCAAAACAAGTAAGCCCGTAGACTGTAGTCATGCCAATGTAACAAAATCTTAGGACAGACCACATGATGTTCAAAAGTTCTCACTAAGAGTTCTCTATCCACTAAAGAGCATCCTTCGCAGAAATTTCTCCAGCCACCGCATAGAACAAATCTTCCCTCCAAGTTTCGTAAAAGATGTTCCAAACACAAACACCAAAGAGTTCGCTCTCAAACAAGTAAGCTATAGACTGTAGTTAATGCCAATGTAACAAATCTTACGACAGACCACATGATGTTTAAAAGTCCCTGGCTGAGAGTTCTCTCTCCCACTAAAAAGCATTCTCCGCGGGCATTTTGTCCAATCATCACAGTAGAACAACTCTGCCCTGCAAATTTCATCAAAGAATTTTGGTTTGAATTACATAAAAGAAAGGGAAAAAAAAATTAAGAAGAAGAAAGATTCAAGACTATCTTGGATAGCTTACAAAGGAACATAGTATGACTTCTCTCCATCTTTCGTGATAGGCGGCTCTCGATACACTTACAGTGCCTGCCCATTCCGGTTCGTTGGTGATGCTACATAACAAATTTCTGTGCTTATTGAAGAGTTATGATCCAATAATAACACGACAACAGGTGGAGAAAGAGGACTCACAGCTTATGGAAAATTGCGTGAGTAGGAACAGTAGGCTCGTCTTAGGATCAGTGGGATCGGGATCAGTAGGATCAGTAGGATCGGGATCAGTAGCATACTGCTCCTCGTCCTCATCGGTGCTAGGATAATCTTCTCCGTCCAAGTTATCATCACTATCATTTTCCTCATTACGCTCGTCGTCATCACCCTCAACAGCGAGATCCGTATTACTTCTTCACTGTTATCATCTTCATCATCATCTTCATCATCACTGACATCATCGTTCCCAGTGCCTTTTAACTCATCCATAAACGCTACAAGCCTTTCACATTCGTTGCATTTAAAAACTCTGGTTCGAAGCTTTGCCTTTGCTGTGCATCCTACAATACAAAAAGAATTTTCATGTGTGTGTGTGAGTATATATATATATGTATAATATATGTACAGGTATAGTATAATTCAGATTTATATCTTTACACAATTTAATACATATATAGTTATATTTCTTTCAAGAGATAACTTCTCTAGTTGTTGTGTATGTCTCTGGTATGCTCACAGTCGTTACAGATGCAAAAGAACTTTCGTGTGTGTATATAGTTATGTATAATGTACATACAGATATGGTATAATCCAGATTTATATATCTACAGAATTTAATTTATTCTACACAATATAATATGCAAATATTTATAATGAGTATATACACACACTACACAATATATATATAAATATTTATAATGAGTGAGTTGCAAAGTTCAGATTTATATTGGTGTAATATATATTTACAATAAATCTATAATATAAAAATATATAAATATTTACAATATATGTTTTGAATAAATATGTACAATTTCATATTTATATTTATATATATGCATTATATATATATATATATTTTTGCTAAATATATATGTGTATAATATGTATAGGCTGCGATACAACCAGAGAGAGAGAGAGACTTCGCTACGTTGGCGGCGAGAAGACCAAGTCGGAGGCCCTCTAGGCAAGCGACAGGACGTGATCGCGACGGGCGCCGGCGAAACCCTCGCCCGACGCGATCCGAGTTCCTCCGACTCCATCCTCGTCGCGGCTCTCTCGAGGTTGTATCGCCGTCCGTACTGAATTATATATATGTATATATATTTTACATAACTATATAGCATTATTGAATTGCAAAAGTTCAGATTTATAATTATGTAGATATAAAATATTATAAATATTTATTTCGAGCAAAAAAATATATATTTACAATTTATATATTATTTTATAATATATATATATATATATATATACAATATCATATATATAGATATTATGTATAGACTGCCATACAACCCGAGAGAGAGAGTTCTCTACGTCAGCGGCGAAAAGACCAACCCGAAGGCGCTCGAGGCCAGCGACCGGACTTGATCGCGACGGGTGCCGGCGACAAGTACAGAGAAGAAAGCTTCTCACGTTCCCCGTCGGCGGCGAAGAGGCCAAGCCGGACGCGGTCCGAGTCCCCCGACTCCCCCCTCGTCGCCGCATCGTCGATGGCTCTTTGTCTCGAGGTTGTATCGCCATCCGTACAGAGCTTTCGTATATTATATATATATATGTATATATACATATATATATATATATTTTTTACACAACTATATAACATTACCTCTGATGGATCGATTTCGATGCACAGATTCCCAATTGGTTCTTCATTTCTTCACACAGCTCTTTGTAGAGCTTGATTAGCTCGCTGTCAACTTGGAGAAAGGCTCTGATATTCTCAGGAGTAGGAGCACCAACACTGGTCCCTGAATTTAGGGCAAAAAAGAGTAAGAAGACAGAGGAGAGAAGACGGATGAGACAAGAGAGAGGAGAGAGAGGAGGATGTTACCCTCGCTTCTGCCCATTGTCCATTGCATTCCTCGAGCCTGTCGCTAATGGCGTAGAACCGTTCCAGCATCAAATCTATGGCATCATATTCTGCCTCCATTGAAGTGAAAAAGAGAGGGAAAAAAAAAAAAATGAAATGCTGAAGTTGAGGGACGAACAGAAAGCAGATATATATAGGCGCCAATTTTAAATTAGTTATATCAGCAAAAAGCGACACCCTAGTGGAAGGTAGTTCTTCTTTCTGTTTTTTTGGGAATCATTTGTACCCTTACTTATTTATTTATTGTTTTACCGTTAGGATCACACTTGAATCATGACTTTTAGAGGGCTCAAAACATTAGTAATTTACATATTGGTTAAAGTGAAGAAAAAAGTGATTTTATTATACTAGGGAGCAGGAGAAAAAGATAACAATAGAAATATTGAAATTTCGGCGTTTCAATATCAATGGGTTATATAAGAAATTAATAGTCGTGATTTTATCTGGCATTTTTTTTTTTTTTTTTTAATTTGGTCTTGTTGTTTTAATTTTATTTTCCCCCTGATATTGGCATTCTGGCATTGACAGGGGAAGTGGTCGTGCTTGTCAACTTGTTCAGAGACACCATTTTGTTTCGCACTTGAAAAGAATGACCTTAGTTGCTCCCATTCAGGAGGAATTTTTTCGCCTCCGTCAAGGTCCGCTCATAGTTTTTCTTTTCATGTTGCTACGCTTACTTACTATCATATGGATTTTGAGGATTATATTTGAATCTTGAGAAAGGAAATTGCACTATATTGATTGTATCGTGTAAACTTTGAGATTACCATATTGTCAAATCCTTATGGGAAACACCATAATTATATATTTAAGTTGGACAGAGAAGAAAGCAGCGGAATAGAGCTCTGCTTTTCAATTTCAAAATGACCTTGTTAGAAGAAATTTGTTTTAAACAAGTTTAGTTGTCCTATATGCCTACAATACTTCCCCTTTAATACTCTGGACAAAGATCATCTGAACCCAATATGAGACTATAATTAAACAGAAAGCCTGTCACATGATTTTTAAACATGATCTCAGATTAGATCCGAGTTTCTGACTGCTTTTTTTCTTTTCTTTTTCTCATGCTTTCTGATGTTTACCCGATTTGTCCTGTTGGATGTATCAATAGAGATATGCTTTCTCTATTCCAGTTTTTACTAGTGTACATGGCATGGATCCTGTGTTCTGCCCCTTGCTTTCAAGGTCCTTCCAGACATGACAGGAAGAGCTCTTTCTATGATTTTTACTGAAGCAATTGAGAAAAAAATGGTCCTTACAGTCTTTATCTTACTCCTGCTCGTTGTATCTTGATTTTGAGGACTTGCATCTTTATCTAACGAGATTAAACCAATTATATTATTTACTGGCTTAGTGGAATGATATAGGGCTTAATATCCTAGCATAATCCTCTCTTTTCTCTAATTTTGACTTTCTTTCTAATGCCCTCGAATTGCATTTGAAATCGAGTTCTGTTAGTTTTGCTGTATAATTAATGTAATGCTTTAAGCTAATGCATGGTTTTCAAGCTTAACCATTTTAAGTCCCTCTCACTCTCGAAAGCAAGGCAGATTCTGAAGTAAAATAACATATCTTCTGTTTCTTGTTAAACAATCTGGCTCTTTCTCTTTCTAAGGCTCTATTGGTTAATTCTCTGTTGATTGTTTGAAGGTTAGCGAAGAAAGAGGCTTGAACAGGGAAGCAATAGACTGGAACATCACATTTGCTGTTTTGTGGCAATCAATGATTTGTTGAGATGTTTTGATAATAGCCATATGTAGTTTTGATGTTCGTTGAATGGTTACTCTTCCATCTCTTCTTATCAATTGATTGTTCACGCTTTCCAGGTGTTTAATTGTCCAATTAGAGCAGATTTAGCCACTGTCTTATCTGAACTGAAGGGTTCGTCACATGACTTGGTAAGCACCTTTTTTCTCTCTCACACGCACACACTTAAAAGAATTTGAAGATTTTGATGATTACACTAGCACATTTGAAAACTTTTGATGATCATAGTGAATAGACACTCTATATTTGAAAGATTTTGATGATTAGAGTGCATAGACACTATATAATCTGTGTCTTATATGAAGATATTTGATTCGAGGTGATGATAACTGGTGACCAAGTTGAGCAGGAATGGTGAAGGCTGTGAGTGGGTATGTCCAGTTGAGAAGGTAGGATTCTCTTCAGGTAAAACTTATTCCTACAGGTAAAACTCATATTGTGCCATTAACGTGCCCTTTGTCGTAATCAAGTTGAAACTGACACTCGGTTGTGGATATTCCTCAATTTGCTAGATTTAAAATGTAGTTTTACATGTCTTCTGAGGTTACTCTCTTCATGGAGGTAGTTCCATGTTCTGTCAATCTTTTTCAGGATGAATCGGTAGTAAAAGTACTGACAATCTTCTCTATTCTTTTCGTCCTTTTGACAATTCTTTCTGTTTCCAAATTTAATGATGACTTTATCTCTACTGTCATTTGTTTGATGAACCTTCATTTTCTCAATCAAATTCTTTCTAAAAAAGTTCTTTTGTTATTGTTATTATTACATAAAAATCTCAGTGAAGACTAAAATATGAATTTTTAATCTTTTAGTTCATTACTTTCATATCTTTTTTTCTCTGTTTTCTGTATTTAGATGATTATTGCTCATGATTTTCTTCACGATTATATTTTTCTGGATATCATATATTTTCTTGGTTATGCACATGGGATATCTTATGGTTTCATCCAATAGAAGTAAGTAGAGCTTTATTTTCCTTTTTCATTGTTTCTCTGTATAAATCATTTAGTTTTCAAGTTGTTTTCAATTCAAACTTTGTTAACTGTTGGTTAATGGGATAGATCAATCAATGGACTTCCAATCATGATTTGGTAATTCATGCTCTGCACTTTTGCTTGTATCTACATGTTGTTGCACTTCGTCAAGCTATTCGTAAGGGGTTAATTAAGTTTGAAAATCCTAAAGAACTCCATGTCTACCTCTTGTGGGAAGATGAATCCCATGCGAGTGAAAAGTCTGGGTATTTGGCGTGTATTCCTGCACTAAAGCCGAAATTTCCAGGTAACGCTGACCATTTTTCAGGATTGGGATTTTATTTTGTAATGAAACTTGTGAAATTTTTTGGGATAAAAAATGTGACAACTTTTTCTTTCAGGCCACACGGAGTCGTACAATAATACATCCCAAACACAAGAAGAGATTAATTCTTATCAGTTAATGTATGAGGAAGACCGATGAAGTTTATACCTAAAAGGTAACGTGCACATGTCTCAAACATTTATCAAATGATTGTCTACTTCTTCTTTGGTAGTTTAGCTTATAACATCATAGTTGTTCTCATTATTATGTTAGATATACATCCTTGAGAAATGTCCCTGCATATGAAAATGCTGTCAAGAAATCCTTGGAACGATGTCTGGATCTATGCTTGTGTCCATGAGAACGAGAGAAGAGAGTAAGTAATAAGTCCTATCTCCCCCTAGTGCTTATTTATTTATTTTTGTTTGCTGGCTTTTGAAAGAGACTTGGTTTCGACGTCCTTATAATATCATTCTAATTTTCTTTTTAACATTCCAGGCAAACTTCAACCCTGAGTCCTTGAAACCCAAGCCACCAAGTCAAAAGGATCATCGGCCTTACCCTACAACATGTTATCTCGAGTACAGAGGTCAAAAAGATGCAGTTCTGTCTGTTTTTGTCAATCCTTCTGGACAGTAGATTGCTTCAGGTGCTGAGTTAATTGCAGTTCTTGTTTTTTTAGTATCTGAGATTAGGTTTGGACTGCACCTATCGTTCTAAAATGATGACTATTTCAATGGCTTAGGGAATGAAGAAGAACAAGAAAGAGTAATGGAACATCTCGTGATTAAACCACCCCTGTCACCCGACTTATTTAAAGTCTCTAGTAGTTCAAGCTGATGGGAGGCTTTCCTATCGATTTCTAAATGCTTGCTTTTGCAGGGTTTTTCAGACTGTATCTTCTGCAGACTGGCATCGCAAAGGAGACTAGCTTTCTGCAGTTCTGCCAGAAGATATCCTCTTTTTTTTTTTTTTTAACACAAGTAATATGTCCCCATCTGCGATGTTTGTTTGTTTCTTTAGCTGACTCCCGTCGATTTTTATTATGATTTTCGTGAAAAATCATCCATTGGTTTTGGATATCTTGCAATCCGTTTCTTTGACTTGTTTATTAGGTGAATCGAGGGCTAATGTAATTCATCAAATATCTAAGAAGGAAACCCAAATATTTCCAATCAAGTTACACGGGGGCTTCCAGTCTCGTCTACTTTCCATCGTATTCGTTCACAAATATTCATTGCAAGAAAAAAGATTGTTCGCGTTCACCGCTTGGTGGGACAAAGAAATGTAAAATGTCTGAGACTGGACAGCGGGAAATAGAAAGAAATGTTCAGTTCATCCAGCTGGTAGGTTTTGATGCTTCATTTGCTGACAATAGAAAGTTATTTTTTTATGGTTGCCAGCTTATATTTTCTTACTTTGCAGTTCATATTTCTGATAGGTGTTGTATGAATTGTGGGAGTTATCAGAGGATTATCTTATTGTACTTTCGAGGCAGGTGATAATGCGATTGTAGGGAGCAGAGAAGGGAGGTTGTGCTGGTTTGACACGGACCTTTCATCTCAACCTTACAGAACTCTGAAGAATGATCCTCATCTGTTTCAATTTACATTTGCCTCCTACTTTAAGATACATGTTTCTCAAATGTGGCTATAAAAAATTTTCACAGGTGTCATCCTAAAGACCTCAACAGTGTCGCTTTCCATCGTTCATATCCCCTATTTGCATCGTGCTCTGATGATTGCACTGCATGCGTCTTCCATGGCATGGTTTATTCAGATCTCAACCAGAATCCTCTTTATCATTCCGTTGGAAATTCTTGGAGGACATAAAAGCTTAAACGGGGGAGGTGAGAATTACAATTTAAACCATCTTCTGTTGAGAGAGATTGATGAAAGTGAACGTAGGATCAACTGCAATGCAAATGTCAATGCTAATACTAAATTTGGTGAACAAAAAAGTCTGAAAATCATAACTTGACATATTCGTTTACTTGGTTCTTCAATGCTTAATGTTTTAAATGTTTCTAACATTTAGAATTAGTATAGGCAAATTTTTGATAATGCGATGGTAATGCCAAATTCTTATGTTAGTGCCGAAATTTGGTATTTGGATAAGAAAATCGTTCGCCGATGCATATACAAAATCTTGAATTTTGGTGTGCACTTTTCAGGTGTGATGGACTGTAGTTCCATCCAAGGCAACCCTGGTTATTCACCACCGGTGCTGATTCATTGACTAAACACTTCTGCCATTGAGAATTTAACACGATCGAGAATCGCCTTGATGATTGGCATGCTTAACTTTCAAGTGCAAGCAAAGGGCCCGTAGTATGATCGAATATTGTTTATCATTTATTTACAGTACTACCATGCCAATTATTACGTCAAAATGGTACTCATCTTTTTGTGCTCTTTTTAAATGAAATATCTTTTTTATCTACAGAAATGAAAAGGTCTTGATCTCATTCTTTTCCAATCATTTTGATGGTTATTGGGTTTCACGTTCGTCATGTTTTTTCAACTTTAACATGGTCCTTTTATAGAACATGGTTTGAGGTGGGAAGTTCAAGACCCTTGAAGCAATTTATGTGAAAATCTACTTCAATGTCCTTGAACATTCATAGATTAATTCTAAAAACTCGTCCTAACCATAAAGGTATAAATAGAATTATCATTAATGAATTTTATTCCAAATTAGGGTTCTTTTCATTAATTTATGAAAATAAAAGAAATCACCATGATTCAAAATGAGAAAGGGTGGTTCTATTGGCATATCCTTTTTAACTCTTCATATCTCCTTTCTAAATACACACTCTTCTTAAATTTAAACCCTATATATTCCTAAACCATCTCCAACTATTTTTATTTAAAAAAAAAAAAAGAATATTCAACCACTTCAAATTTCTTTTTACACCCATTTTTTATTTATTTATTTTGATATTCAACCTTAATAATACCAAAAGTATGCTTAGATCAAATGAAGAGAAAATTGATATATTATGATAAAAAAAATCACTGAAAAGAACATTTTATTAATATTGAATTGATTCTACTAAATCTAATAGGTAATCAAAAAAGACCATTCATCTTAATTTTTCAATTTTAAATCGTAATAACATTTAATCGTCTTTTCTTTGTTCTCTTATTCTCATAAAACTACCCTATAGCTAAGCAAATTTCTTCTCTTTACAAAATTTTCCCCGGTTCTTTTTTAATTTTTTAGGGGACTTGTACAATGAGATCTCATGACTTCAACAACGGGAAAAGCATTTTTAGTCATCAGTTTTCATTTCAACGTTTGAGATGTTGTTTGCTCACAAAAATTTATCGTTCCATCCTACTTAGTTTGATTATGCCCGTACACAATTACCAACAAAAAAGAGAGAGAGAGAAAGAGAGAAAGTAAACCCAATTCTCCAGTATCTCCACTGCTCCGGCGTCTTCCACGCTGCCTCCCTCTGCACGCTCGACACCCAACGTGACCTCACGCCGACCTCCTCTCCTTCGCCATCTTCTTCGGCGCAATTCACGGCCATGGAGGCCACTGCAACTCGCTGGTGCCGTCCCCTCCATTGGATCTGTTTCACGCTGATCGGAGATGAGGAAGAAAGCTGGCGAGTTCGGCTGAGCCAGTGAGTCCACTAACCTTCTCTGCCTTCGCCTGGGGCTCCTAGTGGTGCACAGAGACGGTGGTTGTGGCTTCGAGTTGTTACCATCGAGAACGAACTCCAAGCCAACAGCGTCAACGCAAGGTCTCGATTCAGGCAGTGGGCGACATTGGGTGGGCGGCCCACGATTGAGAACGCCGGCGCCGTCGCCACTATGGCCTTGCCGGGTTCGCTCCGGGAGCCATCAAGGTGGCTCGGTGGAGATGACTGCCGGTGGGGGGAGGGGCTTTGCAAGTTTTTATTTTTATTTTTATTTTTTTGAAATGTTTTGTAAAATAATAATTTGGTGTGATAGGTGTAATGGTTTTTTTTTTTTTTTTTTGGAAGAACTGTGGTTTATGGTCTCTATCGGTAAAGTCTTTTTTTAGACCGTTGAGATTTAATAGAACGGTTGAAATATTATTAGTGTATCATTCTTATCATACACCTTACCTCATATTACCCTTCCCACCCAAAGTCTTCTCCGTCGCCAGCGACCTTTCTGCCGTCGGCGATGCACCCCCGATGCCGGTGACCCACCCCCGACCCCTCCTACCACCGACCCTAGTCCCGGCACCCGGCAACCCCCCTCAGCCCTCCCTCGTCGGCCCCCCGGCCCCAGCCCCCCCTCCACCCCAGGTCCCCCCTCCCACGACCTCCCCTCGACCAAAACCCCCACCAGGTCCCCCTCCCCCACCCCCCCCCCCCGCCTCTTGGCGTCCCCCCGACGAGCCCCCCCAACCCCCTCTCTCTCTTCCAAGTCCGCAGACCCCCCCTCCCTCCCCCCCGACACGAGAAGAGAGAGAAAGAGGTGGGGGGCGCCGGGGGGTTAGGGCCGGGAGGCCGGCGAGGGAGGGCTGGGGGGGTTGTCAGGGGCCGGGTGGTGGCCGGGATTGGGGGGGCTGGCCCCCCCACCCCCGGCCCCCCCCAACCAGCCTGGCCCCCCACCCAGCCTGGCCGCCCCCACCCCCTCTCTCTCTCTTCCCCTTTCTTTCCCGTCTCTCTTCTTCTCTCTCTTTCTTCTCCCACGCTCCCCCCACCCCAGGCCCCTCTCCCCCTGCCTTCCCCCACCCCCCCCCCCCCCCGATGACCCTTTCGGCCCGCCTCTTTCTCTTCCCCTTTCTCTCTCTCTCTTCCCGGCCCGCCGCTCCCCCCAACCCCTGCCGCCCGGTGCCCCCCCATCCCACCCTCACCCGTGACTCCCCCACCCTACCCTCAACGTGAGAAGAGAGAGAGAAAGAGAGAGGGGGAGTCGCAGGTTGGGTGGGATGGGGGGGAGCCGAGCGGCCATGGGTGGGGGGGCCGAGGGCCGGGAAGAGAGAGAGAAGGGAAGAGAGAGAGAAGAGAGAGAAAGGGGAAGAGAAAGGGGGGTGCCGGGGGGCCGGGGGTTGGGGGAGGCCAGGGGAGGGGGGCCTAGGGTGGAGGGTGCACAGGGCAAGCCGGGGGGCGGGCTGGGGGCCGGAGGTAGGGGTGGCGGGAGAGAGGAGAAGAGAGAGAAAAGGGAAGAGAGCGAGGGGAAGAGAGAGAAAGGGGGAGAGAGGGGGGGTCGTCGGCAGCTGGGGCTGGGGCCGATGGTGGGGGGGCCTAAGGTGGGTCGCCCGTCGACCTACTGAACCTCGTCGCCGTCACCCCTCCACGTCCATCACCTAGCCTTGTCATTGGTCACTTGGGCGAGACCCTCTGTCGTGGGCTTGTCGAAGTTTTGTGCCCATGGGGGACGGTGACCACACTTAACCCATCTCAATCTCGATTTGGAAGAGCTTGAAGCTGAGGCGACGACGAAGGGAGAAAGGCGAATCAAAGTTGCCGGCTTCTTTCGTCGGAAGGGTGAGTCCAAGGCTTTTTTTTTTTTTTTTTAAGAAAAATGAGGTGAATTGTATGTGGAAGGGTTTATTTTAATTAGATGACCTTTAGCTTTTTTAAGCCCTCAAATTTTGATCTGGTCGCCAAAATATTTTTAGTCCATTTTTGGGGGAAGCAAAAGGGTTCCGTTGTAAAATTCCCCATTTTTAATATCATAAGTTGGTTGTTTCTCAAGATTTGTACGTTGCAAACAAAATTAAATATATTTTTCAATCAATCAAAAAAAAAAAAAAAGATTATAGGGAAACTACTGAATATGACATGAATGCCGCGGTTAGTTTGAAATTTACAATACAAGTTTCCTTTTATTTTTTTGGAAAGAAATTTAAATACAAGTTTATCGCATCAAATTCTTCAAATAATCATTATTAATACCTCTCTGATTTATGAATAAAAACATATTTTTTATTTACTGACTTGTGGCTATCATTTACTAATTTCCCGATTTACGTTAAGGCAATTGTACATTTTTATTTTAGGAATTTAGAAATTTAGAGATAAATAACTTTTTAAAGAAAAATAATCTAAGTTTTTAAGAATTAATTAAAATATATATTTTTTAAAATGATCAATCAATTTTCTTAACCATATAATCTTATTAATTTGGTAAATCATATTGATCAAATCTGAAAAAAAAAAAAAATGGTAAACAACCATTTAGCTAAATTAAAAATAGTTCAACCATCTATTAGAATGGGGTGATCAAAATAAGCCACCCAGTCTAATTTTCATCAAATGAGATTTATAACTAAATAGTTTTTTTTAAGAATTTTTTAATAAATGGTCGAAGTTTTTAAAAATTAATTAAAAGGTCATTTTTTTTAAATGGTTAACCAATTTTCTTAAATGATCAATTAGTGATTGACTTACGGTTAATCACTGATTAATCATAACGTAAATTACTAAATTTCATAGTCAATCATCAATTTTTGTAGTCAATTATTGAATAACCAAATTTAAAAAAATGACAAACTACAATTTTCCTAAATTAAAAAAAAAAGTTATGCCATTTATTAAATTAGGTAATTAAAAAGGGTAATCTTATCTAATTTTCCTTTACTAATTTCCGGATTTATGTTAGGGCAACTGTCCATTTTTATTTTTATTTTTTTTTCTTAAAAAAAAATAAAAAAGCTGGGATGATCGCATATAAATATATCTAAAGTTCTTCAATTTATGTTCTCGTTAGCCATCCTTGAAGAATTCTTCTCTCTCTAGACTAGAGACTAGAAGTTATCCCTTTGCTCGTAAATTTGGTCCGTCTATTAGGGTTCTGTTAATTAGAATCACCATGACCAACAGGGATTTGTTCTCAGAATTGCCACAAAACCTCATTCATCGCATACTAGATTTCCTTTCCACAAGGACAGCAGCTCGAACAACCGTCCTCTCAAAGTCATGGAAAAGCGCATGGGATTCACGCTCCACGGTGGTTCTCGATATAAACAAACTCAAGTCTGATAAGTTACTGCAAATCATGAGTACAACCTTGGAAAGGTACGCTCATCGACGTCTTCGAGTGGAGGATTTGACTCTATCCTTGCGTACACCATTCCCGAGGGACGTCATTGAATATCAAATTTTCGATTTAACCAAGCGGTGGATAGAATTTGTATTTGCCGCAGGCAACAACCTCAGACAACTAAAAGTCAGTCATAGCAGAGACTTCGCCGTAAACTTGCATCCTTCAATCACACTGACCACATTATATTTGTCTGAATGCAAGTTTGGGAATATTTCTGAAAACATAAGTTTCCGAGCCTCGAAAAACTCGTCTTGATACGAACATCATCATTAACTTCAGATATTATCCACAAAACATTCCTCTCTGGCTCTCCTTTGCTCAAGTGCTTGAGTCTCTTTCTATGTCATGGGCTAGAAAGTCTCGAGGTTTCAGGTCTAGCTGGGATCAAAATCATTTCGGTCAACACATGTAAGTCGCTCAAAAGGGTTGATATACAAGCGCCAAATCTCCAAGCTGTTTCAGTTTCTGGCTTTTCAAAATTGGGGAGACCTGAGATTACGTTAGCCGGTTGTGATGAGAGTTTGAAGCAACTAAAATTGAGCGACATCAAATTGTCAAAACATGATTGGCTTCAAAATATGGTTTCTAGGTTTGTTTCCCTTCAGATTTTGCATCTTCGCTACCTTTGGATTACTCACATAGAGATTTCTAGCCCAGGCCTCAGGGAATTAGTCATCAAAGATTGTCGAAGCTTCAGTAGGGATTCCGTAATTAACGCTCCAAACTTGCGTTTTGTGGAGTTCATGGACAATAGCTATCCTTTCTATTCTCTGCCCAAATCAAATAAGTTATCACAGGTGAAATTCTCTTATTCTCCCCTTTCAAACCAACCTGTTAATGATCTTTGGCTGCAAACGTTGGAGGAATATTTATTCTCCAAAACTAAACATTTTAAAGATGTCAGAATGACAGTTGTAAGCTGCAGAAAGGTATTAGATTTTTTTTTTTTCCTTTTGATTTTATGTTTTTCTTGTTTTAATTTCTGATCCTAACATCAGGCCTCTCTCGTATACTTACATAGATTATGCCTCATGGTTTTATGCAGGTTAGTTTGATCCTCCATAAGGATTTCAATTATTTACTGTTTTGCAATATAGTACGCAACGTTCATAAGGATCCGAGTCTCAAAAAGAGGTTACTATTTACTATCAAGAAGCCATCTTTGAGTGGTAAAGATATGGTCAATTGTCTATTTAATCGCGAATGGCGCCCTTGGGAGTCTATTTACATAGCATCATCGTCTGATCTCAAAACCAAATTTATAAAGGTGTGTACTACAACTACAAATTCTTTGTTAAATTTAATTCCACCCAAATCAACGTTTACTGTAATTCCAAAATAATTTAGTCCTAGAATGAATCATGATGGTTTTTCTCTGGATTGGAATAGTTCTTTTTTACGCTTTGGTTGATACTAAATATAAACAGGAGTTTTATGAGAACGTACATAGATGGAGAAGGAGAGTGAGGCGCTGCCAAAATCGTCAAAAATGTTGGAAGCACACGTTGGAGCATGCGTTCAAGGACTTGCAAATTGAGAGACTGAATTTGGAACAGGACATTAGTAACATTGGAGGCCAGAAGAGCATTCATAATACTTGTTTACGGGCATATCAAGTATCATCATACAAGCTCGTTAGAATTATCTACAATAAACTCTCTTAGTTGCATTGTTGGGATTAATCTTGGGTCTTTTCTGAACGGTTAAGAATTATAATAGGATTATTATATTGAAATTATTATTAGGTTTATTTTATTTTATTTATTGATATATGGGTAAATTTGGTCTTTTATTATTTGCTTGGAGGTCTATATAAACTAATTACCTTCTTTCTAATGTATTTTTATTAAGCAACTTGCAATAATGTGGAACAGTACTAGCCAGCCTCCGTTTCTCTATTTTTTGGATCTTCTATTCTTTTCTCAATTTTGCATTGGGTATATCTCACATGAACCACAGATGCATGGCTCACAACATTGCTTTATGTCATTCTCTTTATTATATATGATTTTGTTTAATTTCCCTATCAACTGTTTTTGTTGAACTAGTCTCGACTCTCTACTCCGTAAGCTTTTATTTGTTTATTCATTTGGGCAATAACTTTCTTGGTATAGAACATACTTGCAGAGATACAGATTACAGCTTTTTTCTAAACAATGAAAGAATCAATCGTAGGATAGTCAAGAACCTAATGCTGAGAATGGCTCGGCCGGCCTGATATGACCTTTGGTTTGGTTGAGATTTACAACCATAAAAACACAAATTAAACTACACTACAATGAACGTTTAAGTTGTTCAAATATCTGTTACGATTCGCTTGGAACTTCAGAAGTTATCAAATTGCTAGCTAGGTTAGTTATTGAACAGAACCATTAGCTTAAAAATAGTGCAGTAGAAATGCTACCAGGTAATGACTTGATAAAATCAAAAAGAAAGAAGAGAAGGAACACGAACATTATATCCATTTTGAATTAAAAAGAAATACAAGTGCCTTTTTGGTTTCTTGTTATGAAAATCCTTCTCATTAACTTATACTTTCGAATAATTTACTATTAAATTCAAAATATATACACTTTCCCAATTATGTTACGGCAAATAACATCCTTTGTTTCTACTCAAATTTGTTGTAAACGTGATCCCTGAAATCTTGCTCTCTCTCTCTCTCTCTATATATATATATCACATTTGAAGGAAATAGAGAGGCGCAGGGTATCACCATCACACATGGCACGGATAAAATCTCAGAATTGCCAGAACACATTATTAATTGCATATTTTATTTCCTCCCAACAAAGGAAGCAGCTCGAACAAGTGTCCTTTCAAAGTCATGGAAAAGCGCATGGGATTCACGCTCCACAGTGCATCTAAATGCAGAGATCTTCAAAGCATGACAAAGACAAGTTCCTGGAATTCGTGAGAAAAACCTTCGAAAGTTATGTTCATCACGGTCGCGGAGTCGAAAATTTGACATTGCAGACCTTCGAATGCGACGACCAAATATTGTCTTCAACGAAGCAGTGGATAGACTTTGTTTTTTCCCCCAGGTAACAACCTCAAAGAACTAAAAATCTCGGCTTATAATTGAAGAAAAGCGACCTCCCTAATTTGAACTTGCATGCTTCAAACACACTAACCACATTGGATTTGCGTGTATACAAGTTCGACAACATTTCCGAAAACATAAAGTTCCCAAGCCTCCAAAATCTCCCCCACCCTAAAAGCTATAATTCTAAATTCCGATGCAATCCACAGAACATTCCTCTCTGGCAGAGCTAGAGTCTCAGTGATTGTCATGGGCTAAAATGTCTTGAGGGTTTCCGGTTTAGTTAGGATCACAAAGCATTTCAGTCCATAATTGTCGATCTCTCAAGAGGGAAGTGTCGAATCTCCATGATTTCTCGTTTTGTGGCGATTTTGTATCATGGAGTACTTGCACGAATGAGATTAAGTTAGCAGCTTGTGAAGAGAGTTTGAAACAACTAAAATTGCAAACAAATCAAACTGCCAAATAACTGCTGGCTTGAAACTATGGTTTCTAGGTTTGTTTCCCTCGACCTTTAATTTGGATCTCTGGAATGTCGATAATGCTAATGATCAGGAAGCTCTAAAGATTTCCAGCCCAAGTCTAAGAAAATTAGTCATGAGAGCTTGTAGAAGCTTCAATGACGAGACCATGATTGTTGCTCCCAACTTGTGTTCTGTGAATTTCACATACAATAAGTATCCTTTCTATTATCTGCCCGCGTCGAATAATTTATCACAGGTGCAATTCTCTATTTTCCTTGTAAAAATTAGCTACCCTCATGCGCTCTGGTTGCACAATTTGAAGGAATTATTTACCAAAATCAGTCATATTAAAGATGTAAAGATGGCTATTTCATGCGAGCATTACTTATATCTAAATTATGGGCAGGTATACCCCATTATCATCGTTTGTTGTTGTTGTCGTTTTTCTTTGATCTCTTTATGGCTTCTCTTATTTTTCTTGTCGGTGGTTATTGTTGTCCTTTTTGTTATAGTTATCATCATCATTATTCTTTAAATACTTCACAATTTTATTTATTTTTTTTTTTCTGTTACTTGTGTGCATTCTGGTTTTCATACGTACAGAATCATTTGATCCTCCATAAGGACTTCAATTATTCACTCTTGGAGAACATAGTACACAACCTTAAGTTCGATCAAAATTTCATGGTACAAGTAATTGTTATTCCAATTTTGAGTTGTGAAGATTGGGGACAACGTTTGCTCTGGCCTTACAAAGCACTTTATAGAGCATCGCCATCATCATCGCGCGACACCAACATTATAAAGGTACTTGCTATATTTACAATTCTCTCCATCATATACAGATAACGCACCAAAATTATTTTAACCATAATTATGCATATGATTTTTCTCCCGAATGATTGTTTATTCTTCCCTTGATTACATACAGGACTTGTGTCGATGGAAAAGGACCAAGAGATGTTGTTCAAAGAATGAACTTCAAAACTTCAACCTGAAGGACGTTAAAATTGAGAGTCTGAATTTGGAACAAGTCCTTAATACTATTGGAGATCAACACAACATCGGCGCTCCTTTTGTACAAGCATATCAAGCATTATCGTATAAGCACACTAGAATTTACTCTTCGTTCAACAAGAAATTAAAAGGAGCCGAGAATAAAATTTTGGCCAAAATTGTTGCAAAAAATATGTGCTCTCTCGTTATATGTTTAGTGATTTGGTTTTGTTTTCTCCCTAGAATCTGGTTTGCTGTGTACATTAGAGTTACGTACCCACTTTCCAGGCTGCTTTGGATTAATGAAGTTTCTCAGGTTCGATCAAACAACAAAAATGATAAGCAACTATTATAATGATGGATGATCAATTTTGGCACATTGTGGCTTGTAATTAATTATGAATTGACAGTTGAAAAACTTCCCGAGCCAGGCTCAAAACAAAAGATAACATCCTCAAATCCACAAAATAAATTGCTCTTTCGGATGTGCAAAATATGTGTTTTCTGCCACTCTGAACAACGATGAGCAAATTGCCTAAAGTCAGATCTATCTGTATCCTAAACTATACAGCAAACTGTAAGCTCTTAGCACATTTCTCTCTCTCTCTCCAGGTGTGAATTTCGGGTCGATTGAGTTGATTTTTGAGATTTTTCAATCCATCACCTAATCGAATTTGGGTGGGTTGAAAAAAATTTTGACCTACCCAAGCAATTCAAAATTTAAAATCAGCCCTTCCAATTAAACCTTCATGTTGGTTTGCGATTTTTCGAGCCAAATTTGTGTGGGTTGAAAACTACCCAATCAATCCAAAATTTAAAAGAGAAATTGTAGTATAAATAACATTATTTACGAAAATTATTGAAGTACTTAATAGCACTGTTATAAATATTTAAAGTAAATATTTATTTGAAAAAAATTATATTAAAAAAATCCTAATCATCAAATTTTTAAGACGAAATACAAGAATAGAATAAAATTTACTAGTAATTATTCAAATCAAGTTGGCGAAGTTAAAATCTAGTCTGATTTCTTCGTAAATACGTTTTAAGTAAATAAAAAAAATTAAAGACCAAAATGCAAATTGAAGTTAATAAGACATAATTCATCAGAAAAACTAGTGAATATATCTATTTAAGTTATATTTACCCCAAAAAAAAAAAATGAAAACTTTTGGTGTGAATAGGTTGAGTACTACTCTCAACTAATTTTTTACGATAACATATTTACATTTAAATAGGGTTGCCAATAATATTAAGGTACTTGTGTTTTTATATCAGTAGGATAAATTAATATCGGACTAATTTTTTCAAACGTAAGCAATTGGATATGTACGATTTTCCTTTTCAGTATCTGAATATCTTCTTTAGATAATCATGATGAATAAATCCACTATTTTGGAAGAGAAAGCATATTTGTATATCTTGATTTGATTATTTAATTTCCCGATTTTGTTTGGGCAACTCTTTTTTATTATTATTATTATTTTTAATTGTTATAAAAAGTTTGGATAACTCTTTTTTAACTCTATATTGATTGGAATATATATATATATATATATTATGAGTTAGAGGGTGAATACTTGCAACCACTCGAATTTGATAGTTGTATTTAATTTTGAATCCACAGATATAGACTTTTAAAATTGAAAGTCGCGATGGATTTTTTGACAAAATTGCCAAAAGATCTCATTGATCACAATACTCTATTTCCTTCCTGCAAAAGAAGGAGCTCGAACAAGCGTGCTTTCAAAGTCATGGAAAAGCGTATGGGATTCGCGCTGCGCTCCAGAGTGGATCTAGATCAACATCTCATCAGGCCTGGAGACAAGTTCCTGGGATTCATGTGGAAAACCCTAGAAAGCTATATTCGCCTGGGTCTTCGAGTGGAAAAGTTGACAATCTCAACGGCCTCGGCCGACAACCTTGACCCTCAAACATTATCTTTATCAATGAAGGAGTAGATAAACTTTGTACTTGCCCCGGGTAAAAACCTCAAAGAACTCAAAATCTCGGCTTATAATTTGAAGAAGAGCTACTTTTCTCTGAACTTGCGTGCTTCAAACACACTCACCACATTAAATTTGTGTAATTGCACGTTTGAGAATATTATTTCTTCCGAAAACATCAAGTTCCCGAGCCTTCAAAATCTCAGCTTGAAAGATACACAATTAAATTCAGATATTATCCACAAATTAAACATTCCTCTCTGGCTCTTCTTTCCTCAAGAGCTTGAGTCTCATTGCATGTGATCGGTTAGAATGTCTTCGGATTTCAGGTCTAGTCAAGATCACAAGTGTTTCAATCCGTTCCTGTGGCTCTCTCAGAAGGGTTGACATAACAGCACCGAATCTTCGAGATTTTTCATTTTCTGGCATGTTAGTATTGGGGACACCTTACAATTATGAGATTAAGTTAGCCGCTTGTGAAAAGAGTTTGAAGCAACTAAAATTGCACAAAATCAAATTGCCAAATAAGATTTAGCTTCAAACTATGGTTTCTAGGTTTGTTTCCCTTCAGCTTTTGGGTCTTTTCGACGTTTATCCTGCACCTAATAAGAAAATCTTAAAGATTTCTAGCCCAAGTATCAGAAAATTAGTCATGAGAAGTTGCATAAGCTTCAACGACAACACCGTGATCAATGCTCCATACTTGCAAACGGTGAAGTTCATTGACAATAAGCATACTCTCTATTCTCTGCCCGCATCAAATAATTTATCACAAGTGCAATTCTGTTTTCACATTGAAAAAGAACGTAACATTCCTCTTTTATTGTCGAAATTGAAGGAGTTGTTTGCCAAAAACAATCATATTAAAGATATGAGCATGACTCTTCTATGCAGGCAGTTGCAAAATCAGGTATATATTCTTATCCTTGGTTATTACTAAAATTCTTTGTCTTGTAAACTTTTTTTTTTAATTACTTTATCATTTAATAACATCACTTCCACTTTTACTAATTGCATTCTATTTTATGCAGAACTGTTTGATCCTCCATGAGGATTTCAGTGATTTACTATTAAACAACATTATACGCAACATTGAGTACATGAATCAGAAGTTAGAAGTGACAATTAGTTCATCATCAAGATGTGAAGATTGGGTAGATTGTTTATTCAAAGGCCAGATAAGTCCCAATTGGGAAGCGATTTATATAGCATCATCATCATCATCATCTCACAATGCCAACTTCGTTAAGGCACTAATTATTAACAATTATGTTTGTTATACATATTCGCTCGATGTTTACAGTGCCACAAAATGAATTTTTACTATAATAGTGAGGGGTTTTCTCGTTTCGATTATAGGAATTTTGTAAGAGCTTGTGTCGATGGGAGTGGACTGTGAAGTACTGCCCGCATGGACGTATGAAATGTTGGAAGCACGCCTTGAAGAAGATTACAATTGATCAGAACTTAAATTGTGAAGAAGTCATCAACAAAGGAGGCCACACCAATGCTGTTCTCTTACAATCATATCAAGGATATTTATCATACAAGCTGACTAGATTTGACTTACAGTACTACACCAAAAGGTGCTGATAGTAAAATTTCGGGCCAAAACCGTAGCCAACAAGCAGTAAGATTAATTTTTGGATTGCTAGAAAAATAATACTAGCGACTTCAATTATAACCGTGATATATTTATTTTATTCATATTAAAGTAATATTAATTTTCTCCTTTTGTTTTTATTGTTATATGTTTTTCCCGATCAGGTGTTCTGGTTGTTAAGGCACAGGGGTCCTCGTAGGGTCTTGTTTATTTAAATAACGCACCGATCATGACCAATTTGGAATGAAGTTTCCCATTTTCGTTTAAAGCAAAAGTTTGGTGTCGTTTATAAGCAAGTACCCAAGTAAACGACAACGTCATTTAAACGACAGCAAATTTTTGCTTTTGAAAAACAACATGTCGTATGATAGTTTCGATGTGAACCAATTGTTTATGGACTACCCTCTGCCCTTGATTTTTTATTTCAATTCAAATATTAAAGAAAGATATAGAACTCAAATATATGTATTTCTTAGGACAAATTACACATTTTCCCCTTGAACTTTAGGTCTTATCACAAAATGCTACTCGAACTTCAATTTGTAATATTGTCCTTTCCTAAACTTTGAAAAAATTTACGAATTTTCCCACTCAATTAAATTTTTGACGAAAAAATACATCTAACACTCATTGAAAGCATCAATTTGAGGTATTAAGTATAGAATCATGAAATGACAAATATTGACAGCATTCTTGACACCCATTAACCTTATTAAAAGTGAAATAACGAAGTTACCTATAAGAACGAAATATAAGAAAAAAAAAATGAAAATCAACCCTAAACATTTACTTTTTAAAAAAACTTTATTATAAGTGTTTCTTATTTAATATCCACAAATCATACTTCAAACAAATATTATGTGTATATTTTTGTTAAAAAATTAATTGAAGGGGAAAATTCGTAAAGTTTTCCAAAGTTCAGAGGGAAAAATGTTAAAATTAAAGTTCATTGGACATTAATTTGTAACAAAGCCTAAAGTTCGAGAGAAAAAAATGTAAATTGTCCTATTTCTTATTTAGCATTTCTTGATTTATTTTAAATTTTTTGCTTTTATTCCATAATTGGTGTTACCACAATACTGAATCTGGAACAATTCCTTATTTTCTAAAAGTTTTTTTTTTTTTATTAATACCAACTCATATTTTCTTTCCAAGAAATGCTATGAATATAGTTCGTCGACTAGATAATTAAGAAGTCTTTATATGTATGCATATATAATAACACCTCTCCCTTTCAATACACACACACATACACATTTATAGAAACATATATATATATATATATATATATATGTATAACACTTCTAAACTAAATTCCTTTCTTTCGCATTCCACAGTTGTAAGCATCCATCAGTTTTTCAATTGCTAAATAAAGTACCAACAGACATGATAGTAAATACAAGTTTGCTATTCAGGATTTCTTGATTATCTTCTTTAGATAATCCTGGTCAAGAAGTCATGATCCAATATTTTGGAATAAATACGATTTTTATTTATTGATTTGGATATTGATTTTTATACTATCCCGCTTATATATATATATATATATATATATATATATACACACACACTTGTACGTATATGTATATTTGGGCAACCGTCCTGTTTTATTTAATTTATTCCTATAAAAGGTTAGATGATAACTCTTTATATCTACAAATTGAGAAGGCCCTTTAAATGTCTGGTGTGCAACTGCGTATTTTTCCTGTTGCATACGGCATATAGGGATCATGTGGCCACCTATTTTTAATTTACTTTTTTACTACAAATGTTGATACAAAGGGTTCGTTTAGTCAGTAAATTTCACTTAATTTATTATAAGATGAAAAGGCACTTTTGTTTTGAAATAAGAAGTAATTTTTGTTTTGGTTATGAAACGGTGTTTGGCATAATGAAAAGTGAATAATGTTTGAAATGATATTTGGATAGATGTTGAGAATAATCATTTGAAAAGATAATTTTCCTACAAATCTAACAAAATCTTAGCTTATTTTTAAGGGTATATAAACGGATTTGTTCCTCTTTCCAGTATGAACATGCTAAAAAAAAAAAAAGAAGTCTTTACTCAGAGATGAAACGAGTCATGACATTTTAAAACTTGAGTAAAAGAGAGAAATATTGAATCCGAAAATATTATTTTGCAAACAGGTTTCACACGAAATTGAAATTGTTAAAATGAAGGAATCTAAAAGATGAGCCTCATTTTGATTCTAAAAAGAAAAAAGAAATTTCAACTTGGAATGTGGTCGTCAAACACCATTTTCATTCTAAAATGAAATAATGAAACTATCCGAACTTAGATTGGCATCAACTATGGATAAAACAAGTTGATATTAACTACCGATAAAAGAGAGACAAATCACATAATACATCAAAAATCAAAATTAGAGTTGGTATCTCTAAAATTATTCAAATTTAGTTGTTTTATTTTGTCTTAGAAAATAATACATATTACATAGATATTAGGTCTCCATGAACGTTAATAATTGATGAATAACTTAAAAAAAAACGATAATAACAAAGTGTAGATAAAAAACGTGTAGATAAAAAAAAAAACCAAAACAAATTATTAACTTTTAAAAAAGACCATGAGTTTTATGTTTTCAAATTATTCAAAAAGTTTTTCCTAAGAAAAGTATTTTTGTCAAACATAAAGGAATTTGTGTTGTTTCCCCTTGTTTCTTCATCCACAAAGCCTATGAAGGATAAAGTTGAAACAAGTATTTCAAATTTAAAGGATTTATAGTTTCTAAAAATAGGTGGATAAATGAGAAATCATTAAAACTAAAAGGTAAAATTATGTAAATAATGCTTTTTATTAAAGCTAAAAAGTGTATATTTGTTAAATTAGGAGTCAAAATAAAAAAAAATACAATTTTAACATGAATTTGAAATTTCAATGTATAATTGTCAGAAATTCAAAATACATGATATATTTCCTTTTAAGACTGTAGGATATACTCTTTTTTTTTTTTAAGAAATGTGAGATATAAAATAGTAAAAGATTATATTTCGAAGAAAATAAAGCAGACAATTGATGGTAAAAAAAAAAAAATACATTTTTTTGGCTCATTTAACAAAAATAAGAATGAAAGTAACAAAGTGAAAAGCGGGGATCAAGTTTTGCAATTAGCTCCCAATCCTCAGTCCAAGTCCCAGAAGCATATGACAAGGGTCATGAGCTATTGGACTTCGTTCTGCACGTGGGAAAAAGGAAATGATATGGAAAAATATAGAGTGCTCGATAGAATGTGTGCCAAACCGAAACCAATAACGTTACCAAACTCAAGAAAACGAGATGATATTACCAACTTCAGACAATAGGTAACCAATAGCCAAACTCTAGAATACGGAATGAAAGTTTCACGGCAACTTTAGACATAGGAACTCAGTAAAACGAAATGACAGTATCAAATCAACTTTAAACCAGCGAACCATCAGCCAAACTCTAGTAAACCAAGTGAAAGCATCAACTCTAGACAACTGAATGGCCAAACTCATATTTAATCCAGCCTCAGTGGATCATTACCCGACATTAGTAATCTAGTAGCCTACTCCAGATTTGTACTGCTCCATTCAGACATGCTATTGCTCGGCTGGTGGGGGTTGAGGATTCAGATCAATTATACTCTTCCACGGATATCTCATTCTCGCCATCCCAAAAGTTCAAAGTGCTCCTGCATATTAGGAGTCAACATTGAATACAATTACACAAATATATATATATATATATGTATGTATGTATGTATATTGACCAAAACTCTTTATAAACTCACAAAGGTATCAAGTTCTTCATGTTCCCTTTAGTATCAACTTCACACTCCTTTTCGCATCCACATTGCCTGCCAAATCCACTGTTATCCTTTACCCAAAAAATAAATAAATAATAAAAAACCAACATTCACTCTAATCAACAATCACCATACATAGAAACGTACACAGAGGCTCACCCAATCAATACACATATACCTCGGTCAATCAATACCTACCTATATACAATTAACCAGTACATATATACATACACATACTAAAAAAAGTAATATGTCTAAATTTTATCCGTAAAAAGTTTGAAAGTCTAATTTTTATTTGACTAAAAAGTTGATATCAAATCCTTGATACTGCATTTTTAAATGCAGAAAAATTTTGTATGGGGATGGGCGCTCCCCCATCCCCCCATCCCTTCTCTCTCTCTTCGCAGGTGGGGTGGGATGGGGGGACGCCGGGCGACCGGGGGTGGAGGGGTCGAGGGCCGGAAAGAGAGAGAGAAGAGAGGAAAAGAAAGAGAAAGGGGAAAAGAAAGAGGGGCCGGGGGGGAGGGGGGTTGTCGGGGGGGGTGGGGGGAGGCCGGGGGAGGGGGGCCTGGGGTAGGGGGCGCACCGGGTAAGCCGGGGGGCCGGGGGGTGGGCTAGGGGCCGGGGGTGAGGGGCCACGGGAGAAAGGAGAAGAGAGAGAGGGGAGAGAGAAAAAAAGGGAAGAGAGAGAGGGTGGGTCACCGACTGCCAGCCGGCCAAGGCTGGGGCCTGTAGTGGGGGGGTCGGTGGTGGGTCACCGCGGGAGAGAGGAAAAGAGAGAGAAAGGGGAAGAGAGAGAGAAGAGAAGAGAGAGAAATGAAAAGAGAGAGAAAATCACCGACGGCCGGCGAGCCGGGGTTGGGGGGCAGGAGGTGGGTCGCCGGCGACGGGAAGATCACCGGTGACGGAGAAGACTTTAGGTGGGAATGATTATGTGAGGTAAGGTGTATGATAATATGGTACACCATCAACATTTTAACCGTTCGATTAAATCTCAACGGCCTAAAAAAAGACTCTATCGATAGAGACTCTAAATAGACTCACCCATAAATTTTATCCGTAAAAAGTTTGAAAGTCTAATTTTTATTTGACTAAAAAGTTGATGACAAATCCTTGATACTGCATTTTTAAATGCAGAAAAATTTTGTTTAGAAAACTCCAAGACTATTTCTCATACTACTAAAACTGTTAAAATACTGTATTTGATAATTTGACAACATTTCTAACTTGCATCAATTGATCACTTTTTTACTATTTAAACCTTTTTGAATAATAATATATGACCTAAGCTTATTATGTGACAAAATTAATAATTATCACATTACAAAAATTCATTTCATAACTTTAAGTTAAAATTATAACCTAAACTTTAATTTATATAAGAAATTTTGTTCTATTAACTTATTAATCATGCATAATAATTCCTTATCAAAAATTTGGGTATTACAGCATCATTGCCTTCCAGCAAAAATTTTGTAAAGGTATATATTTACTCTTTGTTGATTTATTTCAATTTTCGTAAGTTTTGCATCTTGTTGATTTACTTATATTATTTTACTGATTTATATGCAGTACTGATGAGAGCTTAAGTTGTTGAAATAATTACACAAAAAGCCTATTTTTAGAGTCTCATTTTAAAATATGTTTGTTTTTTGTTAATATTTTGTAAATATCCATTTAAAAAAAAACGACTGCTTATAGTATCTATTTTACTATTTTACTATTTTTAATATCATTTTCCTTCACTATGATTCATTTTTTTCCCTTATTTGTTCATCATTATTATATATTTATCTTAATGACTAGTTCTTTATTAAAGTAATGGCTTATTAGTATAATTAAAGTTATTTTATAAACATGTTTCTTAAGTATAATTTAGATTTCTTATAAGCATATTTTTTTAGTATCATTTAGGTTCTTTATGATAATTGTAATATTATTGTTATTATTTATTTATTTATTATCGGTATTATTTTAATAGTTACTTTCTAAAGTTTAAATGTGTGATAAATTGCTAATTATTTATGATAATTACTATATCATTATGATGCTTTTTTTTTAATTGTATAATACTTTTTTCTTTATGATATTACTATATCTTTATGATGTCTTTTTCTTTATGATAATTACTATATTATTATGATGGTTTTTTTTTTTTTTAGATTTTTAAAGAGTTTCATATTTTTTTTACATTGTCTATTTATTTATTTTTCTATGGTCGTTGTGAATTTTATTTTGATAACCAATTATTTATTACAATGAATGTTTTTCATATATCATATAATTAATATCAGTAATGGTAATTTTTTCTTTATAATAAAGCAAGTAAAATGATCTTTTTTTTTTATGAAAGATTTGTTTAGTTTTTAAAAAAAAATTTAGAGATTTTTATTTCATTTTTTAATCAATTCTTTATTTGTTTAGTTTCAATTCTTGATGAAAGGGTAACATGATATTTATAAGTATCAATTTAGACATTTATGTAAATAAAATTAAAACAATATTTTTTTTAAATCATAGTCTTCAATTTAGACATTTATATAAATAATCCTAAGTAATTTGAAAAGGCCCGAATGTGCAACTTGTGCATCTAAAGATAGATAGAAATGTTGGAAGCAAGACATGAAGAATGTTCAAATGGAGGAAGATGTTACCAATGAAGACCTCACTAGAATTGGGAGTGCTCTTTTACATGCATACCAAGCGTCGCCATATGAGATGACCAGATTCAACTTTGAATTTTAACCCCTTTTTTTTAATTTCCAAACATTTGAATCAGATTTCTGGATCATGATTTAGTAACTTTTTCTATGCGTTCTCGCAGTTTATTTTTTTTCATTTGCTGATGTCCACTTCATATATAATCTTGTCTTGACAAGTATATATGTATCTGGACAATTATATATGTACGTATATAGAGGAAACTTGTGCTCACACCATTAATCCCGTCATGCACAATATATATATATATATATACACACACACACACACAAAACAAATACAAACAGTTGTACTTAAATTAGTGTGGGGGAAACAAAAAAGAATAGCCTATACAATTCTGTTGTTCATATTATCACTCCCACAATTTCTTTCTGGGACTACGAGGAAGACTCTCTGCTCTTTCAATCCTATGAGTAGCACCATGGAAATTAGGAAAATCATCAAATCCTCCACTCACATTGTGGGGCCTAAAACTTGTGTAGCAGTGATCAAGGCCATGGCCCGTCAAGCCCCGTCTGAACTCGGGCCTCCCCATTGACAACCGTTCATTCACGGGCTGCTTTTGATGATCCATGACAGGTATGGAAGACTGATAGCCATGGGGATGATGATGGTGATGGTGATGGTGATGTTGATGTTGTTGTTGTTGTTGTTGTTGTTGTTGGTGGAGAGGGTAGTGGTGTTGCTGAATACAGTGACTTTGAGGACTGTTCGGACGGTAGAGGCTTGGAGAGCTTTGCACTCTATGCATATTCATCCCTGTGCTTATACTAGTAGTACCTATGCAGCAAGGCGGAAACGTATCGGGGGCTGCAGATTCGAGGGGGTGAAACTCGGGAGAATTGGACATTGGGGAGGAGCAGGCAGAGGAGATGCTGAAGATGGGAGTGCTTTTTGGCCTCCGAGCAGCCCACACGACGCCATTGATGGCCTCGATATAGCGTTGCTCGAGTGAATGGGGTGGCGGGGGCTCCACAATGGCGGCTTGATTCTCGTGACCAACGGTTGGCTTGGCCGGGAACAAGAAGGCACGGAGCTTCGGGGAGCCTTGGTTTTCATGACGATTATATTCGTGAACCATGTGCTTTAGATCTTCTTCGGTTTTCACCGAAACTAAGGTATCTAGATCCTCAGGAATCACTTGGTACTTGAGAACCATTTCTCCCTCACTCAGATCCGAAAGCCTTTCCTTTAACTCTGCTTTCAAGAAGAACATGACAGAAACACAACCAATAATACTTTTTCTGTTCAATGTAAAGAAAATAGTACTGATTCAATGATTCTTGAATTCCAGCGTATTAAAGGAGACAAACATATACAACTGAACAGAGGAATTGAGAAGAAGAAAACAAAAAATCATATTGCAACAGAAGAGGAAAATAGTTGTTAGAATAGGAAATGTTTGTTGCGTTCCAGAATTTTCAGGGACGAATGCGTATTTCAGTTTTAACAAACGGACCTGAGAAAGTGATATCGCGGGGGACGGCGACGACGCGCGTCTCTCCGCCGACGTACTTGAGGTTGCCATCGACGGGCCTGGGGAGGATCTTTCCGCCATGGCTGCATAAAAACTTCATCTTGTTCCTTGGCGAGCACGGCATGTCCATGTCCTCCACCACCACCACTGCTCCACCATCACCGCCATTGACACCGCCATCGTCCGCCGCCATTGATGATGAGGATTTGCCCTCGCTCGCTCGCTCGCTCGCTCGCTCGCCCACCAACGACCGATAGAGTCCCTTACTCTGTAATGATAAAACGAAATCGAAAGAAAGCACGAAAATTGAGAAAGGATTTAGAAATCAGATCAAATGAATGTACAGTTATTCTGTGACCAGAATTTTTTTTTTTTTTAATTGTTGGTTATTTAGAGAAGCATAGGAAGAAGAAGAACAAAAACAGAATAGATTCTGTTCCGGTTTTGTATGAAATGAGGTTTTACAGTTTCCACGCCAACCATTTTTTTTTCCCCTATTTCTCTTTTTTTTTTTTTTTTTTGGATAAAGTATTTATTTTTTAATTTCTTATATATTTATTTGTATGAATCATAATTCATTTGAGCGAATCTTCTTGTTTCTCCTTCGTATCTTTTTATTTTTTTTATTTTTTTTTTATTTTTGTCTGCGGCCAAGCGTAATTTCTCCTTCTTTTTTTTTTAATCATTCGTTATTTTCTTATTTTTCGGAGTCACTATTTAATTTTTTTGATAATAAATATTTCCTTAAGGGAACTTTTATGGTAGGAGTTGTTTTTTTTTTTTTTTTTAATTTATAAAATTATAGTTTTAATATTTAGTTGATTTCACAACGATTTGATCAAATATTATATAGGTTCTAATTGTTTAACCTTAGAAATGTGTGTTTTGTTTTCTTCAATAATTTTTTTTTTTTTTTACGAAATATTTGTGAATTAAGGCCTTGGTATATGGACCACGTGACATCTGCGAGAACATGATACATCTATTTATATTAATTTAAAACATGTGTGATAGACATAATTAGACATATTTAATAAAATTTATCTCAATAAGAAAAAATATATAAGTAAAAATAGACCCAAAAAAATCAACAAGGTACTAGAAAATAGGCATGAAAAAATATCAAAAAATTAAATAAAACGACTAAAATGTTAAAAATATATCATTACAAAAAAAAAAGGACTAAAATGAAAGAAAAAAGGCCGAAAGAAAAAAAAAACTGGAGGACCAAAAAATAAAAAAGTTTTGGTCCAAAAAAAACAATAAAGTACCTCCAAAATTAAAATAAAAAATAAAAAATAAAAGTATGAAAAAAGACCAAAAAAATAAAAGGACAAAAATATTAAAAGTATATCAATACAAAAAAAATTAAAAAGGATTAAAATTTAAAAAAAAATTGCTTCTACTATTGTGTAACTCGTCATAGTGGCTTTTAGGTTTTTCCGTATTCACATAGTAAGAACACACATGTATCTCAAGAGATAGATCAAGTTTCATGAGTTCTTTTTCAGTCAGTAATTATCTAAAATTATAATTTAGCGGAGTTTATTAAATTCCGATGCTAAAAACTTTAATGATCTATCTGTCTCGTAAGATATGTATAAAAAATTATCCATGCACTCCGTTTCTTTTCACATAACATTGTGAAGGCATATTAATTGGCAATTAATGTGTGAATTATTTTTAAAATTATTGTTGATAGAGGTCATTTAAGAAATATATTAATTCATAGAGGTTTTATTGTATTGGAAAAGTTCGCATGAAATCATAAAAAACTAGTATTGAAGGTCAATGCAGAATTATAAGCTAAGGTCAATGCAGTTTTTTTATGTCAATGTGGTAATCATTTGGCAAAACATTTGTTGTTGATAGCTTCATTTCCTGACCTATCATATGGCTTGTTTATCAACTAAACATACTTTCTTAAGCTACTTTAAAAACTCTTTCAACATTACAGATATAACTTAACAGCTCATCAATATCATTTTATATCATAAAATATAAAACTTAAATACCCTCGTCTTAAGAATCTAGTTTATTTTTGTGTCAAAGGACCTTAACAAGTCCCCTTCTAAGCCAAATTAAAGTGATCTTGGAATAACTTCCTCATAAAACTACTATAAATTCAGAAGAATAGAAATAAAGACATTAATTCTGTCTTTTTCTTTTTTTTTTTTTTTTTTTTTTGTTTTGAGAAAAAGACTTAATGACTGCATTTTATTGATTATGAATCAAATTACTGACAACAACATTCGAAATACAATCAAGTATCTCTTTCAGTCAAAACCGCTCCTTGTAAAAAGACAGAGCATGGTGTGCAATCGAATAGGCTGCACCATTAACAAGTCGTGAAATGGCACAACAAAACCACCACCCAATACATCTAAAAGGCCAACCATGTCTTCAACTATGGGAAATTCAGGGCCTGAAGAGTCCCTTCTCCACACATAGTTGGTCGCTTGGAGTGAATCCGATTCCACTATCTGTACCTGTAGTGCACAATCTGCAGCAAAGCAAAGCAAAGCCCTTCTCTGATCGCAAGGCATTCCGCAATAAAAAAGGGGAGAACAAACCATAGACCTTTTTTGCCATCGCTCCCATGACAAAGCCTTGATCATCCCGGATTATAGCTCCTACCGCAACAAAATCCAGACCCGTTACAACCGATGCATCAACATTGAGTTGCCATTTTATTCCGCTAGAGGACATACTGGGCTGATTACCCAGATAGCGAAGTTGAGCGTGTTGGTAATTATGAAACCAGAATCGGGCATCTTCCATAATTTCTTTGGGCTTCTGAAGACTCCCTCCATGGATAAACTTGTTCGTTTCGAACCACAGTTTCCAAAGAAGGGGTGAGGAAAACCATAAAATCCTTCTTTGAGACCCAAGCTTTCATAAACAGTAGGAACTCCTTGAAAGAATCACCCTTGAACTTCAGTACACCTGTGGCGAAAGACCTGGCACCCCAAATCTCTGCAACCGAAGCGCACTGCACCATAGCCTGTAGCCTAGACTCCTTACCCTCACGACACCGTCTGCAAACCTCACTACAATTAGCATGGCGAGCCCAGAGATTACCAAAGGTTGGCAGGAAATCATGGAAACATTTCCATGTGAAAATTTTGATCTACGCTGGGACCTGCAGGTGCCACAAGAACTTCCACCAGGCCGCACCAGAACCACTGTCAGAGGGCCTAGCCGCTTCAGAAAAAGCACCAATAGTTTTATTGATATTTAGGGTTTGTTTGGTGAATGAGTTTGAGTTGAAAATTTTAAGTTGAAATAGTAAATTTGTGTTGACTTTTCATAAAAGACAAAACTTTTTCATAAAAGACAAAAAAAACTTTTTCAGAAAAAGACAAAAACTGATATGAAAATTTTAGTTTGAAATGGTTTTCCAAACGAGGTCTTATATCCTTTTAATTTTAATTGATGAGATTTTAATTGTTGGAGAACGTCCTTGATTTGCTTGATTGCCTGCCTTGATTTACTGAACTATTATAATAGAGATTGTACAGCTTATTTTGTATTTTCCTTATTTTGTATTTTCCTTAATTCTAGAGATTGTACAGCTTTTCATTTGCTTTCTTTCTTTTTATTAGCCTAGAGAAGTCAACTAGAATTGGTATATAGTTTGTATTCTGCACATTTGTGCTATTATTAACAAGATGAAAGCTTTCCACCAAACTTTCTTGTCATGGTATCAGAGCAAGGGCTAATGCTCTTGAGTTCTGTTTAATTTCATCGTTACCCTCTCATACTCTTTTTTTCAATTTCTTCCAGTTTTTTTTTAAATACTTGTTACTATGTCTACCACGAAAGACGTAGTTAGCAAAAATCCTGTTTTTAGTTTACACCCTTCAGATAACCCCGGAGCCATTTTGGTTACTTCTCTTTTAAATGGAGAAAATGATACCATGTGGAGTAGAGCCATGATCAAGGCTCTTAGCGCAAAGAATAAGTCTGGTTTTGTCAATGGAACAATTGCAAAGCCATCCGCTTCAGACGCAAGTTTTGGATTATGGAAACAGTGTGATGACATGGTTGCCTCTTGGATCGTGAATGCTGTGACTCCAGAGATTGCGGGAGATGCTATTTATGCAGAGACAGCAAGAGACTTATGGGCAGACCTAGAAAAAAGATTTTCACAGATCAACGGGCCGCGGATCTTTGAACTGCAACGAAAGATGAGTTCAATATCCCAAGGTCATGACTCTATTACCGTTTATTATTCAAAGTTGAAAAGTTTATGGGATGAACTAAATATTTACTCTCCTACACCTCCTTGTTCGTGTGATTCAGACAAGACTTTTGAGGCTTACAGAGATAGAGACCGTTCTATGCAGTTTCTTATGGGTTTAAATGAAACTTATATGACTGTGCGAGGCCAAATTTTATTGATGAATCCAATTCCAGCTGTGGGAAAAGTTTTCTCGTTGATTCTTCAAGAGGAGAGACAACGCGGTATTATTAGTACGAGACCTACAATAATGCCTGACTCTACTGCCATAGCAGCAAAAGGAAATAATTGGCCAGGAAAATTTCCAAGGCAAAACACTCCCAATGGTCCTAAACCAAGCTGTGATTATTGTGGAAAGGTAGGACACATCAAAGAAAAGTGTTACAAGTTGCATGGCTATCCTCCTGGTCACAAGTTTTACAAGGGTCCAAACTAATTGACACCTGGCCAAGCATCAGCCAACCAATGTTCGTTGAATCTTGTAGAATCACAAGCCTTCCCTCTCACACCGGAACAATGCTAACAGATCTTGGCTTTACTTAACAATCAGCCAAGATCAAATCTAGTAGGTAATGATGCTTCACAAAGCAATTTGTCAGGTATTGCCCTTAATGCTGTCCATTTACCACATTCAAATTCTTGGATAATTGATTCTGGTGCAACTGACCATATGGTTAGTTCCTCTTCAATTCTTACCCTATCACATCTACATGTTCAAGAACTGTCAAACTGCCTAATGGGGTAGATGTTGAAATTACCCACATTGGTAGAGTCCAGCTGACTTCAGATATTGTCTTGAATAATGTTCTTTGTGTGCCTAGCTTCCAATTCAATTTGATTTTAGTTGGAAAGCTTATTCATGATGCAAATTGTCTTGTAACATTCCTTTATAATTCCTGCCTTATACAGGACCAGTCCTCGAAGAAGATGATTGGAGTGGGTAAATTACATGGTGGCCTATTTCTATTTCAATCACCGTCAGTTACTCATCCAAAATGTCTACAAGTTGTGTCTTCTTCAAACCTTTGGCACCAACGTCTAGGACATCCAAGTCATAAACGTCTCAAGTTGATTTCCAATTATGTTTCTGATCTAAAATTTTCTATTCAAAATGAAGTTTGTGAGGTCTGTCCGCTTGCTAAACAAACTCGCCTTCCATTTCCTCTAAGTAATAAAAATTCCTTTCAACCATTTGAAACAATCCATTGTGATATTTGGGGAAAATATCATGTGGCTTCTTTATCTGGTGCTCATTACTTTCTCACAATTGTTGATGACTATACAAGATGTACTTAGGTTTTTCTTATGCGATCTAAGAGTGAGACACGCACACTTCTACAATCTTTTCATACTTATGTTGAGAGTCAATTTAATAAGAAAATCAAAGTTCTTCGATCTGATAATGGGTGGGAATTTGAAATGACAGATTTTTACCAAATGAAAGGAATTATTCATGAAAAGAGTTGTGTTGACACCCCCCAATAAAATGGGATTGTTGAAAGAAACATAGTCGTTTGTTAAATGTAACTCATGCTTTGCGTTTCCAATCGGGCTTACCTTTACGTTTTTGGGGAGAATGTGTTTTGTCTACTACTTACCTTATTAACCGCACACCCACTACTCTTCTTTCTGATAAGACACCTTATGAAATGCTTTTTGATTCCATTCCTTCCTATTCTCATTTGAAAGTTTTTGGGTGTTTGTGTTATGCTACAAATGCAAGTGCTTCAAAAACAAAATTTGATGCTAGAGCAACTCATTGTGTCTTTCTTGATTATCCTTATGCCTAAAAGGGTTATAAACTCTATGACTTGCACACAAAAAGAATTTTCATATCTAGAGATATGTAATTTCACGAAAATATTTTTCCCTTCATTCAACAGACAACTCCACCCTCTGATAACCTTGTTCTGCCACACTCTTTCATTGAACACAGTCACAATAATCTTAGTCCTCAGCCTACCATGCCTATTGATGAAGAATTGAGTCATGAAAATAGTCAAACAGTTGATGACCATCCTCCAACATCACCACCGGTTAGAAGTTCCACTCGTGAAACTCATACTCCATCTTATCTTCAAGATTATCACTGCAAGTTGGTCACCTGTAATTTATCATCTCCAGAGTCTTCTTCAAGTCCTATAAGTACTTCTCATCCTTTACACCAATATATTTCCTATGATTAATTTTCCCTTTCTCATCGTTCCTTCCAAGCATCCATTTCATCTACCACAAAACCAAGGAGTTTCAAACAGGCAATGCTTAATGCAAACTGGAGGAATGCAATGTCAGAAGAAATAAAAGCTCTTGACGATAATCAGACTTGGACAGTCACATCATTGCCCCAAAATAAACAGGCAATAGGATGCAAATGGGTACAAAATCAAGTACAAAGTAGATGGTACTATTGAGAGCTACAAAGCTCATCTTGTCGCCAAAGGTTATAATCAACAAGAAGGGCTCGACTACTAAGAAACATTTGCACTTGTAGCAAAGTGTACTACCATGCGTTGCTTACTAGCCATTGCAGTAGTGAAAAATTGGAGCCTTCACCAACTTGACATTAGTAATACTTTTCTTCATGGGGATTTAGATGCAGAAGTTTATATGCATCTTCCACCAGGTTACAAAGAAACAACAAGTCGAGATGTGGTATGCAAGCTTCAAAAGTCTCTCTATGGCCTTAAACAAGCCTCCTGTCAGTAGTTTGCAAAACTCTTAAACAAGCTGATGAACTCTGGCTATAAGCAATCAAAGGCAGATTATTCGCTATTTACTAAAATGGTGAAAAATACTTTTACTGTCGTTCTTGTGTATGTAGATGACATCATTATTGCAGGCGATGACTTAACTGAAATTCAAATGATCAAGGAGAGATTACGAAGCAGTTTCAAAGTAAGAGATCTTGGTGACTTGAAGTTTTTCCTTGGCATTGAGGTTGCCCACTCAAAAGACGGGATTTATTTGAGTCAACGGAAATATGTTCTTGAACTTCTAGAGGAATTTGGTGCTCTTGGCTCACGCCCCTCCAAAACACCAATGGAACAAAATTTAAGGCTCTCTAAATCAGAAGGGGAACTTGTCTCGGATCCTTCATCCTACCTGTGATTAATTGGGCGGTTGCTCTATCTTATAGTTACTAGACCAGAAATTGCTTATTGTGTTCAAATACTAAGTCATTTCCTTCCTTGCTCAACCACGTCAACCACATTATCTTGCAGCCACACGGATTTTGCGATATCTCAAAGGGAATCCAGGATAAGGCATCTTACTTTCCTCCTCCAGTTCACTTCAACTACATGCCTATTGCGACTCAGATTGGGCGAGTTGCCCAGATTCCAGGCATTCTGTCACAGGATTTTGTATTCTACTTGGTGATTCTCCCATATCATGGAAATCCAAGAAACAATCTACTGTGTCTCAACCCTTTGCGGAGGCAGAATATCGAGCGATGGCTTCAACCTATTGTGAAATAAGTTGGCTGCTCTACTTGCTTATAGACTTCGGAATTAATCACTCTCAACCTATTTCTCTTTACTGTGATAATAAAGCAGCCTTACATATTGCTGTCAATCCTATTTTTCATGAACGAACTAAGCATATTGAAATTGATTGTCACCTAGTTCGTGAGAAAATTCAAAGGGGAATTGTTCGCACGGAATTTGTTCGTTCACAACAGCAACTAGCAGACATTTTTACCAAATCACTTGGAACTGATTCTTTCAATGGATTTCTTTCCAAGATGAGCGTTCAAAACCTTCACTTGCCATCTTGAGGGGGGGGGGGGGGTGTTGGAGAACGTCCTTGATTTGCTTGATTGCCTGCCTTGATTTACTGAACTATTATAATACGGATTTGAAGAATCAAATCTGTACACTTTTTTTATTTTATATTTTCCTTAATTCTAGAGATTGTACAGCTTTTCATTTGCTTTCCTTTCCTTTTATTAGCCTAGAGAAGTCAACTAGAATTTGTATATAGCTTGTATTCTGCACATTTGTGTTATTATTAACAAGATGAAAGCTTTCCACCAAACTTTCTTGTCATATATCCTTTTAATTTTAATTGATGAGATTTTTTTTTTTTTTTTTTTTGATGTTTATCAATAATAAATAACACAATCTCTTCAAATTATAATAGCCTACCCTGCCAGTGAAAATTACATATTTGAACATATTTGTTGTTAACATTGTTTGGGTCCCACAATTTGCTATCGTGGCACCTTCTATCCCTATACATGGAATTTTTGTGGTCCCACCGATTTCGTGGTCCATTGGTGACGCGGCTGCCTTAATTGTAAACACGACAGGAAGGCAAACATCAGATGTAACAATATTCCACGTCACAATGCAAACAATACTAAAACATTAACAATCATTTTTAATTAATAAAGAAAGTAAAAAAGAAATATTACTTTTGAGTTTTTCTAATAGGGTCACAAAAGCCATGGGCTTTGGAGAAAGTTAAAAGAGGGGAAAAATTTTTGAAAAATGGGATACGTGACTAAATGAGAAGAAGAGCATATTGGCTCTTTTATATATTATTATTATTATTATTATTATTATTATTAAGAAATAAAATAAAGTAAAGATAATAGGAAAAGGGCAAAAAATAAGGAAAGCCAAAAAAAAAAAAAAAACAATGTGTTGACACTTGTTGTAAATAAAATAGAGCATTGCATCTTTCATATATGTAAGGATACTAGTTGAAATGAGAGGCTCAATATTAAAGTATGACATAGGAAAAAAACACTTGAAAGATACTAATATGACAAAAAAAAATTACTAGATTAATATGACATAAATTAATACTAAAATTTATATCATGTTGGTTAAAAAGGAATAGGGAATTTGGATTATATTGGTTAATAGATGAAAAAAAAATTACTATTTGGATAGTTTTTCTCTATAATATAGTATTATCAAAATGGATATAAATTTTTTTTGAAAATATCTTGTTGTGGACACATCAAAATCAGAAAGACGTTTAAATAGAGATATATTAATAAAATTATTTCAGTAGAACGATGAAAAGGTATTTATGAATGTTGTATGTGATAAAATAAAAATAGAATGATAGAGAAATTAAAATGTTAAGAGAATGTTTGAGATATAAGTCCATATGGGAGTGTTAAAGTTCGAGGTTTTTTTTTTTTTTAAATCTTGAAAATGTGTTATGAAAATCTGAATTTGAATTAATAAAATTAAGTGAGGAAGCAAGAAGTAGCATATAATTTTTTTTTTTAACTATTAAAATTGGTAAAAGAAAAAGTGAGGGTAAAAATTTTTAGGTAATATTGAAAATTTTAAAAATATATAGTATTTTAATTATCCAATATTAAGAATCATATATTTGAGCAAAAATATAATCAAAAGAAAGTCAATGTAAATGAGAAAGAAAAGAATCTTTTGAAAGATTGTAGAAGAAACAGTAAAAACTATAACAAATGAAAGAATAATGGTGATGTTTAGAAGAAAAACAATTAAAAAAGAAACAGAAAGGAATCATTAGAATGTGAAGTGGTAAACGTCTATCAGGCAAGGAGAGAAGAAAAACAAAAAACCAAAAATAATAATAATAACAACAACAATAAGGGAGCTTACACGTGGCTGAAGGTGGAGTAAGGATAAAAAGATGATTAACTCTTTTTTATATATTATTAAGGTTAAGATTAAGAAGATAAGATTAAGCATGCGATGTATAATTCAAATCTTAAAATCACAATTTAATTTTTATCTTTTTTCCTCAACTTTTTTATTCACATAATTTTATAACTCAAACTTTAAATGTCTATATCTTTATATAAACAAATCCATAGGAGATGATTTTTTTTATATATATATATTTTTTAACTCAAGCAATTCAAATACTTCGATAAATATACAAACAATTCAAACTCAAATTATACGATCCAAACCTTAACAGCAAACACAAGGTAAGGTAAGATAAGATATCTAAACTTAACATATAATTATGATTTACATTTTTAATTTTTAATTTTAATAATGTATACCATGAATTAATAAATTTGTACTAATTTACATTGATAAAAAATACTGATTATTTTTTACAAAAATTGACACTTGATTCATAAATAAATAGTAAATTAAGAGTATCAAATGTCTTTTTTTTTTTTAATTAATGTGAAACCAAATTTATATATTAAAAAACTAATTCAAAATTTTCTATTATGATTAAATTTAATTAAAAATATTATCTTCAATAAATTTGGATTAAAATAATTAAAAACTGACCGTTCATGCTATTAATTAAAGTTTAATACATAAATTATATGTTAATTTTCTTTCAAAAATGAATATATTATCAATTGGGAAAATTATTACAGATTTTGTAATAATCAACATGTAAATTGTCAAAATTAAATATTTAAAATATAGAATACAATTATGTGATAAGTTTAAAAATACATCAATCCAACAAATTTAAAAAAGAAAAAATAAAAAATTTCATATATAACTTTGTTGTTCCAAAATCCTGGATGAGTTTTCTTCAAAGGTCCGACTCCAACATTTATATAAACTTCTATATATCTTTTCGAAGATTATATTTTTCTCTTATTGACAAATACAAAAAATGTTCTACTTCAGTATTGTTATTATTAATTATCATCATTAGAGTAACAGCTTCCCCATTTCAAACTGAGGGTAGACCAAACACACATTTTGTGTAACGTCTCACTCACAATTTCATTAAAAACCAAATTCAGCACCAAGATCTAAACGGGAATATATACATATATATATATATTTTAAATTTGATGGACATGTCAAATTACCGCTTCACTAAATACGTAACCAATTTCAAAATGCATGCTCAGGAAAAGGTTTTATGAATTACTCCTCTGATTTTATCAAAAACAAAAATAATAAAAATAAAAAACCGGGACGAAGAAAGAGCTATTCTAGCAACACATCATGCCCATCTAAAATCACTTCATAACTATTAACTATTAGTAAATGTCTAAATCCAACAATTAATTAGCTAAAAGTCCATGTAACTCAAAGCACAAGATGCTTAACGAATCAATTTATTGAACTTCACACTTTATTATTAAATGATAATCAAACTAATAGAATCCAAAATTCACGACACGAAAAAAAAAAAAAAAAAAAAAAAAAAAAAAAAAAGAGGGCAGGAGATTTGACTTGATAACATTAATTAAAGAGACGACTAAATTAATAATAATAATAAGGAGAATAATAATATAAAGTAATTAAAGTCGAAAAAGGCGTTTACAGGCTTTAAGGATCTTGCCTCCTCTGTGTTTCTTCTTGGCAGATCTCGTTTTGTCATCTTCTTCTTCTTCATCGTCAATGGGAGACGCTAACGTCACGGACTGGTCATGGATCCGAGAGTACCCCTCCGAAACCGACGAACATCTCCTCATCGAAAACACCCTCTTCACCGCCGACATTGAAGACACCGAGCTGTTCCTCCTCAGCACCGCCGCCGCCGCCGAATTTTCTTTATCATTATTACTATCCGATCCAAACACGGCCTTGTGATGATCTGCTGATTCCTTTTCGGTCAGCTTCTGGGGATGATCGTCAAGATTATCATTTCTTCTCGGCCTCGGAGAAGACGACGAAGACGACGCAGAAGACGAAGAAGAATGTTGGGTGGTTTCAGTCTCCGTCTGAATCTGGTCGAAATGGGATTTTGATCGGGTTGAGTTGATTTTGGCCGTAAGATCTGAGGAGGAGAAATCTAGAGATCTAGACTTGTGGGTGTCGATGATATTGATCTTGGAATATCCCAACTTCATGGTTAATAATTTTCTCTTGTTGGGAGGATAATATGATCTTTGGTTCCCTTGGTGATGGAGGTGATATATATAGAGAGAGAGAGACAGAGGAAGAGAGAGAGAGAGAGAGAGTAATGGTAAATATTCATATATATTGCCAATGCACGTGTGTAGCTTCTGTTTGTGTGTGTGTATATATATATTTATGTGTGTGTGTGAGAGAGACAGTGAAGGGTTTGTAAGCATATGAGGAGAAGGTCCAAAGGATGGGACGTAGAAGGTCAGAATCACACAGCTGTGAATAATGGAGTCTCTTCTAGTGATGAGGGTGATTTGGTGGGTGGCGTGGAGAAGAAAAAAAAAAAAGGGAAAAAATCGGATAAAAAAGTGCATGTGTAAAGTTCCAATGAGTTTACCAATATAATGACTTTGTCTGTCTGACTGTTCTTAGTTTTTTTTTTTTTTTTTTTTTTTTTCTTAATCTTCTAACTCCTAACAAGTTTTATATTAATTTATGATGTATTAGGCGATTGTTGAGACAAAAGAAAGTAGTGATTTCAGGAAAGCTCCAGATATTAATAGAATAATAACAGGGCCTTGTAGAGAGGGAATTTTTATCATCAATTTATTTTTATTTAGAGGATTGTGAATGAGTTTAGGAGTCGTTGGAATGACTTGAAATGACTGCTCGTGAGTCGATCATTGCGTTAAAACAAACGGTAAATAGTAAGCGAAATGCATAAATGAAAGAAAGACACAAATATGTAATAGAGACTAGCTCGCGCTTGTAATAAGTTGCATCCTTTATAGAGGTTCGAGGGGTTCCACTATGATGTAATAACAGTTATAATGAGTCGCTATGAACAAGAAAGAGTAGAAAGAAGAGAATACAGGCTCCATTTATAAATAAAGAGAAATGAGGCTTGTTTCCTGATTATGGAGAGGTATGGATTTAATTATGATGATATGTTTCCTTTTCCATGGCCTTTGGACTTTTCTTACAAGACTTTCTTTTCTCAGTTTGGGGAAGTGTCTCGTTTAACATGCGTTTAATATTAAAGTTTAGATTGTAAAATTTAGGTTTAGATTGTTTATGTGTTTATTAAGATATTTGAATTATTTAAGTTAAAAAGTGTAAAAACTTGAAATGTGTTCGGAAAAAAAATATCAATATTAATATGGAGTTTATTTCGTTCGTTTTAAAATTCTATCTAATTTAAAAAAAATCTCATTTGCACTTGTTATGTAAAGTTATGGACTTTTAAAGTTTCAGTTACAATATTGTGTGAATAGTGAAGCCGAAGGAAAAAAATAAAAATTAGATTATAATTCTAAGGTTTTGATTGTGCGTTCAAACGCATGGTTAGTTTTTATAATATCAATTTATATGACAAAAGAAGAATTGTTATTATTTTATTGATATATATTATTACCTCAATTAATACTGAAGAGTTCTATCTTTTTTTAATTAAAATTTGGCATTAAAATTGTGACTGTCCATGCTTATAAGACCCCGACATATTGAAACAAAAACAATAATTCACCTAAACCTTCAAAAAATAAAAAATAAAAAATAAATGTAAAAAGTAAGGAGTTCCGGCGCCTATTTCGCCAGTTGAGTTGTTTGATGATGTACTTTTGGCTGATTTTTGAAATTTCATGAATTTAAATGAATTGATCATTGCTACACTTTTAGTGGCTTTTATCTGCTAAAGAAAAGGAAAAAAAAAAAAAAAAAAAGTTCAAAATAATTACTTTTCTGTTTTGGTAAACTTTCACTCCATGACTCAGCGGTCTGCGGTGCGCATTATCGACCAACCTTTTTTTTTTAATTTCAGAATAAAATATTTGAATTTTTAGTAATTTCTTATATATTTTAATAATAATATCATATTTTACTTTATTTTAAGAAATAGAGTTCAAAATCCTCTATTTAAGTTGAAAAAAATTTTAAATTTTACATTTTATAATAAATTTATGTATAAGATATGTAGGTAAATAACTTTTTTTAATAAACGGTCTGATTATAATTAATCAATAATTAAATTATAATTAATATATATTTTTCACTGATTAATTATGATCAATTATTAATTAACGGTAATTTTTTAAATAAAAAGATTCAATCATTTATTTAAATAAGTCTTTAACACGTGTTTATTTATCTAATTTTTTCAGTGTAAAACTATCGTTGCATTGTATTTATTTTTTATTTCTATTAGACTACATTTACCATCATTGTTACGAAACACCTTATAATTATCACTAGATAGAAGAATTTGTCAAGGTGACAACAATAAAAGTTGAAATTAGTTAAATAATCTTATTTCATTTTAACACTAGAATGACCACCAATTAAAAAATTGGTTATTTTTAATCAACTTGAAGTTATTTTATTAATAAAAATTTTTGAAAAAATATTTAATAAATAAATAAAATGATCGAAATAAATTATTAGTCGGTTAGTTCTGTTTTAATTTTGAATTAATTAATTCATTTAGACTGAAATGTCATGACAGTGATGAGAATCTTTCTAATTTTGTCCAAGAAGAAACCGTCCAATTTTTACATTTTGACTCACACAGTCACACTCACGGTCGGTGGAGATGCTTTAAATAAAATAAAATCAAATAAAATCAAATCAGCCAGAGCCAGCCATTGGTTGAAAAAATAAAATAAAATAAAATAAATCCCCGTTGAAAAATCACCTGATTTTTCTCCAATTGCGTTTTTAAATAAGTCTCTCCCAGATCTCACTCTCACGTGATCATATTCGTCAAATTCGGTCAAACCACACACACCCCCCACCCCCAAACCCAAACAAAACTTTTTACGTAGACAGCGGATTAATTTTAATACCCGATTTACTTGAATTCTGAGCTGTTGATTCTAATCGGATGGCTCATCTTTACTTTCAAACCCCGTCATGTAAAAAACAAGATTTTATTTATTTTCCTGAAGGCGATTTTTCTTTTTTATATTTCTTTATTTTAACCGGGAGAATGTTAATGCAAGGAAAGAAATTCTCTCTCTCTCTCTCTCTCTCTTCTCAGTTTCTTTCACTCACTCACTTCTCGTGCTTTTCATTTCACTCTCTATGACTAGGGTTTTCTCTCTCTTACTTTGTCTCTCTGAAAAGTCCATCTAGGAATCCAGAGTCCTCGAGCCGAAGCTCTGGAAGATCGGAGCCAAAAATCTCTTGCGTTTGCGTTCCAAATTTGGCGAAAATTCCAGCTCGGTTTCGCGTCAATTCCATTTCCATTTCGAGCACAGTACTTGGACTATTCTCTCCGTTAAAGCGCCGAACAATGTACGAATTTTCACTCTTTTTTCCTCAATTTGCATGTGCCTAGTCTCAATTTCATGTTTCTTTTAGCTAAATTTGGAATTTTTAGGCCAAATTGTAGTTTTGGGATCTGCTTCAGGTGAAAAGTGAGTGGACTTTCGCATTTTTCGTGTTGAATTTGTGCTAAAATTTTCCATTTTGAAGCTGTGAACAGCGTTTTTTTTTTTTTGCTGAATTTTTCGGACTAGTATTGAATTTTAGATCTGTGTTTGGTGAAGGGGAAAGAAGTGGTGAGTTATGGCGCTGAAGGTTCCAGCTCCGAGAGCTGCGGAGATTGCGATCAGTTCGATAGGGCGGGGATACGACATCTCCACCGATCTAAGGCTCAAGTACTGCAAAGGAGGAGACTCCTCAGATTCTCGTTTGATCGAGATTGACGGAGAAGATGAAGGTCGCGAAATCGTTTTGCCTGGTGGAATTACAATCTCGAATGTTTCTAAATCGATCAAATGCGATAAAGGCGAACGAACAAGATTTAGCTCCGATGTTCTCTCTTTCCAACAGGTAAATTTTAGCAAAAAAAATATCATTCTATTGTCGTCGTTTGGCCCAAATTGACTCTGAGGCAAATAATTTTAGTCTTTTGTTCTTATAAATTTGTTAATTCTTCATAAGATATCACATTCTTCTTCAAATTTACTTTCTTTCTCATGCATATGAACTTGGAAATTTCTATGCAGTATCATGTGTGCGGGTCATGTAAAGTCCTCAGAGAGAGTGATTGTTATTTTGACTAGCAATCTATATTCGACAGTAATGAAAAGCTTACCAAACCTACCAAAAACGCCGGGGGGGGGGGGGGGAGGGGGTGGGGGTTGGGGGTTGGTGTGTGGCCTGGGGGTATGGGTGTTGATATGCAAATTTTAGTAAGCTTGGATAGATTAGATCCACCTGTCATTCAATAATTGCCAGCCCATGTTCACGTATAACTGTAATCCAATCGTGTTGGGTCATGGATGTTTCTCCTTAAATAACCTTAATTATATCCTCAATCAGTCTTTCTATTAATCATAAACTCCTACTTCTCTATCCCATAAGAGCTGTCTGTCTGCTAGATTTTCTACGCGTATGGTGGCAAGTACCAAGTGGTAATCATTCATATCAAGAGATTAGAGATAGAAAATTCATTGAATGATAATCCTTCATTGACGTCTTGTTTTTTGTAAGTAACTTCTTTTTCTGTTCCCTCCCAGATGTCAGAGCAGTTCAACCAGGAAATTTCTTTGACTGGAAAAATTCCTTCTGGCCTCTTCAATGCCATGTTTGATTTCTCGGGTTGTTGGCAGAAAGATGCAGCCAACAATAAGACCCTTGCTTTTGATGGGGTGTTTATCACGCTCTATACGGTTGCATTGGAAAAATCACAAATGGTACTACGTGATCATGTTAAGAAAGCCGTCCCATCATCGTGGGAACCAGCTGCATTAGCGAGGTAAAAATTATGTTATACATTGGAAAATGATACTTATGCCTTCTTACTATCAGCTTTTTGGTTTACGTTACACAACAGAAAATGAAAAATAACTTGTTATTTAGGCTTATCGCTCATGCATCCAAGTTCCTAATAATCTTATTCGAAAGATATTCCCAATGTTTAAATCGCATTGCATCCATTGTATTTTCCATTTAAGCGTATTTTACTTGACTGCAATTGCACTTTATAGTTCCTGAATGAATCAAGTAATTTCGTCCTGATGTTTGTAGACAAGTACTTTTGTGTTATTATTGAAAATTTGAAATGCTGTTCTTATTGGTTAGTTATGCGTTGATCAATGTGATTGAAACTAAAACAATATTATGCTACATGCTCACGGTTCCAGGTTTATTGAAACGTTTGGGACCCACATTATTGTTGGTGTGAAGATGGGAGGGAAGGATGTTATATACATGAAGCAGCAGCACTCCTCAACTCTTCAACCTGCCGATGTACAGAAAAAATTGAAGGGTATCGCTGACAAAAGGTTCTTAGATACCAATGGCCAGTACAGTACATCTTCCCAACAAGTTTACAAGAATGACAAGGTTTGTGAGTAATTTGTGAATGCGTTTTCATTTTGCTTCTACAATGTTACACAGGAGAATGAATTTTTTTTTCTTTAGATTTAATTTAATACTTTCTCATCTCCCTTGCTTTGCTCGTGGTATAAGACCAGACCGGATATACAGGCTTCATCTTTGAACTGCTATGGTTGCCAAATATCCTGCACCTATTTGGAAATTATTATAGTTTTAACACGTACCACAGAGAGTTGTTTTCTTCCCAGAAAATTTGTCTTGTTAATTAGCAATGCAAAACCTTATATGGTGATTTAATCCTTTAAAGCAGTTTGCTTATTTTTCCACAACGGACTTGTTTGGGTAAAGAAACTTTTATTTGTTCTGTTTCTCTTTTATGTATCTCATCTAATCATTTTTGTTTCAGTTTGAAATCAGGGAGCGGCAACTACGGTTTGCGGACACTAGTCCATCAAGTTCTTATTCGCACAAGGAGGTGTGTCTCTGATATAACGTTCGTGATAGAATAGTTGGTCTTCCAAAAAAGGGTCAACCTAATTATTTGTCCATTCACTTAGTTATGGAATATATTTGTTGCTGCAGGATATTGTAACAATTTGCAAGAGGAGAGGTGGAAGTGATGTTAAAAACCTGTCACACCACGAATGGTTACCGACCGTTCAATGCGAACCTGATGTGATCTCAATGTCCTTTATCCCAATTACCTCTCTGTTGAACGGAGTCCCAGGGAGTGGATTCTTGAGCCATGCCATAAATCTTTACTTACGATGTGAGCAACATTTCCTTCCTTGTTTGCATATTGAAAATTGGTTTTGAATTACTGCTACTGTTTACTCCCAGTAAGCTAATGAATAGTGAATCTGTTTATTGGGCCAAAATATCTCACACAAATATAATTTAGCAGGCAATGTCTAAAACTTTAATCCTTCTGCTTGTTTTTGCAGATAAACCACCAACTGAAGAGCTTCATCAATTTTTGGAGTTTCAGCTACCAAGACAGTGGGCGCCAGTGTTCAGTGAACTTCCCCTCGGTCCACAGAGAAAGCAACAAAGTAATGCATCTCTACAATTTAGCTTCATGGGTCCCAAGCTTTACGTAAACACCACTCCGGTAGTAAACATCTCTTCGTAAATATGTATTTGACTTCATCACTAACAATTCTTAATATCGATGATAGTTTCTGCTGTTTTGGTTATTTGTATTCTTCTACACATTTTCTGGCAAAAACTGGACTTCTTATAGATGTCCTTTCATGCAGGTTGACGTAGGTAAGAGGCCAGTGACCGGCCTCCGGCTATATCTAGAAGGTAAGAGAAGCAACCGCTTAGCTATACACTTACAGCATCTATCCTCTCTCCCCAAAGTGTTCCAACTTGACGATGATCCCGTCGGCAACTTCTTCCGTGAATCCTATGATCGTAAATACTACGAGAAAGTCCAGTGGAAGAATTTCTCTCATGTTTGCACTGCTCCAGTGGAGTCTGATGAGGATCTCTCAATAGTGACGGGAGCCCAGTTACTAGTGGAGAATTTTGGCATAAAAAACATCTTATTCTTGCGACTCCGCTTCTCCAGAGTTTCAGGAGCTGCAGTCGTAAAGCATCCCGAGTGGGATGGATCCCCCGGGTTGGCACCCAAGTCTGGATTGATATCGACACTAATAAGCCATCACTTCACAGCGGTTCAGAGGCCCCCTCCAAGGCCAGCCGATGTGAACATAAACTCTGCAGTCTATCCGGGAGGTCCTCCCGTCCCCGTCCAAGCGCCAAAGCTCCTGAAATTCGTAGACACCACGGAGATGACACGAGGGCCACAGGACAATCCAGGGTATTGGGTCGTCTCTGGGGCAAGACTCGTTGTTGAAAAGGGTAGGATTTCACTGAGGGTCAAATATTCGTTATTGACTGTAGTATTACATGACGAAGAAGTGTTGTAGGATCATTAATTGTGTTTTTGGTCAAGGAAAAAAAGAAAAAAGAAAAAGATCATTTTTTTTAGACCTCTAGTGAAATGTGTATAGATAGAAGAACGAAGCCTACCAGGAAACAGAGAGACAGAAAAAGAAAACAAAAAAAAAAAAAAAAAAAAAAAGGGAGCGCAAAGACAAACAAAAGATGCGAAAACGTTTTTCCCTCGTTCCCACATTTGGTGTCAGTGCTAAATTATGTTTGTGGGTGTTGGTGGTGTTTGTGTGTACTTCTTTTTCATGTCATGACCTTTGAAAGAAAAGCTCAAAGCTTCTGTTTTGGGCGGTTTTGGTGGTTATTGGAGTATTTTAATCTTACAGGCAAACAAGTAAAACATACTAGAAATGATGGTTTATACATATATATATATATATATGTATATATGTATAACGATCATTGAAGCAATTTACCATAAGAAAAGTTTAAGGAAAGATTAGAGTAAAAAGAAAAAAAAAAAAAAAGGAAAAAAAATCTTTGTACGCATTAGAGTCATACGTCCTTTTATATATCTAAGTATATATAGATATAAGTATATGCTTCTTAATTTATTGTAAATTTATTAATTTAGATGTTTAGTAATTTATTGAAAATTTATTAATTGATTGTAAAATTATTTATATGTAAAAATATGTTTAAGTATATATGTTTAAGAATATTTCTATAACATATATTAAAAACATGAAAGTAACTAAATATGATTACATATACAACATATATTACTGTAAAGGTGAAAGTTTTTAGATATTTCAAAACTTTTTTTTTATGTTCGTGTAGTAAATGCAATATAGTAAATTTATGTTTTTAAAAACATTAAATTTGAAAACAATGATTAATAAGGTTATTATAATATTAGTAAGATAGTATAATAAAACATAATATTTATCGAATTTATCATGTAGAAATGAGGAAGAATAATATTAATAAAGCATAATTTTTGTACACATGTCAATCAAGATAGGAGAAGACAGAAAAAGCTAGCGAGCATATATGTGATATTTAGACACGGAAAAAAAAAATGATAGAAAGAGAGAGAGAGAAACGGAAAGAGAGAGACATGTGAAGACGGTGAATGAAGAAGAAAAGACAACAAAAGAAACCAAACTGAACACGTTAGCACACATTATCAGCTCTTTTGGGAAAAATCACGTTACAGCTTTTAGTTACAATAAAAAGGGAAATGGTTCCTATAGAGTTATAGAAACGAAACTAAACCAAACAAAACCTAAAACCACTAACCAAAAAAATTAGGAAGCATTATTTTTGTACACATGTCAATCAAAGATAGGAAAGAAAGAAAAGGCTAGCAAGTATATATGTGATATATTTAGTTACATCCATACTTTTTATATATGTTATAGATTATAGATATAGATGTACACGATTTTGTACATGCTAATTGACGAGGATATACATGACAAGTGGTCATTTGTTTTGTTGATTTTGTGGACTTGAATTAGGGGTGCTTGAGATTACCCTATCTTTAGTTTTGTATAAGTATGATAATAAATATCTAATCATTGTATACTTATTCAATGGCTCTTCAGTCATTTAAAGCTAGTAATATATGGGATATAAGGGTTCATCCAGTTTTCACTACAGACACTAGCTTTACCGTGTTATATGTGTATTTGAATGCCTCAACCTATATTTGCGAATTGTTTTTATTACAGACATAAATAGTTTTCACTGTTTCTTGTTACTGAGATATCGAAATATAGTACTTGTAATCGATTGTGCGTCAAAAAAAAAAAAAAAAAAAAAAAAAGGAATGTTCTATTCCACATGAGCATCATAATAACCCTAGCTAGTCAATTTCACCTGTCGTACGATGTGTACATACTGCTAATAAGTAGGAATTTTATTTTTCCCATTTCAGCCAAAAAAAAAAAAAAAAAGAAAGAAAGAAAGAAAAAGAAAATTGTTGCCATTTCCATGAAGACCTTGCAGTTTCAAATTTGCAACAAAAAAAAAAAAAAAGAACTGAAGTATCTTTAAATAGTAGCTTGGTTGTACTTTTAGGCCATAGCTAATGCTTGAGAATATAATGAGTGAAAAACAGAGCTCAACGGAAAGAGCATATGGCACACCACAGCCACATTACACTTTAAAAAAATCCTATCAGTTCAATCCGGCACTTTGATTTCTTCTTCTAATTTATAATATTTCAAGAAGATACTAGATCAAATGCAAGGAAAAAAAAAATTTTAATTCGAGAGACATTCCTCAGCAATCTGGAGAACACTAGAACCTGCAGGCAATGAATTCTCTCCAAGAAAATGTTCCGAGATACAAAAATGTATATGTAACTTAGTACTATAGAGATTATACTGAGAGAGAGAGAGAGAGAGGTGGGTTGCTTTATGAATATAGAAGAAGTACTATATCTGCTGAGGAAGTACAAAACTATGTTCATGGGAAGGCCAATATATTCCTTCCCTTGGCCTTGGGCATGGAAATGGAGCTGGTTGTGCAATGTAGCTTGGATACTGCTGTCCCGGCATCACCACCGAGAAATCGGTTGCATAAGTTGTTGCAACCTGTAACATTTTATTAAACAAAAAAAAAAAAAATGAAAACGAGTGAAATTAAGAATTGTTGGACCAATTTGATAGAGATTTCAAATGCATTTAGATGATATGTCAGGAAGAGTTTTTTAACGGTTCGAAGCTCTTCTAGGAGAAGCCTATGAGGTAAATGGCTTCTCATAGAAGAGCTTTCACCATAATGCGGAAAGTTTAATAATTTTGATGAAACGGGAACTTACTGATTGTGGATTTCCAAGTTTCTGAAATGTTCCCGACTCAAGAGAAGCGTTGGCGATATCTTCAGGGGAGGAAAAAGAAGGGCTTGGCTTAAACAGATGCTCGAAGATGGCCATGATGAGGAACATAGATATCAAGATTGCGGTGGCAACGAAACCGAAGGAAATGGCATTCATGGATGTCCCGAAACTTTTCCATGGAGCTTCACTATCACCTCCTCCTCCTGCTCCTGCTCCTGCTCCTCCTCCTCCTCCTCCTGTAACTGTTTGAGCTGGTGTTGGATCTGAGCTCGTGTATATGTTCCATGGCGTTGATCTTTCGTAATTGATATCATTCATATTCGTCTCTCTTCCTCTCCCCTCCTTCCTTCCTTCCTTCGACGATAAACTTCGATTTTTAAGTCAGCTTCAACACTTCTAAATAATCAACTGTTGATTCGCCTTCCAAGAATGACTTTGCACAGTCGTTCGTGATCTCTATAGACCTACACAAGAATGGAAAAGATCATCCATTGAAATAATTTTTGTATATGGCTAAAAAAGACTCGTTTCAGTTCCACGGCTTAAAATATCTCCAATTCTCTGGGAAAGCACTGAAGAATAAATCATAGGAAAGAAGAAAAAGATGGTTATTTATCTTTGACGTAAATATATACATATATGTTTGTTGAAGTAAGACTAGTTTCAAGTAATTTAACAAGAAAGAGTCGAGCAAACGCTAAAAGAAAGAAACATCTCAGAAAATAATTGGATTGCTGATGAGCAAAAGACAGAGAAAGAAGGGCAGTTACTTTCAAACAGAAATTTGAAGAAAACCAGACCTCAGTAGATGGTTCCAAATGGAAAGAAACATGGGAAATTCGAGACTTGTCAAAACCACAATTTTAAAGGCATACAAAAAAAAAAAAGGTTAAACACTTGACAAGAAAAAGATTAAAAAACAATTTCTGAAAAGAAATGAGGCTACTCTTTGTTCCAATGTGGTAACTAAAGTTAATAATGTTTGAACCAATATTAATATATATATATATATATAAGAGGAGGCAATATGAAGAACCTGAGGTGAGGAGGTGCTTAGGCATAGTAGTTGGTCCAGAGAAATAGGAGCATCCTTTATTCATCCTTTAGTTTATGTGATTTGTGTGGGTTAGCAACAAGCTGCCAAGCAAAAAGAAGACACCCACGTTTCTCAATGCATTATTATTATTATTATTATTTTAACTTTAAAGATTAATGTAGCCTCCTCTACACATCTAATTTTATATCATACCCAAGCCCGCCCCACCGCAACCCCCCCCCCCCCCCCCCCCCAAAACAATAGAAAAATGTAAAGACAAAGCTATATCATAAATCCCATTGGTACACTTTTCTTTTTATGTTTTTTCAAATTCATTTATTTAAAATATTTATAAAAAAAAAATGTGTTCATGATCCTGATGCCTAACTTAATCGATACTATACCCTTGTCTGAAGAAACACAGTTTTAAAGAAATGCAAATGAAAAAGAATGGGCCTTCATGTCTGGATTGGCTTAAACCAAGTGTGGCCTGTTTGCTGCTTTTTCAAAAGCTGTCACCTTTAAAAGTGCTTTCAATTTTTTTATTTTTATTTTATTTTTATTTTTATTTTTTCATTTAGGGTGGTGGTCATGGTGGTGGTGGTGGCTAATTGTTAGTTAACACTAACTCATTAAACCCACATGAAAGACATTCTCACTCTTTGCCAAATTATGAATTTTTTTTTCAACCATTTCTCATAATAACCACAGCCTTAGAGATGATTGCCAAAGGAAAATAACCATATGATTTAACCCCTTAACCATCTTCCACCCCACACACACCCACACACACACACACATATATATATGTATATATGTATACATACATATTTATGATTGCGACTATCATTTTCCTTATTGGTACAACATAAAAAGGTGGAAAAAAAAACACATGGGGTTGCAAAAATTTACTCATGGTGTGTGGGAAATTATTATTATTATTATTATTATTTTTTTTTTTTTTTTTTTGTCTTTAAGGATGAAGATATAGGGTATATACTAACTAGGAGTAATGAGTAACCTATTACACACCAACATAAGCATTGGGATGTAATCATGGAAAGCCGAGCAATATCTCACATAATCTCAATAAAAATCACCCACCAAATAAAAAATGAGAGTGAGAAAAAAGAATTGAAAGAAAGAAAGAAAGAAAGACACAAAAAGGAAAAGCTGCAGAACAAGAATATAATATAACTATAATAACCAAAGTTTGCTGCAAAGCCTGTGTTGTTAAATTTGTATTTGTATTTGTATTTGGTAGATTTAACATCAAAGATTTCACCCCCAACAACAACAACAAACAACACTATATCATAGCACATTAAGAACATACTCACGAACAAATTTAATAAATATTCAAGTAGGAAAAAAAGTAAAAATAAAGAATAGATGGATCGGGAGAGAGAGAGAGATTGGAATACCTTACAGCTGTGCAAGTTGCAGAGTAGCCATGATTTCAAGAGAAGAAAGAAATGGATCTGGTGTATAAAGAAAAGGGGCTAGTGAAGAAAAAAGGGTTGATGTAGACCACATTTATTCTTCATGTATATAAATGTCCTATGTGTGTATATATTTCTTTCTTGGAACAACCTGTTGATTGGAAACACCCCATAACTTTTGTCAGAAAACACTCCAAAACCCACCAGCACTCGCTATGTACAACTACTACACTACTAGCTGTGTTGGCCAAAATTAAACATTTTTAAGACCTTTTAATTTATTTTTTATTTTTTTTGTTTTGGTGAAGTGAACACTAACCAAAAAAAAAAAAAAAAGAGGTGTAGTAAATGATGCATGATCATAAATCAAGGGAAAAATCTTGAAAAAGAAAATGAAGGACATGATTACAAAATATGTATGATATAGAAGACCCTACAAAGAAAGGGAAGGAGGGAGAGAGGAAGGGAAGGGGCTTTATTTAGTCAACAAGGCAATCACCATGTCTGAGAATGATATGAAAGCCTATCTAAACTTATAACAAGTCAGAGAAGTTTTTTTTTTTTTTTTTTTTTTTGGTTGATTTAGAAAATAATAAAAATTTAAAAAAAAAAACTTCATCTAAAAATATTGCAACTTTAGAAAATATATTTGTACATATGAAGCTTCAAAAGTGGAAATGATTACAAGGACTTTACTATGTTTCAATTACCCCCAAATAAACTCTACTCGAGGTCTTGCTCAATAGTTTAATTCCAAGTTTGCTGTGAAAGAAAGCAAGAAAACAATGAGTTAATTTTCTAATTTATTACTTGATGAAAAGGGTGAATCCGAGACAATGAAAAGAAGAAGAAGAAGAAGAAGACAAAAAAAAAAAAAAAAAAGGGGGCATAAAGAAGCAAATACATTCCGTATCAAACCAAAATACAAAGAAAAGAAAAGAGGATTCCTTTTGTTGTTTTGTTCTCTAATTCTTAGAATTAGACATAACCCATCCCATGTCATGTATCTCCCACAAAAAGATAACAACTTTTTTTTTTAATTTTTATTATTTTTAATTTTTATTTTTTTTTTTTCATGTAAGACATTTTTCTTAAAGAGAAAGGGTCCCATGACAAGAAAACACACTAAAGAAGATGTTGAAACCCAAAAAAAGGAGATTGAATTGAAGCACCGCCTATGTTTCTTTTTTCCTTTCCTTTTCTTTTCTTTTCTTTTCCTTTCTTTTGATCTTTTTTTCTTTTTCAACCTCCACCTCAATGCAACCTTTTACTTTCTCAACAATTCACCAAGAAAACAACAACCCTTCTCTTCTCTTCTCACATTGTAAGCAAAAGAAATACACAATATATATATATATATATATATATATATTTATATAATTCAACTGCATGGAAAAGAGCCCACGTAATATATACGCATACATATTAACATATTTAACACTACATTATCCTTTTATATAATTTCCTCTCATTTTTTTTTCCTCTTTTTTGCTGAACATTCGCTCTTTTGGCTTGTTCTCTAGTAACTTTCACTTTTTTCATTCTTTCTTTTTTCTTTCTTCTCTCTCTAATGATGGCCAGCTCTGAAAGACAGCAAAACAGAAAAGATAAGAGGATTCAATTAGTTGTGATTGTTGGGATTGTTGGGGTGAGATTTCGTCTTCCATTATGTTATACCTAGGTCACCATGATCATTGGACCAACGAGTGATGAATAATGAATTTTAGTCCACTAATTACTCATTACGTGCTCCTAATGAACACTTGGACTCGGCCCAGCAACAAACTTATCACCTACGAGTAAAACATCGAGTGTCGAACGAAGATCCATCGATCATTTGACATCGGTCTCAGTCCTTTGAAGTTCATAAATTTACCAAGTGTTGATCAGATCAATACCTAGTCCGACATGACGAACGATAGATGATGATGATTGATTGCTCGATGCTCGTTCATCTACCACTCATCACAGATGATAATCGGTTTGTCGTCTAACGTTCATATTCAGCGAACAATAAATGATGGGAGATCAGTCTCCTTAATTGCCAAGCCCACAATCAATCATGGCATCAGTCCACATTCTTACACATATTCCGAATGACATGGGATAATGAAGAACTGTCCACTACTGTCCCACGGATCAAGTCTCACTACTCTTTATCTATAAATAGAGGAAGATCATTATCCTTTGGGATGTCTTTTAACCCTTATTGTTATTCTGCCGAAATACCCCCGGAAATTATAACATTTATATTAAAAATTCGTATATAATAAAACTCTAGCCTCAGAGGACGTAGTACAATTCCAAGAACCTCTCTAAATTTCGGAGTTACTATCTTTTACTATTCTTATTTCACTTTATTATTCACATTTTCCGATCATGATTGTTTTGTGATTCTCATATGCGACGTCCAAGCACTCTAATAATTTTTGTATGTTGATTTTCTTATGATCTTAATTTAAGTTAAAATTTGACCGTAGATTCCTAGCACCTGCAGTGAGAATATAGGCCATATGTTTAAAATTGTAATCAGTTTTATCCTTTGCTTCTCTCAAAGCTCAATTGAAACCCACCAAGAATATTGTATATCACTCCAAAAAAAATTGTTCCTATGCTCGTATCTGTCGACCACCAAAAAAATAAAAATAAAAATTGTTACTATCCCTCCAAAAAAAAAAAAAAAATCCTTCAAATAAACAAAAGAAAAGGGGTAGGAAGTTTGAAAAAGAATTTGGAATGGACTCTGAAATAAAGTATTTGGCAGGAGAAAAATCATAGGGTAATGGCAAGAATAATGAAACAATTACACCTTCTAAGCTATGTAAAAGCGGATACATTTATATTTAATTTTTTTAAAGAGATAACTACCTTGTTAATTATCGAATGGAAAGTCAAACTATCTATTTTTCCTTTTATCTTTAAACCCAAAAATGTAATCTACTTGATTGTATATATAGTAATTAAACTCGTTCACTTGTTTTCTTTCTTGGCTTTGTAGTTTAGAGAAAAAAAACACCCACGGCACCAATCTTGACGTGCCAGCCACTTCCATAGAAGAGCACAAATAGATATATACACAACCATGTCATCTATGCGGATCATAGATCAGACCGATCAGTATTATGACCTCTATTTTAAAATAAAAAATAAAAAAGATAACAATAGAGAATATCATCCATCATTAATGCACAATGGATCAGCAGAAAATCACACTAATGCTAGCTTAAGAGGAAAAGAGAACAGTACAAATTAATGCAGGCAAAACTAGGGTCTACCGTCTGCTATGCCCATGTTCAAGCACTCTGTTTTTAGTTTTTGTTCAAGCATCGAAATTAGTTTAAAAAACTACTCAAAAATAAACACCCGACCATCCAAAAATAAAAACCACCATCGATAATATTCCTTAATTTAACAAAATTGCAATGTTTTCAAGCAAAATCCTCAAGATGAAACTCAAAATAAAATGCATATGCTGAAATGTAGACGGAAAATTTGAAGGATAAATAGTACTCAGTACTCAGACAAACACAAGCGGAAGGCTAACATAAAATAGTCCCAACTTTCTTGCAGCAAAATTAGGCCTTGAGGCGTCCATAGAACCTTTGCTTCTCCTGAGTCGTTTGGAAACGACCATGGCCAAACTTGGACGAAGAGTCTATGAACTTGAGTCTGATCTCCTCCAGGGCAACCCTCGAGGTCTGTTTCAGCAGTGATTGCCTCAAGGTAACAACTCGCTTCTTCGGTCCCACGCAGCAACCCTTGATCATCAGGTAATCCTCCTTCACCACACCATAATGGGGAAATCCTCCTATTGGTGTAATGTCCTTCTCAGTCCTGAAAAAAACAACACAAGAATTTATATCCAACGCAAATCGAACAAGTTGAAAGCAATTTACCATCAACTCAATCAACATAGAATAACAAGTTACTGTATTCAGTCTAAGATACCAACCTGTCAAACTCGGTCATGGCAGAGTGAGACTCCTGTCCAACCTTTCCAAGCTTGTATATCTTTTTGTTCATCTCTGTTCGATGATGGTAACCGTTTTGTCCAGCCCTGGCAACAGTGAATGAAACTCTAGCTGGATGCCAAGCACCAATACACGCTACCTTGCGGAGTCCACGGTGAGTCTTGCGGGGAAGACGGGTGACACCCCAGCGAGTGACCACACCTTCATAACCCTTACCCTTGGTCACACCAATAATGTCAATCATCTCATCTTTCTGGAAAACAGCATCGATCGGAATTTGCTTCTCAAAGAAACCGTAAGCAAAGTCGACTTTCTTAGCAATGTCTCCACCGTTCACCTGAATTTCCATCAGGTGGGCTTTCTTCTGCTTCAAGCCCTTCATTTTTCTGATCTACATAGACAAACAAATGAACACTATTAGTTACTCTAACCAGGAAACATCCATCTGATGTTCAACAAGCTCAAGTTTTTGGAATAAATCATGATCCATAAAATTCAGTTGATTAACAAAGCCATAAATTATCATTGCAAAGGTGCATTAAAGGACGGAACCAAAATTACTAGTGCTTTCCTATGAAGAATTCACACTACTTCAGATGCACAAGACAAAGTCACTTTAAACAAAAGTGTATGATTTTTTTTCAGACCGTCAACAAAGAGCAAATAAAAATGTTCAGAAATCAACTACCTGGGTGTGTGCCAAAACACGGATCACAGAACAGTACTTCTTCAATTTCTCCAACTGAGCCTGAATGTCCTTTTTACCATCATCAGTTTCATACTTCTTTGAATATTTGGCAAAAGCTTTCTTCTTCGACTTGCACCAGTTCTTGTAGAATCTCCTCTTAACCTCCTCGCTAAGATGTTGGGCCCAAACAGTGTTCAGACAGCGAAGACCTCGGGGTGTCTTAATGTATCCAACGACACCAACAACTACCATGGGTGGTGTTTCAATAACAGTCACAGCCTCACATGTTTCCTTCTTGTGGAGTTCTGGTTTAATAAAAAAGAGTAAATACCATAGAAGCATGGCATATATTTATTCTTTTTAAAGATTAGAATGTTCCACAATAAATACAGGAACCATTTCTACAACATTCAACTAAGATAACTGGTGAAAAGTAAACATTAGAATATGGGGTGGGCCATTTCATTTTGTTTAGGTGAATATACATAACTTTTGTTTGCATTTTCATGTTTACAAATCTAACAAGATTTTGTTTTCCCATATATTTGAACACTAGCTTACCGATTACCATCCACACAGGTGTTTTCCTTAATGAACAACAATAACACTCTCTTGCCCTTATTAGAAAGGAAGCATAAACAAAATTGAATACTCACTTGATCCCGGTTTCTCAACTTCTCTAACAATGTGAGTCATCCCAGCCTTATATCCCAGGAAAGCAGTTAATCTGCATGGTTTTGTCGGATCATCTTTAGGAAAGGCCTTAACTGCAAACATAACAATATTTAGTTGCTATACAGAAACAAGAAGAAAAGTTAAAATCTTACATACTAACAGACTGAAATAAAAAGAAACGTAACATCAGGCTCATTAACATTAACAGCAGTCAAAGAGCAAAAAAGACATGATAGAACTTGGACACATGGCTAGCTCACTAAGCACCCACAAGTGACAAAATACTGACAGACCTCGGAAACAACTAAATGAAGCAACCTTTTATGATATAAAACTTGTCAACAATGGATAACAGGATCAAAAAAGAGAACTGGAGACTCCTTAATGAAGAAAACAAAAAGTAGATGCAGTGTACAATACATAGCCATCACATAAACACTGACACTATATGCCAATATAGCCAAATAGCCTTCGAAATTTAATGAGGTTATAAGCCAGAGAACTAAGACAAAGAAAATCTACAAATGTAGGATAGTTCATCGTAAGAGAGATACAACGTGCATAGAGAAAAATTATTGCATTAGAAGAGAGCAAACAAACGAGAAATGGTGCAAAAATAAGCAAATCCGAAACAGAATTCAATAAAAACCTTTTCCTCTGTGGCGAGCGGCTCTTTTTCTTGGAAGGAAACCCAGAGAGCCGTGTCTGGGGTGCTCAAACTTGCGATGAGACATGATTCCGGATCACGCACTCTACAAAATTAAAAAACCTTAGCACATGTTCCGTGTTAAGATTCAATGCTTGCAATCACAACAAATTAATATTAACAATAAAACGTTGAAAAGGTAAAAATTATACAGTAATAATGAAATTTACTAAATCTTCGTTCTACAAAAGTAGGTAAAAACTTTAAATTTTAAAGGGAAAAAAATCTCAAAACCAATTGAACCTAAAGAAGTACGGAAAAACAAATAAATAAAGGAAAAAAAAGTGTTTTATGAAAACATAGAAATGAGAATATGAAAAATTTATACTTAAATTCAAAAAAAAAAAAAAAAAAAAACTATTTCACTAAAAATAAGCCTCTTTTTTTTTTAATAGCTAAAAATAACAAAAAGAAAACATTTCTATACAGAAAAAGGCCTGAACATAACCCACAAACATTTGGGCAATACCATTGACCCAGTAACTAGTAAGAAACGAACCCCACAACCGAAGGCCTATGGCAATAAGTAATGCCAATTCTCAAGCTCATCGGTATTTATTTCCAAACACCCATAAGAGAGTGCTTGGCCAAAAAAGCGACTTGAGACTCCAGCCTTGACTACTCACAATTCTTCTTTGGTGGAAACATGTCGAACAGCACAGGGACAAAATGGGTATTACCAACATGTTTGACTAAGTCGAGGTGCAGTTAAAAAAAGGTCCAGGAAAAAAAAATAATGAAAAACATATACATGAATTTTGTCAAAACATTAGAAAACCTTGAAAATGAATACAAATCAATAAGTTTATTCATACACATACAAAAAAAATGGAATACTAATAACAGCAAAAAAAAAAAAAAAAGGATTAATTTCTCTAAGTAAAGTTCATCTAGAAACCAAAAGTCTACTGAAATGAAATATTAGCATGAATCGAAGCAAAGATGAAAGATACTATTAAGTTAGAACTGGAATTCCGATTTGCAAACACTAAGAATTGAAATTAATGTTTCAATATTATATAAATTCATAAGAAAATTGAAAGATGCTACCTCGGAGCCGACGAACGAAAAGAGATAAGAGAGTGGAAGGCAGACCACTCTGCGGCGAGAAAGCAAAAATGAAGCTGAAGGAAACCCTAAGGAATTAGGGTTTTGGGTTTAATAGCGTAGCTGAAGTGTGTTCTACGGCTAGGATTAAACTTAACGATTCACTAGGAGATAAATTGCCCGTTGGATCTGTGCCACTTTGTCTTCTCCTTTGGTCGCAATTTTTCTCGTCCTTGACAAAACGACGTCGTTTGAGTGCAAGTGCTTTGTCGTATACCTAGAAAAAGAAATAATCTCACCGTCCATGATCTAGTTGCCTATCTCATTTTGGTCATTAATTTTTAAAATGTCTTACAATGAGCCCCCTAATTAATCAAAGTTATACTTAACCAATCCTGTCTTTTTTTCTTTTTTTTTTTTATATAAAACCCTCTATCTATTTGATTGTTATATTATAGATGAAGAAATGTACGTGAGTCTAGTGATGGAGCTAGAAATTTTTTCACGTGGATGTGAGTTAAACTTAATTTTAAACTAAAAAATTAATCGACTTTATATTCTTCTTTTTTTCTTGTGTGAACTTTATAATTTAAAATAATCAACTTTATAAAGTCTAAAATACGAATTTAAATAGTAATATAATTGAATTTTTATTTATTTGGAATTTTAAGTATGAAATAATGTGTATTTATAAATCAAATGTTGGGGCATAAGTGAAATTCTTTTAGAAAAATCTTAATAAATTTGTAATTTTAAAATTTTAAGGGGAGCAAAATTAGAGTGAAATAAGGATATTCAACTAAAGGAGACCATTGGGCTGGGGGCCCCTCCCCCGAGGCACAATGTGGCTTTGCCATTGCGTGAGAACAATATTCAACTTAGTGGGGGGTTTTTTTTTTTTTTTCTCACACTACATTATAGGAAATTATTGTAAATATTTTTATGAAAATATTTAAAATCATTAGTAAAGTTTCAAAATACTTGAAGTAAATAGAAAATTTTATTAGGTAAATAGTAAATTTACTATATAAAAAACATATTTACAAGAAGTAAATAATTACAATTTCTTATTTATTGCTATTTTACTCCCAATATTTTGAAAACATGTTATTTACTTTTTTCTCTAAAAAAAAAAATCCAAAAACGAACACGAAACCATTATAAAATAAAAAAAAAAAAAAGAAGACAAAACTCATTCTCTTCTATATATATAATAAATATGTATATATGCATAAGTAATAAATTGATGTTTGCAAACATAATTTAGCAGTAATTTCATAAATGATTTTACCATACGGTAAAGAATTATAATTTTGCTACCTTTAAATTTTTAAAAAAATATAAATGAATAAAAGATTCATGTAAAGAAAACATGTTCTATAAGTCATAAGAATATCAGATATGAAGAACAGAATATTAGATATTGGGTGAAAGCACTATGTTAGAAGTTGGGAATAACTGACAACATTTTCACACTTAAAATAATAATTGTATAAGCTGTTACACAAAAATCGAATAATAAGAGGAATTCTAAAAAGTTGATACGCAAATACCTGATTATTTATTTCATTGAGTTGACTAAATCTTGTCATCCTCCTTTTTATTTATTTATTATTTGTTAAAAGAAAAAATATATTGGAACTAAGGAATTTCGACAATACAATGATCAATTCACATGCATGGTCCTCTGTCCTTTATTACTGAACACCTAGGGGAAGGGAAAGTATCGTGTAAAATGCTGGTGCTGCACAAATGAAAGACAACCTCTTTAACATATCCTCTATAATTGATGTAAACATACAACCAACCTATGACGAGAAGACCATGAAACCAAATACCACACAAGGGAAAAAAAAAAAAAAAAAAAAAAAACCAAACCCTAAACAAACAAGAACAATACTCAAACTAATTGGGTAAGAATCACGAAATATAACAAAATTTGCAAAGTCAGAACGTCAAATTTAAATATCAATGAGAGCAAGGTCCACCAACATTGGCAAAACGAAAACAACAAAAAAAGACTAATAATTGGAAAACACAAATCTCTTACGGTAATAAAAATCGAGACACACACAATCATACGAATATATCATCATTTGAAATTACTTTTTATATAAGAAGAATTATTTAACAGAGTATTAAAAATAATGTGTGATACATAGAAGAATTATTTAATAGAGTAGTAAAAATAAATGTATCATATATAATTGTATATCATTAAATGTGGTTATATATTTGACCTAATTAGCGTATTCACATGAGATGGAGCGTGATATTGTTGGATTTGCGGACAGCGTTGAAGACCTTGTGGCGGTATTTGTTGAAAGAATCCACAAACACCACCCATAATAAAAATTGGTTGACATTTCCCATTTGTAGGATGGTTGGTTCTGGCAAAACTACTCTGTAGCAAAAATGGTTTACCATCACAGAAGAGCGAGGAGACATTTTTAATAGTTTTGCTTGGGTGGTTTACGTATCTCAAAAGTTCCAACAGAGAGATGTTTGGGAAAGTAAGAATTTTAATAGCGCTAGCTTCGCCGCCCATAGAATCTAAAAGAAAGAATATCGCCGATCTAACCAAGAATCTATATAATGTTGTAAGAGGACAAAAAATTCCTCGTGATTTTTGCATGATGTTTGGACAATTCAGGCTTGGAATTCCCTATAGGCTGCCTTTCCTAACGAGGATCATGTAAAGAGCAAGATTTTGCCACGAAGCTTTCTTTTTGTCCTTTTGTTCTTTGTATATCTCAATTCAGAGGGCTCTCCATGTTTTCTTTTTTCTTTTTTCTTTTACGTGGGTTTAAGGTTTACCATTTAGAGGCGAGCTATTCGAGTTCTTAATAGTGACAGCTTCAGAGCAAAATCGAACAGTACAAAATTTTATGCAGGTAAAAACTAGGGCCAAGTTCGGGGTTCAAGCACTCTGTTTATTGTTTTTTTTCAAGCATCGAAAATAGTTCAATGACGTTCAAATAACACCAGCTGAGAGCAATCAATGCAAAGACCAACCAAAAACAAAACAAAAAACACTGAAAATATTCCAAAATCTGTCAAAAATTGCAATTTTTTAAAACAAAAACCTAAAGACGAAACTCAAAATAAAAAGATCTGGTGAAATGAAGTTGGAAAATTCGAAGGAAAAATAGTACTCAGTAACTCAAAAAACACAAACAGAAGGCTAACATAAAATAGTCCAACTATCTCCCAGCAAAATTAGGCCTTGAGGCGTCCATAGAACCTTTGTTTCTCCTGAGTAGTTTGGAAATGACCATGGCCAAACTTGGACGACGAGTCTATGAACTTGAGTCTGATCTCCTCCAGGGCAACCCTCGAGGTCTGCTTCAGCAGTGATTGCCGCAAGGTAACAACACGCTTCTTCGGTCCCACGCAGCAACCCTTGATCATCAGGTAATCCTCCTTCACCACACCATAATGGGGAAATCCTCCTATTGGTGTAATGTCCTTCTCAGTCCTGAAAAAGACAACACAAGAATTTATATCCAAAGCAAATCGAACAAGTCGAAAGCACTCGATTATCAACTCAATCAACATAGAACAATAAGTTACTGTATTCAGTCTAAGATACCAACCTGTCAAACTCGGTCATCGCAGAGTGAGACTCCTGCCCAACCTTTCCAAGCTTGTATATCTTTTTGTTCATCTCTGTTCGATGATGGTAACCGTTTTGTCCAGCCCTGGCAACAGTGAATGAAACTCTAGCTGGATGCCAGGCACCAATACATGCTACCTTGCGGAGTCCACGGTGAGTCTTGCGGGGAAGACGGGTGACACCCCAACGAGTGACCACACCTTCATAACCCTTACCCTTGGTCACACCAATAATGTCAATCATCTCATCTTTCTGGAAAACGGCATCGATTGGGATTTGCTTCTCAAAGAAACTGTATGCAAAGTCAACTTTCTTAGCAATGTCTCCACCGTTCACCTGAATTTCCATCAGGTGGGCTTTCTTCTGCTTCAAGCCCTTCATTTTTCTGATCTACATAGACAAACAAACGAACACTATTAGTTACTCTAACCAGGAAACATCCATCTGATTTTCAACAAGCTCAAATTTTTGGAATAAACAATGATCCATAAAATTCAGTTGATTAACAAAGCCATGAATTATCATTCCAAAGGTGCATTAAAGGACGGAACCAAATTTACTAGTACTTCCCTATGAAGAATTCATACTACTTCAGATGCACAAGACAAAGTCACTTTAAACAAAAGTGTATGATTTTTTTTCAGACCGTCAACAAAGAGCAAATAAAAAATGTTCAGAGATCAAATACCTGGGTGTGTGCCAAAACCCGGATCACAGAACAGTACTTCTTCAATTTCTCCAACTGAGCCTGAATGTCCTTTTTACCATCATCAGTTTCATACTTCTTTGAATATTTGGCAAAAGCTTTCTTCTTCGACTTGCACCAGTTCTTGTAGAATCTCCTCTTAACCTCCTCGCTAAGATGTTGGGCCCAAACAGTGTTCAGACAGCGAAGACCACGGGGTGTCTTAATGTAACCAACGACCCCAACAACTACCATGGGTGGTGTTTCAATAACAGTCACCGCCTCACATGTTTCCTTCTTGTGAAGTTCTGGTTCAATAAAGAAGAGTAAATAACATAGAAGCATATAATTATACATTTCAAAGATTATAATGTTTCACAACAAATCAGGAACCATTTCCACAATACTCAACTAAGATACCTGGTGAAAAGCAAACCATTAGACCCTTTCGTTTTGTTCAGGTGAAAATAAATAATTTTGTCTGCATTTTTCACGTTTACGAATCTAACAAGATTTTGTTTTCCCAAATATTTGAACGCTAGCCATGCTCACAGGTGTTTTCCTTAATGAATAACAATAAGACTCCCTTGCACTTATTTCAAAGAAAGTATAAACAAAATTGAATACTCACTTGATCCTGGTTTCTCAACTTCTCTAACAATGTGAGTCATCCCAGCCTTATATCCCAGGAAAGCAGTTAATCTGCATGGTTTCATCGGATCGTCTTTAGGAAAGGCCTTCACTGCAAACATGACAATATTTAGTTAATATACAGAAACAAGAAGAAAAGTTAAATCTTATATACTAACAGACTTTAATGAAATGAAACGTAACATCCGGCTCATTAACATTAACAGCAGTCAAAGAATGAAACTGACACGATAGAACTTGACACATGGCTATCTCACTAAGCACGCATAAGTAAAAAAAACACCGATAGACCTCGGAAGCAACTAAATGAAGCAACCCTATAATATAACTTATCAACAATGGATAACTAAAAGAACACAAAAGAGAACTGGAGACTCCTCAATGGAGAAAACAAAAAGTAGACGCAGTGTACAATACATGGCGCCATTAAATGAATAATGAAAATAAAAATGCCAATGTAGCCAAATAGCCATCAAACTTTAATGAGGTCATAAGCCAGAATACTAAGGCACAAAAATTCTACAATGGTAGGATATTTCATCACTAGAGAGAGACAGCACACAGAGAGAAAAATTTTTGCTTCAGAAGAGAGCTAAATAATGACTATGAACACTTAAGCAAACAGTGACACAAAAGAAAGCAAACATATTAGAGCCGGTGCAGAAATAAGCATATCCAAAAAAAGAGTTCAATGAAAACCTTTTCCTCTGTGGCGAGCGGCTCTTTTTCTCGGAAGGAAACCCAGAGAACCGTGTCTGGGGTGCTCAAACTTGCGATGAGACATGATTCCAGATGACACACTCTGCAAGACTGAAAAACCTTAGCACTATGTTCCGTGTTAAAATTCAAAGCTTCCAATCACAACAAAATAAAGCCAAATCCTGAATTAGTACCAAAAATAGTAATGATAAAACATTGAAAGGGTAAATAATTATATCAGTAATAATGAAATTTACCAAATTTTCGTTCTAGAAAAGTAGGTAAAAACTTATAAAGTTCTAAAAAAAATAAAAAATCTCATAAGCAATTGAACCTAAAGAAGTATGGAAAAAGAAAATGCACAAAGGAAAAAAAAGTGTTTTTATGAAAAAATCTGACCATAACCTACAAACATTTAGGTAATACCATTGACCCAGCAACTAGTACGAAACGATCCCCACAACCAAAGGCCTATGGCAATAAGTTATGCCAATTCTCAAGCTCATTGGTATTTCTTTCCAAACACCCATAAGAGAGTGTGTGGCAAAAAGAGCCCCTTTGAGACTCCAGCCTTGATTACTCACAATTGTTCTTTGGGGGAAACATGTCGAACAGAAGAAGGACAAATGGGTATTACCAACATGTTCAACTGGGTCGAGGTGTAATTAAAAAAATCCCCAGAATAATAATCATGAAAAAAATATAATTAAATTTTGTTCAAAACATTAGAAATCCTTGCAAACGAATACAAATCAATTAAATCTTCAGAAAAATCATCACGAAAAAAATATACATAAATTTAGTCAAAATAGTAGAAAACCTTGAAAATGAATACAAATCAATACGTTTATTCATACACATACAAAAAGTGGGTGTCCAATAACAAAAAAAACTGACTAATTTATCAAAGTAACGTTACTGTAACAGCGTACTCCTTAAAGAAATGCAATTAAAAAAAAACTCCATTTTTCCACTAGACAAATAATTACATCGACCAATAACAACAAAAACTTCATTAATATGTCATAATAACATCAATTAACATAATATTTGTAAAAGAAAGGCAATAAAAATAATAAAGTACCATAAATGCTTCCTTTTTTTCTGATAGGCAAAAAAATCAAATAATTATATTCAACAATAACCACAAAAGCTTATTAATTTCGGAAAGTAGCGTCCATATCAGAATATTTATAAGCAAAAAGCAACAGATCTAAGAAAACACATTACAACAATAATAACTTCATTAATCTATCACAATAGCATGGATTAACAAAACATCTATAAGCCAAAATCAACAGATCTAACACGACAGATTAAAACATAAGCTGAAAAGAGGCAGGATTTTAAAACCAAAAGTCCATCGAAATAAAATATTAGCATGAATAGAGGCAAAGAAGAAAGATCCTATAAAATTAGACCTGGAATTCCGATTTTCAATCACTAGAAATTCAATTGAATGTTCATACGATACACAAATTCGAAAGGAAATTGAAGAGAAAAATTGAAAGATGCTACCTCGGAATCGACGAAGGAAGAGAGATGAGAGAAGAGAGAGAGAGAGAGAGTGGAGGTCAGACCACACTGCGGCGGGAAAGCAAAAATGAAGATACGCTAACCCTAGCGAATAAGGGCTTGGAATTTTTATAGCGCAGGTGAAGTGTGTTCTACGGCTACGATTAAACTTCTCGATTTAGTAGGAGATAATTTGCCCGTTGGATCTGTGCCACTTGTCTTTCCTCTTTATGTAGTCGCAATTTTTTCTCAAACGACGTCATTTAAGTGCAACATGTGCTTTGTCGTGTATAGTTTTCTTTTTTTTTTTTTTTTTTTTTTTTACTTTTGTCGTATGACATTTTGGTCATTATCTTTTAAAATGTCTTAAAACGATTCCCTAATTGATCAAGTTATTCTTAATTAATTCTCCTGTCTATCCTTTTTTCTTTTAAAGAAAAATCCTTCTATCTATTTGATTGTTAAAATATAGATGAAAAAATGTGCTTCAGTACAACATTCAACTTAGTGGGGGTTTTTTTCTCACATTACATTATAGAAAATTATTGTAAATAATATTTTAATGAAAACAATTGAAATAATTAGCAAATATTTAAAATGTTTTAAGGAAATAGAAGACATATTTACAAAAATTAACTAAATCATTTATCTAATAAATTTGTTATTTACTATAATTTTACTCCAAATATTTTTACAATATGCTATTTACTTCAATTATGTATGTAAAACTGCTATTTACTTCTTTTACTTAAAAAAAATCCAAAAAAAGAGACGAAACCGTTTTCAAATATATATATATATATATATATGCCTAAGTAATATATTCATGTTTTGCAAGTATGGTTTAGCACTAATTTTATTTAGGATTCTATAGTAAAATATAAAACTCAAATGTCTCCACTTTTAAATTCAAAAAATAAAAATAAATAAAAGATTGGGAGAAAGAGGGAAAAAGCATAATTGGAGATGGTAATGGAAAATTATAGCATAATTTTATGAAATTAGAAGAAAACAGCATATTGTGAATTCAGATTTCAAATATTCCCAAAATGCCCCCAAATCCCTCTTAATCTCCTGTCTCTACCTTGTCTCCTCTCTCTGCCTCCCTTCTCTCTCTCTCAACTTAAGTCTTCACCCAGATCTCCACTTGTAGTAGTAACAGTCCATCGCCAGTAGCAACTCCAGCGTCGTCGCAGGCGAGTAGATCGCAAACTCCGACACGACAAAATTGCGACGGAGAAAATCGCGAACCAACCTAGGCTCTCCATCCTCATTGCCGTCATCGCCGGTGGACCTGCCTCCAACTTCGTCCTCCACCATTGTTATCGATGGAACACCGACAGTCCTCCACCATTGTCGTCGATGGTACACTGGCATACCTCCGTCGATTTAGCTACATTTGGAGAAATCATCGTCGTTGGCCCCTGCACTCGTCGTCTTCTCAGGCTATGGTCTCCTTGTCGGTGGGTTTGGGTAGATTTCCACCCTAGATCTCACCAGATTCGCCGCACCTGTGCTGCCACTGTAGACCTCCACAGCCTTCGCAGCATCCACTGGCGGGGTCGGAAGCTGATCGGCATGGTGAGAGTCGCTGTTGCTATGTCTACTATCGAGCATCCTTGTTACGTGAGAGATACAGAGGGAGAGAAAAATAAGAGAGAGTGAGAAAGTATTGTGGAATGTATAGCGAGAGAAACTAGAACAAAATTTAAAAAAAAAAAAAAAAAGAAAGGGTAAAATTGGAAATATCTATCTTATTTTAATGAGAAAATTTAAAATGTGATATAATTTATCAACTTTTAAAAAACTTAGTATATGTTTCTTTGATATGTATTAAATATGCTAATATGTTATAATTTTCCAAAAAGATTAATATGAAGAAGACACGTTCCATATGTGAAAGGAATATTAGAATAAAGAACAGAATTACAAAAGAATAAAAGCACTATGTTGAAGTTGCGAATAACTGATATAGCATATCCACACTTAAAATATTCCTTCTATAAGCTGTTACGCAAAAAATCGAATAAAATAATATAAGAGGAATTTTAAAAAGTTAATAAGCAAATACCCATAATTTATTCCATTGAATTAACTCAATCAAGTGATACCTCCTTTTTATTTACTTTTTAAAGGATAAAAATGTATTACAATTTATGAAAATAGGACAACACACGAATCAGTTCACATACATAGTTTCTCTATTATAGAAAATTCGATCCCCATTGACAATCATTTCCTATAAATCTCAAACATAATCTCTAAGGGAAAGTATCATGTATCAGGCCGCACAAACTAAAGATACTAAACAAAGTACACCATAACAAGCGGCTCTCTAACAAATGTTCTACAGTTGATGAAAACGTATGACCGTGACATCAATGTCACACAAAAAAACAAAACACAAATCTTATGGACCAAAAATAAAACAAACACTAACAAACAGGACAAATACTCAAACTAATTGGGGTAAAAGCCATGAAAAATAATAAAATCTACAAAGATAGAAATGAAAGCAAGGTCCAACAATATCGGGGAAAGAAAACAACAGAAAAGACTAGATAATGAAAAACACACATGTCTTTGCTAGTAATAAAGGCCGAAACACACACCATCATTCGATTTTATCATCGTCTAAAATTACTTTTTTGTGAGAAGAATTATTTGATTGGGTAGATATTGTGTAACTACATAACATTAAATAAAGATTACAAGCTTGAGTCTAGACCTAGCTACTAGTAATTTCGCACATTTTGTAACATTGATATCATGAATTCAATACCCTACCCTCCAAGTAAAGAAAAAGAAAAAAGAAAAAAGAAAAAAGAAAAAACCTTCAAACCGTTAAAACCTTTATCAAAATATGAAATTCAATTCTTTGTTGTGATAATAAGAATCTAATGTAATGTAATAATTTGAGACTGCATGATAAAGGGATCCCCCCCTCTTTTAAATCTTGGAATCGTCCTTTATGTTCTACAAAGTGCCTGTGGCATATATTTTTATAGAATATGGCAGTTGGCAATCTAGTGGCAATACTAGAATATCATTCCTCAGTAACTATCTTGTAAAATCAATTTCAACAACAAAAATGAGAGCATGAAACCTTCCGTACGAGCTCCTATATATTTGGAAGATAGGAAGATAGAAATTAAGCAACTAACTAGAAAGCCTTAAAAAATAAAATAAAAAAAATAAATAAATAAAGCACTAGCTGGAGAGCCCAATTATCCACTTATTACTATTAGAATTATTATAATCCTATTGTCTCAAACCAAAAACAAAAAGAAACAAAAACAAAACAAAAAAAACAAAAACAAAAAGAAATGGCTGAAGCTGTTGTCTCGTTTGTGATAGCGAGCCTGGGAGACTTCATCCGGGACGAAGCAAAATTCTTGTATGGAGTCAGCCACCAAGTTGGTAACGCACGATTGGAGCTCGATCGTATGCGCAGCTTCTTAAAAGATGCAGACGCCGCTAATGAAAGGCATCAAGTCGAGGAGAGAATACGCAATTGGCTTCAGGAGATAAAAGAAGCTGCTTACGATTTGGCAGATGTCATCGAAACTTTTGCCTTGAAAGTCGCCTTGAGATCAAGGCGACCACTAAGGCTCAAGAACGGGTTGAGATTGCTCCGCTCGATCTTGAGCAAAGGAGTCGAGCTCCACAAGGTCGGATCGCAGATAGAGGAAATCATGACAAGGATGTCTAATGTGAAGTCGAGTTTACAAGCATATGGCGTGAACACGGATCAACTAAGGGCAGAGAGTGATGGTGGTGGTTCAGGTTGGGGTTCGAGTTCTTTCAACGAAAGGCAAAGGATTATGAAGAGGCGGACGTATTCACATGTGATGGAGCGTGACATTGTTGGATTTGAGGACAGCGTTGAAGAACTCGTGGCTGTATTGTTGGAAGAATCCACAAGCAACAACAATAACAAAGTGGTTGATATTCACCGGGTGGTTCCCATTTGTGGGATGGTCGGTTCTGGCAAAACAACTCTTGCAAAACTGATTTACCATCACAAAAGAATGAGGAGGCATTTTAAGAGTTTTGCTTGGGTGTACGTATCTCAAAAGTACCAAACGAGAGATGTTTGGGAAGGAATTTTAATAGCGCTTGCTTCGCCCATACAATCTGATGAAAGAAAGAAGATCGCGGAAATGAGGGTGGAGGAGCTGGCCAAGAAGATCTATGATGTCGTAAAGGAGAAAAAATGCTTGGTGATTTTGGATGATGTTTGGACAATTGAGGCTTGGAATTCTCTCAAGGCTGCATTTCCTAATGAGGATGATGTGAAGAGCAAGATTTTAATCACCACTCGCAGCAAATTAAGACGTAGCTTACGAGGCGAATGGGAAACGATATCTCCATCAGCCTCCCACTCTAAACCAGGAAAAAAGCTGGGAGTTGCTCAAGAACACAGCAAATTTTGGAGACGATTTGACAGGTAATATTTTAGTTATATGTTCTGCTTTCTCTAACTTTGAATCTCATATATATATATATATATATATTTTTTTTTTTTGAACAATAAGTTAACCATATTAAAAAAAAAATTTCTTCAACTAAACTCGTTTAGATAATTGCTCTTATCGCTAATATATGTGATATCATCAAATTCGTGGTTTTCATGAGTTCGGGAAAATGAATTTCTTCGTTAAAAGAAAAAAAAAATTATATGAAAAAGCTATACATGATGTGAAATTCAACTTGGGAGAAGGGTTGCCTCCTCACAAAGAGGTCGAAGCAAAGATTTTAATTAAACTTTCATAATAGCCTCCTTAAAAAGCAAAAATTTGCTTATAATCCCCTTTTACTATCTATGATATAGTTATTAGTCCCTCTAAGAAAAAGTTATGGATTTGTCACTAGGTCGAAGTGACCGGGAACAAATAATTATAATTTCATGTGTCTCATGAATTTTGACAAATATGTATTTTCATTTTTTTTTAATTCTTTTATTTTGCATCACGATTGGTTGTATCTTCTATAGAATTCTTGCATTTTCTCTTTACGAAAGAAAAAGGAAAACTATAAATTGAAAAAAAAAAAAATTTTGGTTGGGAAATAAAATTTATATTGTGGCATGATGAGTATTGCAAAAATGGTTAATGCATAATAAACTTATTATTATTTTTTTTTTTTTCTGTTGACTTCGCAGATGTGGAAGTTCAAAGAAAAACCGAGTTAGCACGAGAAATGCTCGACCGTTATGCTGGTTTGCCATTAGCTATCACTGTCCTTGGAGGGCTTCTATCTAGAAAGCAAACAGTTGAAGAGTGGGGGGAGGTGCATAAAAACACAAGGGAATTCATAAGTAACTAGCAAGGAGTTATCAAGCAAGTCGCGTTAAGTTACGGTGATTTGCCGCATTACTTGAGGCCTTGTTTTCTGCACTTAGCTCACTTCCCAGAAGATTTCGAGATAAGGGTCAAAGAATTGTGCCGCATATGGATAGCAGAGGGTTTGGTAAACCGAGGGAGACGGAGTTCAAACGATGATATAGAGGATGTTGCGCTCAAATACCTGATCGAGTTGGTGCAAAGGTGTATGGTTCAAGTAGAAACTTTGGGCACAACCGGAAGGATCAAACATGTCGCGTTCCTGTTTGTATGCGCGACTGGTGCTTGCAAAAGGCGGAAGAAGAAAACTTCCTTTACTCGAATATTGATTTTCATAACAAACATGGCGGATCAGATTCTTCTTCTCCCGGCATCCCCGGATTAGATCAAGCGTATTCGTCCAACATTGGTAAAGTTCGAAGACTATCCACAACCACAATGCAATTACCTCAATTAATTACTTGTGATGCAAGGTATTACCCCCTAAGGTCTCTTATATTATTTGACTCGCAAAGGGGGTCCGACAGCAGCCAATTTCTGAAACCCTTGTTCAACTGCTTTCGTTTGCTTAGAGTTTTGAAGTTTGAAAGTCAAGGAAAGATTTCAGTTTCCGAAGGGAAAGTCAAGCTACCGAAAGAGATTGGACAGCTCGTCCACTTAAGGTTCTTCAGCCTGAAGGATAGCCAAGTGCAAGAGTTGCCTTCATCCATTTGCAATTTGGTGTGTCTTCAGACCTTGGATTTAAGGACAACTTGGGTACTAGAATTTCCAAATGTTTTGTGGAAGCTGAGTGAACTGAGGCATCTGTATCTACGGGTCGCCTATAAAGTACGCGGGACCGGAAAACTGAGGCTGAACGACCTTAGCAAATTGCAAAGTTTGGTGAACGTTTCGACAAAGGATTTTGACGTGCATGCTCTGGCAGAGCTGACAAATCTAAGTAAATTGAAGATCAACCTTGATAGAAATGTAGAGGAAGTATTTACTTCGACGAGCATCACATTTAGTCATCTTCAATCTATGTACATGGTGATCACAGGGATCAAACTCGATGAGGATCCTCCGCTCGTGAAGTTTCCAGATAACAGGCAATTCTTTCCGACTTCCCTCCGCAAGCTAACCTTTGCTCAAACTTTTTTAAGGGCGGATCCCATGGCGATGCTAGAAAGAAGGCTGCCGAATTTGAGAAGCCTCCGACTCTACGAGAACGCCTACATGGGGGACCAAATGTCCTGTTCTAGAGGCGGTTTTCCTCAGCTTAGATCGCTTTGCATAAGCGGACTACATAATTGGAAGGAATGGAGGTTGGAGGAAGGAGCTTTGCCTTGTCTTTCGGAGTTGAAGCTGATTTATGTCTTCAAGTTGACGGAAATCCCGGACGGATTGAGAAATGTGACGACTTTGAGGAAATGTGTTATCCAATGGATGCCTAAGGAGTTCGTAGAAAGGGTTCTGACAGAAGATGAGGATTTCCATAAACTCCAGCATGCTTCTGTAGAGATTTCAGATATGCTTTGATTTCGGATCAGGTATGTGAACCTATTTTTAATTTTTAATTTCAATTTTTTTTTAATGCACTGTATTCTTCTTTACTGTGTTAAATTATAACTTTATGAGGCCAAAAGAAAACCATTTTTACCGTTGTTATACAAATTTAATTCTAACATATTTGAGCATCCATATTCCATTGCAGGAATCAGAAATTGTGTTCATGGAATATTGATCCCATTTCAAAGGCTCTTGCAAGAATAAAGTCCAGAAGTAGTGGGTTTGTCTTCTCTGTTTTTATTTCCCCCGCCGCCACCACACCCCCCTCCTTGGAGTTTGTGTGTTTGGAATGCAACATAAATAATTAATGAATAAAAGTTGGCCATGATCATGATCATGAGTTCTGTACTTACTGTTCAAATGCTAATAATATGATGTAGTTTTTTTGTTTAATTTATTTAAAGAAAAAAGTCTGGGAAGGGGAACCGGCATTAGCATACGCTTCGGACGTTATAAAAGGGCTATCCCAAATATATTGATAGGAATGTTCCCTGAACTCCCTAACGGCGGGCCCATCTCTCGATAAGGAGAGTGTTATTCTAACTACCCACATTGATTATAACATTATATAGTTTTACCGGTGCCTTAATAGCAGGTGAACTTATTCTTCGATTGCTTCAATCATTTCCCAGCATTTCAAATGATTGTCTAGGAAGCAACATTTGATATGGTATGAAATATTATAAAACATTGTCATTTGTAACATTTTGGCAAAATTCTAATTGTTAGGGGGCAAAATTTTGGCCATTTAAATGTTTTTGTACAGAGTTGAATGTTTTCATACAAATGTTTACATCCTAAATATTCACAACCTATTAATGTTTCTCCCAAAAGGAGCCCACTCACCGAAGTTCGCATGTGAGATTTTGGCTTGCTTAGAGAGAATTTCGTTTGCCAGACGACGTTTAAGAAATGAAAAACTTCAAGAGGTGTTGATTGGCAGTCAAAAGATCAGGCTACTAGTTATATATGTTTTCATTAAATGAAAGATGAAAATGTAGTTCAGAAGTTATAGTGGTAAGAATGTTGTGAGCTCCAATAATCAGAGAAGTCTTAGGATTCGTTTGGTTCGTAAGCTTGAGTTGATATTTTGAAGTTGAGTTTGAGTTAAGTTAAGTTGAGATTAAAAGTTTAGTGTTTGATAAAAAATTTGAGTTGAAAAGTTTAGTTTGAGTTGAGTGTTTGGTAAAAAAAAAAATTTGAGTTTAAAAGTTTAGTTTGAGTTGAGTGTTTGATAAAAAAAAAGTTTGAGTTTAAAAGTTTAGTTTGAGTTGAGTGTTTGGTAAAAAAAACAAGATTAGGTACTGCGCATCCTACATAAATGGAGCACACAATCTGTTTTTAGGTAGCATCTGGACAAACTAGTGCATCAATCAGCAATAACCAGTATAGATCAGTATCAAATGGAGCTAAAAACAAAGGTTAGGCATAAACAGGACCAACTTGTGCATCATTCAACATTAAGCAGTGAAACGCATGCTCAAATGGAGCATAAAACTGGAATTTAGCACAAGAAGGAACAAGATCCCTCAATCAACATTAACCAATGTAAATCAGGCGAACTTCGAACTTGTAGCACAAAAGTTGGAAACAGTAACTAAATAGACAACGTAGGGCATTAATGGTCCATGAGGCAGTGCAACTCAAGCTCACATGGAGCAACCAAAAAAAAAAATTAGGCACCAAATGGAGACACAAGTGCAGCATTCACCATTAAGCATTGCAACTCAAGATTAAATGGAGCTTATAACAGAAATGAGGCCTGAAAACGACCAACTTGTGAATCAATCAAAAAGATAAACCACTGCAACTCATGATCTTATGGAGCATAAAACTGAATTTGGGGTCCAAAAGGACCAACAAGTGCATTAGAGTTCCATTAAGCAGTGCAAATAAGGCATAAATGGAAGTAAAAACATAGATTAGGCACCAAAAAGACCAACTAGTGCGGCCTTCAACATTAAGCCATGGAACCACAATCAACATCAAGAAAATGGTGGTAAACACAGAAATTAGGCACCACAACGACCAACACGTTCAACAATAAACCATTACGGCTGTGCAAATCAACACGAAAATGGACATGTAAACTAACATTAGGAACCAAATGTGAATCGTAGGCCATGTTGCTCTATTAAGCATCTCAACCGAAGCTTAAATGGAGCAACAAACATCAAATAGGCAGCAAAACGACCAAATATTACATCAATCAACATTAAGCATTAAAAATCATGCTCAAATGGAGCTTTAAATTGATATTACGCACCAACGCAACTCGGTTGAGGGAAGGGGGAAAATTGAAACTCGAATTCGAGTTGTGAGTCCCTCAGCGAAGTCATGGGTAATTCATAAAACCAACATAATTAAAAAATGCAACTATAAAATCAAGAATTAGGGCAAGGATTTTTACTAGGGTTTCGGAATTGGAGGCCGAAGATGAGTATACAGTCGAAGTTGTCGGATTAGGGCAGGACTTGACAGGTCGCGAAGATTTTTTCTGAACTTGGAAATAATTTGTAATCCACCCAACGGTTCGCCGTCGTTTCCCAAGCCTCCCCCGGCGCCGCATCTGCTTCACGGGAGTGGGCGAGGGCAATACCAGCCAAATTTAAAGTCAGCGAGGAGAGAGGAAGGAGGGCCACAAACCAAGCTACTGTAGAGCAGTGATGCTCGATGGGATGGGTGCACAGCCAACAGACCCAACTGACACCGGCACACGGGCGCCAGAGTGGAGGCGAGGGATTCGGGCGCAGGAGGCAGGCACGGGCGAGGCAGAAAGAGCAGGGGAGATTCGTTTCAGCTGGTGTTCCAAACAAACTCTTAAAGTCGTTCAAACTTCTGTTTGGAACAGTGCTATCTCCATTATGCATGGTGATAGACATTGTCCTTTGTGTTTAGTTTTGAATTAATGCGATTAATTTCATTCGCCCTTTTCCATATTTATTTGCCGTTTCTAAAACAATGTTGTCTTTACTTGTTGTCGTTTGTGATATGTAATCTTCTTCTTCTTTTTATTTATTTTTTTATTTTTTTATATTTAAAGTCACCTATAAAATGCTTTATTTTCCAGTTACATGTTCGTGCCCGTTGTCTTCAACTTGTGCTAAACTTGTCATTTTCTAAAGGCTTAGGTTCCGGTATCCCTTTTCATATTTGTCATATCATATCAATCAATTGATATAGTTTTTTAATTAATATTTAACATGATATTTTAACTGATCACTTTTTTAATGGATATGGTATGATATTATTAAAGGAACTTAGACGGAGGAACGCGAGTCGAACTGGTTTCTAAATCTATGTTCGCTTGTCCAAAAATGTAATGTCCAATTTTCCAAGATGTCATCTTGTTGTCGTTTGTTATATTAGTCGTTTTTGGAGCTATATTGTGGTTTCAGATATAAAAATGATGTCGTTTTTAAGTTGTTTTCGTTAATATTGATCATTTTTATAGGTAGTGTATAAATCTAACGTCGTTTGCTACTGAAAACGTTGTCGTAGTTTAAAGATGGCTTTTTATAATGTTGTCTCGGATATTGTTATTAAAAGTCGTTCCGTGCTGTTTAAGGTTGTTGTCAAGAGGATTGTAATTCTTTAAAGCAATTTTGTTTCATAATTATTTTGTGGTTGTATTTATGACCCGACGTCGTTTCTCTTTTGTTTTGGGAGTACTCTTGTCGTTTCTAAGAATTATGTTGACTATTCAAATTCTCTTTCATTAAGTAACTTTTGACACCTATATCAGATGGTTAAATATTTATCTCATTATTCAGTCCATTTTGAAAAAATGAGCGAGTTTTTACTTTATTTTGAGTGAAGAACTAGTGGTTCCTCCTCAATTATTCAACTCCTAGAATCTTAATTTTTTATTAAAAAAATTATATTATTGTTCCTTTTTTTTCCCGGAGTTTTTTTGTGAGTGCTATTATTGATTATACTCTCATTTAAGGTGTGTGACAGGCATGCGTATTGCATTAAAAAAAAAAAAAAAAAAACCACTGACCGTATCAATTCATGATTCATGAGGAGATGATTCTATAAAAATTTTAAAAAGATGCAAAATACAAAAGAGTAAGTGGAACCATGGAGGGTGCCCCCACGCTTGCAAAACTTTCAAAGAGGACATTACTACTCAAAATTTCTGAGTAAACCCTAGAGCTAGACTTCCAATCCAATCTCTCTCTATATATATATATATATATATAGCGACATTAATAATGCCTTACAACTAGGAAGAATTATTATAATAATTGAGGAAAATACTTGTATGGAGATATTGTACGCTAAATCTGATAGGGGAGAGAGAGAGAGAGAGAGAGAGGAGAGAGAGAGAGAGAGAGAGAGAGAGAAGCCATGAGTGACAATGAAATCAAAGGGAGACAGAGTATGGACAAACCCATTTGAATGTGACTTGGATTTCCACCAACTGCCAGGGTGCTTCAACCCCACATATATAAGGTCAATCCCATAATGTCAAATGGGGATCTTATAATACTCACGCACATATACGTAAAAAAATAATTAACAATCTATATATCTAGGTCTAGCTAGACCCTTATATATATATATATATATATATATATATATATAGGTATTAGGCTTCTTTCTCAGATGTCCTCCCATTTTCATGTTCTGCCTTTTTTAGTAAATTTTATTTCCAAATTTTATTGCATGATTCCATATTCTCTTTTTGTGTATCCTTTTTAATCATATGATGACCGACATTACCCGAGTTTAATTCTCAAATATGCATACAACTATGCAAATTACAACTGCATTGCCATTTAACGCTAGTGATTATACACACAATTATATTTGAATATGTAACCGACAGTGTTTTACCTAATATATATATATATATAATGTCTCGTATGCATATCGTATAAATGTGATATTTATAATTTCGTATTTGAAAACTTATAATAATTAGTTAATTTATATGTAATTTTTATTTAAAATCTTGTCACATAATACTATTTCATTATTGACATGAATGACAACTATCACTGAAAAATATTACTTTTAAATCATCTTAATATAAATATAATACAAATAATGTTTAAAATGATGTATGAGAAGACTATCGTATAACAGCCCCTATATATTTATTTATTTATTTATTTTGTATAGTAACAGTTGAAGGAGACATAAAATTAAAGGGAAATAAATCATGTCTAAATTTTCATTATGAGAGGGTTAATTTCGGTTAAATTGAAATTTTTAATGGTAACGAATATATTCAATGTTATTGACATTGAGAAATGTCTTTAATTATACATATATATATATATATATAGTCAATCAATATGTGTGTTATGATAAACACGACCCCATTAGTATTCATATTGTAATCTTTCCTAAATCTTTTAACAATAAAATATCATATCATGCAGATCACTTACGAAGTTTTTAATATATATTTTTGGGAAAAAGCTGGAAAATTGCTCAGTCAAAGATCATAATCTAATTCCTGTAGTAGCTGATACTGCAGATTTTGATATAGCCCAACGTCCAACAAATGAACCGAAGGTGGGATTTTAAAATATTAATTGCAAATAAAATAAAAGACAAGTCTTTCACGGAACAAGAGGATATTATATGCGTACATATTTGTTTAGTGTTGTTGCTTTGCACGTGCTTAAGAAGCTAAGGGGCAAAATTCTCAATAAAGAGATTTACGTTTGTGTGTGTGTGTGTGTGTGTGTGTGTCTCCATATACGTAAAATGTCTTGTCTTATCGCTGGTGGAGTGCTCCTTTTGAGGTTTCAACACTAGATATAACCTTTTCTAGAAAAAAAAAAAAAAATATATATATATATATATATACACACACACACACATATATCCTTTTGTGATTAGCAAAAACTGTAAATACTACATCCACTTGTCATTTGTTATACCATTTTTTAGTTTTTTTGGGTGATAATAATTCTTGTTGATTTTTTTGGGTGATATTAATTCCTGCTGATTTTTTTTTTTTTTTTGTTATGGGTTAATCCTTGTTGATTTTGTTTTGTTTTGGGTAATACTAATTGTTGTTGGTTTTTTTTTTGTTTTGTTTTGTTTTTTTGTGTTTATCAAATTATTATGACAACAAGTTATAGAAAAACGCGACCTATATGTATTGGCATGCCGTATAAATATTGGTAGACATGAAAGATATCTTGCGTTTCATCATACTTCAATTTTTTTGGCACTGCTTTTAAGAGAAGATTGTGTTTGATAAAAGCATTTTAACGCGTAATAAAAAATAATATAAAAAACAATCATTAAAATTTCCCTTAGCCTTACAATGGAACCACCACTTTCGTTCAAGTTTTCTCTTCATTAGAATGATTTTTTAAAACTTAACTTCAAATATATATTTCCTGAATTAGGTATCTTATTTTATTTTACCTTATAAATCATAAAAACCGTTCATTATATCTATTAAGATATATAAAATTATTTAAATTATCATTTTCATTCACTTCTAGTTATCAGAATTATTGATGTGATATCTATTAAAGATTAATTAAAGAAATTTTAAAACATAAATCTTAATTCTTAAAAAAATTAATAAAAAAACCCAGATGGACTTCTCCCCATCCCACGCTCCTTTTCCACTAGCACAGACAGCCGTCTTCTGACTTTCGATGCACTTGCAGTTCTGGAGTTGGGGGTGAGTTGGGCTTGGGGATGGGCAGTAGGGCGGTGCCGAGGACCATCTTTTAGGGGATGCTGGTTGGGGTGGGCGGGGTTGGAGTGGCGCGGGGGGGTGGTCTGACCTTGGGCTTGGTGGCGGCTGAGAAGGATTTGAGTCTGGAAAATGGTGGAGAGGTGGATGCCTACAGCCTTGGGCTTTGTCATTGTCTTGTTGTCGTAGGTTTGATTTAATCTCATCTACCTTTATTGTTTGTTTCAACTGGGAGTTCCTTTTTTTTTTTTTTTCCCCTTCCTTTTTATATGTCGAAATTAAGAAGGTGGAGGGTGGCGGCAATGGTGAGATGGAAAGAACTTTTCTCAGATCCAAAGTGCTTGGAGTTGCCGTCGAGTGTGTTGAAGGAAGAAATGTTTTGATATTATTTAATCAAATTACCCCTAATTTATAAAATTAGTTAATTGATTTTAAAATACATTTCATTAACTCTGCCACATCAGCAAAAGTTGGAGTTATAGATGGAAGTTAACAGAAGGGGGATTTTGATATGTTTTGTATAGATCATACGCATATGAATGGTTTAGATAATTTAGAAGGTAAATTAAATTAATCATTTTTTTCTTTTTTGTGATAATAAGTATAAATTGATGGTAATTTCAAAATGACTTCATCATAAGGTAAATAGTTTGAATCTCTCCCATCCAAATTCAAAAAAAAAAAAAAAAAAAATTCTGATTACTTTTTTAAAAAAGAAAAGAAAAATGGTAAGGCTAGGGCTTCGTTTTTTTTCCTCTGAATGCTCAAAGCAAGCATGAAATAAAAAGGTATGATTGGTCCATACATGATGAGAGACAAGAAATACATATATAGTTGAGATCTTGTGAAATTGATTGAATCATGTAGTTGCCATTTTGTAATTCTTTCTATGTTTAGAGATCTTGCAAAATTATACATTCAATTAGCTTAATTCTAGGATTTGATTTTAGGTTTTCTGATTGTAATTTTCTCTATATAATCTTATCCAAATTCAATGAAAGTTGTGAATGAAAATTGTTTGAAAATTTTAAATATTGGAGTCATTCAATTATTTTTCATTCACCACAAATAGCAAATCAACAAAAGAGCAAAACCCAAACATCAAATAGCAAATAGCAAAAAACTCATCAAATCACTGCCGATTCTTCAATTCCATCGTCAAATCACCAAACCCTCACCAAGCAAGCCCGCAAAATGCAAATCACAAATCGAAACCCACAAATTGCAAATTGCAAATCACACATCGCGAATTGTAAATTATCATATCAAACAGCAAATCACCACATTAAACCCTTCTAAAACATTCAAATCAGAACATATAAGTAAATAAATAAAAGAGACATTAAAGAACGTTCCAGAAATCAATGCTACCATTCTTAATCAGTCTTGAATCCTTAATCACGTCGAAAAGCACAGAAAACGAAATACTGCGTTGAACCACTGCAAATCTCCTCTGTCAAGTCTTCGCCCCGCCCCTGTGAGCGTCGCTTCACCACAATCGAAGCCTCCTTTATTTTTGGATTATTAGTTCCTTTGTTTCTCTCCTGTTGTTCGCGTATTATTCAAAAACAACAAATTTAAAATAAAATAAAACGGCAAAATTAAAAAATTAAAAAATTTAAGAGAAAAAATATATAGGAGAAAAAAAAGCAAAAAAAAAAAAAAGAGAAAAATTTTATGGGAAAAAAGCAGAAAAAAAAATCTATGTTGTTCAAAAAAAAAAAAAGATTGATTGTTTGATTGAAAGAAAAAACAAAAAAAAAAAAGTGAAAAAAAATATTCAATTATTCGAGACAAAATATCATGCTATTGTTCAATCTGAAGTTAGTCGACATTCTCTCCAAAACAGTATTAGATTAGACAATCTCAAAGTTTTTTGGCCAAGTTGGTATGCACAACTTGAGGGGGAGTACTGAGATTTTGTGAAATTATTTGATTGATTGAATCTTGTAGTTATCATTTTGTAATTCTTTCTATATTTAGAGATCTTGTAAAATTATACATATCAATTAGCTTGATTCTAAGATTTGATTTTAGATTTCGTGATTGTAATTTTCTCTATATAATCTTGTATAAATTCAATATAAATTGTGAATGAAAATTATTTGAATCCCAAATTTTAAGTTATATGTATACAGGTGTGTGGTAGTCATGAAATTATTTGAAGTAGACAGCAAGGAATTGAGAAGATTAAAGAGCAATGCCAATGAGAGTGTCTGTCTTCACTCTTGAGAGCTTTTTTTGAGTTCGGTTTGCATTTGCATGCATAAACATATATATATATATATATTTATATACACACACATATGTATACGTATTGTACGATATATTCCTGCGGCATGGCACCACCAGAACAGTCATGACTAGGGAGGCGTGCTTCTCTTTTTACTGTGACCAAGTTTTGTCTAAATATATATTGCCCTTCCCTTGAACTCAGGTCATCCACTCACTTTAATTAAGATTGTTCTTACTACATTGTAGACAGTGAAAGCAGTTAAAATTGTTCTTACCACATTGTAGACAGTGAAAGTAGTCTAAATCCAACACTTGTACTCAACCAAAAAAAAAAAAAAAAAAAATCATGTTGATGCTGTGCTTACTATTTTGTTTTTATATCCCGTTAAAGAAATCTATTGAGATTTCAGGTAAAATGGCTTCTTACTATCAAATATATTTTCCGACTCAGTGTAAGAATGACATTATCATTGGTCTAGATATATTATACTTAGCAAAAAGTTAGAAGAGTTTTTATCTCCTTTCTTTCATTTTTAATTCTTTTTTTTTTTCTTTTTTGTTTCTCTTCTTGCTTTATCTTCTTCCCCCTCACCCCTCTCTCTCTCTCTCCTCTCTCTCTCTCTCTCTCTCTCTAATGCATGAGAATGAGGACCATTGTCTGCAGCTTCTAAAGATGAAATCAGAAGCCAGCTGCCTACCATCTTTAGAGGAAAGGAAAGGAAAGGTCTCTGGGGGTTTGCCAAAGGTGTTCAAAGGGCCTCACTCTCTAGTCTCTAAGAGTGACAATACATTGGAAGAGGCATGTCTTTCTAGGCTCTCTTCCATGCTTGGCTTTCATAAAAAATATATATATATATATAATAATTATTATTATTATTATATATTTTTAAAAAATAAAAATAAAACATGGGTCAAAAGGACAATAATTCTCTTTCCAATCTCATTATGATTTCCCTACGTTGTTGTAATTATTCTGTCTAGTATACACCTTAATTAGTTGCTCTTCCTCTTTTTGTTCTTTCAATTCATTTATTCTCTCAGATGGGACCCATTTCTAGTAGTCCTTTTCTTTTTCCATTCCAAGGCAGCTTATAATTATCCACAAAGTACAAAGGCAGGCAAAGCAAAGCCAAGCCCCGCCGGTTACTTGCATTTGAAAAATAATAAGCATGAATTATTTGACTCATAATTGAATGGGAATTTTAGGCCATTTGCTTTTATAGGCTGTCTAAGGTTCACATCGAACATGCACTCCTTTTCTTTAATTATCTTTTTTTTTTTTTTTTTTTTTTTGGGTTTCCATTCCTTTGTCGATTTCGTACATGCTACTCATGAGATTTTTTGTTATCCTTGGTAATTATGTAAAGGTTACATTCCTTGAGAAAATGTTCTCAAATTCACTCATTGAGTAGCTAGTGGTAATGTTGTTTTCCACTTTCTTACCAACCAAAAATCAAAATTTATAAACAGGTGAAAAAAAAAAAAAACAAAAGAAAATACCGAAGCGGTGTTTACAATTACAGGATGCAACAAAGACAATAAACGACTTCCTTGGATCGTCGTTTTGGACGACTTCTATGAACTAGTGTAAAGGAGAAAACCTGTTCTTTGAGTATTGTTAGGATATAAGAAGATTATATTATGGGCTAAAATTGTTCTTGAAATTGAAACATGGACATACAATAAGCCAAACAGTGATCCCTATTTTAGCAGCAGTGAAACCGTACCTCCACAAATACAAAAGTTATATATATATATATATATAACTGTTCACTGTTGCGAAAACAATGAACACAAGTGCTTCCCGCGAATAACTGAAATGGGGCCAAAGCCAAAGCCAGCTTACTTGGATTTGTGCACTTTACTCTCCTTTATTTGGATAATTATACTGTTGCTGGCACATTGCATGTCTCATTAATATGTGCTTTTTTCCAATCCGAATTTGATATTTTCATCCCATCCCCATCTTCACATTGAAAATCTCGGGCCCGGCAATGGAGCCTAAAGAACCTAGACGTATTCTACTTAGAACTTAGTTTTCACTTATGTCAGTCATCACATCACATACCTAACGCCACGCAACACATTGACCAACCATGAGGTCCGAAAGCAGTACTACGTAGTTCGAACTCAGGTTGCATCCTGAAATGAGAAAAAAAAAAAAAAAAAGACATTCTTCCTGTGACACTAGTTAGATTGTATATTTATTTCATATCGCTAAATTATTGGATTATTGTGGTGTTTATATATAGAATTGACTCCCTTTTCTCTTGATTTAGTTTTTGAAAATGAGTTCTATCTAAGTCCATTTTATATGGTATGAGAGTCAGGTTTTACATGGAATAATGGGTTTAGACCTTAGCTCATGCTAGACATGAGAAGGGGTGTTTACATGCATGTAGAATGAACTCGTTCTCCCTAAAAACTCCTTCTCTTATTGAGCTAGATGAGAGATTTTGGAGATGAGTTTTAACAACACCAACCAATCGGTGGTTCTTCGAAGGTGACATTATGTACTTGTATTTGTAAGAAATAATAATATGGGGTACAAGGGAAAGGAAGAACCCCAAAGAGACCAATGTACGAGAAGGCCATGCATCAGATGACAGGGCAGTTTTGTTTGGTCTGAGGGACCTTTTAAGTAGAGTGACCATAATAATTTTGGGATGTGACACTGCCCACTTCTATCCTCTAGTACTTTGTTAGTAGGTGGGTTTTCTAATGTCCTCTGCTGTGGCATGGCATTGGCTTGCGCCCCGCCTCAAGCTTAATAAAATAAATAACAGTTTTATATGCTCAGCCAGCGCAGAGGACCACTTTTTTTTTTTTTTTTTCTTAGGAAAAAACATTCACAGTTGATTTGAAACTTGAAAGGGAGAGCCACCTTCAAAAAAAAAAAAAAAAGAGTTTTTGACACTTGTGTCCTTTGAACTTCTCTTGATTCGACTTTTTTTTTTAATTTTTATTTCAAGGGAAATTTATTAGTTTTTGAGTTCATCAAATAAGGACAATTAACTCTAATCTGGGGTTAAATTTTGGACAGAATAGTTATCAACTGTATCGTATTATTTCCCTTGAACTATTCATAGTTTGGCATTTGCCCCCCTACTTTTTTTTTTCTTTGAATTTTATTAGTTTCTGAATCAGTCAGAGAATTCCCTTACACTCAATTTCCATTATGATTAGTGTAAATTGCTTTACTTTCACAAAATAAGGATACTTTCTAGACAATATTTAGAAAGTATTATTATCCATTTTTGGGAGTTTTTTCTTGTATTTGCGGATATTAGTCTAGATTTAGTGGATATATCTATGAAAATGCCGACATACTTCAGACATTCAAATAAAATTATAAAGGAATCTTGTATTTGCGGATATTAATCTATATTTAATGGATATATCCATGAAAATATCAACAGATATCCAGATACTTGAATAAAAATTTGAAGGGAATAGGGGAAAAAAAGAAAGAAGAAAAAATACTTCAAAATTCAAAAAAATCATAATGCACTTGGCTTATGCCTTTTTATAATGTGCTGTCGTCTTACCCATTGTGTAATAATTATAGTAAAAATTGTGCAATTTTAGCCTCCGGACAGGATATGAATTAATGTCTTAGAACCTCATCGGAGTTCAATCTTTATTAGCATACAAAGAAAAAATGATGGAAAGTGTCAAATAATTAAAAAAAAAAATTCAAGGGAATAAGTGCTAAAAAGAAAAAGGAAAGTGCAAAGCTTTAGAGGGAGTTTATTCTGTACTCCCTTGAAGAACTTATTTTATTAAGAGGGGCAAAAAAATTCATCTTTGTTTGTTTCTATGGTTTGCGTGTGGACGATGGAATGATTTTGCTTTTTGATCTGATTGATCATTAATTCTGTAAAAGTAGTACATATCAACGGTTAAGAAGAATAAATTCGTGTCATTCTTTCGGCTGTGTATCAATAATTCAACACCATTAAAGAAAGAAAGGAATTGCCCCACCTGTGACTTGGAAAAGAACAGCTTTAATCCACTCTTGTTGCTGCTCTTTGCACGGAAAGAGCAGAACCTGGTTCTCTTCTTTTGCACTTCAATCTTATTCAATGTATAAATATATATATATATATATATAGAAAGTCAACTATATATATGTATTGGTTATATATCAACATTTATTCCTATATATATAAATATATTGTACCACTTTATACCCATCACCATTTTCCTCTTCTTGATGTCGTTCTTACACTGACATAAACTACCCTTTTGACTTAAACTCGGTTTTGGAACATCAGTGTCACTGTTTACCACACAACAATGTTGATCTTCAAATTGGATGGCGGTGTCATTAGATGTTTATCGAGTTTTGATGGGATTTGACGGTTGACGGCATGCGATTTTAAGACGAACGGAATTAGAAATGAGAAATGGGGTTTGTCTTAGTAGGAGTAGGCATGCAAGGATTTGGACAAAAGCGAAGTTAGAGATGTTCCCTCTTGGACTTTTACCCACAAACACAAAGACTCCACCAAATATGCTTGCCATGGCTACCAACACTAAACATTTGAGTGATCACATAACAATTAGGCGCAACGGAAAAAAGGCCAGGCCTTACGACAATGACCCTTCCAAAGGGCAGTCCCTTCCCATCAACAAGACAGATAGAGACTCCTCAAAAAGGGCCCACAAAACACACACACACACACACACACCATTAGAGAACAGAGTATCAAAATTAAAGCCAACCACCACTTTATAATTACACCCCCCCCCCCCCCCCAAAAAAAAAAAAAAAAAAGAGCAACAAGAGAGAGAGACTTGATCATGTTGATACAATACAAGAGCACTCTTTCCCATGTATGGGGGCCATGGATTTTTCTTTTTGGAGAGAGAGAGAGATGGAGAGAGGTGATATACATATATATATATATATATATACTTGCTTGTTTCAAGTTTATACAAATACAAGAGCACTCTTTTCCATGTGGGAGAGAAGGGTCATGGATATTTCTTTCTTTTTTTTTTTTCCTTCTTTCTGAAGTGGAAGAAGATCAAAAGCAGATTATATCTATATGTATCTCTACTTTCACTTTTCAGTCCTCTCTTTAAGACTATTCCATCTTCTAATAAAGCTCTCAAAAACACCACATTACATAGAGGGTTGGTCCCAGTTCTGTAGGGCAAGGAAGGGGAAGGAATAAAGTTGATGTAGGGAAAAAAAAATTAAAATAAATAAAAGCTTCCACTGGTTCCTTCTTCCATGCAACCTATTCATACATCATAATTATATATTGATCATTATTCAACAACATTGTAATGATATATTAATAATCATCATCTTTTTTACCCTCTTACACACTCACTGCAATCTTGCAGAGCACATGTTTCCAACTCACGGTTAAAAGAAAAAGAAAAATAAAATAAAATAAAATTTTTACACCCCCACAAAAATGGTCCATGCAGTAAACTACAATCAAATTATCAAATATAAGTGCCTTCCTATATGAATGTTTGCAATCAAATAATAATAAAATATCTACACCGAAAAAATACAAAATGGTTGTTGTAAATATGGATCTCAAACGCATTATGGTCCCAACAGACCAATCGATGAAGTACACGTGAGAGGGCTTGCACTGCATGATGACGATGGTGTGGGATAAGCTATACATCAGATATGCTCTACTGCCTTTTTTATGGGTCCTCCACGTATATATACAAATCAAATATGTTTATTATTCTTTTCCTTGTTTTTCTTATCATGGCAATGAATAAAATATGCAAGGTGTACTATTTATTATTATTGCCTGTGGAAATTCATTCCTACTCACCATGATGTGAAGTAATTACACCCAAGTTATCCCTACAATTAACACACAAACAAATTCTTGAATACTTTTGCATGTGCCTTTCTTCTTTCTCAATGCCCCTAAATTAGGTGGTAAAAATGATGATCAAAATCTTATTCCAATATGGAGGGAAGGGTTTATAATGACCAAATTAGACACATTCACATCAAGGTTGGATTTGATTGATTGAAACTAATAACATTTGATTGGGGTTACACATATTTTTCAGTCTTTCGAATTTAGGTGAGAAAATTTAAACTCTAAATCTCTAACTTACCAGTAGTGTTAGCTTTTGTCTCGTGTTTTGAGTTTGAGACATTAGATAAGCTAGAACATTCTAGGAGTGAACAAAGAATAATTGGTTACTTTCTTCTTGAATGTCTTCTCCAATATTTTGAACATCAAACACCAAGGCTAACCAAGTAAGTAGTCATTTAGCAAAAAAAACTTCAGAACAGGGAAGCCATATTTCCAATGATTGAAATGAAAGTGCAAACTCCATCACCTCTCTCATTCAAAGCAATAAAGGGCTTCTCTTTGATTAAAGCTAAAGGGCATTTTTGTCAAACGAATAAAGAAATAAAGAAAGCAAAGCAAAACAAAGCAAAGCATCATCAACTTTACCTTTTCCCCCCTCTCCTTCTCCCTCCTCTAATCTACAACTTTAAATTTCTGTTATCCAACGGCCTTTTTTATTTCTTTTTTTTTTTTTTTAAAGAAGAAAAAAATTTATTTTTATTTGTTTATTTTTTTTCACTAAAATCTTCTTCTCTCCCTTTCTCTTTTTCCCTCTGCCGCTTTTTTCTTCCTGCTTTGCCTAAAGGAAGGCTCACATAGAGAAACTACAGATAACCCACATTCAATTTTCAGCAGAATTTCAATCTCCTCTTCTCTGAAACAAAAGAAAAGTAAAGAGAGAGAGAGAGAAAAAGAGAAAAAGAAAAGGGGAGGCTTAGCTTCTTCCCTTGTATTTGAAGACTGTTTCTGTGCGTGAAGATGTTTGATTCCTCAAGCCCAGACACACTTAACGTCCTTCAGATTCCTCTCACTTTCCCTCCCTTTCCTGGAAAATCCATTCTTGCCCAGATGCTTAAATCTCTTCCTCTTCCCTTAGAGTGCTTCCAAACTCAATTTTCTTGATACATACAAAGAAAAAACAAAAACCAAAAAAAAAAAAAAAAAACATGGTCCTTTTCATTGTCTATACACTTTTCTCTCTTCTTCTAAGCACCTCCTGCTCTGCCTCTTCTCTGCTTAGTGATTTTCATGTCTTGCTAAACCTCAAACAAGGATTCGAATCCTCCGAACCTGCTCTAAGCTCGTGGAATCCTTCGACGCCGAGCTCGGTTTGTTCCTGGACTGGAATTCGTTGCTCTAGATCAGGACTAAGAGTTGTGTCACTTGACTTGACGGATTTGAGCCTTGGTGGTTCTGTTTCGCCAGCTTTGTTTTCAAGACTAGACCAGCTCACACACCTCTCTCTCGCCGGAAACAACTTCTCCGGCAGCATTGACATTGTGAACTTGCCGACTCTTCGCTTTCTCAACATCTCAATCAACCAGTTCAATGGAAGCCTGGATTGGAGCTACTCTAGCATTCCCAACTTGGAAGTGTTTGATGCATATGACAACAACTTCAATGCCTCACTTCCACTTGGGATGCTTAGTTTGAAGAAGTTGAAGTACTTAGATCTCGGCGGCAACTTCTTCTTCGGGAAAATCCCGCAAAGCTACAGTGAATTAGTCGGGTTGGAGTACTTGTCTCTGACTGGGAATGATCTTCATGGGAAAATCCCAGGTGAGTTGGGCAATCTCACTAACTTGAGAAGGCTTTACTTGGGTTATTACAATATTTTTGAAGGTGGGATTCCAGCGGAGTTTGGGAAATTGGTTAATCTAGTTCACATGGATTTGTCAAACTGTGAATTGGATGGCCAAATCCCACATGAGCTTGGGAACTTGAAGGCTTTAGACACTCTTTATTTGTACGCCAATTTGCTCTCCGGCTCAATCCCAAGGCAGTTGGGAAATCTAACAAACTTGGTCAATCTTGATCTCTCCAACAACGCGCTCACTGGTGAAATCCCCGCGGAGTTTGCTAACCTCCAGCGGCTCGAGCTCTTCAACCTCTTCATGAACAGGCTGCACGGCTCCATCCCGGACTATATTGCGGAATTGCCTAATTTGGAGACTCTTGGGCTGTGGAAGAACAACTTCACAGGCGTAATTCCGCAAAAACTAGGCGAAAACGGGAAGCTCCAACTGCTCGACTTGTCGACCAACAAGCTCACCGGTATGATTCCTCACAACTTGTGCTCGTCGAATCGGCTAAGGGAACTAATTCTGCTGCGAAACTTCCTCTTCGGTCCAATCCCGGAAGGTCTCGGAGTATGCTCTAGTCTGACTAGAGTGAGATTGGGGGAGAATTACCTTAATGGTAGCATACCAAGTGGCTTCATTTACTTGCCTTTGTTGAAATTAGCTGAATTGCAAGACAATTACCTATCTGGGTCTTTGTCTGAGAATGCTAATAATTCATCATCAGAGCCAGTAAAATTAGGAGAGCTTAATCTCTCAAACAATCTCCTTTCTGGTCCTTTACCGTCTTCCATTTCCAACTTGTCTTCTGTTCAAATCCTTCTCCTCGGCGGGAACCAGTTTTCGGGCCCCATCCCGCCTTCTATCGGGGAGCTCCGCCAAGCACTAACGCTTGACCTCAGCAGAAACTCTCTTTCCAGCGAAATCCCGCCCGAAATCGGAAACTGCTCCCACCTGACTTACCTCGACATGAGCCAGAACAACCTCTCCGGCGCAATTCCGCCGGAGATTTCCAACATCCGGATTCTGAATTACCTGAACTTATCAAGAAACCACCTGAACCAATCCATACCGAAGTCAATCGGCACGATGAAGAGCCTCACCATGGCGGACTTCTCCTTCAACGAATTCTCCGGTAAGATACCGGAGACCGGCCAATTCGCCTTCTTCAACGCCTCGTCCTTTGCCGGGAATCCCCAACTCTGCGGCGGCAGCTTTATGATGATAAACAACCCTTGCAACCTCACCGCAATCACCGCCGCGCCGAGGAAAACCGGCCCGGCGGATTTCAAGCTGGTTTTCGCATTAGGCCTGCTGATATGCTCTCTAGTCTTCGCCGCCGCCGCGGTGATCAAGGCCAAATCGCTTAAGAGTAGCGGCGCCGCTGGTTCCTGGAAGATGACCGCCTTTCAGAAGGTCGAATTCTCTGTCACTGATGTTCTCGAATGCGTGAAAGACGGCAACGTGATAGGCAGAGGAGGAGCAGGGATAGTGTACCATGGAAAAATGCCGAACGGAGTCGAAGTCGCCGTGAAAAAGCTCCTCGGATTCGGGCCGAACAGCCACGACCACGGCTTCCGAGCCGAAATTCAAACACTAGGCAACATCCGACATAGAAACATCGTCAGATTGCTGGCGTTTTGCTCGAACAAAGAAACCAATCTTCTGGTGTACGAGTACATGAGAAACGGAAGCTTGGGAGAAGCCTTGCACGGCAAGAAAGGGGCGTTCTTGGGGTGGAATTTGAGGTACAAGATCGCCATTGAAGCAGCCAAAGGACTCTGCTATCTTCACCATGACTGCTCGCCGTTGATTGTTCACAGAGACGTCAAGTCCAACAACATTCTGCTCAACTCGAATTTCGAGGCACACGTGGCGGATTTCGGCCTCGCCAAGTTCTTAATGGACGGCGGCGCGTCGGAGTGCATGTCGGCGATCGCCGGCTCTTATGGCTACATTGCTCCTGGTACGTTTTACACGTCCAAAAATTCTCTCATCTTTGACTATGACCGATATGAATGGTAACTTTGTTAGTTGAGTTAGTTAATTATCTGGGAATATTGAGCAACTGTCAACAAATATTGTAGGCTCTACCATCTCTGCCGTGGGATTATTATCATTGATTTTGTCCTTTTAAGGTTTAATCTCAAGAGGAGATGGCCCCACTACGGTTGAAACTAGAATCACCCAATTTTGGCTTGCATTATGCTTTAATTTGCCCATAGAGGCCTAATAATGCTTTTTACACATTGTTAAGAGAGAAAAAAAAAAGGAGAATAATTGAAGCAAACTCATAATAAAATTCTATACTTCTAATAATCTTGTGTATTTTGAGTCAATATGTTCAATTTTGCTAGTACTTACAAAATTTAGACATTAATAATATTCATGTAGGACGTACTAATACCTTTTTTTTAAGGGCATGTTTGGGATATCATCTCTAGATGGTATTTTATCATTTGGATTTTAAAATTATAACCCTAAATCAAACTTTCTCTCTCTTTCATTTTCAAAAAACTCAAACTTTAAAAATTTATAACTTTCTCATTTCAAATCGAAATGAGATTATTTTAATGTCAAAATGCTCGTATCGACGAGATAAATAAGATAAGATCAATTTTGTATATATTTGCAAACACATTTCAAAATTTTACACTATTTTTTATATCACTTAATTTTTTAAAAAGTTTTTCTCCCAAACCATATTTTTAACTCAACATTCAAAATACAATCACTAGATATCCTCCCAAACGGGTCTTGAATCAAAATTTGGACATTAAATGGGCTCTAAATTGAGTATGAGAAATGAGAGGGGTCCACACAAACTTTAGGGGCCATATAATGCAATAGAAACTGAAATTAGCAGGGTAATAAAGAGTAGTAGTAGTAGTAGATGTGGATTCAGAAAGAATCAGAGAAGTGAATATCTGACACATACACACTTGCACTGCAAAACTCATCACTTTGTCTGACAGTGATGCCTTACGTTACACAAATACACAGTGTGTGTTTGAGCTTTTCTGAAAGCGATCCCTCATGCACGTTTCTTTAAGCCCCTCCCCCACTTAAAGAAAGTCATGTTTGTTTCCTTTTGCTTTTTGGCTCAAAAATAAAGGATTTTTTTTTAAAAATTCATTTATAACTGTAATTTAGACTAGAACAATTTTATGTCGTGTAAACTATTCAAGGTTAATAGGGACATATCAAATATTTTAAAATATTAATAGAAGGATTAAAATACAGTTTCTACTTATAGTGAGAAAAGACTATTTGGAATGTAAAAAACTCCCTAAATGAATGTGTTTAGATTTATGAATAAGCAGAGCCGGATGCTATAAAAGTACTTCTTGGTTTGTTATTGTTTCTTACGTGTAAAGAAGAAAAATTCCTCTAAGATTAGATTCCCATTTCCCAGTTGCCCCATTAACGTTTGCATTCCCATGTCCTTTTTTTATTATAAAAGAAAAAAACAGGAGGACAAAAAAAAAAAAAAAAAAAACAAACTCTGCTCTCTTCTTTTTTGCTTTCCTCGCAAGTTGACGCCTCTTTTTGTCGTTAGACTGGCTTTGCTTTGTCCTCCACTTCCCTTTCTCTATTTTCTTTTCCTCTCCTTAAAAAAAAAAAAAAAAAAAAAAAAGAAATTTCACAATTTTTCATACCATCTCATTCTCTCAACTTAAAATGCTTTATTTCTTTTGTTAGTATTATGTGGATTATCATTCATTTACTCATTAATATCTAAAAAAAAAATACTCGGTTAGATAGTTACAGATATAACCTGATAATAAAAGTTTACATTTTGAATCTCCACTCTAAAGTAATAAAATATATATAAATATCAGTTAATTATTTGGAAAGTTGATCTATCTTCAATAAAAACTAACAATGTACATAGTGTCCTTTATTAAAAAAAAAAAGCATATAAAGAAACGGTGGACTTAATTTCTGTGTTTTTTTTTTTTTTTTTTTTGGCCATAAGTTTCATCTTTAATGAATTTGGTTAGTTGCTTCTCTATCTAAGCTGTTTTTTAGTTGAATACTGTTAGTTAAACCTGAGTCAGTACTTTAACAGTGAATATTTTATTTGAGATTGGCCCTTTGTGGGCTTCTCTTAACAGGCCCAAAAGATTAAGTTGGGCCGTTGAGGTCCTTATAGCCTAGCAACATAGGCCCACAATAACCCAAAACTTCTCATTCTTTCTTTTTTCCAACTTGTATTGCAAATTGACGTTGTATTATTTCTCTAATGCAGAGTATGCATACACACTGAAGGTGGACGAGAAGAGTGACGTGTACAGCTTTGGCGTCGTGGTGCTGGAGCTCCTGACAGGCCGACGGCCGGTCGGAGACTTTGGCGAGGGTGTGGACATAGTGCAATGGTGCAAGAAAGTAACCAACTGCCGCAAAGAAGACGTTATACAAATAGTGGATAGGAGGCTCATGACCTCCACCCCTAATCACAATGTGCCTAAAGAAGAAGCCATGCACTTGTTCTTCATAGCCACGCTTTGTGTCCAAGAGAACAGCATCGAGAGACCCACTATGCGAGAAGTTGTTCAAATGCTCTCCGAGTTAACTCGCCACTCGTTGTCCCCCGACTCACAATCCTCTTCTTCTTCCAAAAATCCCCAAAAGGACACTACAAAAAAAGCTTGTACCAACTTCACTACACAACATCTCTTGGTTTAAAGAAAAAACAAGACAAAACATGGTTTCAAAATTTTTTTTCCCCTTTTTGGTTCTAGAGTTAATTGAGATATGGTGTCATCTAGAGTGGTTTGTTTTATTTTCTTTTTTTCATTGTAAGCTCTTGCTATCATGTGCAAAAGATACATGTAATTTTTCTTGGGAGATTTTTTTTTTTTTTTTAATTTCTAATTTTTGGTTTAGCTTTAGGTAGAGGGGATTTGGTGGTCGAAGGATAGAACTAGGATTAATAATTAATGGATGCACTTCTTTTCAAGAAGGTGCATTACTTTAGTCACACAGGAGCATGGAAAATCTTAATGAGGGCATGCACCTCTTTTGTATTATATATGGCTATAATATATAATATATATATATATATATATATATATATATAGAGCTTACTTTTTAATTGCCTTGTCATTTTTTTTTCTTTTTTTTTTTTTTTTTAATGACTCCTTTTGCTTTTCCATTGTAGCATTATTTTTCCTTCCAATTCTTACGTCTCTTGGTGTCATAATGGTTGCTTTCGACAAAGCATAAAGCTGGATATAAGAAAGTGTTTGTGGTGGTCTCAGCTGACAAGGAATTTGTACGGATGGCAATCAATACGAGTTGCATTTTAGTTTTTTTACACTTTTATAGAAAGGAAAGAGAGAGAGAGAGAGAGAATAAATTCTGTAAAGAGAAATGAAAAATGCTACGCTTACTGAATTTTTTAACATGATTTTCAGATAAAGAGCTGTTACGATCCAAACCAATAATCCAAGTACTTTACCTTCGTGTAGTGACCTAAATTGGCACCTTTAATTTGAAGTGCGTTTGGAAAAAAAAAAAAAAAAAAAAAGAGGAAAAACAAATAGTATATTTACGTAATCTAAAAAAAGTAAATAATGTATTTTATAAAACTGTTAAAGTGGATAACATATTTACAAATAATAATTTTTTTTATTTCTAATAAATTAAAAAGTAAAAAAGTATATTTACGACACTGTTACGATAAATTACAAATTTTAATCATTTTACGATATACTATTTACTTATTTTAGCTTCCAAAAATAAATTATCTACCATATATTCCTTAAAAAAAAACACTCATTTTGGATTTTTCATGTGAAAAAAAAAGGAAAAAGTAATAAAAACAAAAGGAGAGAGGAAAAAAAAGAAGAGAAAAACACCTTATTGATATAAATTTAAATATAATTACACTAATATAATAAAAAATTAATATAAATTTTAATTAATTTTAATTTAATTTTATATCATGTTGATTAAGAATTAAGAATTTATATTATTTTAGTTAAGAAATAAAAAAAAGTGATTAGTTAGGTAATTTTTTAGGGAAAGAAAGAAAAAAGTGTCTAGTACGTCTCGGCAGGGAAAAGCCCAATTTCAAAATAAAAGGCCCATCATTGTTTGTCCTTCCTACATGGGTGGGAAAGCCCAATTATAGGCCCATCATTGTTTCAAATCGAACAAAAAGTGTCCGTTTGAGCCCATCATCGGACGGCCTAAATTCGTTATTGAGGAAAGAAGGAAGCAATCCGATCCGTCGGATTCTGCATTTTAAGGGCTACACAAACACATTGCGCTCTCTCTCTCTTTCTCTCGACTAGTCACGAAGACTCACAGGTAGTCACAGCCACCACCGTCACCGACTCTCGCTATCTGGAAAACCGCTTTTCGCTCTCCAAAGGCGGTTTTCCGTTTTACCCTAGATCGCCTACTCTTTCCGATCCACCGTCTTCCTTCCAGGTTCGTTTCTACTTCTTTCTTTTTTTTTTTCCCCCGAATTCGTCGAAACCAGTGAGTTCGCTTCACAGATCGATACTCGAGCTCCGATTTTTTCGTTATAAATGGTGTTAATGGCGGTGTAATTTGTAGTAATCTCTCTCTCTATATATATGTGTGTGTATATATTTCTCTTTTAAATGTTGTTGTAAAAGTACTTCACTCACAACTTTAGGTTTTTCATTTTCGCAACATAAATTAAAATTGGAAAATTCAAAGCTGAGAAATGTGATGATTTTTTTTCTTTCTAATTTGTAGTAACGTCTCCTTTTCTGTCTAAACATATGTGTGTATGTAGACACACACACAGATTCTATATATGTGTGTGTGTGTGTGTGTGAGTGTCTCTGTTATATTTTCTGTGGAATATTGAAGCTGTGATGTTAGTGATACTTAAAAAATGGTCCTAATTTTATTGCGAAAGTACTTTTCTGAAAACTTTATGACTTTTGTTTTCATTTTTGTGAGATTGATTAACATTGGAAAAATAGGAAGTTGAGAAATTTGTGGAATTTTTTTTTCCGTTCTTTATTTTATTTTATTTTATTGAAAATTTGTTATAAACTTTAGGATTTTCAGTTCCGATTTTGGGAAGGAAGAAACGAGGGAATTTGATTTTGGTTTTGGCGATGGAGTCGTCGTAATTGGATTTAATTTGGTTTCAAGTCGTCATGATAACGATTTTTGACCGTGCAATAATTAATATTTCGAATCTTGGTCAAATATCTTTTTTTTTTTTTTCCGAATTTTTTTTTTTGAAAATAAAAATCTGTTTGAAATTTAAATGATTTTATATATTTTTTTTTCTGGTGAGAAAATTTTGAAAAAAAAGAGAGAAGAATCCACGGCCTTGAGTCGTTATCCGAAAAAGAAAGGGAATGCTCTTCTGGAATTCCCAATTTCTTGCCTATGCTAATGTGCGCCAGCTTTTCTTCTTCTTCTCCTTTTTTAAAAGATTTTATTTAGTATTAAATAATGTCCGTGTTGAATATTTATTCTTGCGTAAACCCTTAAGGGCTAAGATTCGTGAAAAAAAAAAAAACTTAAATTTAAAATTTGTTTACTTAAATTTAGAATTTATATCTATTCTTTGTTTCGCTAAGAAAGCTGGAGTCTTTAAAAAGACCAGATAGACTTGCTCGTTCTTCTGAAGCATCGGTTTCTTATTTATTCATCACTTCTGTGTTGTTTCATTGTAGGGGTTGACTTGAGCTTCGCGTGCTGGTAATGGCTGGCGAGAAGAAAATTGAAAACTGTATCCTTTTTCTTCTGTTTCAAATTCTAGCTGGGTTCTGCTTGAACCAATTAAGAAGTAATATAGTTTTCTTGTTTTCTTGTTGTAAGAGTGTGTGGGTTTTACTCTATTGTCTTTCTAAGGTTTGTTGCTAACATATCTGTGGTGTTCTTGCTGGGTCTTACTCCCCAAATGGTATTTTAATGAAGTTAGATTGACAGTCCAAATTGTTTTTCAGTGGTAGTGGATGACAAATGAACTGTGTTATTTTTTATCCGTTTCATGAATCTGATTATTTGAACTGTTTTAAACTATTGTACTTGACGATTGGTCTCGATTGTGTTTATGAGCTGGATGCTCAAGAGATTTCTATTACTTTTCGGGTATACAGTCATGTCATGCTCTTCTTAACTATTATAATCCAGCTGAGCCTGTGGCTACTGTGTTGAACTCGGATCCAGTAACTGCTCTGGCCGAGCAAGAGAAGGTATGTCAATGTTTGAATTTTTGAACTTGCACTTTTTTTCTTATGAGAAGGAGAGACGAGGGTTGGAGGGCAAAAGGGTAATTGGTTTTCAGTTTAAAAGTGATGTGGTACTTAAGTATTCTACTTTCTATTTTTGTTACAGGCTAAAGGGAAAGATGGAGTACCATCTGATGTGACCTCCTTCATATCTACATCAAAGGATGTCACCTCTAGCATCAAAGGTACGACTGATCAAGGGTCAGTTGGAGAGCATGGTGTTTTCTGTCCACCTTCTAGCTGTTACAATTATTATTATCCAGGTTAGATGTCAAACATAATCTATGTAACGGTGTCTAAGTTGTTTCAGTAGGATTTTGTGAACCTCGATGGTAAACTAAGCCACAAGTATGTTAAGAGCTCCTTAAAGTTGCAGAAATAAACTTTAGTAAAGTAACATAAGCAAAAAATGTATACTTCCACTTTTTTGTCTTTACCAGCCTTTGCCTTTACTTTTTTGTGTTTTGCCTGTGCATTTTGGTTCACTGTTTCGTTTTCCTTAAATTTATCATCTATAAAGTGTGAGCACAGGGTGCTACAAGAGTACAAACATATGTGCAAACTGCATCTTTTTTATTATTATAATCTTCTGATTTTAGTTATTAACGCGTGCTTGTCAAATAATGTCCTGAGGTTATTTGTATAAGAGTTGTTTGTTTATGTTATAGGATACAATGGATCTTTTGCTCAGGTGGATGATCATGGATATTTTCATGCTAATGGTTCTAATACGGTAATTTTGACTTCATTATTATTATTATTATTATTATTATTATTTTGTTGCAAATATAGAAACATCAATCTACACCCTACTGAAAATTTTTTTAACTGCGTAAAGGACGCCATTTACCCTCTTTACTTTACAGGGTGTGCAATCAGATAATGGTTTGGTCTATTACTACCCATATGCATCGGGGCCTATTATGGGAGTTGATGGACAAGGTATCGGTCAGCAACAATATTTTTCTTCATCAGGATATCATCAGCCTCCTGTTTCTTATGGTTCAGAAGCTATGTCTTGCTATTCCTGGGACCCAACATTTGTTAGGGATGCTCCTAATGGAGCAAGTGGTGGTTTTCCAAATGCGAAATCTGGCCTGCGTTCTTCTGGTTTGGCTAGGTCAAATCCCTTCAATTCTACAAAAACTAATGGCAGTATTAATGGCAAATTTTCCAAACCTCTTCTTCAGACTCAACCTATCAAATCATTGAACAAGGTACTTTCCACATAACTTTTGACGATAAAATCCTTTTGATTTCCATGTTTAATGGTATCAAAGTGAGTTTCAAGTTTTTGCCATTGGTATTTTTCTTGGCAGAGCTATTTATTAAGCATGGTTGTATCTTGGACTCATTTATCATGTTGTGATTTGTGACTAAATTATATGACATTTAACATTACAGGTGTCTCATTTAGGTTCTGATTTCTCAGCTGCTGGCCTTTTGAAGGGATACCCTCAACCCCAAGTCGGAAGGTTTTCATCATTTAGTACTCAGAAACAAGGTTTGTTCCCATATAATGGTTTGTCAAATTACAAGCAGTATGGGAGAGTATGGAGTGGAAATGATAGGTTTAAGTCGAAGGACAAAAGTAGCAGGAATGGAGATTTTGAAGCCTCAGCCGAACTAACTCGTGGTCCACGGTCCCGCAACAAGGGTCTTACTGATCCATCCATTGAGAAGGAAGAATTGGGATTTGTGGTCCGTAGGGATCAATATAATCTGCCCGATTTCCAAACTGATTACGAGAATGCCAAGTTCTATGTCATCAAGTCCTATAGCGAAGATGACGTTCACAAGTCTATTAAGTATGATGTTTGGGCTAGTACCCCAAATGGCAATAAGAAACTGGACGCAGCATTCCATGATGCAGAAGCTAAATCCAGTGAAACAGGCAAAAACTGTCCAATCTTTCTCTTCTTCTCTGTGAGTTTGGATATTGACTTTTTGATGAAAGCAGTTTTTAATTGTTGGTCGTTGTTTAAATGTTGTCTGTAATGGGACCATATCTTCTTTTCTCTGAATAGGTAAATGGAAGTGGACAGTTTGTCGGCGTAGCCAAGATGGTTGGGCAGGTAGATTTTAACAAGGACATGGACTTCTGGCAAGTTGACAAGTGGAGTGGGTTCTTCCCTGTTAGATGGCATATAGTAAAAGACATACCAAACACCCAATTGCGGCACATTATCCTGGAAAACAATGACAACAAGCCTGTAACTTTTACCCGCGATACCCAAGAGGTAATATTGCTTATCTCCATCTCTTCATTATAATCATTGTTCTTTTAGAAAATATGACAGTATCTGAGAGTCTGAGTCTGTGATGTTTGTTCTAATTTGCAGATTGGACTAAAGCAAGGTTTGGAAATGTTGAACATCTTCAAGAGTTACACAGCAAAAACTACACTGTTGGATGATTTTAACTTCTACGAAAATCGCGAAAAGTCTCTTCAGGCCAAAAGGAGCAGCAAGCCCGCTACTTTGAAGATGGAAGGAATTTACAATGACAGTGACTTCACCGTGAGTCCCCTTCTATTCTCTTAATACGATATTATTCATGTAGAGTAATGTTAAAATAGCACACCCTAATAAGTTCGTACCACTTTGTTGTCAAGTCTGTTGTGTCTTCTTGTAAGTGAATTGTGAGAGAAAACTGATATTAGAGAAGCTTTAGCACATCCCAACTAAATGTTCGACACCCGTCTTAAATCTATTATGTCGCCTAATTATTTGTATTGTGTCCTGGGCAGAAGCGTGGAAATGAAGTTGAATCCGGCGCTGACCGTGCAAATCTGATCAATCTCACCCAAAATCTCTCCCTCAGCGCCAACGCCTGAACTCTCAAGTGCAGTTGTGTCCGGACAGTTTAATAGTTTAGTGACAGTTTTAATAGGTCTGCTGTTTCTCTTTTTTTGATTTGTGCTTTCAATTTTTTTTTTTCTTTTTTCAGTTCGCTTTTTAAAATCACCAATTTGTCAGTTTTTCAAACAGTTCATTTGCAGTGTTGATTTTTTTCCCCCCTTTCATATTAGGCGTTTTAGTTAGTGAGCATTAGATCGAATCGAATCGAGCATCTGGTTTAGAGATTGGAGTTTGCTTTTTTAATTCAGGGTTTTCGTTTGCGTTTGAACTTTGATGCAAGTCAATGAGTGAAGTCAAGAAGTTAGCATAAATCTTTTTTTTCTTTTCTTTTCTTTTCTTTTTGGGTAAGAAAGTTCATCTTGTTAGTAAGATTAGTTTGTATGCGTGCGTTCGTGTTATATACATATTATAGTAATTAATATTGTAGTTTTTATAATTAATATAGATTGATAAAAATTATCAAATATTTTTAGTTTAGTATATGCGTACGGAACTAAAATTAAGAAAATTAGTATTTAATATTTTTTGTAGCAAGTTTTTTGAAAATTAGCAGTTTTAAATATCTCATAAACTAGACGTAAAGGAGCAAAACAACAGTTATAACCTTTTTAGTAAGGAAATATCAATTTCCTCTAATTCTTCACACATGTTTTAAGGTCTTCTCCATGTTTGTGTGCATGGTAGAATTATATTCTCAAAGATGTTTGTGTCGGTGTACTTTTACCTTTTACCTTGGAGAGAGAAACAAATAATTATAGTACACCTTGGAGAGAGAAACAACTAATTATATAGAGAGAGAGAGTGTGAGATAATTTGAGTGAGGGATTATATGGAGAAGTTTAATTATTTATAAACATATAAACTTTACAAGTAAAAAAATATTATTCTCCTCTAGTTGTTTTGAATGATTGAAAATTAAATAACACAAGCATACTTGTAAGTGTTGCTTAACGTAAACAGTAAAGAGTTACCTTGAATAGTTGCATTCGAAAGACAAATAGATTATAAATGATTAAAACTTTTCATTAAATAAGTATCTTTTAGTGAGAAGTTATAATAATAAAATATGATACAATATATACATCAGTGCATTTATTTTATGTTGAATAATTACAACTGATAGATGAATTGATAATAAGTGATTAAAACCTTTCATGAAATAGTATTATATTAAACAATTACTTCTTTTAGTAAGAAGTTATAATAATAAAATATGATATAATACATATAATAAAGCGTTTGAATAAATTTGTGTATTATTTTAGATGATCTAAAATGAGTAAGACATCTCACAACTCACTCTTTTAGTATTATTAGGAAGTTGAGTTTTTCGGGGAAAAAAAAAAAGAATGAAAGAATGAATAACTTGATTCGATACAATGTTTGAAATAGGTAATATGAGAGAGAGAGAGGGGGCGTTAAAATGAACTGAAAAAAAAAAAAAAAAAAAAAAAAGGTGTGTTTGCAAGAGACTTCTATAAGCCCCTTTAGAAATAAATAATAATAAGCAGATAGGGTAGAAAATAAAAAGAAGAAATTTGGGAGGAAAAAGAAAGGGAGAGGGGGACTTAAAAAAAAAAAGCCACGATGGGATTCACCCACCGTTTCAAAAGCTCAAGAATGGGCCTTCTGTTTTTTTGTGGTAGCAAGTCTGGAAAAGGAGTTTATTGTTTCTAAATAAACAGCAACCAAGTTTAGTAAAACGATAACATTAAAAAACCGTTTTGGACGACCAACACAAGGTAAAGGTACACTTGCTCTTTCAGTATTGTTAGGATAATTGATTCTCCGATAAATGTTTTTAACACTGAGTTTCTATACAATGTAATGACGTATGTATAGGAAGTAGTATGGCCTTGCGACATGTCGTTCTTGAATGAACTTTCAAAAACGACGTCAATTTTAACCATTTTTTCGTAGTGTGTTTGCATAAACGACAATCATGTTAAACTAATGAACGACAGCAGTAAGACATAATCAGTTTATGAAGCCAAATTGTAGTAGTACGACATGACGTTCTGGCAGGAGGGTAGCAGCTTTGAAAGCGACGACAACTTTTTACACTCAAACGACATCCAAGTTTTTTTTTTTGGACTAAAAACGACATAGTGTTCAATTTTTAACTTTCTAAACGATTAAGAAAAAAATTGTAGCTAAGCATTCGATGAAAAAAATAATAATAATAAAAGAGGAGGTAAAAGGTTGTTTCTTCATTAAGACGACAAAGGTTAAGGTCGTGTTTGGAGAACAAAAGATGTCCGTTATCGAGCAAAAACGACGGCATAAATTTTTAAGCACGGTCGACGAATGTACGTTAGATACACCAAACGGCAGAATGAGAATTGTCGCTTTGAATAATAACCATACTTTAAGAAAAACGACACGCTATTCATCCGCTAAGGAGACAAACATGTCGTTTTCTTCTGAACGACATCTTCAGAAGAAACGACATGTAAATCCAGTTCCCGAATTCGCTAACCTAAAACCCCCTTAAACCCAGATCCGGAAACCTTAAAAAACCTAGGGAGTGTGTTTGGTGCCCGAGAAACTGGAGGAAAAGGCAATGACAGAAGATTCCAAACACCCACGAGAAGACACGAACGAACCATCATTTTCCCAGAGGCCTCCAAAGGTGGCGAAAACCACCGAAATTAATCCCAGCGACGACGAAGGTGTCGTAGAACAACAACAACAACAGGAGAAAGAGTGTAAATCAATGAGCCAAAACCCTAGAATTCAGCGCTATCTGGTCGCCATCGAGTACATTGGGACCCGCTTCTCTGGCTCTCAGCAGCAGCTCAATTGCCGCACTGTTGTTGGCGTTCTTGAGGTTTTTTTAAATTTCAATTTTATGCTTTTTTTTTTTTTTTTTTAACTTCTGCAATCGCTGAACTGTTTATAGTTTGAAGAAAAATTGGAGCTTTAAATTAAAGGATCAGGTTTGAATTAAAGGGTCTCAAACATGAGTCTGAGTTTATAAATATATATATCTATCCATATTTTCCTTGGTATCAGATATGGATAGATAACATGAGTCTGGGTTAATTTGGATTTCATTGTTGTTGTAGGAGGCTTTTCACAAGTTTATTGGTCAGCCTGTTTCAATTTTCTGCTCAAGTCGAACTGTAAGTTTCCCTCTCATTGCTTTTGGAGACGCAAAAACATTATTGTTAGTTTTGTTACTTTCATCTTGTTCCTGATAAGATTTTTCATATACATATATATATATATATATATATTATATAGGTATGTATATATATGTATAATGTAGTAATACGATATACTGTTGCAGGATGCAGGAGTGCATGCCCTATCAAATGTATGTCATGTTGATGTTGAGCGCATAAGCAAAAGGAAACCTGGTGAAGTGGTATGCAATTATGGTCATTTCTACATTGGATTAGCAATGTAGTATTTCCGAATTCGTTCGCATTACCGAAATTTGGGAATGAGGCCTCTCTACTTGTGTGCTAATTTTCTAGTTTACCATTATGAAGATCTTTGTAATGAACCTGTTTCTTGCATATGTGTTGAGTTTATAAAGCTATTGCAATGTCAAACTTCACTTTTCGTAGCTGTGTCATTTTGTTGAAATGCAGTTACCACCTCATGAGCCTGCTGTGGTCAAAAGAGCTGTGAACCATTTCTTACAGGTGCGGTCTCTCACAACATATATGAGTGAATTTGTGATTGATCATTATGTTTTACTGATTTTGCTTCGACTGAGTCTGAACGATTCTGATGATTTAGATTAATCACAACAACTGAACTACCCTCAAGCCGTACCCAGCTTTGGCTCATTACGTGATATGTCTAAATATGGCTTCTTATTTGTCTAAAAAATATATCCGGGCCACTTGACAAAAAGCTCAGAAAGTCTAATATGGGTTTTTTTTTTCCTGATTGATGCAGTGAGAGTTTCAGTTTCATCAATTTTTGTCTAAATCTTCTCATGATGTTGTGTTTGCCGAAGCACCTAAAGCTTAGATAAAAATTATGGCTGGTTAGAAGCTTTACTTCCATAATATCTGACGGGGATTAGTACTTTTCTCAAAACATAAGTTGAATGTACTTTAATCCAGATCCAAGTTGGATGGCTAATGCATATCTATATATATATATATATATATATATATTTGTATGTATTTCTTTCTCAGAACAATGGAATATGGTCTTGTTTTTCCTTTGATTTTCTTCAGAAGAATGAAGGTGACGTAATGGTGGTTGATGTTCGTCGTGTTCCGCGTGATTTTCATGCTAGATTTAAAGCTCAAGAGAGAACGTAGGTACTCGATCTAAAACTTTATTCAAACATAGCTCTGGATCAAGGGACATGCATTCATTTTTCCAAAATGTTTGTTTTTTTCTTATAAAATGTTTTCTTTCAGGTACTTTTACCGCTTGTTGTCTGGGCCGGAGCCTTTGTCAACTTTTGAGAAAGATCGTGCATGGCATGTACCTGAAGAACTAGATCTTCTTGCAATGCAGGTTGACATAGTATCCTCAACAATTAGTTCTAGAAATGCTATTTCCGTTCATTTAAATATGACTTGTTTACCTCTTCCAGGCAGCTTGTAAAGTTCTTGTTGGCCATCATGATTTTAGTTCCTTCCGGGCAGCCGGTTGTCAGGTTTGTTCTTGGCGCTTTCATTTTCTTTTATTTGTTATCTTAAGATTTGCTTCAGCTTATGTAATTGATTTTAGAGTGATTTTTGGCTTACAGGCGAAATCACCAGCGAAAACTTTGGATGAACTTAATGTTACGGAAGTTCTTCCTACTCCTTATTTTCCTTCAATAACAGAGAGAGAACAAAATAATTTAACTGGGGAGGGTCTTCAAGCTGGGTTGTCCACCGACGATAAGGTAGAATGCTTCAATGGCAGGAATAATATAGGCTTCGGCATGCAGAGGAAACACCGTTGCCTTGTCGTAACAGCGCGTGCACGCTCTTTTCTTTATCATCAAGTTGGTATTCTTGCTTGTTCAACTTCTCTACTATTTCTTGTGAAATATCTTTGTCAAGATACTAACTTATTGCAAATACATTACTTTACTCAGGTAAGACTTCTTGTTGGTGTACTGAAATCGGTTGGCACTGGAAATTTAACAATATCCGATGGTGTGTTTCATCTCTACGGCACCGTTTGTTTTGTGATTATTATCAGTTTATCTTTCTTATTGTAATGTACTAATTTTTATGTAATATTTAGTTGAAAGGATTCTGAATGCAAAGACCGTAACTGCTGCTAGTCCGATGGCACCTGCATGTGGGCTATACCTTGGACATGTGAAATATGATCTGCCATGAGATTGACTCACAGAAACTGGAGCTTCTTGGTTACTTCTCAGAGACTCTAGATTCTTGTTAAAGATCGGAGCAAATGCGCAATATTTATTTCATCGGTGGCTTCGGAAATTACGCGTTATTTTGGTTGCTAAGTCCTTAACCTGGCGTGGGATTGAAGAGATTTCTCAGGATTGCAAGATGGTGTAATGGTCCAACCAAAGTTGTGAAGAGTTATCAGTGCTTTGTGCGAACTGATTCGGAAGTTGGACGTTTTACAATTACTATTGTAATGTCTCAATTCCATTTTTGATTTAAGTTTTTTCTCACGTACTCTTGAGTATATAATAATATGAGCGTAAAAATAGGATGCGTCAAAAAGTTGACCAAAAAAAAAAAAAAATCTGTTCAGCCAGTTTCTCTTAAGCTGATTTAACTTGGTGGGTACATATTGCAATGTTTAAAGCCAGGATCATAACATTCCCATAAGCAAGAAAAGGAGACGAGAAAGTAAAAAAACAAGAAAAAGGTTGTCACGATTGCAACTGCAGATTTGATCAGATATTTGTACACAACTAAAAGTACTTATACGTCAATTACAGATGTTACAACATTTTGACTGTCACTAGGATGTTAAATCCAAATTCTCAACCCCAAAAACCAACCAGAACGAAGCTTGGAAAGCTCAGAACTTTGAAAGACGCCATTCTTTTCTTACGTTAAGAAATTATCAGTCCAATGGTATCTCCCAACTGCAAGTAACCAGACCAAATCAAGAATGCACCACGAGCAGTTCAATATCTGAAGGTTAGTTCTCGCTAGATGTTTGTTTTGCGAAAGAAACTTCAAACACGAGCTTCAAGGAAGGCAAGCACTCAAAGATGGTAAAGAGAAAAAAACTCGCAAGGATATGTTGGCTTACCTCACATGTCGATGACGAAAGTACTGAGGGTGAAACTCTAAGCATCTACAATCCGACTACTTCATGAGCATATCAATGGCAGCTTGAAGGGAACTAGTACGAGAAGTACTCTTACGGCGAACTAAAGAATGCGGCCCACTCCATATGGACTTGCACTTACTGTCGGGGAATAGGGTTCCACACAACTCCAGAAACATGGGATTTTCAACAAGCTTAATCTGAGGTGCTTTAACCTTTCTAGACGTTTCTTGCGACTCCTGTAACAAATTATACAATCAAGCCTCAAACACTTCCTAAACCAAAAGGTAAACGCCTCTCTTTTATTTTATTTTATTTGGGGTTCTCCTCTCTCCTTTAAAGAAGGAAAACAAGAGAACAAAAGGGGGGGAAAAAAAAAATCCTTCTTAAGGTTGATCCGGTAAGTAACATAAACTTTCCTAAGTTTTTGGTCAGTTGTATGATGTTCAACAGAGAAGATCTAGACCTCAAATTTATTGACAGTTTCACGACTTCTAACTCTTCTCTATGGCTTGTGTCTATAATGCCTGATGCCCCCCAAAAAATGAACGAAATACCTTTTGCTTCTGCTGTTGAACTGGTCCTTCCTCGTGTTGCGTTACTGTATCTTCTTTACGAGAATCAGATTGGATTCCATTTCCTGATTTCTCGAACAGTGGTTGAAGGGATTGTTTGTTTGTGTCCTCCGTTGACTTGTCAAACGGCTCTGTTGTTTCCTCATTGCCTTTATCTTTCATCTCAACTTCATTTCCTTCATCCTCGTCATCCCCATCCTGCTCCCCCTCGTCCTCTTCTTCTTCCTTATCTGCTGAAGAGCGACCATGCTGCTTGGATTCCTCCATTTTCACTTCTTTGCTTTGTTCCACTTCAGCATCTACATTTGGGTCAACCAAAGATTCATCCATATTTGATGATGAATTACCACCCGAAGGACTCTCTGCAGGTGAGGATTCCTTTGAGAGAGAGAGAGAGAGAGAGAGAGAAAGTTATTAAAGCTACAATTTCAAACGCGGGAAAAGCAATAACAAGACAATGATATGAATAGCAGAACCAATCTAGTGAACCAGATAGGAAAGAATTCCCTCTTTTTCGTGTTAAACAATTAAACATCTCAAAGTTTCAGTACTCTAAAATGCAACAATAGCAACTTAAATGGGCTTTGCTAATGCTCTCACGTAAAAAATACAATACAAAAAAAAGGTCTTGTATTGCCCTTTTTATGTACGAATTTTAAGATTGTACCTTTAGTCTTTTCTAGATTGCAAATGGAACCAAAAAAAACAAAACAAACAAACAAACAAACACTCGGAATGACTTAAAAATTGGATGAGACTTTTTTATCTAAAAAGCATTATGCTAGTTCCTCAAATATTTTCAAGTTTTCATATAACTAATAGCAAGAATTCATAACGAACATTCACAATAAAAAATTGGGGTAGCTCTCTGCCAAAATTTTCAGTGATACCTCTTGCTTAAACTCTGGAGAAAGATTATTATCACCACCTTCAGTCTGGCTTTTAGCAATACGAGCATTCTCCTCACGCTCCCTTCTACGACGCTTTAGAACACATATAGCACAAAGGCAATCTGATTTATGGCGCCTTCTGCAGAAGAGAAAAACACAAAGAACCATTCCTCATAAAGACATAGTACAGAAGAAAAAAATGCCAGAACAAAATCGCTTAAGGAGAAAACTAAAGATTCCAGAAATTGAATTTAACACACACCCACACACACGCACGTGCGCACACAGTATTTCTCAAGCTATAAATTTGGGCAAGAGGATTTTTTTGGTTCATGTGTATTCATATATTCCCAAGTTATAACATTACATGGTTTAAGTTCATGACATGGACAGATCAAAATTTTAAACATCATACTTAAACAAGAGCCATTACAAGATGAACCTGATTGTTGTGCTCCTACTGTCTCATGTATGAGTTTGCAACAGGGACAACAAAATGATAAAGCAAAAGGAATGAACACATCACAAGGTAAAAAGCAAAGATATGGCCAAACTTTAACTCTTAGGTAAATTGAAGTTACGGAAAATTAAACAGTCGGACACCTTGTAAGATTAACAAGTTCACAAACAGTAAGATGAAGAAACGTACCCAAATTTTCTACCACTCTTTTTTGATTGACCTTTCACATATACTTTTAGCTGACCTGCCTTCTCTTGACTGCCCTCAACACCTAAAATGAAGAAAATAATTGTCGAAGACTCTTGTTAAAGCACACAGACTAGAATCCTCATATTAACAACAAAAGAGTAATCATAAGGAGGTGCTCTGCTATTTGCAAAAACAGATCTACTTGCGAGTAGCTCAGTTAAGAAATGCAAAGCATATCAATGGGGGAGAAAGCTATAACCATTCACTCCTCACCATTAGTTCCCCTTGGTTGTCCGTTATACAACCCAGCTGCTGTCCAATACTTTGTAAAATTCTTCTTCACCCGTCTCATAAGGTCCAGAATATAGTCACCCTTATTATTATACCTGAAACAGTTGTCCCAAATGTACTGCACATCTTTAAATACATCCTCGGAATTCTCATATTTTACACTACTTTCGAGATTTCTACATATTGTCCCAAAATCCATTGGCGTGTCTATCACATCAAAATAATCCTGTTTCATACAGAAACCAAAATCAATGAGAACAAACGTGACTTTGCTTCCAAACAACTGTGAAATAAACTAAATAAACTTTGGGCGAATTAAATTTCTTCACCTACAATTAGAAAATACAGATGCACAAGTATGTCGCATAAATAACTTATACTTACAGGAATTCCAAGAGCAACAGGATTCACAGGCACATTGAATGGTTCAGCTGCATCCATTTTCATCACCTTCTTTATCACCTGCACAAGCAAATATGCGGGCAAACACAAGGACATATGCATTAGGCACATGTACAACAGAAACTCATGCAAAAAAAAAAAAAAAAAAAAAAATCGACTTAATCCAACAAACTCAAGAAAGATTCAGTTTGAAATTTCGACAAACCATCAGAGCAGTTTCTAATTCGTGCTTGTCATATCGAAAATCTTGCCGAGGCGTAATCTCTTCCTTTTGGAGTGGACTCCCATCTCTTGTTGGCACAGCTTCAATATTCTGGTTACTACTTGATCCAGGTGCCTTTGATGACTTAATCTTTATGCTTCCAGCTTTCTTAGACGAACTCTCAGGTGCTTCCATTTTAGCTTCAGGCAATGAATTGGCACTATCTTCCATTTTTTCAGCAACCACGGCTTGTTTGTCCAAATCCATTTGCTGGCTGCTCTTATCAGTGTCACTCAGTGTTGGAGCATCAGAATAAGTGACTTGGGACTCCATCATTTTCGGAGTTTTAAGCTTCACCTTAACACGCCCAGGCGGTTTCCCGGTCCCTTTACCAACAGAGCCATCAGGATTGATATTAGCAACATTATGAGGCTGATCAGTCCCGGTCGAAGAAGGTGTATCAACCTCCATTCCTGAGTCATACTTGTTATCTTTATCGAACTCATCTGCACCGGAATCATTCTCCACATTTACACCAGCTTCACTTGGAATTTCCACTTTGGCACTCTTAGCGGGCACCCCTTTTAGCTTCCCTTTTTTGTGCCCACGCTTGCGCTTCATCTGCTTCTCCTATTTCCAACGCTAAACTATTGATCGTCTTCTACACAAGCAACCAGAAACGAAAGTGAAGAAGACCAGAAGTTGGTTTAATAGAAAACAAACCCCATTCCAATATCATAACTCCAAAACTAAGTTCCAAAAACTAATTGTTTTACATCAAAACTTAATCTTTGGCATTTTATCACATGCTTTATCTGCATTATTACAGACCAATGCAAAAACACAAAGTAGGTTCCAAAAGTAACTATTTGCATCACAGCCAAATACAATATTCGGGAAAGTAAGCATTACTACAGAGGAAAAAAAAACATAAAGAACTTACTCCAAGTGTAAAAGAAATCAACACAAAAACTAACAAACAGATTATTTCAGGAAGTTACATATATACGAAACCACACACACACAAACGTCAAAAGAGTTAAACTTTCTGGCTAAATCCAACTAAGAATCCAAGTAATTGAACAAAACTAAACCCCGTAAAACGAAAATCCCTTTCCCGGGAAAATATTTCAAGAGAATCAAACCTAACTCTAAAGCATGTGCCCAAAAAAAATAATAATAATAAAAAATAAAAAAGAAGAAAATAAAAAATCTAGCTCTAAAGCAAGTGCGAAAATATACATACATATATATATATATATATATATATTTCAGTAATTCTAAAAATTCCCGTCAAAATCCGAACATATAGAATTGTAAAACCCAAAATAAACCCTAGAAATAACCCTAAAAGTCCAGAACTTCAAAATTGGGTGTAGAAAACGAGAATAACAGTCAGGTATAAATTTTTAATCTAAAGTGGAGTAGGAACTAGGAACTAACGTACTGTAACCGTAACCTAAAGAGTTTCGAAGATGACGTTTCGTTTCGAACTTCACTCGCACTACAAAAACCAGACCTGTCTGTGAACGACGGAGAATGGACATTAATGCGGTTCCTTGCGAGGCCTTCCCGTGGGCCGTGTGTGGGAGGCCCACTACTTGTTAGAAGGAGGCTCACGAAGTTTAGCCCTCGATGATCGGATTTCACTTGCATGTCTTTTGTTCGTGTCCATCTACTTATACTTATATCATAACACGTACTTAATTCACATATTTAATGTGGTTAAAAAATATTTTTTTATTTGATATATTATTTTTTAAAAATAAATAAACTTAGTGCATCATGATATTATTAAAAAAACATAAAAATAATAAGAATTAAGGAACACATGAATCGAATTTCAGAAATTACATTTTTACTTTTTTTAATAATAAATAATGTACTTAACTTATCTTCCACATATATGTTACTTAGCATGCTTTCATTTTGTATGATATTATTCATTTTGAACCTCGTATTCGCACGTTTTTACTCTTAGACCAAAAGGCCTCATATTATTAAGAGGAAGTTTCTTTATTTATGAACCATCATATATGTCCATTCCCAAGCGATGCGAGACTGTATAGCTTATCATTTTTCTTATATAGACTGATGACTATTATAATTGCCTCTTCTTTTGGGGTTAATGTCTTTGTTGGCCATACTTCCGGTTGGGTATAGGCTCTGATACCATTTGAAATAATTCATGCTTCACTTTGATATGATATTGAGCTTTTGAGCTCAATCCCAAAATGCCTCATACTATTAGAAGGTGGTCTCTTTACTTAAGAATTATTATATATATCCATTCTCAAATAATGTAGGGCTGTATAACTTATCTTTTTTTTGTAAGGACCGGTGACTGTCACATACTATTACCTGTTTTTCTCTCATTACCCTTTAACAAACATTATTTTGCCTTTCTTGTTTAATTTGTTACCTCCCTCTTTAAGTTGTGTACCTTTTAATTTTATGAGAAAAGCACATGAATGACACAAATTAAAGACCATTACACTAACATAATATAAAAAGTTAATGATAGATGAACTTGATATAAAATTAACTAAAATTAACTAAAATTTATGTAATATTGATTAATAGATGAAAAAAGGAAGTCATTTAAGTAATTTTCTCTAATTTTTTTAATTAGGGTGAGTTAGACATTTAACATAATCTTACTAATAAAGTTGAGGTAAAATAAAATATTTAAAATATTATATATTACAAAAAGGTCATATTTCAATTCCACTCTTGTCTAATTTCTCATTGAGTTTTAAAGAGAAAAGGAGATATAAAAATAAAAATGTGCACTTCTTTAGTAAATCTAATCGTGCACTCTTTAGAAAGGTTCTGTCACAATTTTTTGGGGTACGAACTTTTGAGTCGTGTTGTTCGAAGAACTTTTGTGTCTGATTAGGCAAAAAAGAGTCATTGTAATGAACATATCTTCACATATATGGTGATTGTACTATAGTTATATATACATGTACATATGAAGAATAATATTAGGCGGTGTTCGACAATTAGTGATGAAATCAGAAATTATTATGAGAAGGGTTATATATAAATATGTATAAATATATTTAGAATAAAAAGAAAAAAAAATGTTTGAGGGGGGCTTGAAGGGGATATGTAAAATTATAAAAACAATATATAGGCTAAAAATAAAAAAATAAAAAAGAGAAAGTTGAGGGGGCCTTAAGCCTCTCGTTCCTTCATTGGCTCTGTCCCTCTCTGGTGGCAAACACACAAAAGCCAGAATCTTCTCTTTATTTTAAATTTTTTGTTGGGGCCCTTCTTCTCTTTCCTTTCCTTTGGGGTACAAAGCCAGTCTCTTTTTTTTTTTAATTAAGTTAAATGTATAACTTTGCTTAAAATATTTAAACTCGTCGTTTATAATGAAAGCCTACGTCATGATCGTTAGGTATATATGAAAGCGAAAGGTCATTTGTAATAAATCTTTACCACGCATGTACTTGTTTTATATAACGAGTAATTGACTTAAATAGTTCATGAACTTTTTCAATAGTGCATTTTGGTTTATGTTCTTTTTTTTTTTTTTTTTACTGAGATAACTCTAAACTCCTATTTTTTCGTCAATTATATCATTTCCGTTAAAAAAACTAATAAATTGATCACGTGAGAAGCATATTTTGTGCCTTTTGAAGGTCAAAAAGGTAATTTTCTTATTTGGGGGTGGGGGAATCAAATCGAAACTAAGGCGAAAACCCAGAAACTCGGCGGTGGTGGAATCCGATCTGGTTCGGGGGGGGGGGGGAGGGGTGGGGTGCAGGAGGGAGGGCAGTATCTGTGAATCCCGGATCTGAGTTGGGGGGCAGGGGGGGGCACAACTGCTCAGAACTCGAGGTGACCCAGTTTGGAACTCAGGGAGACCTAGATCTACACTTGGGAGTGGCAGGGAAGACGAGCGGAGATGGGCTGGAGATCGCCAACCTGTCTGCGAAGGTTGGGGAGGGGGGGGGGGAGTGAGCGAGGAGGGAGGAGAAGGGGGAAAAAGGGAGGGGAGAGAGGGATTTTTTAGAGATTGAAGGGTATTTTAGTATTTCATTGTAAAATTAATCATTTGCGTAATATTCCGTTAAAAATTAAACGGGGTTTGGTGAAAAGGACTGAATTGACAAAAAAAAAAAAAAGAGTTTAGGGTTATCTTGACAAAAAAAAAAAAACATAGAACAAACCGTCATTTTCTAAAGAGTTTAGGGATTATTTAGACTAATTACTCTTTTACTACTACTCCTTACGTGCACACGCAATCGCCACTGTCTAACCGACACCGATAGTCCAAATATAGAACCTAAGCCAAAAGTAACCTAGAAACCTTGAAAAACAATTGTCTTAAAATAATTTAAAGAAAAAGCTTATATTCCACATACGTGTATATCATATTCATATACAATATAGTCGTAGAAAGACATACGATAAGACAATATACTTTTGTAGAGCATTGTTATTTTCTTCCCAAAAGACCATACGATCTTGTCATAATATAATACGTGTGTTAAAAATATTTAACTGTAGTATGTGATAATAACATTCTTTTTTAACCCCTTTTTAAAATTTGTGTTACATTTATTAACTAATATGTTATGATTTCATTTCTATATATGTTACGATGGGATCGGAGGTCATAGCAAAACTATAATATATCAACTCCTCTAGCCCAAGGAATATTATTTCTTGTTTTTAATACTAAGTTTGGATAAGATTTACTGGTTGTAATTAAATTTTTTGGGATCGAATGTTTAGATTTTAAAAAAATTAGTTAATTCTTTTTATTATTATTTGTTTTAAAAAAATCAAAAATAAATTGGAAAATTTTAATTCCTAAGAGGCCATAAATTTCAAGTTGAAGTGAGTTTGCTTCCGTTGACATAGCCTCTTAACTACCCATTTGATCCTATTCCTTTTTCACACTATTAACTATACATGTTTCATTACTTACACGTATTTGTACATAACAAACACACAAATATGTATATAATGTTGGTGTATATATATTTTTATACGACCATTGAACATGTCAAAAGACTTGACGTCCCCAAATTAACAAGCAGGCAACTCCTTGGAAACAGCTACCTTCCACGACAAGCAAAACACCCACTCCCTCGAACTCTCTCTTCAACCCTCGGAAACCGACTCCTCATAACGTGTGTCCTACGATATATATTTTACATTACATATAAATATATATAATCACCACGGCCTATATCATATCATATCACTTCTTTATACCTTATTCCCACAACACGCTATATATGCACGCAGCAAAAAAAAAAAGGGAAAAAATGTCTCTCAGATCAAGATCTACCCAGCAGCCATCCATATCCAGTTCTGCCACGAGTGTTGAACCGGCCGAGACACCAAAAACCACGCCACAACTTCCGCCGCCCACATTCTCACAGCGAGCCATCTCTCAGACTCTAACGAGCACCGCCAACTTGGCGAATCTCCTCCCGACAGGATCCCTCCTCGCCTTCCAGCTCCTGACACCCATCTTTACCAACAACGGCGCATGTGACCCGGTCACACGTACGTTGACTTTTCTCCTCCTCGTCCTCCTCTCTCTCTCCTGTTTCCTCGCTTCCTTCACGGATAGCGTGAAGGCCTCTGACGGCCAGGTCTACTACGGCCTGGCCACCTTCAGAGGGATGTTTCTGTTTGACTACCCCGACCCCACCGGGTCGGGTCTGCCCGACTTGAGCAAGTATAGGATCGGGTTCATCGACTGGGTCCACGCGGTTTTATCGGTGTTTGTGTTTGGGGTGGTGGCTTTCAGGGACAGGAATGTGGTGGTGTGCTTTTATCCGCAGCCAGGGCACACGGTTCAGGAGGTTTTGGACATTGTTCCGGTTGGGATTGGGCTTCTTTGCAGCTTCTTGTTTTTGGTTTTCCCCACCAGAAGGCACGGTTTTGGCTACCCTGTCACACCTGGCAAATAGTTTGTTCTGAAACTGAATGTGAACTTGAATTCTTTTTTTATTTATTTTTTTCAGATTGTTTTTCTTTTATAATTAGCATTTTTAGTTTTGTTAATAAATTTAGTTTATTGTGGAAGGAAGTGTAAGATATATAAGCCTGTATATTTTGACATGATGGATTATATAAAAATGAAGGATATCTCTAATGAATTATACACTTTTTTTCTTTTTTTTTTTCCATTAACTTTGCATCTCAATGTTTTAAAACCGGTCGAGATGTTTTACTATAGATAAAGCGGTTCCAATTGTCATTTCTGTTCAATTCTGTCTATGAGCTTCTTTCGTTGAAGAAACCAAATCAAAAGTTGTTAGATAACATGAATGTGGTCAACTATGAAAAAGTAGATAAGTTGGGGATTATGATTTTTTTTTTTTTTTTTTTTTGTTAATGTGTCTAGTGTTTTGTGGAAGGAAATGCGAGATACATATATACAGCAGTATATGTTTGAACAAGAAAAATATAATAATTGATTATAATTGATAGATTTTCATTACTTGAAGAAACCAATTACCAGAAATTAGTGTTTGCTGTTTTTCCAGAGTTTGTTTGCTTACGTATGCATCTATATAATATGTTAAAATACATATAAACTAATTAATAAAGGAACGGTAGAACTGTTCTATGGAAAAATTATTGTTGAGACATCACTTTAATGCAATATAAATATCAGACTAATACTAGGCTGTATATTATGGATGTAAAATCGTGAGTTTTACACTCGTAAATCTTTGTAATTTGCTGACTAATCGTTATAAGCAGACATAGATATTTATTTTTGAAAAAAATTTTGTTGCATTTGTTTCAGAGTTGATCTAAAATGGCTAGATGTTGAAAAATTAAAAACTCTTTGTAGATGTTGAATGTTGACCGTGAATCATATTAAAATTAGATTAAATCAAAAAGCTAATGTAACTACTAACTAATTTTATTTTGGGGCATGGCTGTGGCAGAGGGTCTCTACCGGTAAAGTCCTTTTTATACCGTTAAGATTTAATCGAACGGTTCAAATGTTAATTATGTACGATATTTATCATACACCTAATCTCACATAATCATTCCCACCTAAAGTCTTCTCCATCATCGGCGATCTTCCCGCCGCCGGCGACGGACGCCTGCGACTCATTCCCGATGCCGGCGACCCAACTCCGTCGGCGACCCCATTTTCTCTCTCTTCCCCTCCCTCCCGCCGGCCCCCACCCCCAGCCTCCCCCCACCCCCGACTGCCACCCTCCCTCGGCACACCCCCCCCCCGACGACCCCCCTCTCTCTTCCCCTTTCTCTCTCTTCTCTTCTCTCTCTCTTCCCCTCTCTCTTTTCCCCCTTCTCTCTCTTCCCCCTTCTCTCTCTTCCCCTCCCTCCTGCCGGCCCCCTCCCCCGGCCTCCAGCCAGCCCCTCAGCCCCGCCCCCCTCCCCCGGCCTCCCCCCACCCCCGACGACCCCCCTCCCCCCGGCCGTCACCCTCCCCGGGGGAGGGGAAGAGAGAGAAGAGGAAGAGAGAGAGAAGAGAAAAGAGAGAAAGGGGAAGAGAGAGGGGGGTCGTCGGGGGGGGGGTGCCGGGGGAGGGTGGCGGCCAGGGGTGGGGGAAGGCCGGGGGTGGGGGCCGGCGGGAGGGAGGGGAAGAGAGAGAAAGGGGAAGATAGAGAGAGAAGAGAAGAGAGAGAGGGGAGGGGAGGAGGGAGGAGGGGAGGGGGTCGCCGGGGCTGGGGGCCGGAGGTGGTCGGAGTTGGGTCGCCGGTATCGGGGATGAGTCGTCGGTGTCCATCACTGGCGGCAGGAAGATCACCGGCGACGGAAAAGACTTTAGGTGGGAATGATTCTGTGAGGTTAGGTGTATGATAAATATCGTACACCATCAACGTTTGAACCGTTCGATTAAATCTTAACGGTCTAAAAAAGGACTTTACCGGTAGAGACCCTCAGACTCTCAGAGGGTCTCTACCACCGTCATGTTTTTTTTTTTTGATAATTTAAATCAAATAATTTTATTTTATTTTGAAAGGTGGCCAGGTGTCATTTTTACATTAATGTAGCTAGTTTCTTTAGTTTTGGGGTTGGTTTGTAAATTTGGTAGACATGACTATTCATGTTTGTCCTCTTGTACTTGAAGAATTTCCGTTGTAAAAGTATATATATATATATATATATATATATATATATTTTAACTGATTGGTCCCCCCACTGATTGGTTTGGGTTAGGTATTGATGTTTAGTCACTCTAGTATGTGATTGGTGTTAATATCTTTATTGTAAAATTTAAATTCAGATTAATTATATATTTAACGAGATATTTGAATTATTTAAGTTAAAAAATATAAAAACTTGATATGTGTTCGGAAAAAAAATCATAATAGAACTTTATTCGTTCGTCTCGAAATTCTATACAATTTTAAAAAATATATATCTCATTTGAACTTGTTTATACAAAATTATGAACTTTCAAGTTTAAATTATAAAATTATATAAATAATAAATTTGAATGAAAAAGACAAAAATTAAATTGTAGAAATAAAATTTGGATTAAATGTCCAAACACATACTTAGTTGCAGAATACCAAATCTTAACAAGAAAAAAGATTAAATATTTAATGGAGCTCATTTTTCTAATTGTTATTCCACACTAATTTTGGAATATCACATATGAAATAATGATATATCATATTTTTTTTTACCCTAAATAGATTCTATTTATCAAAAAAAAAAAAAAATCAGTAAAGAAAAACAGAAAAAGAAAGAAAAAACTAAAGATATATATATATCTATATATATATATATTAGATCACTTATCCTTGGATGACATATCTAATTTCCAAAATTAAAAATTTTTGTAAAAAGTGTTTTTAATAACTTTTTCCATTATTCTCTGATTTTGAAAAATAAAAAATAAACTACTTTATATAATACTATTTTGAAAAAGGAAAATACATTTTTTTTTAAATCTTCTTATAATGTACAATTTCCAACATCATTTTTCTCATTCCAAATAACTTTTTGTTTTTTAAAAGAAAATTTTTTACATATTCAAACACCATGTTATTTACAAAATGAAAATACTTTCTTATTTAAAATAAGAAAATTTTTCTTTTCGAAAATGGACACGTATGTGATCCAAACGGAGCTTTAGTCAAATAAAAAAAAATGTTAAGTGTGGTGGGGTACTCAAAGAAGTAATATATTGTTATTAGCATTCAAAAAATTACGTTGTGTGATCTATTTTGGTTACCTAATTTAATAGATGACCGAATTTTTTGATTTAACAAAATAAATGTTTTTTTTTGTTCCAATCATGATCAATCATGATTAATCAGTAATTGACTTGAAAACCAGTGATTTATATTATGATCATTCAATGATTCACTACAGTCAATAAGTGGTTTATCAAATTAACAATATTACGTAGTGAATCAGTGATTGACTATTTAATAAAATTGATTTATCATTTTAATAAAAAGAATCTTTTAACTAATTTTAAAAAATTCGATAATTTGTTAAATAACTTCTTAAAAAAAAGTTTATTTATTTATAAATCCTTTAGCATTTTTATGGCTCGTTTGGTTAACAGATCTAGAACATAAGTTTTTAGGTTTACTTTTATCTTTTTTTTTTAAGCCAATAATAATTATAATCAGTTTCTGAAAAGTCAATCAAGTTTAACCTAAAAATTTAATCTCAAACCTGTATTCTAAACGCATGCTTGATCTTTAAACTACGAGTATCAGATTTATGACATTTTGGTTCCTAAATATATAATTTTGATATATATTTTTCGACTTTATTTTTTTTCTTTGGTATTTATTCCATGATACTCAAAATTAAAGGATCTCTAAAATAATCATCTTTTTATCACATGACAACTGAAAGTTTGATAGAAATAAGGTTATAATTTTCAAAGATTTTAACAAAAAAACGGAATATAAACTGAAACTTCACAATAATATAACTAATAATGTCAAGAACTTATGGTTATAGATATAACATAATAATAACAACAACATATCTTATTTTATCTGAAAATATAATGTTTGAATTTTGCCTGAGATTAAAAAAAAAAAAAGACAGAAAAAAACAATATAATGTCAAGAACTAACCAATCTATTCTGACATCCAACTAGCAAAAAAAAAAAAATCTGATATTGGAAAAAAAAAAAACAGAGAGATCCGGCTCGGAGATTAGATACATCTTTCGACCCAAGTTAGACAAACGGTTAAAATCACATCAACACGTGGCCCGTGTGTGGGACCCACATCAACCATGCTATCGCAATCAAGCCACGCAGAGGTGAAACCCAACTCACAACTCAACAGCAACTCAGTGAACTCACTGGTGAAATAAAAAATCACAATTGCCTAACTTAAAAAAAAAAAAAAAAAAATCTTAAAACATCGGTTTTCAGCTGAGCACCGATCAACAACAATGTCACTCTCCTTCCGGCTCAGTCCCTTCACTTTACCACCACCACCATCACCACCACAAAGCTTCTTCATTTCACGGCCACAAAATCTTCGCAGACCCAGCTTTTCACCTCTCAAAAAGCTCTCAAATCCAATCAGAGCCGTCAATGGCGGAGTTTCTGAAGGCAGTTGCTTGCCAAATTCGGCTCCGGAGAAGAAACCCAGATGGGAAAATTTTCTCTCCACGGCAGCGAGCTTGTATCCTGTGTATGTGAGCGTGGGAGGCGTGGTTGCTTGCCTCAAGCCCTCTGCTTTTTCATGGTTTGTCAAGGCTGCCCCTGCTTCTTACAGTGCTTCTCTTGGTTTAATCATGTTGGCCATGGGGCTTACTTTGGAGCTCAAGGACTTCCTCTCCCTCTTCTGGCAACGGCCTCTTTCTGTATGTCCCTTTTTGTTATTAAATTGTTTATTTATTTATTTATTTTCTTTCAATTTGGAAATGACCCAGTTGGGTATTCGAATTTTAGACCTTCATTTTTGTAAAATTTGGTTCATGGGTAATACTGGATTTTTGGGAGATGGTAATGCTTGTTTTGTTGGTTTATAGCAACGTGGTTGCAGACATAGTTTAGTACTACGATTTGTAGTTCAAATCCCCACCTCAAAGTTCAAAAAAGAAAAAGAAAAAAAAAAAACGTTAATAGTAATCCAAATTAGACTTATTGTGGAATTAGTTAACTAGAGGGCAATGAAGTTCTGAAATAATTTGATTAGTTATTCTTTCAAGGAGCTCATTTTGGCTCCAAATTTAGCTGCAAAAGATGGAACTCTATGTTAGAAACTTCTGAAAAGAACTTCTCGCTTGTGATCAGATACTATTTGGATGTCTTGCTCAATACTCAATCATGCCAGTTTCTGCAGCAATCATTAGCAGAATCCTGGGTCTCTCGCCGTCTCTTTCGGTTGGTTTGATACTGCTCGGTTGCTGTCCCGGAGGTACCGCCTCCAATGTGGTACGACTTTTTTCCAACAATGTTTCTTTTCCAACATAAAGAACCTCCAATGTGGTACGACTTTTTTCCAACAATGTTTCTTTTCCAACATAAAGAACTATGTATTTGATGTAGAAACTTATATCGTGGCTATTGCATTATAACATCGAATAATTTAGGGCTCCATGTCCTTGAATTATGAGACTTCCGATCATTTTTATTTTCATGAAATGGTGTTTCAGGTGACCTTAATTGCTCAAGGGGATGTTCCTTTGTCTATTGTAATGACAGTATGCACCACTCTTGGAGCTGTACTTTTGACACCTTTACTTACAAAAATACTTGCGGGTACTTACATTCCTGTTGACGCCGTCAAACTTTCCCTTAGCACCTTGCAGGTAAAATTTGAACCAAGTAAAATCTCCAAGGATACGAAATTGTCCATTTGACAAAACTTATGTTGTTTCTTTCCTTTCTAGGTTGTTGTGGCTCCAATTCTGTTAGGTTCTTATCTCCAGAGTGTATTTCCCGGGGCAGTAAAACTGGTGACGCCCTTTGCACCACTTTTTGCTGTTTTAGCTTCATCGATGCTTGCTTGCAGGTTTTATCTACTTTTGTACATGCCTGTTGAATTTAATTACTGTACGATGCTCTTACTCTTGTTTTATTTTGTTTGGACCCAGTGTTTTCTCAGAGAATGTTGTTCGCCTCAAATCTATGGTGGTCAATGCATCGTTGCCTTCGGATATGTCTCTAACGCAACTTGTTCAAGCACTCTTAACCAGCGAACTAGGGGTTGTATTACTTTCTGTGCTGTTGGTACATTTTTTGGGTTTCTTTGTGGGGTAAGTGTCGATGTTAAATTAATTTGCCATTGATGACTTCGATGCTCTATCTATTCTTTAAGTTCATAAATGATGTGCAACCCAAGATACTGTAGTTTGAATGATCCAAACTAATCTATGTTTTATAAAGTAAGATGATATGACCTTGTTTTGTCGTCAATTTCTAGATTTAGTTTTCTCGTGACGGTATATATTTTGTGCTTGTTCTAACCTTTTTGGATTCAGGCCGAGTGTTGATCTTGGAAAAAACATTCTTCATATGCAGGTACATATCAGCAGCTACTTGTGGCTTTAAGGAAAGACAACGACGGGCAATATCAATCGAGGTACTGCATTGCAGTGTCAAAACTGGGTTTGCTAATGCTTTTGGTTTATCCATCCCTGAAATAGAGTTATAGACCCTGGTCTAATTGGCGAGTAAATTTTTCTTGTTTTGCATCTCGTTGCAGGTCGGTATGCAAAATTCTTCTCTAGGCGTGGTTCTGGCAACGTCCCATTTCACATCGCCAATGGTCGCATTACCCGCAGCAATGTCTGCTGTCATTATGAATATCATGGGCAGTAGTTTGGGTTTCTTTTGGAGATATGTAGATCCTTCTGATTCCAGTAGTAGTCCTGAAGTTGACAAGTGATAGAAGAGCCCACTATTTTACTACCCAAAAAAAAAAAAAAATGGAAATAACGTTATAGTTATTATCATGGACATTCATTCTTTTGCATTTCTTACGGCTAAAAAAAATTAAAAAAAAAAAAAAGAGATTGAGAGAATTTCATTTAGTGCCATAGTCATCCTCTGTGTATTTTTTTTATTTTTCGATTTAACAAAGGCAGTGATTGATACTCGAATTATTATATATTCGTAGTTTATTAAATTTTAGTATAGAGTTAGAGGGTGAGTCATTCTCTTTGGCCTTTTCGTTTTGGTTTCTTATAGCACTCGCCGTACGAACCATATTTAGTAATATTAAGGTTGTTCTCTTCAGAAATTGTTGTGCAGAGGAATATTATAACCAAGATCTTATATGTGCTTTTTTTTTTTTTTTTTTTAATAATAATAATAATTATTGAAATATGCATTAGGTTTTGTTTGGTAGGAGAGAAAGACGGAAGGAAGGGATATGGACGGGAGAGCGGTGAAAGGATTTCTAAAGAGTGGATTGGGTGATCGATTCAAAATCGTCTCGTCATAATTTCGAGGGATGTCTTGGACGGAACCCGTCCGCTTAATTAAACTATGGGGGTCAAATTATTTGTTATCGGACACCCTTTTGTCAATTACATACACAAACAGAAAAAGAACATCTCCTCATGTTCCAATTTCTCACCTACATTATCTCTCTCCCCGTCCTGCTCTCTCTCACTCCTACCAAACGAACAAGGCTCAAAAAGGCGTGACAATATTTAAAAAGTAATAATTTTTTGAACTTTTTCTCTGTCAGTTGTGTGAAAAGCCATGTACACTAACTTGTGACAACAAAAAGACTTGCCATAAGAGTACAAGCATGTGAGTTAATTTTGGTTTCGAATTCATCGAAATCCTACTTGATTTTCACCTGCAGGCGTTATTATCAATTAAACAATAAGCCTGCTTCTCTCTTTTTCTCTCCATATACAAACAAGTTGTTTAGATTCAGAAAACCTTCCTGAGTTTGATTTTTCAGCGGAAAATTGAGCTAAACAACACTACAACAGCTTTTTCAGGTACAAATCTTCCTCCTCTCTACTTCCAAAATATTTAACATCATATTTATTTGTTTTTATGTCGTTGTTTTTCTCCTAATTTTATTTATTTGGACTATGGAATTTGTTTGCAGCTAGACCTGCTGTTTAAAGAAGCTGATCATCGAGAAGATGGAAAACTCAAACTCCAATTTGGAACTTTTAACCAGTCGTGACAAAGCCAAAAATGACAATATTTATGGAAAAAAGCGACTGAGATCAGCGAACGACATGTCTCAAACTGTTTGTTTATTCAGAAAATACCTTCTAGCAAGAGCTCAACACAACATAGGCAAGACTAACATGGAAGAATCTGAAGTCATCAAAAAGTCTCCACATCGTCACTTACTACCGCCTAAATTCAGTCGAGACAGTGTGTCCCGTCCGCCGTCTCTTCTAGAGCGGACGATGTTCCCGGAGTTGGGGTACACAGCATCATTCTCTATGGTCTAATTCGGGTTTAAAACCTGTTTGGTACTTTTTTCCTTGCGTAAATTGTTTTTACCATGCTGAGATTGCTACAATCATTTTTGTTCCCCCTTCTTGTTTGTAGGTGTGACTCGGGGCAATCGACTCAGTCTTGTGCTGACAAGGCGTCAACAACACAACTCACAGTGTTCTACGCCGGAGCAGTCAATGTCTACGACAACGTTTCTGCTGAGAAGGTGAAAATTAAAACTAAAGAATATATACTTTTACTAATCCTGAGAAGATAGTTAAGCCTTTATTAATCTCAGCGTTTCATTGCAGGCACAGGAGGTGATGCTTATTCTTGCTGGTGAAAGCTCTTTGTCAAAGACTGTATCTAAGCAAGCTCCGGAAATTGATGTCAGATTACCTCACAAATCCGATTTACAGTCTGTTCTTTCCAAGTTAAAGCCAGGTATCTTTTGCATTTTTATGCACGAGTTCTTGTAAATGAACAAATGTTCTAGGCTGTCATATATAACGACCACCTTTCGTCGCTAAAAGCTTCAATAAACAACTTGTGCTAGGGGTGTTGTCGTTGTGTCGTTACTTTCAGCGGGTTCTTTCATCGCAAGAATTCTCATTATTGTAGTGTCATACTTACCCCGTTCTTTACTTGCTCGAACTTAAAAAACTAGAAACAATGTATCATTAGTCTTTGCTTGTTCAGGTGTTCCGTTGGCAAGGGAAAATTCGCTCCAATGCTTCATTGAAAAGCGTCCCAACAGGTACGAATCTGAATGAAACCGACAAAAATGTATTCTATTCTAGTTCTACTGATCTTAGCTAATTAAAATGATCTTTCCTTAAGGAAATCTCTGATTTTGTAATTAATATATTTTGCTAACAGGGCTTGTGGTTTGGCAGGATCACAAGCAAATCTCCTTATGCAGTAGTAGCTTCCAGTCCAAGTAATGGTGTAGACAAGGAGGCCGAATCAGACACTAAATTAACGGAAAATCGCCGACCTTCTCTTTCGCCTTTTCCTTCACGTTTAGGTTACTTCTTTCCCGTTTCAGCTAAAAAAGGCTGTTATTAGGAAGGGACTAAACTCAGATTTATACATTTTTCTAGCAATAGTACTAATTGTAACTAATTCAATTAAGTACCGTAACACAAGAGATATATTAGATTCCAACTCTTACAGTTCAAGAACAGGGAAATGGACTTGTTTGGATGATTTCTCATGCTGATATTTTCTCTCTGTGTACATATTTTTCAATTCTCCAATGAGCCGTAGAATTAATGCTAAATTATGCCTATAATCATAATATATTTTCTACATTTTGATACAGAGGCACAGAGTGTTAATATGTTCAAATCAAATTGAAAACATTATCTTAAGATTGCAAGAATATTGCAGCTTCTTTTCAGCAGAAACAAGTTTATATTATGTCGAGCACGTGACAATGTTGATTGGTTGCATTTTTATTTATTCATTTTTTGTGTTCTCTATTTAAAAGTGAAATGGATGGTGGTGATCTATTAAAAAAAAAAAGAGAAAAAAAAAGCGCTTTTAAACAGGCTATAATCAGAATTAATATGAAAAATTATATCACTTTGCATTATGCAACCGAAGAAAAGGGGAAAAAGAGAGTGTCTTTTAAGAAGAGAAAAAAAGAAAAAAGAAAAAAGAAAAAAAAAAAAGGCTTTGGAGTGGAGGTAAATTTGAGTGCCACGTGGGAAAGTGAATCTAGCGTAGGATCCCACCAATTTTTGTACGACTAATACACTTTTCAGTGACTGGATTAGATTTTAAGATTTTAATTGCCTTTTTCTAATCTAAACAAACCAAAAAAAAAAAGAAAAAAAAGTTCCATCCATTGACGCTGATCCTCAAAAAGAAGGAGAGGGAGGGAGAGAGAGAGAGAGAGAATAGTGAAATTTAAGCTAAATCAAATAATAGCAATTTAAGTGAATTAAAAAAAAAAGATTGCAAATATAATTAATAATAATTTTATATTTAATTTTATTACCATAGTTTAATTTCTTTATTTTTAAATTTTAAAAAGAATATAATATTTCAATTTGTGAAGTTAAAAAAATTAAATAAAAAATCACACTTTTACCATCCTAAGGCATTTAATGATGGGGAAGACTTTGTACTCTATGATCTGTATTAAATTTTTTCTACCATAAAAAAGATATTATTATTCAATTTTCACCGAAATAAGTTTTACTACGAAATAAAATGATTTTTATAAGAAAATAAATGGCATATTTTTAACTGCAACAATTCTCGCAGAGCTGCAAGCAGCTGAAGAAACAGATAACTGACAACAGAAAAAAAAAAAAACCGAATCTCGAAACAATCAATCGGGCGGCCAGCATTGTTTCTGGGCCTTCGTCTTTATTAGTCAATCATTACTATGCCTCCAGAAGACACGGCCCAGATCGCCCTCACTCTCAACTCTGCATCTCCCCATCGCCACCTCCAATCAAACTATTCAATAATTCAATAAATAAAAAAATAAAAATAAAAAACCAAATTCTCTCTCTCTCTCTCTCTCTCTCTCTGTTCCCCAGATTCTGAAACTCTGCTCTGAATCTCCTCTCTGAGAGTGACAAGAATGGCTCAGAACGGCGATGAAGTCTCCAAGCCCAAGAAATCGGAGAGTCCGCCGCTTCCGAAGCGGTCCAAGACCATCGCCGGCGGCACCGGCGCCGGCGACGCCCACCCTCACTTCCCGGGCCCACTCTTCCCCGTCATGCGCCGCAACGCCACCTTGCCGCTGCCGCCGCACCATCAGCATCAGCAGCCACCGACGGATCTCCGCGTCTTCACCGGCAACAACCACAGCTACAACAACGGCGATGACGCTTCAGTTGGTGGTGCTGGTTCCAACCTGAATAATCGCGACTGGTTCTACCCTTCCTTCATGGTCCCGCTCGCCCCTAAGCGCGGTGGCACCACCACCATGCTCGCCTCCTCCGATTCGCGTGTGGACAAAAAGCCGCGCCGGATCGCCACGCCGGAGGCGAAGCCCGAGGTTGAGAAGAAGAACGTGAAAGTGGCGACGAGTCGTGCCAGTTCGATCTCTTCCGCCAGGGATTCGATTCGGTTTAAGGCTACCAGGATTTGGAAGCCTACGTTCCTGGTCAGTCACCCACTAGTACTCTTTCTTTCATGTTAATTGCTATGTTTTTGTGATGATAAATTCAGCGGAAAACAGATAATCTTATACTGAATACTGTCTATTGCAGCTGGCATTCATTTGTATAGTATTTGTATCATATGCTGTATATTTGCATCGAAGAATTGCAAAACTTGAGGTAATTTTTGCTTTTGCAGCTTCGTTGGCACACACACACACACACACACACTTGCACACTTTTAGAGCTTTTTTTGGTTGGAAGGGTTAGATGAAGGAATGACTTCGGGAAGGGATTTATATAAATTGTCCAAAGAATTCCATTTTTGCTCCCTCTTAATTTGGAGGGATTATAGAATGAAATTAATCGTTTTTATTGGATTATAGTGTCAAATTACTTTATTACGGTCTCATTGTTGAAGGAAACTAACCGATTAAGGATAAAATTATTCTTTGTACAAATAAATCTCTTCTTTCCCTCCCCTTTCATCTGTATTTAGCAAACTAGGGAAGTGATTTTTGTTTTCTTCCCTTTCTCTCGTACCAAAAACCATAAGAGAAGGGTTCTGTTGCTTCCTCTCCATTTCCCTCACCTATGTTATTACCTCTCGCTCCTTCCTATTTTCTTTCCCTCCTATCCTACCAAACAAGGCAGTAGTTTCCTCCTTCGACTTTGTGCATGTAACTATATAAATGAATTCAGCTCATGCATTATGGATATTGGTTTTCAGGAGGAGAATGCTTTTCTTCATAGAACGTGTAGTGATAAGGGTAATTTTAGTAATAGCAACATCAACAATGTGAAAGCTGAAGAGAATGTGAAATCGAGTTCGACTTTTGGAAATGATGACAGTAGAAGTGTTGCCTTATATACTGTTATTTTCACCCTGATAATGCCATTTGTGTTGTACAAATATCTTGATTATCTTCCCCAAATAATAAGTTTCTCTAAAAGGACTAAGAGAAAGAAGGAGGTTCCTTTGAAAAAGAGAATTGCGTATACTGTGGACATTTGTTTCTCTGTGTATCCTTATGCAAAGCTGCTCGCACTTCTTTTTGCAACCATTTTCCTTATTGCTTTTGGAGGATTGGCATTGTATGCAGTCAACACAAATAGTTTTGCTGAAGCTCTTTGGCTTTCTTGGACTTTTGTGGCCGACTCTGGAAATCATGCTGAAACAGAGGGCATTGGACCAAGAATTGTCTCTGTGTCTATAAGTTCAGGTGGTATGTTAATATTTGCAATGATGCTTGGGCTTGTTTCGGATGCTATATCTGAGAAGGTCGATTCACTGCGGAAAGGGAAGAGTGAAGTTATTGAAAAGAATCACATACTCATTCTTGGATGGAGTGACAAACTGGTACCTATTCTGATTACCTTTATAATTGATGCAACTATTATATTACTTGTCAGGTCTTACTTCTCTTTTTAAAGTATCGATAAGATTCGAAAGTTACTGGTTTTATGTCTTATTTGGTATGAAGAAATCTGTAGGATGTCGTCTTAGAAATGATAGTGTATTGTTATACATTCTCGAAAGTCACCTTTTCCATTTGAAGAGTCCGCACGTGGTTGCTTATCTGGCATTTTCAGTGTGAATGTTCAAACATGCCATTGGTATACTTCTTTTTACTATTCTGAAAGGCACCATCTTTTCAAATCACCTCGAACGATTCTCATGGTCAGAATGTTGAATGCAAACATAAACCAGCAATTAAGAGTTACAAGTTTACTGTAGGGTTCACTTTTGAAGCAGCTGGCAATTGCAAACAAGAGTGTTGGTGGCGGTGTCGTGGTTGTACTTGCTGAAAGAGATAAGGAAGAAATGGAGATGGATATAGCAAAACTTGAATTTGATTTCATGGGAACATCTGTTATCTGCAGAAGTGGCAGTCCTCTTATACTGGCTGATTTGAAAAAGGTGCGCATAAATGTAGCAAAAGTTCGTGTTTTGGATGTGAATTGTTATGGTTTTGGTTTTTAGACTGATGTTGTTATTTTCTTTGGCAGGTTTCAGTTTCTAAGGCACGTGCTATCATTGTTTTGGCAACCAATGAAAATGCTGATCAGGTTCATGGCTAATTTCTGATGCCCTTGTTCTTCTCATTGACTTGTTATTTACATGCATGGTATTAATATTTTATATGTTGTTTCAGAGTGATGCTCGTGCTTTAAGGGTTGTGCTTAGCCTCACAGGGTCAAAGAGGGTTTAAGGGGCCACATTGTTGTAGAATTGAGTGACCTTGACAATGAGCCTTTGGTGAAGCTTGTTGGAGGTGAGCTCATTGAAACAGTTGTTGCACATGATGTGATCGGGCGCTTGATGATACAATGTGCTCTGCAACCTGGCCTTGCACAGGTGTGATGAGTTTCACTTACATCCATCTCATCTCTGATTACATTATATATCTCCCTGTAGACTAGTTTTATCATTAGAACTATTGTTTATGCTACTTTTTAATTTAATTTTTCTTATATTGGTTAGATATGGGAGGACATATTGGGGTTTGAGAACGCCGAGTTTTACATCAAAAGGTGGCCTCAACTGGATGGTGTACGATTTGAAGATGTCCTAATTTCATTTCCCGATGCAGTCCCATGTGGAATTAAGGTTGCTGCAGAGGCTGGAAAGATAATATTAAATCCAGACGACAATTATGTCCTCAGAAAGGGGGATGAAGTCCTAGTCATAGCTGAAGATGATGATACATATGCTCCGGGTCCCCTTCCTGAGGTAATACTCCTTTTCTTGGCCACTCAGCAGAAATAATAATCTATCTAGTATATTTTCTAGTAGTGTTCTCCTTTTAGTCTCTTATAGTGTTAATTAAAAAAAAGTTTGGAATGGAAAGCTTTTTCTTTGTATTCTTTTTCCCCCCTAAGAGTTTATGTTGTGTCTTATTCATAGGTACGCAGGGGTTCTTGTCCAAAAATTGTTGACCCTCCGAAATATCCTGAGAAGATACTGTTTTGTGGTTGGCGTCGTGATATTGATGACATGATTATGGTAATCCCTAAATAGCAGTAGGATTACATCACTGAAACTCAGGGTATGGCAAATTGGCCACTGAATATAAAGGGCAAAAATGAATACGGATGATCTCAAATTAAGAATCCCCATACAATTCTAGATGGATTTCCCCTGATCACCATATGCATTTCCTTCGAACAGGTTCTAGAGGCATTCTTGCCGTCAAATTCAGAACTTTGGATGTTTAATGAGGTTCCCGAAAAAGATAGAGAGAAGAAACTTACAGATGGTGGACTTGACATTTCTGGACTAGTGAACATAAAACTTGTACATCGTGAGGGAAATGCTGTGATTAGACGGCATTTGGAGAATCTCCCTTTGGAAACTTTTGATTCGGTGTGATTTTATGTCCTTCTCTCCATTTTTTGTTTATGTTATAGCTTTACACATCTCTATGTATTGTCCACACACACACATGTTGTTGGAGCTGTAAGATTACAACTTGTCGGTTAACGTAACAGATTTTAATGGGAATCTATTAGTGTGGACACATACTTAATTCTCTTTGAAATACTCATGTTGAAGAGATTCTTAAATTGAGTACTAACTCTAGGTGGACAGATATTAATTCTTGCAGATGAGTCGTTAGAGGACTCTGTTGTGCACTCTGACTCAAGATCTCTTGCCACTCTTCTCCTCATTCGAGATATACAGGTACCTGCTTTGCTGCCTCCAATTTATTTCCCGCAAATAAAACAAACATGCATATAGGTTTACGTAACTGATAATGGTGGAGGCTTCCCTAGATTTTACTGGCCCAAAGTTCTTGTGCAACCGTGATGGTTACATATCATAAGTACCTTCTAGTTTGCAATGTGTACTCCGAGAAAGATTTTCGCTAAAGCTGCCCCTTCTGTTGTGTTTTGAAGTCAAAACGTCTCCCTGACAAAGATACCAAGTCAACTTCTTGGCGGTTGTCTGGGTTCTCACACAGCTCTTGGATCCGAGAAATGCAGCAAGCTTCCCACAAATCAATAATCATCAGTGAAATCCTTGATTCTAGGACAAGAAATCTTGTATCGGTGTCCAGAATCAGTGACTATGTGTTATCAAATGAGCTCGTGAGTATGGCACTAGCGATGGTTGCTGAAGACAAGCAAATCAATCGGGTCCTCGAGGAACTATTTGCAGAGGAGGTAATCTTCTATCATCCATTACAAGACCCTATTGTTTTCTTCTGCACTCCGCTTGCAAATTTTATCTCTATCGATATTCGTTTGACTATTGTTCCTTTTGTGCAGGGGAATGAGATGTGTATCAAACCAGCAGAATTCTACTTATTCGACCAGGAAGAATTAAGTTTCTATGACATAATGATTAGAGCCCGCCAAAGGCGGGAGATAGTGATTGGTTATCGGCTTGCGAACACAGAACGTGCTATTATTAATCCTTCTGATAAGTTAGAGGCAAGAAAATGGTCCCACGACGATGTCTTTGTCATCATAGCCTCGGATGAATGATAAGGATATCTGACATTCCAGGGTTCTAAATCCTCTGTATCATGCTCAACAGCCACTGCCAACCTCTATTGTAGACCGACCTGACCATTCTTTCCCCTCCCAATTGCATTTCTGTGCAGATCCTCCAGTTTGATCAACAATGTCACGAATACAGATCCATGTATGAGAATAACGTTTGTAGATTTTGGTAGAAGTGAGTTTTGTTTTACAGCAGGGATATGGAGGAAGGTGATTAGGTATGATTCAACCTCAAAAATTTTCTATGACAAACACTTGATTTTGATCTCCAAATACAGTTTGTCGGAAGAGGGCATTGTAACTTTATATTGTTTAGACGTAATTAGCAAGAATAGAAGGGGCTAACATGTTGTGCATTTTGGACTATTTATTAAAAGTAAATTCGTATTGTAATTTACTCTTTTTTATGTTTTCCTTTATAAAGAAAAGCCATGTTTGATGAGAAATTCCCTTTTAATACCAAACAAAATGCAAACCGAATTTCAAACATCAACAATAAATCTCACTCTTTTTTTTTTTCTTTCTTTTTTTTTTTTTTTTGGGATAGTACTTATTCATTTCATTAAATTAAACAGTATATGGCAACAGTGGGAAAAATAATCACAATGGAACATGAAACTTGATCACAGCCGAAAGCAAGAGGAGACCTTTCAGTGTCTTTTTTTTTTTTTTTTTTTATTCGTTCTCTCTCTCTCTCTCTCTCTCATCGCAATTGCCCTCACCCTAATTTTTACACAAATATATACACAAACAAAACCACAAAGCAGACTACCACAAAATTTCATCAACCTCTTTTAACAAAAATAAATAAATAAATAAAAATAAAAATGTAACTAACTAGTGCCTTAAATAGAGATGTTCATCATTTCCACCAACAAGTTCTCCATCATGAGCAGTGTCGCGGCTTCTCCAGAGCATTGCATCTCTGATCTCCGCTTGCCTGCACAGCATTTTTCTAATCATTAACGTCAAACTTTCAAAATGAAATGCCAATTTCCAAGCAGTGCACATAACGGGACACAGAGAGGAAATTTACCATAGAAGGATGGTGATGATTTGCATTTGGCATTAGCATTAGAACTACTTCTAGGCTGCTTGAGAGGGCACGATGAAAGCGGAAGAACCGGGAGATTTTGACAGTTGCAAATCTCTATCATATAACCATCGGGGTCATGAAAGAAGAGCTGATCAACTGTAATCCCACCTTCCTCAACCACTGCAGTCACATACTCTATGTTCATCTCCTCTAGTTTCCGCATGACGAGATTCATATCTGTGCATTGGAAAGAGATGTGGTTGTCCTTTGGGTTGATTTTCTTGCCCTTGTGTGGTGGGACTGCGGTCGACTCTAGTAAGTGGATACCGATCCCATAGTTAAACAACCTGACGCACATGTCACATCACGTTGGTTTCTTTCGAGAAATTATTACAAAAAAAAAAAAAAAAAAGATAAAAACCAAGAAAAACGCTCTCATCAATAATGCAATTAATCACATATAGGTAGTGGTTAGACTAAATAATTTCTCTTTGTCACGAGGTAGCTCTATTCTCCATACCTTCATTCATATAGCGATGCATAACGATCGCATAAATAAGTACCAAGTGATGGAGAAAAATATCTACTAGATATTCTGTCATTGGATTCTAAATTTGTTAATTGTTTTTTGTCTTGGCCAAAAGCTGGTCCCATAAACAACCAAGGAGAGAGAGAGGTAGAGAAAGAAAAGACACCCTTCTTTCAAGTTGACAACTGGACTAAGGGCAAACATTAGACCCCACATGAGTAGCATTTCACTGCTTATCAAGCACAGGCACATGATCTAGCTTTTCAAGTGGTTCTCATTGCCCACAATCTGACCTCTCCTCTAGTTGAAGAGCTTATAACCACTGTTATGCGATTGGATTTTTCGTCTGAACTTTTAATTTTGTAACAAAAATCCTATACACTACGACTCGACAAATGTGAGTCCCACCTCTTTCACTCGCCCCCAGTTCTGTGAATCGGACTGTTTAGGAGTGCTTGTGTCATATCTAACAAGAACTTTATAAAATAAAAACTAATCCTTCACTTGTTTTTGGTGGGAATAAGTGATTTTTTTTTTAAATAAATTTTCCGAATGAATGCGGTCATTGGTGTTTGCATTTTGGCTTTGTTCAGAAGTGCCAACAAAGCTGGAAGTTTCAAGGATAGTAATATATGGCAATAACATGATACTTTTTATACCAACGCCAAAATGAGGACCATGTGTTTGTACTACTGGACACAGAAACCACCTCTGAAGTTGCTGTCTGTCTATACGGTCTTGCTATCAGATTGTAATATTTCTCAATTTAGTCCCTAACTAAAATTAATACAGACTAGGAAGGAGTGCAAACGCCCCTTTATCCCCTAAATCATTTCCGTCTTGTAACGATCAGACGAGCTCTTCTGTATCATGGACGGAGCCTAGCTTTGCTATCTCTATGGTCCCATCCGATCTTATGTAAGATTGGCAGATCCCCCTTATAAGATAGTGTGGAGCTAAACTCTGAGATGACGCGCGGTATATTTTAACACATCGTTTGAAATAGAAATATATATATATATATATATATATATATATAATTTCCTTTTGTCTCCCTATTTCCAAGACATCTTAATTGTAGGATTATAGTATTCTTTTTGCTTTAAAAGCTAACTAAAACAGAATCAAATGTTATTACAATTAATTAAACTAGTTTACTTAATTAATTATCTATTTATTAGTCTGTTAATCCACAGAAAGGCAAGAATATTCGTGGAGTTTTACACACGGTCATACATACACAGCGTATCAAATGCAGCTACCTAACCAAGCTTACCCTTTATCATGAGCAACTTCAAGTACTTCTCCATCTAAAGAGAAGCACAATAAAAAATAATAATTAAAAAAAAAGTCTTTATACTAAAATCGGGCAGTTTTAGAATGTAAAATATCCCGACAAGTCGACCTCTGATATGGTTTAGATGTGATTAATATGATGTTTCGCATCTAATACATAACAGACCTTTCAATAATTTTTTGTGAGCATTAATTAACAAAAAATAGACAGTTATAGGTTTAATCTAGCGGTTAATCTACATCGACTTAGAATAGTGTCAACATATGAGAGAGAGAGAGAGAGAGAGAGAGAGAGAGAGGAGAGGCATACCAAGCTCCTTCAAAGTTGAAGGAGGAAGGGCGTTTGATGAGAACAAAACCCAAGACATCCTCATAGAACCTGACGGAATTGCTCACAGATTTGCAAACAAAAGAAACATGATTCAGTGACAACAAAGGCAACTTTGAAGAGTACAGATCATTTTCGCTGCTACTACCACTCCAACTCTCTATTTCATTATAACTAATCTCTCCTAAGCTCCCCATTAATCTCTCTCTCTCTCTCTCTCTCTCTCTCTACTTCCTTTATTTTCTGAGTCTCTCTCTCTCTCTCTCTCTTCTAACTTCCTAAATGATAGAATGTGGCTCACCATGACACTTAGATGCAGATTTATACAGAACCCAATAGTACCCCGAGTCCTCCTAAAAAAACAAAAAGAACAGTTTTTCCATGCAATTATTGTCTACCTGGAAAATTTAAATTAAAAAAAAAAAAAAGGGGTTGGAGGGGGTGTGAAAACAAAAAGTGGACCTAGTGTTGTTTAATGAGTGGGGTATGGGAGAGGGCTAATTAATGTTATAAATTAGGATAAAACGAAATCTTCTTTCTTCTTGCTACTGGGATTTTCTTTTCAATTTTATTGACAAATTTGTTTAGTTGTTTTCCAAAAATATGTGGCAATCTTATCCACACCAGCCCTCCTTGGCCTTTTGTGGATCATCTCAACTTAGACTTAAATTATAAGCACATGCGCGAAAATAATTTTCCTTAGGTTTTGGTTGTAGGGCTGTCGTACATGCATGTGAGAGATTAGTATCTCATGGAGGTTGGAAAGAAAAAAAAAAAAAAACTCTTATATGTGAAAATACAAGTCAGTTGAATGTGTCTGAATAGAAATATAGGATATGAAGTATCACTTGAGTGATATTACATCGCTATACGCACCTCGCACGCCTGTGTGACGTGAGTAATTGGGCATTTTGGGTCACACGTACGTATTATTGTAAGGAGTTAAGGAGCTCTATATTTTATTTGATTACACTATCTCAAATTTAATAAGGACTATTAATTTAATCCGTTTTAATCTCACGGTCAATATTAAATAATTTCATATTTAATCTAAATTGTTGGTCAAGTAACGATCAATAATAATGATCAAGTAATGATCAAAATTAAATGATATTGTAGAACAGTTATATATATATATATATATATATCCATTGACAAATAAGTACATGCATAAAAATTGAAAATTCATAATTTCCTAGTATTTCCCTTAGCCTAAGTTTGGTAACAAAATTTAACTCAAACTAAATTGTACTTTTTCATCTCAATTTTTTTCTTTTTCTGAAAAGTCAACAAAATTTATAACTAATTATTAAAAAGTCAACCAACTCAAATTTAAAAATTTCAACTCATTTCAAACTTAATTCAAACACCAAACGAATCCTTACTTTCATAACATAGGATTCTTTGTCCTTTTGCTTCTGAAGGTGAGAGTTGAGATGCTTCATGTCTTACCCTACAATGTTTCTATTGATAAGATATCGAAATCTTACCTTACTGCATTATTATTTCCTCTCTCTCTCTATATATATATATATATTCACCAGGATACATAATATGAAAATACATTTATATATACATATATAGGCAAGCGCGTAAATACATCTCAACTGCATGAAATATATGTAGAAAATGAGTATGTAACATTTCATTTATTTTGTGTGAATGATAGCAGTTTTATAAACTTATAACAACAAAGAATTTACTTATTATCAACGCTATACATTTGTAAAGTTATTATAGTAAAAGGTTGATACGTGTATAAAAGACAGATATACGACGGTATCAGATACCATTCTCTCTTATTTAAAACGAATATAATGACTAAACTATTGGACTCCTTTAAGATTGAAGTTCATAGGGAATAAATCTGCAGAAATAATTAAAGTTTATAACAGTCTGGCATATTCTCAGGCGATCTAGAGAGAGAAAAAAAAAAGTGGGAAAAAAAAACACAAGCAAACAAACAGAAAGCATGAACATTTATTTGGAACATGGATTTGAGAGATAATTTTTAAGTTGATTGGTTAATTTTTTAAAAATTAATTATTAATTTTTTTTAATTTTTTTTAAATCAAGATAAAAATTTTAAATTCACACATAAGAGCCAAACAAATCATTAATTTCATCATAGAAGTTGACAGCTAATTATATAACAAAGTAGAACCCTATATATATATATATATTTTGTCCACTCTCTGCATATAATTCCTGTTCCACTTGTGACGATGCCAATTTATTGACCTGGCAATATTTCTATATATATATATATATATATATGCATATATATTTTTTTGCACGATGCATAAAGATAATCCTACAACGAGACAGCTTTGCACTGACGCATTCTTTGGTTTTTAATGATATATCGATCCATTGGTCCAACGAAAGATACACGTTGCTGTCACTTATATACGTGCTTGTACATATATATATATATATATACACTAATGTATGTACATATGTGTATAACTATATTATATGTGGATAGTTGTTCGAACACTGTTAATTGATGTAATGGGGTTAGTTGAGGACACAATTACGACTTCATTAATTGATGAAATATATATATGTATTTATAGTTTTTCAACTTAATTAGACTATTTAATTAGAATATGTTTACAATTATATTTTTTCAAATCCCGATTTTATTTTTTTCAATTCCCCTAGGCCATTTTTAAATTTTAAACAAACAAACAAACAAACACGAAATGAGTAATATTGATATAACAAAACATCTTTCTGGGGTTACCTTGATTTTTCTAACTATTTGAAGTACCTCATAACGTGTTGGTTGAAATCTTACCCCTGGCCTTATTATTGCTATTACTATTTTATTATTATTATTATTATTATTATTATTATTATTATTATTATTATTATTAATTAAGCATGGTTATGACTTTCTTAACACTAGCCAGCCACTAGTACTACAACGTGGAAGTTGTTGCTCCACTTTATTGCAATAGTTTACCCAAATACAAGCCTCTCTCAAGCCATAAATATAATAATAATTTTTATTATTACATGTTCAATAAATAAATAAATAAAAGAAAGCAAGTGGGTTATTTCCGATTTGCTTTAGTTCTATTTTTCAAACCAAAGCAGTTGATCTTCAATACCTAAACTAAAATAAATGCATGCGCACACGAAATGCTTGGAAAAAATAAAATAAAATAACCGAGACATACAATTGTAAACCATCAAATATTTATCAAATTCGACAATGTTATCAAATTTTTTCTAAATCTGAAATTGTTCTAGCTAATGTACTTTGACAAATCAAAACCGTGTTTACTTTGCTTAACCAATAGAGTATTTCTTTCATACTTTATATATATATATATATATATATCTTTGGTTCCTTAATGAGAATGCACAACGCATTTCTAAAATCAATTAAAGATGAAAATACTCTTTGCTGCTTCCTTTTTTTTTTTTTTTTTGCCCTTTTTTTTAGTCAATCTTACTCTTTCCTATCAATTATTCATGCTCGGCTAAGATAGTGATTTTTTTTTTTTTTAAGTACTGGTTCTTCATTGCATGATCTTTTGTTGTAAAGATTATCATTCTAAGATATGATTGCCAACCTATTACCCTTCCTGTGCTGAAAATGTGAAAGATTCCTTGTGAAAATGAGTTATCATCTCATAAACATTACATTAATGATCTATTTGAAAAAAAAAAAAAAAAAAAAAAAAGAAGCAGAAATTGGAGTTTATGATTTGCAATCATACATGAGGGTTTGTAAAGTGCTTAAAAAGAGATATTAATAATAATGTTTAGATGTGTTTCTAGTTCCAGATTCTCTTCCAAAAGTAGGTCTAAATTGTGTTAGTTTGACAATGGAAAATGAATTAAGCTATTATAAAGGTGACGTTGCTATTATGGTTTAAACCATTTTTGTTGCAGTATTTTATTTTTACAAATTTTTAAAAACATAATTTTAAACAAAAAAAATATGGAATAATTAGACTGAGTGATCTTTATTAATCACCTAATATAATGGGTTATATGCAAGAATGTCATAAATTTAGAACCTCCTTATATTTATGTCCACCATAACATCAAAGTTGATGATTTTGTTATTTCATAACACTAAAATTATCAATTTTTATATTAGAGTGGGCAAAAATATAAGAAGATACTCAAAATATGGCTCTCGACCTAATTTTCTTTAATCTCTCCATCTCTTCTCTCTAATAGATGACCGAACTTTTTTTTTATTTAGTAAAATGATTATTTGTCATTTTTCTAGATTTGGTCAATTAGTAATTGATTATGAAATGTGATAGTTAATCAGTGATTGACTGATTGAACAAATTAGTAATTTTATATTGTTAATTATTGATTGACCATTTAAGAAAAATGATAAATCATTTAAAAAATTATATTAACTAATTTTTAAAAATTTCAACTATTTATTAAAAAACTTATTAAAAAAGATTATTTATCTCTAAATCTCAAAAATATATGCAAACCCTTTTTTCAAACACATCCATCTAGATATTAAAATTTGAATAATAAATTTCAACGGAAAAATTCAATTTTTATAAAAGAAAATATCGTAAAAGAAAAACTTTAAAATATGTGCAAACCCTTTTTTAAAGCACATCCATCAAGATATTAAAATTTAAATAATAAATTTCAATGGAAAAATTCAATTTTTATAAAAGAAAACATGCGTAAAAGAAAAACTTTAAATCGTGAGTTTGAACGCATGATGTAGATCGCGAGTAAAAGTATAGATCAAGTTTCAACGGTTGAGTATGATATATTCGCACACAACGTGTATAACATGCACTTGGTGAAAAGCCAAAAATATAGAAATGAAAATAGAATAATAGGAAATAATATTTGTATTGGAAAGGCCAGGCTGTCAAGGTTCATGAAAGTCAACAAAGAATGTTGTCAAGCATGGAACATGTCTTTTTTTCATTTCAAACTATCCATGTTTCTTTTTTTAAATATTTAATTTAAAATGTTGTCTTCGGCTTGTTTATTACATTTCCGTACGTGGCTTTTAACAATGATGTTAACCTACTTATTTTTACATTAGATTAAAGCTTTGAATTATGATTGCTTGTAGTTTATTTGGCTTAGCCGAGCGGCGATATTGCAATTTATACTTCTACAAGAGCCACTTCTAGTTTTATTCAGAGCAAATATTATCTCTGATTCTCTTCTTCCTTTGCTCTTATTTTCAAAACATTTTTAAAAAGGAATCTCACACTTTTCAATGAAAATCTTATGAAAATAGTTCTGAAATAATATTAAATAACAAAAAATAACTGTTTTCATTATTTTTTTCTTGTTAAATAATGAGAAAATAAAATAAAATTATTTTTTGTTTCTGTTTTCATTTTTTAAAGTTTATACACCTAATAAAGATTTTTAAAAATATACTCAAATACAATTTTATTTTTCTTACACTCATATTAATTTATCTAAAAATATAATTAAATATATTTTTAAAAATATCTGAAAATTATTATCAAACATTCTCATTTTTATTTTATATCTAAAACAAAATCATTCAAAAGAAGCTCTTAAACGGGCCCATTATATTTGTTTATTGAGTATATAATACAAGATGTTGCCAATAAAAATGAAAACAATGATGGCTCCTAAACGGACCCATTATATTTGTTTATTGAGTATATAATACAAGACGCTGCCAATAAAAATGAAAACAATGATGGCACCACCACCACCCATAATAATAATAATAATAATGATGATGATGGGTATATTGATACCTCTGTTTTACTTTTCTTATACACTTTTTAAAATTATTAATATATTAATTTTAAAATTAAAAAATTACTTGTTTCCCTTCTTAGTTTTCTCAAAAAGCACTTATAACTAAAATATTTATCTCCTTATTTCTTTTTTCTTTCTTCATATACTAAAATTAAACCACTACATAATTTTTTTTAAAATATGTTTTGTTTTATTTTTATTTTTAAATTTTTTTCTCACAAGTTTTTTTTTCTATTTAGATGTCCAATAAAAATTCATCATTAATTTATATGTTGAAATAAAATCTATGAATTTATATATATATATATATATATATATATAAAAGAAACAATCTAAACTTATTTATTGGCATGCTTATTTTTCAAGCGATAAAAACTTAAGAATAATATACTGATGAAGTTGAGCATTCCACAAACATTGTTGAAAATATTATGAGTATAGTTTACACTTTTATTAGATAATTAGAAAAAGCTCATAATTCAAGTTTGCATGAATTCTTAATAATTTTTCTCAATTATTTATAAAATAAATAACTAATCAAATCGATATATTTGATTAACTATCCACATCATACATATATGTTTTCTATTTGCTTGTCATTTCTTAGAAAATAAAAAACTAATTATAAGATGGAACTACAACAACTATTGAAAAATATGAATAATAACAAATAAAATAAAAGAATCTTCTCTTAAAAAAAATTCTCCTAGAAATGAATTAAAAAACAATAATAAAATAGAACATTTAAAAAAAAAAGTAAGGACGACAATGTATAAGGATTTAGACTGTATGAGAGGAAAAAAAATTATTTATAAGGGTTTTTTTTAAAAATTAAGAGGTGAAATAAGTAATTATTTAATTCTAAAATTATATGGTAAGTGATTTAAAAAAAAATGAATGAGGAAAAGAAAATAAGAGGTGTCAAGACCCACCCTAATAATAATTATTCTTGGTGGCTCCCATGCCTTATCCCCTTATCTTCTTTCTTTAATGGTGTTTAGTTCAAAAATAGTAAATCGGTTCCAATCCAAGGTGTCTCCATGACTTGTTGATTGAGTTGGTAAATTGAGAAGGGTTGGCTTTGTGATAGGTGAGAGAAAATATCACATAGATGCTATGTAGTTTTGAAACTCTAGGTATTGGTCAAATTTATGTTTTTAATATTAAATAGTTGGATTCGTTGCTTCCTTAAAGTTTCTAGTGTTTCTTCTTTAGACTAGTGACATGTTTTTTTTGTTTATACTTTATCGTAGAATCCTCCATTTCCTTTGATATTCTAGTAGTACTAAAAACTTATCAATACAATACATTAGAAGGGAGAAAAAAGTTGTGTGTTTTCATCCAAAACGTGCGTTTTGCACTGTGTGGCTGACGCACGGAGGCAGAGGCAGAGTGGGGAGAGAGAGAATAAGAGAGAGAGAGATTTTCTTTTTTTTTTTTTTTTTGCTCTTTATGTGATCCTGACACACGGGGGTAGAGGGAGAGTGGGGAGAGAGAAAGAGAAGCCTAAAAATCAAAATAAAGAAAAAAATCTAAAAACAATCTATAAGAAGTGTCGGTGCTTCTCGTTATTTGAAATAAGCGTTTTTTTTTTTTTGCCTCTTGATTTTGTGGGTTTTGCCTTTTCTTGTTTTTTTGCACGTTTTTTTTTCAGACAAAACTGTGATAAGAATATCTACTTATAGTGTTAATTTTTGAGGCCGTCCAAATGCGATCCATTAGGTGAGATATGACAAGTGTACGATAATTATTATATATATTAACTCATATCGTTATAAACTAAGAAATTATTATTTAAAAAAATTGAAAAAAGGATCCGGACTTCACGAACATCCAAACTTTAAAGCAGCCTGCCCACGCACTGCAAATTAAACAAAGAGTTTTTTTCCATGGAAAAGACAATGGACCTCAGAATTTTTTTCCCTCTAGAGGAAAAATATAAAAGTAAATAGAGATACTTGAAGTGGACGAAAACCAAACAGTTGGGAAATCTGTGGAAGCACTTTCTTCCTCAGAAACAAGTCCTTGCAACTTATTCTCCTTCACGACCTCAACGATTTTCAGCGAAAAAAATTAAACGATTCAAGGTTTTTTTTTTTTTTTTTTAATTAAATTTGTCAAAGCACATTCTTTCTCAAAAACAAGTTCTTACAACTCATTCTTCTTCACGACCTCAACGATTTTCATCGGAAAAAAATCTGGGATTTTATTTCGTTTGAAACAATTTGAGGTTAAAAAAAAAAAAAAACCAGAGACAATGTTGAATCATTATAAAATATTTGTAGCAAGAACAATAAGAAGTGGGATAGCCCCTTGAATCTTTTCTTTTTCTCTTTCCTGTACCTTAAAATGCGGGTGAGAGATTTTGAGAGCGATTGACACATAAATTGAGTCTGAATTGAGTTGAGATTTTTAAATTTAAATAATAATTTTTATTAATTTTTTAAAAAAAATAAAATATTTTTTCAAAAAAAATAAAAAATATAATTTAATTTAAAATAAACCAATATGTCAAACAAACCATTCAAATACAGAGAGAAAAAACCACCAGAAGGTAAAGGAGACGACGAGAACCCATACAATAGGTGAAGGAATCTAATGCAACCTGACTCGTTTTCAAATCATTTATGAGCGTAGATTTCATTAGTGGAGTCCTTTTTTACCATTGGATTGGTCAGTGCTTTTTGAAGGAATTTTATTGCAGCCCTTTTCTTTTTTTTTTTAATACTTTTTTTTGTTAAAAATCTTATATACTTTTAATTTTAAATTTGCATAACAAAATATTTTTATTATAAAATAATTTTCTTCAAATGGTGTTCTCGTCAAAATTTTTCTAAAGCTCCCTTTAGGGACAAATTTAGATACGTTATTTTAGATATTAGAGATAATTTAAGTTTTAAAAATGTACGTTTGGTAAAATTAAGTTGTTTGATATGAAAAAATGTAAAAACTTAAATTGCATTTAGAAAAAATTAATAATATAGATCTTATTTTATTCATATCGAAATTATATGTAATTTAAAAAAAATCATCTTATTTCGACTTAAAATTATAAAGTTATGGATCTTTAAAATTTTAATTTACTTTAAAATGTTTTGAAAAATAAATAATAAAATTAAAGGAAAATAATAAAAAACCTTTTACAAACTATGTTTCTAAAGGTGTCCACCAAAATGTCCTATTAAATTTCATTTGACACTTGTGTCTTTATTTAAACACTATTATTTTTTTAAAATGAATTTAAACACTATCGTCTTTCTCATATACTTGTTATTCAAACATTTTATTCAATTGTTTTGATCATTTTTTAATTTTTGTTCTTTTTCCTAAAACCTTACACTTTCTCCTTTCTGTTTACCCCTCTTTAAATATCTGTAATTTTTCAGTATATCCTTACTTTTTCCTTCTAATTTTCTCATTATAATTTCTTTATTTTCTTTTAATTTTTTAAAACTATATCTTAATGAAGGAGTTTTTATTTATAATTTATTTATATCAAAATGATTTTTTTCCTCAAATACATTCTTACTCAAAGATCCTTTTTACAATAATAAAAAAAAAGCATACATAACACACACATGCATAGCATGTGTTTATAAACTAGTATTTGATAAAAGAAAGAACCATCTTTTTCTTGTTCTCAACGTTTTTTTCTCCGATCAAGAATGGCTTTTCGACAAAATCATGAGCTGAATAACTTTAGAACCTACAATAAATATTTGGTTGCGAAGGTAACGCCAATGTCGGTTGTGTTTTTTTTTTGGGGGCTGAATATGGCGGTTTCTTTTGCAGTAGGGTCTACTCGTTTCAACATCGTGTATGTAGTAGGAGAAAGAAGAGAATTATTTATGCCAATTACGCTTAGCAAAAAATAAATAAAAAATAAATATAAAAAATCAGATGAATACGTGATAGGACATGTACGAGCCTCTATGATAAGATAGACCAGCTACCATCTTCCACGTGAAATACAAAGACAACGAACCAAAAAAAATAAAAAGAAAACAAGAAAAACGTTTAAGAAAAAAGAGGAAGATGAAACCTTTTTATATATTTTTCGGTTGGTTTATTTTTAAATCGTTAAAATATAATCAAATAAATTGACATATTAATTATGTAGGATAATTATAATATATCTTATCTTATATTAGTATAAATTAAAAAAATAATAAATAATAAATTAAATTGAAAACACTCATTCTCTCTTTAACCTCTGACGACACTCCTCGATTGACAATCCCATCACCCAGCCATGAGCCTAGAGCCCCCCCCCTCAAAATGTCGACAAGCACAATCCCCTCCCAAAGCCAGATTTGGTTGACGTTTGGGGTGGAGGGGCATTGACATTCGGGAGGGGGGGGGGGGGTGATGGGGCTCCTCGGCGTCGTCAGGGGGCCACATGGGGATGGTCACAAAACTAGTTTTTTTTTATAATGTTTTTGAATTTTTATTTTTAGTATATAATGTTATAGGTTAATATATATTATAATTATCATACACAAGTAACATATCAACCGTAAGATTATATCGGGATGACTTAAAAATGAATTCTATCGATAAAGTCTATAAATAAGACTTTACCGCAACTTTATCTAAGAAAAAAAAAAAGAAAAAAGAAAAAAGAAAAAGACGGGACATGTAAATGACGTTCTTGTCTAAAGAGAAGTTGTCTTGCATTAATTTCGTTGCCACATTAATGGAGTCCACAGCTACCCTTCTTTATATAGATAAGGAATGTAATTGTTTGCACTCAATTAAGAATTAATGTGACAATAACTTCACCTGAAAAAAATGGGAAGAAAAAGAAAACCATGGTATCACAAGTATAAAGTAGCTCCTCTCAGGCAAAACACAAATCAAAATTCACCAATTCAATTTGTTATATGATAATCTACAAAGTTGAACAAATTCAAGGTCAAAAGACAATCTCAAGATTTAAAGCAGAATTTTGAATGTCCTATTCCGCAACGAATTGTTATTTGTATTTATATAGAGCTCATTCATGTGATCCTTACTTCTGAATCTTTCTCTTTGCCTATTCGGCAGTTACATATTGTCAGTAATTCATATTATCCATGCCAAATGAACAAGACACGATATGGCCCTGTTAGACAGTTATACTTCTTAAGTATGATGTAGCAAACTCGACTCGATGTTTTTTCTTTTTTTTCTTTTTTCTTTTCAGCGAAACCCCAACCAATATTTCGCAGTTTCAACCTTACCTGAAGGAAACAGAGGCAATATAGAGTAGGTAAGTTAGCATTTGGCATAAGTATTGCAAAAATCTAAAATACACCATTAACAATTTTTCATTAAAAGTAAAAACCAGAAGCTAAGTCACCTGATCAAGGGTATGTATGTAAACGTTATTGCATCGCACTAGAGCTGAGTTTCAACATAACCTTCTCGCCTGTGCCCCAGCTGATCATCTGAAAACGTATTGGGATTGCCTTCGAAAAAAGAAAAAATTAACAATGTTCAACCCCAAGAAAACACATACCATAGACCAGGAAGTGAAAAGCCAAGATGATACCATAAACACAAGTCATAATGTTCTTTTATCCTTCTAAAATTGTTCTCCGTGCAAGTAGTATAGATCAGGTAATAAAATTAGACAATAAGCCAATTTATGCACATGAAAAACTAGCTACAAGCTAGAAGTCAGACTATAATCGATTGTAGTCATGTCATCTACAAAATCCTTTGTTTTCTCATAGTCATTGTGAGTAACAAATAATCTGAAACATGGCAAAAACAGACTTGCTCCATTCATTAGTCATCATTCCCGACTAGCCGATAGCTGGCCTGACCAGCTAATATCTTGGTCTACATTAATGCTACAAGTCCTCTTCACTCGCCAACACTTGGTGCTAATTGCCACTACCCACTACTTGGCTCAACTAGCAAGTGATTGGCAGACCGGCCAAAGGTAACAAACATAACCAAGAGTGTTCAACCAATATTGCACTTGGCACTCGCGAATCAACACTTGCTTGTCAATTTAGAAACTTGACACCACTGAATGGGAGTTCAAGTTTTCATCAATGTGTTGATATGCTCTCTCCCACAGTCCTCTACTCATCGAGCGCAACCAATGTCACACTCCAAAAGGACCGCATCGATTCTGGCATTCATTGATTGCATCTTGTGCTCATGAGATTCGGCTTCTAGCACCTTGTTCTGCTCCAACACTTTTGTTGAGCTCATCCATAGCATCATCATTTTCCTGCTCGACAACTGCCTTCTCCTGGTTGAGAGTAGCGATCACGCTCTTCAGCTCTGCCACCAGCTCCTTATGGAAAGTGGTGAACATAACTTCAGCACTCAGATTGATGACGAGCAAAACATACGATTATTTTTTGTAGTTACTCATGATAACTATGAAAAACAAATGATTTTATTAATGACGAGGCTGCACTCGTTTATAGTCCGATTTGTAGTCTCATTGCTAGTTTTTCACATGCATCAATCAGCTTATTGTCTAAATGAAAATCGCTAAAAAAGACTACCCAATTTTCTTGTCAGTAGTTCGATTAAAATGTAGAATTATCACATTCCCCTAAATCCATAATCCAAATCCAATTAAAGAAGCTGCACAAAATAACTAATAAAACTAACTGTCCGTTAGTTAAAAAACATACCCGATAAGCTTGGCCAACAATGTGATCAAATTTAATTGCCATTAGTTCCCTAAAAAATTCTCGAAAATCAAATAGCAATATTTGGTTTATTATTCAATCTGGGCATCTGATTCAGGAGATGAATGTAGCGATATCTCATCGCCATTAGAGGATGCTTGTCCAGCAAGAAATCCTTCCTGTAAGCCTCTCTGAGCACCACAGTCTGTGTTCTGATCTTGTTCGAGACGTAGAAAATGCCCGGATGATGAACCAGAGCCTTCTTGAACATCCTCGACCCGAATCCTAACCACGCTCCCAAAAGGAGCAGATTCTCTCTCTCCGTCTTCTTCGACACCGTCAGCCACAGCAGCTCGTGAAGCACCGCCACCGTCCACTTTTCCGCCTGGTCGCTTCCCGGCAAGAGGTGGAATCCGTTCTCGTATGGCGAAATGTACGGCAAAAGCTGCCATCTTTCGACCCAGTCCTTCACCTTCTTCCCGAGATCGAACCCTCTCGGAAGTCTAATCGGAAACGCGATCCACTTCGAATCGGACGGCGACGATCTCATCCTCCTCTCCAGTTCCGACACGGCGAGATCCTTCCTCCATGAAACAATCTCCATCGCGAGCTCTGATTTTCCATCGCTAGGGTTTCTCGCCTCGCAGACATTGAAGTAATCGGGGAAATCGGAGAGGAGAGACGCGGCGAAGTCGTGAGGGAGGCCGAGATCCCATCTCAGCCGCTGGATCAGGCGGAGGGGAAGCCGACCGCCGCCGGCGAGCATGAGGAGCCGGGAGAGGCGGCGGATCGCATCGTCGCGGAGGGAAGCGTAGGCGGCGGACTCTTGGTGGTGGAGGGAGAGTGCGCGGCGCGTGAGCCTGACGCGCGGGGGGAGGGAGGGGGAGGGGTGGAAGACGGAGAAGAAGGAGGGGTGGTTGTGGAAGAATCTGGAGGAAGGGATTGGGAAGTGGAGTTTGGGTTTGAGGAGAGAGACGACAGAGAGAGGGAGGGATTTGGAGGGGTCGGAGAGAATGTGCTTCTTGAAGGAGAGGGCTTGGGCGAGGTCCTTCTCTCTTTCGACGACGAAGTCGAGGTATGGGTCTCGGACCCACTTGACCTTGGCGTCCACGAAGCTCCGAGACTGGTTCAGCCGGTGGGGGAGTTTGGTCCGCAGTGGCTGAACCGACATGTCTGTACAAACTGCTCCTGAGAATTTTTGAACGAAGAGGAAGAAGACCAACTACTACTTTAGTTTTGGGTTGTTCTTTTGTCGTTTTTCTTCAGACCTTCTCTAGTTTACCGAGAAGTTTGTCGTCGTTCCTGTGACGTTTAATTTTGGGCTTAATGTCGTTCTTCTCTTAGCATAAGTTTTTTTTTTTTTTTTTTTTTTTTTTTTTTTTTTTAATAAATCGCAGAAATTTTTAAAAATTAATTAAAATATATTTTTTAAATATGATTAATCAATTATCTTAAATAATTAGTTAAATAATAATCAATCAATAATTAACTTACGATTAATCATTTATTAACCATCACGTAAATCACCAAGATTGATAATCAATCATTGATTGACCAAATCTGAAAAATGACAAACAAATATTTTTCTAAATAAAAAAATTTTGGGTTATCTATTAGTTTAGGTGATTGAAAAAAATCACACAGCTTAATTTTTTTTCTTTTAATTTTAATTGAAAAATATTAAGGACATCAATTTTAATAACAACTTTAAGTACTAAACTATGATTCCGTTTAACAATTTTTATTTTTGATTCTAATAAGTAGAACAAGAAAAGCAACTGTATCTTTTCAGTAAGTATTTGTAACAGTAAAAGAGAAAGAAGAAGAAGAGAAATAATCTAGAGAGAGAGAAAGAGGAAACTATTTTCTTAAAAGAGAGAAAGATTCTCTCTTGATTTTCATTATTGAATTGAGGCTATATAAAACTGTTTATAAATACTATTACAACTTGTAACTAACTCTCACTTAAGCCAATAGAAGCTAGACACGTGTACAAATCTGTTACAATGAAACTAACTAACTAACTATAAACTACATTCCTAGCATCCCCTCAAACTCAAAAGTATCTAATTACATTAAGTTTGTCCCTAATAAAAGGAAATCTTGTACTAGGAATGGCTTTAGTAAAAATATATGCAGTTTGATCAGTTACGTGAACATGTCGACATCGACTTTCTTCTGCAATACTTTTTCCCTGACAAAATAGAGATCAAGTTCAATGTGCTCTGTCCGAGCGTGCAACACGGGATTGGCAGTCAAAAACACCGTACTGAGGTTATCACACCATATAACAAGTATCTTGGACAGGGAAACCTTCAACTCACTCAACAGATACTCAGATTCAGTAAAGGACCTAGAAACAGTATGCTGCTTTTGGATACTAAATTGTTGCCAAAATAGACACAATAACCCGAGGTATACCTTCTGTCAGCAGGGCTTGATGCCTAATCTGCATCACAAAAACCAGTCAAGTCCAAAGAGGAAGATCTAGTGAGATAGTGCCCAAAGTGTAAAGTGCCTTTTAAGGTATCGAAGAATCATTTTTACTGCCTACCAATGAGCTTCTTGAGGATGCTGCATATATTGACAGACTCTATTAACATTATAAGAGATTTCTAGTCTAGTAATAGTGATATACTGTAGAGCCCTAACTACGCTTCTATACAACTGAACATCCTTTGCAGTACTACTACCAAAAGCAGACAACTGTTGTCCACTAGTCATAGGAGTGCCATATCCATTGGCATTTTCCAGCCTTGTTGAGAAGATCATGAACTTACTTAGATTAAGGCAAGTGTAATCCTTCAGAAGTGTGCTTGACTTGAATGCCTAGGAAGTAATCTAATTCCCCCATATCTTTGGGAGCAAATTGCTAATTAAGTTGAGAGATAAGAGCTCGAATCACTTGGGAGTCATTACCAATCACCAAAATGTCATCAACATAAACAAGGACAAAGGTGATGTGCTGAGAAGTGAATCTAATAAAAAGAGACTGATCAGACTTGGCAGAAGTGAAACCCAAGTCAAAGTAGTGCAGAATAAAGTTTTTCAAACCAAGCATCGGGTGCTTGTTTAAGCCCATACAAAAAAAAAAAAATATATATATATATATATATATATTTGCCCAGCATGATTACCGATTTTAGTTTTAGTACTATACATGATTACCGCTTTATATCGGGAAAAAAATTAGTCTAAGCTTCAAAACAGAAAATCAATCTCAAATATCAAATTTTGTTTTTATCATATAGCTTGCCGATAATGTTTGGCAATTATCCATGTATATATATATATATATAATAAAAATATATTTTTTCTTTTTTATCAAAAGTTGGATGATAACGTGAGAGTATCTATATTCAAATTCGAATTTGATACACAAAATTAAAGATACAAGTTTTCTACCTCTGATATTCTCATTAGCCGTCCTTGAATTCTCCTCTCTCTGCAGAACTCATCCCTCTGCCATTAAATTGGTCCTGGAGTCTTATACATATACATATATATATATATATATTATATATATAATTCGGGTTCTGTGATAGAAATCGCCATGGATTTGTTCTCACAATTGCCACAACCCCATGTTCATCGCATACTAAATTTGCTTCCGGAGAAGGATGCAGCACGAACAAGCTTCCTTTCAAAGTCATAAGAGTGCTTCGCGCCCCACGGTCGATGTAGATTTAAAGAAATTCAAGGGTGATACAGACAAGTTGCTGGAATTCACGAAGAAAGCCTTGGAAAGGTACATTCAACATGGCCTTGGAGTATAACTGCTCACTATTTCCGGGAATACGGTCATTTTGGGCCACGACCGTCAAGTATTGGCTTCGATGAATCGGTGGATAGACTTTGCACTTGCCGCCGGTAACAACCTCAAACAACTAGTCATCTCGGGTGAATTTTGTTGCCAAATTAAAAGTGCGGCGTCGGCTTCCCTCTTAACTTGCGTGCTTCGAACACACTAACCACATTGAATTTGTATAAATGCAAGTTGGTTGATGAAGGTGTTTCCGAAAAGATCAAGTTTCCGAGCCACTAAAATCTCGGCTTGATAGGAACATCATTAACTTCACGGATATTATCCACAATACATTCCTCTGTGGCCCTCCTTTCCTCAAGAGCTTGATTCTCGATGCATGTGATGGGCTAGGCCGTCCTGAGGTATCAGGTCTGGTTAGGATCACAAGCATTTCGGTCCATAATTGTCGCTCTCTTGTGAGGAGAGTTTGAAAAAACTAAAACTGGCTAGCATCAGATTTCCAAACAACGATAATAACTGGCTTCAAACTATAGCTCCTAAGTTTGTTTGCCTTGAGATTTTGGATCTTTGAAGCCTTCACGATGCTAATAAGGGAGCTATAAGGATTTCTAACCCAAGTCAGAGGACATTAGTCTTCAAAAATTGTGTAGACTTCAACCACGACAGCGTGATTGATGCTCCAAACTTGCGTTCGGTGATGTTCATGAATAATAGGTATCCTTTCTATTCTCTGCCCTATTCGAAAACTCTATTGCAAGTGTGTTTCTCTTCTTGCCGTGCAAAACAACCTGTTAATGCTCTTTGGATGAACACATAGTAAAGATATGAGCATGACTATTATCTACAGAAAAACACTACAGGTATATAAATTGTCATACATTATAATTGTTATTTGATGTTTTTATTGTATTGATTTCTGATCTTAACATCACTATATATGACTTCTCTTATACACTTACATAATTCTGCCTTTTCTGGTTTATTGCAGAATATCTTGATCTTCTATTAGGATTTCAGCTATTTAATGTTATGCAATATAACACACATCCTTGAGTATCCAAGTCAGGACTTTAAGACTTTTTTATTACGAAGTTATCATCGAGCTCCGAAGATGCGGTAGAATGTTTATTTAATGGCCGGACAAGGCCCTTGTGTCCTGCTATTTATATAGCAGCATCATCATCATCTCACGACACCAATTTAATTAGGGTACTAGCTGCAAATTCTTTGTTTAATTTAATTCTTGCCAATGTTTGCTAGACCGAAACAATTCGTCATAGTACTGATGGTTTTTCTGTGACATCTTGTTTCAGTAAGTGTAGGATGAGGACGTATGTAAATGGGAAAGAACTGTGAGGAGGTGCTGTACTGCCAACATGAACATTACTTGAAGGAGGTTCAGATTGAGGACATAAATTTGGTACACGACATTTATGTCGGAGGCGACATTGATGCTGCTCTTTTACAAGCATATCGAGAGTTATCATACAAGGTCACTAGATTTTAACTTATGACATTAATATTGGAGACGAAAATGATGCTGCTGCTCTCTCTATTGCTGGGATAAATATTGGATTGGTAGAAATAAGTCTGAATTTTTGATTCACAACATTGCTCTTCGGCGTTCTCTTGATTGTATATTTGGTTTTCTTCCTTTATTATAGAAGATGTTTTCCGCTATGATCAATTGTATTGGCTGATGATGCACACTGTCTTGCATTGTCATACAAGCTTACTAGAATTATTACCTTGCAATACAACAACAAAATGTGCCGATAACAAATTTTTGGCCAAACTTGTTGCCAAATCTCTCTCTCTCTCTCTCTCTAATTCCTTGCTAGGATTATTATTCGATTGTTCGAATTAAGTTTGAATTTAATGGTTCACAACATTACTCTCTAGTGTTTCCTATGATTATAAGTTTGATTTTCTGTTTTAATTATGTGTTTTCGCCTATTGAGTGTTTGTTTGATGATGCACATTGTCGTCTTAGAATCTGGTTTTCTTGTGTCCGTTAGATTTCCCCACCCGTGAATGAAGTTTCTCACATTCGATCAAACAATAAAAATGGCGGAAATTGTAGTAAATAGAATTTTTGTCGTTGGACTATATTTTTGTCGCTCATCTTTTGTTGTCGTTTATTTGTTTCCGTTGTTCTCAATACTGTTTTCTTTTAACTGGTTCTGTTTGTAGATTTTTCACTTTCTCGTTTTCTTTGACTGTCGTTTTTTCATGACCAAGTTCACTTTTAGCGGTTGTTGCTTTCTAGTGTCATTTTATTTTATAATACATACATATCGTCGCTCCTATACTTGCCTTTATTTTAAAGCTTTATGTCTTTTGTATTTTTTTTTTTTTCGTTTTACAGCTATTATGTTTTGTGGGATTTTAACGTCGTCGTTTTTAAAAAAATTAAGTTGGGTTCCAATGAAATTCTATATAATTTATTTGGTCTATGCCATTCTCAAGGTTCTTGTCTTTTTAATGTAAATTTGACATTTTTACCTTTCTTCGTCTAGTGTTTCAGTGTCGTTTTAAATTATTTGTCGTTTTCTTGTCCCTGCCGTGTTACAGTTCTACGTCATTTACCTGGTTCTTCGTGTCGTCAAAGGTTGTTTTCATTTCCACTGTCTTGCCGTAGTTTTGTTGTCGCTTGATGATTATTTTTTCGACTATGAATATCCTTAGGAAGAATTTAAGAAAATAAGCTATTTCAGTAATTGTATTCTCTAACATATGATAAATGCCCAAAGCCGTCTTAGCTCAGCCGGTAGAGCGCATGGCTTTTAACCATGTGGTCGTGGGTTAGATTCCCACAGACGGCGTAATAGATTCTGCTTTTCACCCACGTGTCCTTCAAATATTGTTTACCTTCTCTCTTTTATTTTAATTAATTGTTTTTAGATAATATTGTGAAGAAAATTAATTGTTGTTTAGAGAATATTGAGAAGAAAATATTTTAAGTAGTAAGAAACTAGAGAGGAGAAAAGAAACTGAAGAAAAGTCACCGAATAACATAAAAAATAAATTAGTTAGTTATGAGAACATAATAGTTGATATAATCACAACAGCATATTTAAAACATTTGTAAAATTATTTGAAAAATGTAAGGATACATTTAAAAAATTTATTTAATTATGGATAAAAAAGAGTGAAAAATAAAATTTAAAATGACGAAAGAAAGTATACAAATAAGATATTAGCATGTGGACAAATTTGAAGAATAATTTTAAAGGTAAATTATACATTTAATTCCTAAATTCTTAATATTGTGTAATTTTAGTCCCTAAACTCTTAATATTGCACATTAAAAAAATGTAAGGATATATTTAAAAAATTTATTTAAGTATGGGCAAAAAAGAGTGATAAATAAAAATTAAAATGATGAAAGAAAGTATACAAATAAGATATTAGCACGTGAATAAATGTGAAGAATAATTTTAAAGGTAAATTACATATTTGGTTCCTAAACTCTTAACATTGTGTAATTTTGATCCCTGAACTTTTTTTTTAAAGCTAGAATGCTCTTAAATTTTTAAATATTGCTATAATAGTCATTTTTGTTAATTTTTGAACGAAATATATTAATAATTTGGTGAAAAAGTGAAACTAACTTTGAATTCTTTCAAAAAATTAACGAAAAAGATTACTGTAATAACGTTTTTAATAGTTTATGATCATTTCAGCTACGAAAGGGAATGCCCCTAAACTATTAAAGTGTTACTATAATAGTTATTTTTTTTAATTTTTAAACGGAACATGTTAGTAATTTGGTTAAAAAGTAATATTAACTAACGGATTCTATCCAAAAATTAATATAAAAGGACTATTGTAATAACATTTTAAGGGGCATTCCAGTTATTAAAAAAAAGTTCATGAACCAAAGTTGTATAAAATTAAAAATTCAGTAGCCAACCTAGCAATTTACCCTAATTTTAAAGACTAAAATGAATAATACATATATAAATATCTCAAATATTACTAAAAAAAAAAAACAGTGGTTAAGATTTTGAGATGTTTATGAAACAAAAAATAATGAGTATACTGAGAGATTTTTTTTGAATGAAGTAAAGGAGAAAATTTTTTAGCAATTTAAAAAAAAATGAGAAAGAAAGAAAAGGAAAAAGGGAAAGAAATCAAGAATAAAAGAGAATTTAAAAAGAAAAAGAAAAAATTGAGGAGTGATACGTATCAAAAGAAAAAAAGAGCCAATATATATATATATATATATATATGTATATAAAGATTTATTTTTATCTTTATGTTTTATTTTGGAGAAAGTCTGTGATAAAATCTCATTTATATACTATATCGGTAGAGTTCATTATTTAATCGTCCTGATATAATCGAACGGTTGATATGTTACTTGTGTATGATAACTATAATGTAACTTAACCAATAATATTATATAGTAAAAATAAAAAAAATTAGAAATTAAAAAAATTAAAAAAAAACAAAAAAAAAAAAGGTTTTGCGACCATCCACTGGCAGCCTCCCCAATGCCGGCAACGACATTGAGGAGGCCCTCCCCTCCCCTAATGTCGATGTCCCCCCCCTCCCCCCCTTAAACACCGACCAAATCTGGCTTCGAGGGGTATTGGGCTTGTAGGCATTGGGAGAGGGGGTAGAGAGGGCTAGTCGGCGTCAGGAGAGGGGGGGTGATGGAGGACTGGGCTCGCGGCAATGAGGGAGAGGGGCTTGTCGGAGTCGGGGAGGGGGGGTCCATCGGCGTCATGGGGGATTAACTCATCAGCAAGGATGGGGTCATCTGTCGTGGAGCTTCGCCGGCTGTCGGGGAAGGAATGAGTAGTGTTTTCTTTTTAATTTATTTTTTATGTATTATTTTTAAAATTTTAAATTTATACTAGTATGAGGTAATGTGCATTATAACCATCATACACAAGCAACATATCAACCGTTTAATTATATTTAACGATTTAAAAATAAACTCTACCGATAAAATATATAAAAAGGGTTCTACTACAGCCTTACCTTTTATTTTGTAGTCCTTCAATATTTGAACTTTCTTTCGCTCCTTTTCAACCATCTAAAATCTTGGAAATGTAGTACACTTTTGTTAGCCTTCTTAGGCTCTTACAGCTTCAGCAACCTTTGGACAAGACATTTTTGTTTCGCTATTCAATGAGAGGTGCTTTCCTTTTCTTTCCGCTTTTATGAATTTTCTCCATCAAACCAACCATTTGTTGCAAATTACAATAACACATGTAAATCTCACATGAGAGGTTTACAAGTAGATATCTAAATTTATTTATTATCCCTTCTGCTATCCCTAGTTAAAATCTTTTAACACCTTAATAGAAATTCCGCACATAAGCTCCTCTTAAAACTTTACAATGCTTCTCATTAGTAATTGGCTACAATGGTAGAAAGCCGATGTAAAAAGAATTTGAGGTTGTTGTGTGATAACTCGCAAGTATACGAGGTCATCAAGTTTTGATAGTATAGAGTGAGCGAGTGTCGTATTCACATATATTATTTCTTAGATTGATGCTAAGTATCACGATTATCGCAACCCAACTTTATCAAGGCAAACATAAAATGGAAAATAAACTAACCTAAGCAACTAAATTAAATTAAAAACAAGTGAAATAAATGTAATTAGAGATATGGATTGAAGGGAACTCAATCTAATGTGTGGCTAGGGGGTTTTGATTTCACTTAACTAGAATATATTATTCCAAGTCAAAGGCTTGTCAATCAAGTTTCACCCAAATCACTAATCTTAGGTTCCAATTTTAATTCCACTCCCTCTCCCGAATACCGAGTAAAATAATGTACAAAATTAACCAATTAATATCCCTATTAATTTAATCAATTAAGTAGTCATTAAGCAAAACCTAATCTAATGATTAACCAAGTGATATTAGCCTCCCAAACTTAATATTACTTTGGATTGTAATCTCAACATATGAAATTAACTCTCCCAAGCTCAATTTCACACATCTAATAACTCTAATTCAATGAAAAGTCAAATTAGGAAAAAGCATATAGAAACGCAAATGATTCAAGATGAAATTCAATCAACAATCCTTCAAATCATCAAACATAGTCATCATCAAGTTACATCATATCCCCTAACTTAAAAAGTTTAGTAATCATCAAAAGATCCAACTCCATATCCATAAACAAACCAAACATCCAATTTATCATTCTAGCACAAGTTCAAGAACAAAAATACAAGTTCAAGAATCTAAAAGAGATGGAAGAGATAATGGAATGAAGAACTAGTTGATGAAACTAAGCTCCAAGCCTCTAATCTTCATTGAATTTCCAAGAAATCCTCCCAAACTTGAGGGTTTTTGCCTTGAATACCTGGAATTTTTGGCTCTCTAAAAACTCTCAATAATTTTCAGCTAATTTTCCTTTTATAGCATCCCCAAAACATCACATTTTGCCTCAAAATCAGGTTTTCATGTGTGGGGTACTGCAGCGAGTTTTTTTCCTAATGCAGTGCACATAAGACGACTGAAGCATCTCAAAAAGCGCTCTACAACGAATGAAAGGCCTGTTGCAGCGTGCATATGTTAGTTGGGAGCAGGCTGCAGCCTGCAGTCAGGCTCTCTCTGGCCTAGTACCCGTGCTGCAGCTAGGCCATTTCTAGCTGGAACGAAGGGTGCGCACTATAGTGCCTTTTTGGCTCGCTGCAAGAGACATTGCAGCCTGCTTGTTGCTTCTCTAATTCTTCTTTTTAGTGCCTTTATGATCCTCTTTTTAGGTTTTCTTTGATCCAGCATGCTTCGGTGTACTTCTTTTGCTCACAGCTACTTCCGATTAGTTCCAAAAAATCCCATTTTGCCACATTTTCATCTATATCCTCTTTTTATTTATAAATCCTACAAGATCACATAAAAACACATTAAACTAACAAAAACGCTTAAAAACTTACAAATATTTGAACTTAAAAGTACTTGATTTGTAGGTAAACAACCACCTCATCAGAGGCTTCACACCGAATGGCCCTGCGGAACCTTATATTGCGAGATCTACCTTTTGTTTGTGTAAGGCACATTATGAAGTACAATATCTATATAAAGTTCTCGTTTATTCGACATATACAGTGATACATCACTAATAATTATAAAAGGAACATTTGCCGAATACAGACGTTGATCGTATTAGGACAACAGGCATCGACGGAATCTCGAGTTGTTTGTTTTGAAATGTCGAATGTGTACGGAAATGTCCTGTTTACTTCTAATTTTGAGGCTCTCTTTCATGAATAACAAACATCAGGTAACGGCCTACATCAAGACAATAAAAACCTTTCACTGCCGACCCTTTCTTTCCTTTGGAAGAAAGCAAAAGCAAAGGGGAAAAAAAATAAAAATTGATATAGCATTTTGATACCCCGGATATTCAAAACCCACAAAGATGTGGTAAAGTTAGGAACTAACTGGTGCAAGCTAAAATACAACGGCCGTGAGCGTATTGGGACCAAAAAATTATGGCAGCCAAAAGAAAGTTCCACTAAAATATCAGAAAATTAAGGCCAGAAAACAAATAGAAAAAGAGGCGAGTTTGTATCATTGGTGGCGCATGGGACTTGAAATCTATGTAATTAATGAGCACGGGTCATCTTTACCCTAGGCATGCCCTTCTTCATCTGACGAGAACGCTCTTTGGCTTCCTTTTTCCGAATTGCCTCTGCGCTAAGCCTTGCCTCAGCCTCCTCCAACAGCCTTCTCTTCTCCGCCTTCTTTCGCTGCAATGCATCTTGCCGTGCATTTTGAAGTTCTTTGTATGCCTCTTGAGCAGCCTTCGCTCTTGCCGCATCTGTTTTAGAACGAGCCTGCGCTTAAAAAAGGCAGAGCATTAAATCATTATTAAATTGGAGATTCTGTTGATTCTGAGTAGCTGAACATGAATACAGTCACACCACCCACCTGAGCGCTTAGCTTGTATCTTCCGACCAGATCGATATAATAGGGTATCAAAGACACCAAGCGAGTCATATCAGCCATGCTGTTCACATCAGGGAGGGCAAACTTGAACAGCAGCATCTTCTTGTGCGTGCCAAGGTGTTCATCCGAAAAGTGCATAGAAATGAAGCCCTTTCTGAATTTCTCAAAAGCTTTTTCACCAAAAACCTGCGGATTGAGCCAGTACTTTTATAGTTGTTCAAGTTAAACAAAGCCTAAGGAAGGTGGGCGGATGATACAATAAACATAAATATAGCTAAGAACAGCAGATTCTTCTTTTTTCTTTCGTTATTTTTATCCCTACCAAAGTTAAAAATCAATGAATCTATCAAACATTTGCCAATACCTGAGAAATCAGTGTAGAATTAAAGGATTTCTTAAAAACTAAACCCATAAGACTATAGTTTCTTAATAATTCTCTTCCCCTTCAGCTATATGTAAATTGGATAGCTGATTAGGATATTCCCACCCCTGAGCATCATGACATCATGGACTTGGTCAATATTATGTTCCCACGTCCGGCATTTTGTCACTTTGATTCACCCAAACCAGATACTGGTTGCAATGGAGTATGCTTTCTGGCTATTATGATTGTTAAACAATATTGCCTTAATCAATTATAACGCACCAATAATTACTCACAGGGATCACAACTACAACTGAAATGAAACTGATGCCCATACACAGAAAGCCCCCATTTCATAATAATAGCAAATCTATGCATCCCTAACGCACGGAAACTAGAAATCTTCTCAAAAACCAAACTTCATTGCAAAAGCAACATCACAAGTTTTACTGACTGCTAATAAGATCAGGAAGTCACAAAAACAATTTTGTAACAGAAACTTGAAATTAGAAATCAAAATATCGAAATAAAACAAATTATGGTAGTCCAAACATGGATTTTGCAAAAAGCAAATTCTAGACACATAATGAAACATAAGGAAACACAAAGACAGAAGCTTTCCTGCATTAACATGTGAATTACTCATGGGAAAAGCTTGAAACGCCTGAACTTGTTATCTCCTAAAGTTAAAACGCCTCAAAAGTCTGGCAATTTTGTGCAAAAGATTCTTGTAACAATCGTTTGATCAGATATGTTATATCCAACGCACAACCCCAAATCAGAATAAAGATTTCTAAACTGGAAAATCGACCAAATACTTAAACTTAATTACTACGAAAACATAGGAATTACACGAAAAGCAAATCTGAACACACAATGATAATAAAAGGAAACACAAAGACAGAAACTTTGCCCATGTGTATATAATTAACAACCTCATAAGAACAAATCAAACTAACTTGGAAACTGATCCAAATACTCTGAAGAATCAGGCAATTCCAATTATGATTAAAGACTAATGATAGTTAACAATCTCATGCAAACAATGAGGACATGAATAGGATTGGATTACTGTTTGCTCATTGTTATCTTATCATTATCTCTTTCCTTCTCTGTTTTGCTATTTGGTGGCTCCATTAAAGTTCAATATCTGAATCTTTTTGCTCATCTTCATTCAACTATAAAATTATGCACTTTCGCCATTGCAATTTGCTTCTATAATTAATTATTTATTGGCATTGCAAACAGAATTAATCACCATTGATGAAAGTTGAAAACATAAAAAATAAAGAAAAAGCCATACCTGATCAAGCACCGCCTCAGAGATCAAATCACCGGCCACTTCCTTCGACTCCGAGATAACGGCCAACTCCTCAGCCACCCACTTTCTCCCACTGGGAGGACTCAAAACACTCGCAAACCTCTGCAAATCCCTAACCTCCTTCTGCATCACTTTCGCCGCCTTCTTCTTCGCCACCGCGAAAACCACATGATCCATGGCCTCGTCATTCATGTACACCTCGAAACTGATCTCGTCCTTGCACGGCACCACCATATTGTAAAGCCTGGATATCAAATCGTGCCTGCTCTTCAGCTCCATCGTCGCCAGCAGCCCCTGGCAATACCTCCTCCCGCTCGCGTAGAACTTGAACATGTTGTGCCCTTCCTTCAGCAGCAGCGGCGAGTCGTCTCCATCGCCGACCCCGAGGAGGCTGAAATTCTTGTCGAAGATCGAGTCATTGGCCGCGAATTTCGCCGCCCAGGAGAGCGCGATGTTCTCGTTCTCCCGCTTACCGGTGAAGTAATTGATCACGAAAATGATCAAGAAGCTCCCGCACGCGATCTCCACCGTGTAAGATGACGATCTCGGAGACGTTCCAGCTTTCTTCGTCTCCGGCGAGGCTTTCGAATCCGAACTCGGATCGGAGGGTTTAACATCTTCAGCGGCGCTCTTCGAAGTCGTCGTCGTCCTCGTAGTCGTCTCCGGTGACGGCGGTTCGATCGGCAAACCCTCGAATTCGTCCTCGTCCCAGTACTCGAAGGTGGGTGAGGAAGGGTGCTTCGGAGGATCCGAGTCGGGGACCTGAAGCTCCTCCGGAGCTGGATCGGAGGGGACTGGATCTGGAACAGGATCGGGTTCGGGTTCGGGTTGAGAGAAGGTCAGGGGAGGAGAGCGGAGGGGGAGATATTCGGTAGGGACAGAATCGAGGTCTTCTTCGTCATCGGCTTCGAAGCCTTCGAAGTGGGAGTCCGCGACGACGTGAAGGCGAGCGAGGAAGAGAGAGACGACGGCGAGGATGAGCAGCAACTGTGGGAGTGAGAAAAATGGTGGCTTTGGCTTTGCCATGAGAGAGAGAGAGAGAGAGAGAGAGAGAGAAGAAAATTCCCGAGTGCTTACTATTGTTTGCGAGGAAGTGGTAGGTGATTGAAAATCTGGGGAAATTGGTTTTTGATAACTGGGTGGGTGTTATGGTAATTTCAGTATAATATTTTGGAGACATTTTATAAATTCCTCTAAATTATGTTATTAGTGCTGTTATGTCCCTTGAACCTTAAAATACATATATATATATATATATATATATCTATTGTGCCTATCAATTATTATATATATCTAGATTTTCTCTCAATTTTTTTGGACGGAATTTTTAAGGTTTGGATTCAAATTTTCAGTTCTTTTTCCTTTTTTTTTTCTGAAAAATTAATAAAAATTTTAATTAGTTTTTAAAAAATCAGTCAATTTTAAACTAAAATTTTTATTTTAAACTGATATACCAAATGTAATCATAAGATTAAAATAAAAGAACCTTAATACAATTCAATTAACTAAGAGCTTAGAGAAGTTACTAAATGTGCACTTTTTATGCCCATCGCTTGTGCTATTCAATTAGAAAATAACATGCGTTGAAAATATAAGAAGTGAATTTAAAGATGTATTTATAATTTAGGTAGGTATGTTTCAAAATTTAGAGGTACATTGACAATGTAACATACTCATTTAGTAAGATTTTCTATATATATATATATATATATATATATATTTTTTTTTTTTTTTTAAATGTGAGATCCAATCAAATTAGCTGAAGCCATGAGCGAGCTTCCTAATTAACCTCCAAAAATATTTGACTTTTTAACTCCAAAAAAAAAAAAGTAAACAAGACACATTTTCTAACACTAGTTAAAATACGTGCAGCACACATATTAAGTTGTATTGAATTAAATATTGAAATTTTTATGATGTAAAACATGAAAATCAATGTACAAATATAAATAAATATAAGAAATTTTTTTTTCTTAAAAAATGCATTAATAGTCTGTGTCAACATTTACATTTTATCATTTGAACTATGATGATATTATATTTATTCTGTAAAACATTCTAAACAAAACATAATTTATTATCTTGGTAAAATTTTACCAAAGCAAAAGTTTTCATAACAATTGAAAATGATCAGTAAAACAATAGCAATAGTCACAATTTGTTAAGTAGATTGCTTCAGTAAAATTTGTTGTCCACTTATGTCAAATACAAAAAGGAGAAAATAATCCAATAACTCTTCATAAGAAAGCACTAAAATTTTAGTCTCCTTTTAAGCTTTATAAGTCTCTGAACTTGTGAGGGTAAGTTTGCAACGCGTGGTGGGGGCCAGAAAGCAACTGGTTGTGCAGGCAGAAAGGGCAGCCGAAAAAAAAAAGGAAGAGGAAGAAGATGAAGGAGACATTCAAACGGTTCGTTTTGAACGACAAAAAAGGAAGGGTGCAATTCTCATCCACTCTTTAATAAAGTTAGGATTAGGAGAACACCACCAAACTCGTCACACCAGGCGATTAGACTCTGCAAGATATGTTTGGCACATAGACATAGGTCAACCCTTATCTTCCAAATATAGGCATTCAAGTTTCAACCTCTCTGAGTGATTAGTATCATCAAACTTTTCGGCAAAACTTGTCAATAACAAACTCTCTTTAATAACCGCAACAACGATCAACTTAATGTGTCGCTCACTATGATTATGATGGCTCTCCGTATGCATGTCTTTGGTTCCAAAAGTTGATGAATGTTGTACAGTGGACTTTGGTGCTCTATTGGAAGTAAAAGTTGACTTAAAAAGATTACATAAATTTAATTAAAAACACAAGTCTCCCAACGAAGTTGGCACTAAGGATGACAAAGGAACCTTACAGAGTCAGAAATACTTTCCTATCCCATCCCCGCCTTTTAAAGCCATCTCTATTTTCGTCTCCATCCATGCTTAAAGAATAAAGAGAGATCTCCATTTTATCTAACTATACATATAAAAATTAAGGAATTTAAAACAAATAATAAGTCAAAACTTATCCTAAATTGAATCCAAAATAGAAATAGAGACATACTTATAAAAAAAGAAAAAACTAATCATGTTTAAGAGATTAATCTCATATATACTTTTCTTAAAATAGTTACAAGATATGTATATAAGAACGGCGGTGCGACGTTAAATGTTTTCCCAATTCCTACTCCACCCACAACTCAAGGATAATACTTTGTCATCATCCACAACCCTGAAGATTGCCTCCTCATCCCATTTAAGGCGGATCCCCAAAGAATACTCCCATGAGAAATATTACCATCCTTGATTGACACCTATTAACAATCTACTCTGGCACTAACCAACAACTTTTGCCGGTAACCTAAAAGAATGAGAAATTATGTACCTATACATTTATATCATTAAGTTACTGTTACTAATTATATTTGCTGAAAGTACTTAAAAATAATACTTTAAATCTTGGAAGTGGACACTTTTTTTTTTCTCTCTCTTTTGAGGGAGATGTTTTTTCAGTCATTTTGATACTATCTTTTGCAATTATTACGAGTATATTGTTGCAGCATCAATGAACCATGCAACGTATGTCTTGGTAACTGGTAATTGCATCTTCCACGAGCTCTTAACAATCATGAAAGGTTCAGTTTAACTTTTTTGTTTTCTAGTACAAAATTAATCTTTCTCCAATCACGTGGATTTATTTATTCTCAATCCAATAATACCATGTCCAGTTTGAAGACTTGTTTAATACAACTTCTTAAAATTAATTAAAAAAATAATATTAAAAAAAAAAAAAAAAAAACCAACCAACCAGCCAACCTCTCAGTACACGTAAAAGCCAAATAACTCATTTCTCAACTCAAAATTCAGCTTATTGTATATGGCACAGTTCATGCAAATAGCGTTAAGTAATAGGCAGTTGATAAATATATGACTTGGATGAAGTTCAAAACTTTGTGTGTGTATACATAAACATAGGCATATATAACTTGGATGTTTAAGGAACCCGCCAGTGCTTAAAGAACCAAAGTCCTGGACCAAGTTAAGCAGGTGTGCTTCGAGTTCACATGAACCAAAAACCTGGTGCCAAAGCAACAAAAAACGAAATAGAATTAAATCACACACATCTAAAGATAGCAATACAAGGAACCCCCACCCCATTATACCTTTGCTGTCGGTCCAAGTACCGCATGGTGCAAAAAACCAGCTCGGGTTGCGCACTTCAGCACTGATCGAATACTATGCTGGAGGTTTGTCTTCTTCCAGCAATAGATGAATCATCGAGCTGACGACCTTGTTAGAGGCGATGTCCACATTCTGAGCCGTAAGAAAAAAGAAGAAAACGAGTCATTTTTGGAATTTGTCTGGTTCTGTTAAGGTTAAGTTGAGTAACATGACTTGTACCTCTGGTTGTCTTATCAGTTCCTTTAAAATAGAATGAAGAGTCAACCGAAGTTCCTTGAACAAGACAGCAGTTTGGGCTGGTGCTGTTAATTTTAACCATCCATCGATGGTGACAAGTCCCATCTGCAACACCGATTGGAAAATTATGGAGAAATCCTAAACTATCGAGGCAACAACTGTGGCATTAATAAATGCATCTCCATTGTCGAAAGAATTGAGCAAAAAGATACCTGATGTTGAACGTTAATGGAGCCACCAAACAGCAGAACTGAGTAGGGAGATATGATGGTGGTATCCCGTAGAAATACTCTGTTAGTTTCAACCTGTGAGTATGATGATTTAAAAACCTTACTATACCTGATTAAATAGTAATCCTACGCACATTGTACGTGTAAGACCGTTTGCATATGTCAATATTACTCTTATTTCATGATTTGAATATAACAGGTAACGGACATTAATTTAAGCTAGCATAATTGGTGAATCATTAATCAAATAGGTAATCTTCTCTTCTATGCGTAAGAGCATCCTGTCAAAATATTACCCTCGTTTCGAAGTTAAGAAACTACCAGATATCAAAGTAATTCACTCAAACGAGAATTGAAAACTTCAAGACAACTCAATTGGTGCATCACAAAGTAGAATTTCAAGGGAAAAGCACAACAAGTATGTGGGCGAAAGTGTTTAGTTCATCACAACGCATGAACTGAACCGATTTATGTACTGAAACTTTGGTTAAAAACACAATATGTAACTGATAATAGGAAAAAGCTAGAACTTATTGATAAATAAAGTAAGAAATAGATGAAAAAAAAAAAGGCAAATTAGAAAACCAGGAATAAGAGTGTAGACACCTTTTCAAGGAAAACAAGGAAGGGATATCGAAATTCTTTCCAGTTACTGTTGATAGATGACGGGTGTATGTGAACTTCTCTTCTTCCATCATACCAGATTGGATGACCTTTACTTGTCAGACCAGCATACTGTTTAAGGTTACCAAGAGCTACTCCAGCAATGCCTTTCTCAGTGGCAGCAACGTTTGGGTATAAACCTGCACATAATATTGCCTGCAACATGTGGCGCCGTGTGAACTACTTGACTCTGATTTTAGGGAAAATGTACGTTCAATTTATGGAAATATACTGATTAAAAAAAAAAAAAAAAACAAAACGAAGCATGTTTTGCAGGCAATATAAGTTAGCATGGGCCCAAAATTCAACATTCACAAGACGTGCACACACATATAGCAGGCTGAACTTTACAATACAAATCAGGCTATAGAATGCTACATATAAAATTGAAGTTCATGAAAGATTGTCCAATAATTTGCTTTTGAAGTATCTCATAGTTGAGACACTTTTTTTTTTTTTGTTTTTTTATTTTGGAGGAGTATACTTGACATGGTTTAACATAAAACGAGGCAGAATGACGCATGTTACCTCAGAAAAGGGAAAGGGATCCAAGATGAAATAAATAGCTCGACAAGATCGCATAGTTTACCTTCACTATAGAGGAATGATATGAATACATATTGAATGGCTGTGATGCATCAGAAAGCCAAATGTCAAGATTCTCCCTCTTTCGTCCACCAACCTGAAACACGGTTTTGACCATTTGACCAATATAGGATAAATCATATTAAGGCTTTTGGTACAACAGTCCTACGGGATTTAAAATATAAGGGAAAACATTACGAAAAGATAAAAGAGAAAAACTAGACCTGGAAGCTTTTTGGTAAACTGATGAGCCCAATATCTGCCAGTAAGGTTCCAAACTGTATCCTCATGTCTCTGACAAATTATGCATGGAATCAGAAAACTACATGCTGGGACCAGGAGAAAAATAGAAATTACAAACTTTCTTAATCCAGAAATTCCGTCCCCTCTCTTAGAGATTCCCAAATTTGAAACTGGAGCCGTTTCTAAACCCTACACTATCTTCAGTTGTATTTGGTTTTTTCCCTTGTATCTAGTAAAATAATTAGTAACTAATACCAGACACTGCAAGCATTTCCAAGCATGTTATCCTGTTTCAACTAATGGTCAGAGAAAAGAAACTGCACCTTATCATATACATAACCGAATTGCTTAAAAAATATGAACTGCAAAAATTTTGTGCAGCTTTAACCCCTCTCTGCAAACATCAGGACTTCCCTGTGTTAGTAAACATTCTGCTTCAAAATACACACATGCAAAAGGTTATGCTGATCAATGGAAATGGTATGCAAGCATGAAATCAAGAATGATCTGTGTTTTGAGGGGCAAATTTTTCTTCCTATGGTTAGCACCACAAGCGACAACCTGGGTTGTATGAGGAAGATAATTAACAAATCTATTGAATATAATAGATTTGTCATAATATGACTGAAAAAGAGTGATCCTTTCCCCGGGAATCAAATAGTAAATCCTGTAATGCAAAAGCATCTATTGAACATCGTAAATACAAGTAAAGAAGATATCGATCAACCTCACGCAGAATTTTTTCCCACTTCATGTATGCAATCATCATTAACAGATGGTCAGATTGCCTGTCAACATCGTATGAATCGCTAGGACCATCCAGTTTATCAGTCAGAAGTGCCAACTTGGCCCTTTCAACATTTTGTTTCTGGAAATAAGCAAAGAGGGAAACAGATCCACAATGCAAAGTTAGCAATTTATTTTAGAAGAAGAAACAAACATCTTTTCTACAGAATTGCAAGAGTAACCTCATCTTTTGGATAGACAAATGGAGATTTGTAGCTCAAAAATGCTGAAATCGAGAGAATGGGCGATAAGCAACCAAATATTCCACCGTATATCATCATCTGTCGTTTCAAAGGATCACAACATAAATTTTGGTCCAAAAAGAATTCACCAGTATCATTTTTTACGACCAATCCTTGAACCCAGCACCACCCCCTTGGTATTGATTCCCAGTTAAAATGAATGAATGCAAAATTTACATATATACCCTTGATAAGCCCACATGTTATAACCCAGTGATTAGAATTCTGTAAAAGGACCTTGTTTTTTCTTTTATTTGAGGACGTCTCATCCTCTTTTATCCTTGTAATTGATTATTTTATCAATGAAAAGGGGTTTTTCTTATTTCAAAAAAAAAAAAAAATGTGTAAAAGGATATTTTAGCAATTATATTGATAAGATATTTCTAAGTTTAGTAAATACTAAAAGGGACTTAAATTGTTTCCCGTTCGACCTTCCATAGGTAAATAAACACTAAAAAGATAATCAATGAACCCCTTTCTTATTCCTTTACTTTCCTTCCCAAACATGTTACTTTTCCTTTACATTCCATTATGGTTTGATAAACATGCCCTTTATGTGCATGCAGTATAACAGAGAGAAATATAAGTGCCAACCTTTCCAATTAATACATCAACTGGAAGTTTTGCCAAATGATGTCCAAGAGGTGTCAAGAACTCATCTCCTTCTAGTGCACCAACCTACAAATGTCACCGGCACATGACATCGATGTCACTTTTATAACACTTTCAAATGTGTGAATAATAATGCATATAATACCTAGCAACATTTACACAGAATGGAGCTTTCAAGGAATATGCACTGAAAATAATTCCAAATTCCAATGCTACGGGTGTCTAGCAAACGTGCAAAAGATATTGTGCCTAATAAGAAGTATGATAACAAAATGAAAATATTTGGCAAACTTGTACAATCAGGCCATACATGATAAACCAACACATTCCAGTTCCGCAAAACAAGAAAATCAGCATTTTTTTTTTTTTATTATTACAATAGAACCAAAACAGTACGAACAAAAAATAATAACAGGTCAAAGAAGAAAAGAAAACACATTTGCCTTTTAGTCCTATATTCTAAGGACACTTGTAAAGCAAATATAAATTAACAGAAAATTACGAAACAGAACAAATAAGTTAGGTGAACAAAAAGTGACTATCATTCCACAAAACAAGCGTGCAACCATGAGTAGAATATCATGCAAATATCAAGAAATTTAATTCAGTTAGAATATCAAACAACAACAAAGAACTACCTCATACAAAACCGAAATTGCTGACGACATAGCCTCATCCCTGGGAGGTTCTAAAGCCTGTGACAAAAGGTTAGCAAAGAAAACCTGTAAGATAATAGTGTCAAATGAAACACTAGAAATTTGAAGACAGTAAAATTTTACCTTGGACAAAAACGGCTTTATTTGTCCCAAAGAGAGTAACTTAATTTGTAAACACAACTCAACTAATGGAGTTCGAAGCATCTCCGGAACCTTGATATAATTAGTAGTACATTAGAAACAATTGAAATGATAATAGAAACAACATCAAACACATCTTCTAAAATTAAAATTTTCCCACAAAGAACCTGAAAACGACGCATAAGTTTTTCAAAGCGATGACGTGTGTACAAGCAAAAGCAAATTCCAGGTTTTACACGTCCAGCTCTTCCTCGGCGTTGCCTAGCATTTGCTTGAGAAATCCAATCTTCAACCATGCTAGACAATTTCTGCAGTTAATAACACAATTAGAGCTAAGCTGGTTGGTCCAGATAGTGCGCACACTTCACAAACACTTCGCTCATTTTATTGATGGAGCCAAAAGATGAGCTTGGTAACAACCAAATCAGAGCAGTCACCCAAGCTAACTAGGAGGAAGTATTCAGCAGCTTAATGAATATAAAGTAGTCCACCTATGTTATTGGAGTGACATCTGTCAGCCCTAATATTCTCTTTAATGTTTATTGAAATCTTTTTAGTTTTTCCGAAGCGAGTTTTACCATCTTTCCTGTTCCTTATATGCAGAGGAGAAGCATATGCCATAAAAACTCAGAGGTTAAGTAGGGAACATCAACTGCAAAGCCACAATTGTGTAGGCAACTAGTGCTTCTCAAGTTATGAGCTAGAAAAAATGTTCACTCTCCAGCACTAGAAACTGTTGATTCTCCCAATCTACGAAGATATTTCTCTAAGTCATGTGGGATTTAATGATGGTGAATTGGAAAGATATTTGTATGAGAAATGACACCTTTAACTGCATTATGACATGTTTAGGCATACTATTTAGTATTTAAGAACAATTTTGTTTCCTAAACAGATGGACAGCTCAAATTTCTTATCTACAATCACAGTTTTAGTCGTAGAGTTGGAAAGCACACACCTTCTGTGGATTATAACGGTTCTCTTTATGCTTTCCGCAGTCGATAACATACACCACATCATCTATTGTTAAACTGGTCTCTGCAATATTTGTGGCCACAATGACCTGAGACAGCAAATATTAAAAGAAAATGTAAAGCTACATGAATTCTGTGTTCAAACAAACGAGGGAATTCAAGCATTAAGTAGTAAATGAGTTATAACAGAGAAAATTAAATATGGAAACATCCAAGAATTAGCCACAGCAAGTAGTAAAACTTGCCTTTCGTATGTTCTCAGGCGGCCTTAAGAACACCTTCTTTTGATCAATTGATGCAATTGATGAATGCAATGGAAGAATCCAATCAGAAGATGGTCCCCCAAATCGGTAAGAAGCAGCTAGCTTATCTACCAGCATATGAATTTCTGCCACTCCCTGTTATATGCAATTAATACACTTACTTAATCTTTCGTAAGATCTTTTAATTTATCATGTGAATCTTGTATATTTCCTGTTATTATCATTCGAGTACAGGGACTGAGGGGTGGGCTTACCGGCAAAAAGACAAGCATGGCACCCTCACTGCAAGTTTCATCAATGTGGCAGACCAAGTCTTCAAGAAGATCATAATCAATGACATCTTCATTCAATCTTTTCTGTACCAAAATCACATTTTCAGTATTTAAGAGCCAACTTGGAAATGCCAAAGTGAGTTTTTTATATGCCAAAAACTGCATATGTCAGAGGCACTTACCAAATTTTGTTGAGTTTGCTCACTATAAGATTGGTAATTCTCTGGAACATAATTTGGGTTAACATATTCTTCAGAGAGCAGAGAATCATCACCCCAAGCAGATAAAACAAGATTTTTCTTCCCCCTTCGGTTGTTTACAGGACCACCCTGTGATTTCATAGTCCAAGAATTCAAAACTCAAAGGACAAAATAAATTCATATAACCCAAACAAAAATTCGATATAATCAGAAAAGTTGGTGTACATCCAATAACAAGAGATGACAAGATAAATAAACGAATTAGTTGTGAATTCTGAACCAAACATGAAACAGCGTCCACCCAACAACCATAAGGCCTGGTAGTTATAATTTCAACAGAAACCTTGAAAAGAGAGTATATATCTGAAGCTCACTTTCACTTTCAAAAAAAAGCTACAATATTTTCTTGCCTCCAATGCTAGAAAACTTATTAATTGACAGCAAACAAAAATATAAGTGAAAGATACACAGAAATGGAAATCTAGGATCCCATTACTTTTTCTTTTGTAAATGTTTCATATCTTATAGAAGCTAGAGAATCTGAAGCCAGGCGGTAATTGATACTTTCGTATATGTCCTCCAGAAAGTAATTTGTCACAGGATGTGTTCTGCCTTGCGCAGTAATCACAGGGCAGTCACCAAAGTATCTTGAAAACAAATTTGAATCAACAGTTGCAGACCTGAACATTGAAACAGCACAATTGAAAAACTAACAAAGCATACACTGATAAAAGAGAGATTGAAATGCAATCAAAAAGCATACATAAGAATAACTTTCGGTTTTGGAGAGTTACGAGCTGATTGCTTCTCAATCAGATTCTTCAGAACAATAAGTAGAAAGTCACCCTGTTAGACCAAAAAAAGATAGAAATAATGTTCTCAATCAGAGGTTTTCCAAATGGTAGCTTCTTTTCATGTTCCTAAGTGGAATATATCAGAACGCAATAAAGGAACAGAGAAGAGTGGTCACAGTTGTGATTAATCAGAAGCCAATAAATAACCCAAATCTAAGCTATAGAAAGTACCATTAGTACGTTGCTATCAGGAGACAAAACCTCTCTTTCTACACACACACACTATCTCTCTCTGTCTCTCTCTCTCTATACATATATAATATATATATATGCACGTCTGTGTGGAGAGAGAGATCATTTATTCACGTGATTGACTTTGACTTTGAGTCGTACCAATCATTTTTTTGTTTTTTTTTACGACATTCATGATTGTATTCTCACAAAACCACTTAAAAGTTTACTCACTCACCAAAAGGGACCGTTCATGCACTTCATCAACAATGACATGGGTAATGCCAGTCAAGTTTTTGTCTCCCTGCAAATTGAACAAATTTAGTAACTTGAGATTCTTGTTGTTGGAGGAAGTGTTGACAAATAAATCCATGATGAGAAACTAGGAATAAAGACAATACTACACTTGACCAGGTAATTTACCATCAGCATGTGTAAGATATAAGTTACAGGACACAACAAAAGAACAAAATCAAAGAAGGGCTCACCGCAATTTTCCTCAAAAGAATGCCTGTTGTACAAAATAAAAGCTTTGTTTTTTCATTCCTGACATGATTAAAATAGACGAACAGAAAGATAAGCTCTATAGATCATTGGTAGAAAACAATAAAATGGCGCTATACATAAGCTTCATGGTGTCTGCTCATGTGATAGACTTTAGAATTATTAAATGCAAAAAACATATGAGCACCTTGCACTATCAAGGCGAACTTGATAACCAACCAAGGAACCATTTGAACCAGGTGAAGGTTCACAGCGCTCATCTGAAACCCTTTCAGCTACAGAAATGGCCTATAAGATAATGCAGCAAACCATAAAACGTAGTTCAGTAACTAGAAAAGTTGGCAGCCATTAAAGATATTATTGGTTCAATCCACTATGAATTTAAGCTTTGTTTTTTTACTCCATTTTTCACTTCCTACATACAGGACTAATAACATTTTTTTCTCCAACTTTTGGGCAAAGTTTTAAGCACTTTACAGTCCATACTTGTGATATATTTTCACGACGCAAGAATCATAGCTATTAAGGATGCCGTATACACTTAATTCTCTCTTTTCTTGTGAGAATGATATTTAGATTGTGGCATGAATCAATTTGAAGACACCGTGTAAAATCAAAGCAGAAAACAGGCAAGACAGAATCCATCTAAAAACCAACCTGATGGTGGTGAAATTAGATAAAGGCAATATAATAGGTGGTGTTTATATGATGATAGTTATGCCAGTACTTATCCAGAGACTCAGTTAGCGCACACGTGAATGAATGTGGTACCTTACGTTTAAGTATAGATAATCATGTACCCACCGCTATTCTCCTTGGTTGCGTGCATATAATATTACAGTGTCCACCATATCCCAATTCGATCATGTCATCCAAGATAAATTGTGGAACCTATATAACATTTCAGAGGTAGTGTTTAAATAAAAATGCAGGAATTACATTTTGAAATCAGTGTCAAGACTCTGAGGCTAGAAGAACGCCATTCGCACATCAAAGAAAATGAAATGTAATAGCTTTTCTGTGAACCAAAACATTTGAAAACGAATATTCACCTGAGTTGTCTTACCGGAACCTGTTTCCCCACAAACAACAAGGACATTATTCTCTTTCAATAGTTTCAATATATCACCTTTTAATTGAGCAATAGGAAGTGCAGCTCTAGTTTTTAACATGTCCTGAAACAAGGAATCTCAATGAGTAAAGACAATGCATCACATTTGTTATGAAAACAACGGATGTACAAAACAATAGGACTCATTACAGGAAAATACGGGTATTTAAACACTACAAACGTGCAGTATACTTGCATCAGTTCTACAGAAAATTTACTTAACCACGAACAATGAAAGTTAAACTATCATGTAAGGATTTTGATATCATGAAGGTGGAATGGTAAGCTTTTGGAGTTCCTTGTGAGAGAGAGGCAAATGATCTACACAGATTTTATCTGATGTCAAATATGCCACGTACTCGAATGCTTTTAACCAATAAGCTAAGTGCTATTTGACTTGAACCTATACTCCTAGTCCCACAATATAAGCCTAAAAATATCCAAGACTTGTTAACAGACTGACAAACTGGCTTTCTGAGAACCTCTGATTTTTTTTTTTTTTATTCAGAAAAAATTTATACCAACCTTGTACTTCTGCATGTTCATTTTGTTCTCCTGCTCTCGTCTCAGATTAGAGCTTTCCACTTCTTTGTGATAATGTACTCCTAAAGACAGCAATGAGAAGAACTAGGGCTAAAACAACTAAAAACAGTAATTCAAAAAAATTTATGTTCTTTTCTTCTTGTGAAACACAAATTCTTTGAGTTGCCCCTCAGTTAGTTTACCAACCTACAATCAAGTTTGCAAGAATTGCAGGTAACCATGTTCTCTCTTCTTTTATTTCAATCTTGTTGGCTGTTGATTATTTCGATTTGTAACAATAATTAAACTCAATTCAAACCAGCCGACCAGGGACACCTTAGCAATACAAAAAATGGTTCATGTCTTTTATCGCATACATAGATCTTATATTTAATCATTTATGGTAGGACCGCGTTCACAATCTTACACTTAGCGAATGAAAAATGTTAAGCTACCATTAACCGAATCCTACAAAGAGCTTAATAATTTGATCATTCTAATTTTCTGTGAAAATGAACGAATGTAGAAAGAACAGAGAAAGAATTGCATAATATGCAAGAGACAGAAACAAAGAACAACTAAATCAGTTGGGAATAAATATTTTTGTCTAAATGTACAATTAAAATAAATTCAGATACAACTTTTTGCTTTACAATGCACCCAAAAGAGGAAAGAAGGAACATACTTTCAACAACTGGATTGACACCAGAAATAGCTGAATTATTGTTTCTTCAATGACTGATTCTTGATTTTCATAGGAAATAGTATCTGTAACATCCGTAGGAACAGTTGATGCAGAACCATCAGCATTCAATAGTGAATCCACAAAACTTGCCCTTCGATCTTCCTCACTCTCTTCTATATTGATTGATGAGTCCCCTGAAAGAGATCCAATGTTATAGCAATTTTTATCCCCCAGAATGAGCACTAACTGTTTTCTTAGCAAATATATAACTATAAATGAAAAGGATGTCAAAATTAATAGACGACTTTACACCAGAATCATGTGAGGACACTAAACATGGCACATATTGTTTCTCACTCTAAATAAATAAATAAATAAATAAAAGATCGTATATTAGCAATTCAAAGTTTTCTGTGAATTAGGCTTATTCTGGATACTTGGCTTGAAATGCAAACTGAGTTACCTTCTTTCCACTGGACAACCAATGAAGCATATGGCTCTGTAAGTGTTAGGTGTATCGGGAGATCAGGAAACAGACGATAAAGAGCAAAAGCAGCCACTCTATTTTGTGCATCCTGGAACAAATACAGTTCATATAATAAGTCATCTTCCCAAATAAAAAATTGGCCATCTTTCTGTAGTTTATCTAAAACAAATAAGTGACCCAAAATCATGAGGAATGCCCCATTTTGTAAGTGAGTACAACAAAGAAGCACTGCAAATTCAACAGTACATAACCTAAAAAACGTGCCAACCATCAAATATATAATGAACGATATCCAAAACCAGAAATTAAATGCCATAACAACACATCTGCTAGGTGATTTAAGGCAAAAGGCAATACTCCAAAACTAATACATATAAAAATCAAGCTTTCAACGCAACTTTTTCGAGATTGCTTTTGTAAAGAATGAGAAAATGTCACTGTGGAAGACTAGAGAAAAGTAATTTACCTCAACAGACTCAAAAGTTTCATCCTCATCTGGAAGCTGAAGAGTGATCAACCCCCCAGCTTTTCTACTCTTACCCCTTCCACTTGCTTTACGCAATACACTGATGGTATAAGAGAAATTGTTTCCCTTTCCACGCACTTTGTTGAAGTTTGGGGCTTCCCACCCTGATCTTTGACATAACTGATGAAGAATAGCCTTAGGCATCTTTTGAGGATCACCCTGTCATTTTTAGACTTCTACTTAAATCACATAATTGTTTTCCAAAAAGATACAAAAATAGAATAAAATTAAATATTCTACCTTTTTCCAAATACCACTTAATTTCTCCAAATTTTTCTCACTCATCACTCTCATCTTCTCTTTCTTCTGCAATTTATAAACTTCAGAAGACAAATTTTCATCAAGTGGGCCATCTTCTGAGAAGAAGTTACCAAGCTCTACATCTCCAGTCCCTTCTACTCCAACAACCGTTTCCTGAACAGAAACATCTTTGAGAGTATATGTAACTGGAGAGTCTTTGGAAGTGCCAAACTCCACCCTATTTTCATCACTTGTTGATTCAACAACATGCAAAACAGATGTTGAATCACGTTCTACATCACAAAATGTCTCTGCTTCAGACAGCTTGTCGGGCATGGAACTAGCATTTATTGCATCAGAAGCAGCATATGAAGCTTGTTCATTCTCAAATTCTAATTCCAAGACACCAACTGATAATCCTGCAAAAAAAAAAAAAAAAAATCCAATACATGATAAGATACAGAAATTGACAAAACGTTGGCATGAAACATGAAAAACATCAAGACTAACCTAAAGCAGAACACTCCTGCTTAAGCTTGCGGATGGTGGTTCCTGCCTGTTCCTGACTTTTCTTGTCACCTTTTTCTTTTGCTTTCATAGCTTCCAGCCGTGCAGTACAATATTCTTTAGCAATCACATCATAGTTCCTTGGTTCAGATATCTATTTAGGTGGATAACATTGAATGGTAATTGAGTCATCTCTTTAATGGTGTCAAGTTAAAGTCCTTACCCAAAACATGAAATGGCAATCCAAGTTGGATCAAACAAATCCTCTAAGGAAGCTATGCTTAGAGAATGTTCTGTTACTTTTGACTTCAAATATGAAGTCAATAGATCTAAAAATCAGTAGACTCATTTAGTAATAATAATAGAAATTGAAATACCTTCTTGGTCAGACCTTCATCAAAATCATCTTCCCATGTTTTAGATTCATCCTGAAAATAATAGAGAACTATCTATAAGATTTTTACCACGCTAGCTACTTCACCAAAAATATATATGCACAAAAGGGGACATACATTTAGCCCACAAGGAGAATTGAACACCAACAGTAAATCTTACCAAAATAAATATGCACAAATGAGACATACATTTAATCCGCAATGATTTTTTTTTTTAACCAAAAAAGTTCATGAAAAGATACATGAATACAATAAAGAAGGTAAAAATGTCTTATCCAAACAAAAAAATAACAAAATAGCAAAATACCTAACTTAGCTAATGCCTTCTACTAATACCTCTTCCTGTTCTTCCACATATCGTTTGATCCAATCTGCCTGTGAAGGTTGATATAAGTCCAAACTTTCATCCTCCCCACGACCCTTTGATTTAATAGAAATGCCCAGTTCATCCTCACTGATCTTTGGAGAAGGGTCCACTGAAGGAGTCCAATCGTCTTGAGAAGTCAATAGAACACGAACGGAACCACCTATCATGGTACCATCAACAATAGCACAATAGTATAAGGAAAAATACTATTTATCTGCTATCACCATCAGTGATGCAATCACCACGGATGTGGCAGTGTGGGATCCAACATTCATACTTTTTGCCACAAGACTCGTCTGCTGCCACAAGTGCGTCGATTTGTCATCGGTGGTGATAAATAGCAGTGCTCTAATATAATATTAATACCAAACAATTTTCAGTTTACAAAAGCCATTCCTTTTAGCACAAGTATAGTTCTACCTCCGTCTATTTGCTGTGATGTTCCACTGGAAAACTTCAATGGAAGCTCATTACTAGGCAAATTCAAGCACAGCCAATCAAGAGATGCTTCAAACGTAGCACCTTCCTACTCAATACAACGAAATAATCAGTGAGAATTTGGAAAAAATTGCTTTGAAGATTGTAAAATCTGAAACAGCCTAGCTTAACGAGAGGAAGGAAACTGTAAATTATCCCTTGAAAATACATGAACCAATTAAGAGAACGAAAAATTGAAAACGGAGAGAATATGATTTGCAGTATCTGATCAAAATGCATCACTGCCCACGAGTTTTTCTTTTTCTCTCTCCATTTTCTCAGTGACCAAACAGAAAATGAAAGAGAACAAGAGCTTTTTCTTTTGAATTCCGTACATTCACTCAAAAACAGAAGAGAATCTGATCACGGAAACAAAAAGGAGTATAATTTGCAGTATCTGATCAAATTGCATCACTGCCGACGAGTTCTTCTTTTTCTTCTCTCTACATTTTCTCGGTGACCAAGCAGAAAATGAAGAAGTGCAAACAGTTAGAAAAGGTCACCTTGAGAGCGGAGAGAGCGAACTCGATTTGAGGATTAGTGAAGCCTTCGCAGGAGAGCTTCTCGTAGAGGATTTTGAGCTTCTTGGCCTTCTGAGCCTTCGAGAGCGACTCGTCCACCGGAGCCGCCGCTGACTGCGCCGTCCGGCCAGAGTTCAGGAGGAGCCTCCGGAGGCGGCTCTCGTTCTCCGCCGAAATCTGGAGCCTCGGACCGGACGATGACGACGACGTCGACATCGTTTTGGCGGTGCTTTTCTGCTTCTGCCGCTGCTGCTTCTTTTTCGGAGCCATTGTTCTGTTTCTTCTTTCTTCACATTGGTTCAGAGAAGGAAGAAAATGAACTTGACAACTAATAAACTATATGTCGTTTCCATGTCAATGGCATGTCGTTTTAGATAATACACGTACAGTTGCCGATAAGCGACATGCATTTTTTTAAACGACAAGTCGTTACATAGACACGTGCTTATTGACTACGACACCTTCAAATATGAACGACACATGCATGCAATTACGTGTCGCCTGATGAATAAGGAGTTTTTGACCACACAATTACAGAGTTAAATGTATATAATATTACCCTATAAAAAAAAAAAAAAAAAAACGAGATACCGAGGAATTATCAAAACATTGGTTAGGAATAAGTTCCAATGATAAAGAAATAAATAAATAGGAGATACTTCAAGAAATAATTTTAATAATAATCATGTATGAGAAATTCAATAATCCATGCGGACATCCTTTAAGAATTCTCTCAAACTGTGCATAACTTTCAATATCTTAAAAAAAAAAAAAAAAAATCAATGAATTTGTGTTTATTATGCTTTCACTGTGACAAAAGAAAGAGCAAACGTTTAAGAAAATTTAAGGAAGCCACAGAAAAAGGTCTCTGAAAGTCGATAAGTTGTAATCTGTATGTATTGTGAAACAAGCATATTGGTATTGTGTGTGATTTTAGTGAGTATGTTGTAATCTATATGTTAATAAGTGTTCACAACAATCTAATGTCACTTAAATCGACATCATGTTTCCATTCCTCTTTCAAATTTTATGTTAAAAGTATATAAGTTTACTAGTTGACTATCTTAAATTCTAAGTCTCCATACCGGCAACATTCTTCTTCACAAACGAATCAATTAACTTGTCGACGTTAGTTGGCTATTACGGATGATTAAAACAATATGCCGTTTTCTACAAAGACAGACGACTTAATTTATTTTTTTCAGTCTCCATTAACCATGAAATTTTCGAGTCACTTTGTGTCAACAACATGCCGTTTAGTTTTAAAACGAGAAATAAATTGAGTTAAGAGTATGTAGTTTTAAAACCAATAAACGACATTTGTTATATTCATAACTATAAATATCGTTTAAAACGTCGTTTTCTACTATTTACATGTTGCTTGTACGTCAGTAAACGGCATGTCATATTTTTCACTCTTACACCAAACACATCCTGGACCCAATTCATTTTCCCAAAAGGAGACAAACATAATACATTACTACATAAGAGTGGGTAACTAGTCATCCTCAAACACCCACATAAACTGACCTGCTTAACCTTGAAACAACAGTCTCCAACACCTACTTTCCCTTTCAAGCTGATCTCCTCTTATTCCTCAAAAACAGTTTTGAAGTAAAAGCAAAGAAATTAAAATCCAAAAAACCTATAACCTACCATCAGATAACATTTATCACACCACTCTCTCTGTCCTTCTTCATCTCAAGCAAAAACTCGCAAACCGCACACACCAAGAAAAACACACCATGGAAACCCCACAACATGACTTCCACTCCTCCGTGGACACGTCCCGCCCCTTCTGCTCCGTCAAAGAAGCCGTCGCCATCTTCGGCGAGCGGATTCTCGTCGGCGAGATATACTCCTCCTCCTCCTTCTCCTCTCCCAAGCCGCACAATGATCACGTCAACGTCCACAACATTTCCCCTATGCAAGAAACGACACTGCCACTCCAAAACGACAGCAACGATGATCACGTCAGCGACTCCTACAACGTTTCCCCCAAGAAAGAAACGACACCAAAATTCCAAAACGACAACGAAGATATTGTGGACACTCTGAAGAGAGTGGAGGCCGAGCTTGAGAAGACCAAGGCGGAGCTGAGGCTGCTGAGGGAGAGGGAGCAGGAGACCCAGGTGGCGATGGCGTCGCTCAACGCTGAGCTCCACAAGAACATGTCGAGGCTGGCGGCGGCCGAGGCGGAGGCGGCGGCGGCGGCTGCGGCGTCGGGTGATGGTGGTAGAAATATTGTTGAGAGAGCCCAAGACGAGAGGTGGAGGAGGGAGTTGAAAAAGAGGATGGAAAAGAACACCACATTGGCTCAGATACTAAGCCTTGGACTTGGCGAGAAGGACATGATGATGAAGAAGAAGAAGCCTATTGTTCCTCTTGTTGGAGATTTATTTTCCAGGAAAAAAGTGTCCACCATTCGTACTATATCAAAGTACAGTTAATTATTTGTTCTTGTAAGAAGATAAATTGTGTGTCCATTTATGTGCTTTTTGTATAAATATTATTTGCATGTCCCGTATTTTTAGTTTAATTTTTTCATCTTTGAACTCCCCTACCCAAGAGCAATTAATTTTCTGAGACGTGAATATGGTATGTATTTCTTGTTAATTTTCTTCTTCTTTTTTTTTTTTTTTTTTTTTAAGTGGAATGAGCTTTGTTTAAATGTATTTGTAGGTGTTTCAATGATTCTGTTGTATAATCTTTCGCGTATCAGAAGAGTGTCTTTTCTTTTTCATTTTTCAATAAATTTTTTCTCCGCCTAAATTTGTTAAGAAATAACGGGAGAGATTTCTTTCCTTTGTTTTTTGTTTTTTGTTTTTTTTTTATCTTAGAACCGATCTTATCGCAGTTAACCACACCTTTTTTTTTTTTTTTTTTTTTTTTTTTTGTAACAGGATGCAAGCTTAGTGTAACCACATTTTTTATGTAAATTGTTTATTACTATTTAATTTGGTAAATATCCTATTTACTGTAATTTCCTTTAATGTGGAGGATCGACTTTTTGGGCCAGTGCTACTTGGGCCACACGAGTTGGACGAAGGCCCAATTTTAAAATAGGGCCCACACCAGAATTTGTTCAGACCGTGGAAAAAAATCTTTCAAGAATCGACGGCGCAAATGAAAGAAGATACCCGGACACACACCGAGAGAGAGAGAGAGAGAGAGTTCATTTTCCTTTTTGTCTTGATCTGGTCGTCGGTCATGTTGAGCCTTTTGTTCTCCCGTTTGGTTGCAGAGAAAATCAAAGGAAAAAAAAAATATTATTGTTTTTCTTTCTCATATTGTTCATCCCATACATACAAAGAACATTTTTTTTTTCGTTAATCTCGATCAGAGATGCAAGCCGTGGTGCTGAATTCACGGCCATACTGCTTAGCCCGACAAACCCTTCAGCCACCATCGCCCTCCAAGGTTTGCCCTAATTTCTCTCAAAAGATTTCATCTTGTTCAATTTTTTTTCAAAATTTTGATCGGTTTTTGTCGTTAATTAATTGAGAATCGTGGGAAATATTTGGGCTGCAGAATAGGAGTTCTTTAGCAAGCACTCATGCTTCGTTTAGAAGAGGGCATGTTCCAATACGCCGTCGTTTCCTTCCTATTCGTTTGCCTTCCGCTTCACGAGGATTAGGTTGGTTTGTTTTTCTTTGCCTTTTTCTTTTTTAAATTGTTTGATTGGTTTGTGATTAAAATTTTGATTGGTTTAGTTGGGAAATCGATGTTTTAGCTGGTTTGGCCATCAAAATGAATTTTTATTTTTATATTTTTGTTAATTTTTTGGTTTCTGCATGAAATTTCTGCAAAGGGATTGATTTACATATATAAATATATTGTTGGTTTAAGTCGAAGAATTTACCTCTTTTCTTGTATTTGTTTGTCTAAATTTCAGGATAGCAGAAGTTTGAGATTTTTCCTCTGATCAGATAATTACATTTATACCCAAGAAATTTGCTCAGCTAGTTTCTAAATTCAATAGGTTAGAAGATTGGACCAATGTAATTTCTCAGCTAGTTTCCAAAGTCAATTTCAAACATGGGATTTGTTATCAAACTTTAGTCTTTGACTACTTGTGATGTAGCCATGTAGAACATAGGGACTAATTTGTTAGACTGGGGTTTATTTATCATGCCATCTAGTCTTCGGATTCTTGAGCATTAGCTAATGGTTTTGTGGTTAGGGGATGTTAGGTGGGTTGTTAGGATAGGCGGGTTTTGATCTTTTAAAAGTCTATAGAAGGGTATTCATGATGAAATTTTCCTGATGTTTATTCGGTAATTCTCTCTCCAATCTAGCTTAGGAACTCCTAGAGCACCAACTTGATTCATAGTTTCTTGTAGATGGATCATTCTAATATATATTTTTTCTAGAGCTTCGTCTTTTGATTCAGAGGGGAAATAAGCTTCGTCTAAAACATTTCCCTCTTTAATTTAAAATTTTATTCTTTTTATCAGTATTTACATCTGTGAATTCAGTGGGGAAATCAGTGGAGACTGGACAATATCTTTTCTTACCCTCTTTCTGTACTCTCCATTGATTTCCGATAATGTGCAGTTGTAAATGCTGTTGCCACTCCAAATCCAGCGCTGGAGTTGCCACTAACTGCAGAGAACGTCGAAAGTGTCTTAGATGAAGTCCGACCATATCTCATTGCAGATGGTGGGAATGTGGCATTACATGAAATTGATGGAAATGTGGTGCGATTGAAGCTGCAGGGAGCTTGTGGCTCATGTCCAAGTTCCGTTATGACGATGAAAATGGGCATTGAGCGTCGTTTAATGGAAAAGATCCCTGAAATAGTTGCAGTGGAACCAATTGCAGATGAAGAAACAGGATTGGAGTTGAATGAAGAAAATGTAGAGAAGGTAATTTCTCATATCTAGTAATGGCTTCCTGTCATGCAGTTGAAAATTAAGAAAGCTTGCCGCGCTTGCTAGTACACCCTTCCTATGGAAAGTTAATGCCTAGATTAAGAATTTCAATGTTTCACTCAGAATAGAGCTCCTTGGAAAAATCTTCCGTGTATCTATCAGTGCGGATGATTTTGTTAGATGTATATTGGAGATCTATTAATGCCATGTATCTATTGGAGATCTATGTTCATCTTTTCTCTTCTGTTTTTGATGTGCAATTTTGGTTTCTGATGCATGATTACTTGCCATTTTTAAGGTACTTGAAGAAATAAGGCCCTACCTAGTTGGGGCAGCCGGTGGATCTCTTGAACTTGTGGCAATTGAGGAGCCAATAGTAAAAGTTCGGATCACGGGTCCGGCAGCAGGGGTAATGACTGTTAGGGTTGCCGTTACTCAGAAACTAAGGGAGAAAATTCCGGCCATCGCGGCTGTTCAGCTTCTGTCTTAGGTCATTTGTTCCATTTTTTGGTCAAAAAGTTGGGATAAAAATTTAATGTATAAGCTCTGTAAGCCCTTTACCAATAAAGGTGTTCAATATGTACAGTTTCGTGCTTAATTCAATATTGTTATTTGAGAATATGATTATGGGCCTTTACAAGTGTGTGTGTGTGTGTGTGTGTGTGTGTGGTGTGTGTGTGTTTTTTTTTTTAATTTAATTTAACTAACGCTACAGAAAACTTAGATGTGATTGTTCTCTTTCATATTGAAACGACAACAAACCGATTGAGATGACAAAAACAATGACACTTTGATGAACGACAACAAACCGATAAGATGAAACCGAACCACAAAGGTGTCTTGAGAGGCATGTTTACAAACGACATTACGGACAGAGACTAAAAATTTCTAGAGAAAAATAATTAGATAAAAACTATAGATATGTAAAAACGAGAACAAATTCATTGAAAATGACACCATTATCTGAAGCCAAATGAATTTTAGCAGGAAAATTTTATAACGACAAAGGTTTTTTGTAACGGTGATCAAGTAAAAGCAATAATTACATTAAAACGGCATGACAGTGAGACGCTCCCAAGGCAAAGAAATAGAGAAATCAAAGTTACGATAAGAAACGCCATCATAATGAAAACTTTGTTTATATTTCCTTTTTCCGAACGCTTGAATTTATGGTGTTGTTCACCCAAAGAGACGACACATCAAATGTCGTCTTGAAGTCCATTGTTGTTTATGATTAAGAGCTACGTCTCGCTTTTAAATGAATTGTCAAACGACAATGCATCACGAAGCTCAAAAAAAATAATAATAATAACAAAATAAAAAATAAAAAACAACTACAACATCCACGTTTGTTATGAGTTAAATTTAAAAATCAATGGCATATCAACTGTTGCAATCAAAGTCTAATTACAATTTCACATCCATTTTCACCGTAAACTTTAGAGTTCGATCCCCATTCCAATTTAAAAAAGAAATAGAAAGAAGCGGGAAAAAAAAAAAAAAAAAAAAAAAAAAAAAAACTCACATTCATGTCAAATTTGTTAAACGATATGACAGGAGCTTCAAAATTCAAACTATAAAGATTCACCCTATAAAAATTCAATCTACAAAGCATCACAAAACTCTAGTACTTGATCTTAAAAATAAAAAATAACAACACCATATAAATTTGAATACTTCTATTGGCTTTGAGTTAAATTAAAAATCTAAGCCTTTGTTTGATAGAGTGGAAAAGGGAGAGGAAGGAAATTAGAGAAGTGATTTTGGAGAGGAAAATTGAATTCTGGTTGTTTGGAAGAAAGGAAAATTGGAAGGAAAAGAAATTGAAAATTCATGGGCTCCACTATTTTTTAATCCTTCCAACTTTGGGAAGAAAAATGAATGAAAAACTTTTGACAAAGCAAATATAGATAAAATAACTATTTTGACATTAATCTATAATCATCTTTGAACTTGTATGAGGTTGTTTTTGTAAACATGCATTTGATTAGATATTTTCTTTCTTGTTTTCTTTCTCTTCTACTAAACAACATGAAGGAAAATATTCATTCTTTCCATCACCTAGAGATTTTACTCTTCATTCCTTTCTATTTTCCATCCCTCCCACCAAACATAGCATAAGGGCAGAAAGTTGGCCACACATAATATTGCTGCAGAAGTTTGGTGTAACTTATAAGCATTGTCGTTTAAATGCTGCTGTCGTTTGTTTGAGCTGGTGGTTGCCGTAGATGGTGTCGTAACTTCCATTAGAAAAGGACCTAGTTTTGTTTCGTCCTACTTGTAGCAAGTGACAGCGACGACACATATTTTTCCTTGTCTTGCAGATTGGAGACCAATTTCTCCTGTCGTTTTTAGGATGTTAGGTTTTTTTTTTTTTTTTTGGTAAGCTTGGATGTGGAAGTCCTTCAAGGGGCTTTCATAAATTAGAAGCAACAGTGGGCCATAATCTTCTAACATGAATAATTATTGCTGAGAACATTGAGGAACATCCTCGTAAGTGTGTTTGTTTTGTGCCCCTTTTAATGATTGTTTGGATTCTCGACCCTCCATACTTATCTATTTAAAAGTGAAAAAAACTGAAACTAATTTAATTTAAATATTCAAATAATACATAAATGTGCTTTTCGAAAGACAATCCTATAAATCATCCAAAATTGCTAATTTATAGCATTTTCATTCTTTGATCTAGTGCACACAACAAAACCAGATTCTAAGAAGACAGTGTGCCTCATCAACCAAAACACTTGATCATAGTGGAAAACATCTTTTATATAAAGGAAGAAAACCAAATTTACAATCAAGAGAACACCAAAGAGCAATGTTGTGAATCCTGAAATTCAGATTTATTTCTACCAATACAATATTTATCCTAGCAATAGAGAGAGAGAGAGAGAGAGCAGCAGCAGCATCAATGTCGACACCTAAATTAATGTCGTAAGTTAACTCTAGCGAGCTTGTATGACAATGCTCGGTATGCTTGTAAAAGGGCAGCATCAACGTCGTCTCCGATATGAATTTTGCGTTCCAAATTTGTGTCCTCAATCTGAACCTCCTTCAAGTTATGTTCATGCTGGCAGAACCTCCTCACAGTCCTATCCCATCTGCATACGTCCTCGTCCTACACGGAAATGAAACAAGATGTCACAGAACAACTATCAATACTATGACGAATTATTTCGGTCTAGTAAACTTTGACAAGAATTAAATTGAACGAAAAATTTGTAGCTAGTACATTAATTAAAATTGGTCTCGTGAGATGATGATGATGATGCTATATAAATAGCAGGACAAGAGGGCCTTGTCCAGCCATGAAATAAACATTCTATCGCATCTTCGGAGCTCGACGATGATTTCTTAATAATAAACTCTGAGTCCTGATTTAGATACTCAAGGTTGTTATCATATTGTATAATATTAAATAACTGAAATCCTCATGGAAGATTAAGATATTCTGCAATAAAACCAGAAAGGCAGAATTATGTAAGTATATAAGAGAAGTCATATATAGTGATGTTAAGGTCAGAAATCAATGCAATAAAAACATCAAATAACAAAACACTAACAATTATAATATATAACAAAATATGTACCTGCAGTGTTTTTCTGTAGAGAATAGTCATGCTCATATCTTTAATATGATTGGTTTCGGCAAATCATTCCTTGAATGAGCTCAGCCAAAGAGCATTATCAGGTTGTTTTGCACGGCAAGAAGAGACACCCTTGCGATAGATTTTTTTATTCGGGCAGAGAATAGAAAGGATACTTATTATTCATGAACATCACCGAACGCAAGTTTGGAGCATCAATTACCGTTTCGTGGTCGAAGCTTTCACAATTTCGGATGACTAATTTCCTTAGGCTTGGCTTAGAAATCCTTAAAGCTTCCTTATTAGGATCATAAAGGTTGCAAAGATACAAAATCTCAAGGCAAACAAACCTAGAAACCATAGTTTGAAGCCAATACTTATCGTCGGTTAGCAATTTGATCCTGCAGGCCAGTTTTAGTTCTTTCAAACTCTCCTCACAAGCTGCTAACTTAATCTCACATTGTCTGCTGATCATTAATCCAAGGTTGGTAGAAAACGAGAAATCTCGGAGATTTGGCGCTTGTATGTCAACCCTATTGAGAGAGCGACAATTATTGACCGAAATGCTTGTGATCCTAACTAGACCTGACACCTCAAGTCCTCGTAGCCCAACACATGCATCGAGAATCAAGCTCTTGAGGAAAGGAGAGCCAGAGAGGAATGTTTTGTCGACAATGTCTGAAGTTAATGCTGTTCTTATCAAGCTGAGATTTTGGAGGCTCGGAAACTTGATCTTTTCGGAAATGTCCTCATCAACCAGCTTGCATTTATACAAATTCAATGTGGTTAATGTGTTCGAAGCACGCAGGTTAAGAGGGAAGCTGACGCCGCCCTTTTGGTAACAAATTTCACCCGAGATGACTAGTTGTTTGAGGTTGTTACCCGCGACAAGTGCAAAGTCTATCCACTGCTTCATCGAAGCCAATATTCGACGGTCATGGTCCAACACGACCGTATTCCGTGAGCCCTTCTACTCCAAGACCTTGTTGAATGTACCTTTCCAAGGCTTTCCTAGTGAATTCCAGGAACTTGTCTGTATCACCCTTGAATTTCTTTAAATCTACATCGACCATGGAGCGCGAATCCCATGCGCTTTTCCATGACTTTCAAAGGACGCCTGTGCAAGCTGCTTCCGTTGTCGGAAGCAAATTTAGTATGCGATGAACAAGGTGTTGTGGCAATTGTGAGAACATATCCATGGTGATTTCTATCATAAAACCCGAATCTTAGAAAATAATAATAATAATAATAAAATAATAATTATATTATATATTAATTATATATTATTATATATAATAATAATAATAATAATAATAATAATAATAATAAACATACACATATTTGAATACTCCCTTTGTCTGCGAATTAAATTTAAAAATCAAGGGCAGAAAGACGTTGGCCATACATAATTGATAATTGACAGAAATTTGTTCGTGTCAAAACATTTTACAATGTGTTATTTTGCAACATAACTTTGGTGTTGTTTTAATCATTATTGTTTGTTTAAGCCGGTGGTCGTCATAGATGATGTCATAACTTTCCATTTAAACAGGATGTAGGTTTTTTTTTTTTTTAAACTCAAGATGGGGGTAATTTGAACTCTAGACTTGTGATGGAGTTGGATGTGATGTTATAGTTAAGCTCCCAAAGTTTTAGTAGTTTTGATTGTTCGTACTTGTCGCAAGTTGCCGCAACACAAAGTTTTCCCGTCATTTGCATATTGGAGACCAATTACTTTTGTCGTTTTTGGGGATGTTATTATTATTGTTATTATTATTATTATTATTATTATTATTATTTTCATTTAACATTATTACTACAATTTTCGGCATTTTAATTCTTTGATCGAATAAGAGAAACTTCATTCACAAGGTAATCTAAGGGACACAAGAAAACCAGATTCTAAGACGACAGTGTGCGTCATCAACCAAACACTTGATAGGCGAAAACACATAATTAAAGTAGCAAACTTATTTCTAACGAGAGAGAGAGAGAGAGAGAAAGAGAGAGAGATTTGGCTACAGTTTTGACCAAAAATTTGTTATCGGCGCCTTTTTGTTGTACTGCAAGGTAATTCTAGTAAACTTGTATGAAAATGTTTGATATGCTTGTAAAAGAGCAGCATCAATGTTGTACCTAATCTTAATGTCTTGTTCCCAATCTATCTTCTCACTTTGCATGTCCTTCAAGTTATTTCCCTTAGGTTGGCACCTGACCGTCCTTTTCCATCTACATAAGTTCTACTCCTGTAATCAAGGGGAAATAATTCTGCCAAAAAAACCATCAATACTATGATAAAATTAAATCCGTGTCAGTGTAGTAAACATGGAGAAAAATTAAATTTAAAAAAAAAATTTGTAACAATTACTTTAATAAAGTCGGTGTTTTGAGATGATGATGATGATGATGATGATGCTATATAAATTGCATCCCAATTGAGCCATATGCGACCATTGAATAAACGCTCTACCAAATCTTCACAGCTCAACAATCACTTCTCAATAACAAATTCTAAGTTATGATTTTGACACTCAAGGTTATCTACCATATTGCACAACATTAAATAACTGAATTCCTCATGGAAGATCAACATATTCTGCAATAAAACCAAGAATATAAGAGAATTCGAAATTATATATGTAGTATCGTTAAGATCAGAAAATACTACAAGAAAAACAGCAAACTAAAAGAAAATAATAATAATAATAAGAAGCAAGTCTAATAAAAGATACACCAGCAGTTTTTTCCTGCATAGAATAATCATACTCATGTCTTTAATATGATTGGTTTCGGCAAATAATTCCTTCAAATATTTGTGCAGCAAAAGAGCATTGACAGGTTGTTCTGCAAGGCGAGAAGAGAAACGCACTCGTGATAGATTTTTTTATTTTGGCAGAGAGTAGACAGGATACTTATTATTCATGGAAACAACCGAATGCAAGTTTGGAGCATTAATTATGGTGTTCTTGTCAAAACCTATACAATTTCTGATGACTAATTAATTCACTCAGGCTTGGGCTAGAAATCTCAATAGCTTCCCCAATAATAAGATTGCAAAGGGCGTTAAGATACAAAACCTCAAGCGAAACAAACCTAGAAACCATAGTTTGAAGCCAGTACTTATCGTAGGTTGGCCATTGACTTTGGCTAGTTTTAGTTCTTTCAAACTCTCGTCACAAGCGCCTAGCTTAATCTTACAACTCCTAAATGTTGAACGGCTAGAAATCGAGAAATCTCGGAGATTCGGTGCTTGTATATCAAACTTTTTGAGAGAGCTACAGTTACTGACTGTAATGCTTGTGATCCTAAATAGACCTGAAACCTCGAGACTTCGCAGCCCATCACATTTATGGAGAATCAAGCTCTTGAGGAAAGGAGAGCCAGAGAGGAATGTTTTGTGGATAATCTCTGGATTTAATCGCGTATACTTCACGGTGAGATTTTGGAGGCTCGGAAACTTGATGCTTTCAGAAGTATCCTCAAGCTTGCATTTATACAAATTCAATGTGGTCAGTGTGTATGAAGTGCGCAAGTCAAGAGGGAAGCCGTAGCGCCCGACGCCTCTCTTTCGGCAGCAAAAAGCACCCTTGATTACTAGTTGTTTGAGGTTGTTTCCAGTGGAAACTGCAAAGTTGATCCACTGATTCATCGAATCGAAAATTTGATTGTCGTTGTCTACCACAAACGCGTTCCAGGAAATAGTCAAATCTTCAACTCCAAGCCCTTGTTGAATGTACCTTTCCAAGACTTTCCTAGTGAATTCCAGGGATTGTTGTTGGCGTGAGCTGTCAAATAGATTGATTTGGAGTGATTATAGGGAAGTTACCTTAGTTGTATATTACTAACCCCTGTTTTAGGGGTCAACGTTGATATTAGCCTTAGATAGAAACTAGCCTAATTGGTTTCAGGAAATCATCTCTGTATACTGGTATATATGTTTGTATTCTGTGAAGTAATAGATGAAAAAATAGAATTCTCAATTCTCTCTCTAATTTGTCATGGTATCAGAGAAATGGTTCTAGGACTCTTTAGGATTTCTACTGCCTTCTACCCTTGACCAGAGAACCCAGAACAAACCTGAAACCATGGTGGAACCGACAGAATTGGTGGAGCGCAAGGAACATGTCGAAAACTCCACTGCTGCCATCCTAGAGAACCTAACGACCAGAATGACACAAGTTTTGACAGAGAACCAGACCCAGACCCAAGTGACAACCTACGATACTTCCACTGCATAGATCGGCATCAAGCTAGATGGATCCAACTATGCCTTATGGTCCCAAGTTGTTGAGATGTACATCTCAGGCAAAGACAAATTGGGATATATCAATGGAGAGTTTCTAGAACCTGGACCAACGGACCCAACCTTCAGAAAATGGAGAACAGAGAATGCTATCGTAAAGGGATAGTTGATCAATTCCATGGACCCATCACTGATCAGCAACTTCATTCGTTTCCCAACAGCAAAATCGGTATCGGACTCGATTGCTATGACTTATTTCGATGGAACCGATACATCTCAAGTATTCAACTTAAAGAAACATGTGGCGAGAATGAGACAAGCAGGGGGATCCATTGAACAATATTACAATGGTCTTCAAGGCTTGTGGAGAGAAATTGATTTTCGCCGTCCAATCCGATGAAGTGTGTTGATGATATACAGAGATATAATTCAATCCTACAGGAAGATAGAGTCTACATCTTTCTTGATGGATTAGATGATCGGCTGGATAAGATTCGGAACAACGTACTTCAGATACGCCCATTCCCCACAGTCGAACAAGCCTATGCTCATGTTCGAAGGGAAGACATCAGGCAAGCAGTAATGCTAGCGGGCACGGATCCTACGACAGGGGTCGCCATGGCCTCTAAAGGAATCAAGACAGGGAACCAACAGCCACGTATGCTTCAGATGACCAAAATTGAAACTTCGTCTGCGGATGCCGGAAAGCCAAATGCAACCACGAAGAATAAGGGACAAACGGAAGGAGGAGGTTGTAGTCATTGTGGAAATATGAAACATACTCGTGAAACCTGCTTTAAGCTACACGGGTATCCGAAGTGGTGGAATGAACTCAAGGCACGAAAGCAAAGAGAGGCTAGTGGCTCGGGACGGGCTGCTTTGGTAAATGCAGAACCTCAGTTGTCTCTCGTTCCTCTAGTTGAACCTAAGAATGAATCATCCTTTGATAGTGATCAAGGTAACAGTGGCAATGCTCTACTTTTTCTAATCAAGATGATTATAGTGGTTGGGTAGTAGACTTGGGAGCAACGGACCACATGACATTTTGTTCGGCGGACTTTGTCAAGGTTACACGACCAAGACGGACCAATATTGCTAACGCAATGGATTACGTATCCAGTTACAGGGGCTGGAACAGTAACTCTATCACCCTCCCTCACTTTATCCAATACTTTACTAGTTCCGTCTCTTTCAAATAAATTAATGTCTGTAGGTCAAGTTACTAAAGAATTAAATTCCGTTACTCTAATGTATCCTACTTTTTGTCTTCTTCAGGATATTCTCACCAAAGAGATCATTGGGCGTGGTACTAAGAGAGGGGGGTTGTACTACATGGATGATTTCACTTCTGGTCGAGCAAATAATGTGAGACACATGACCAGCGTCAAGGAGAAACAGATTTGGCTATGGCATCGTCGGTTGGGTCACCCATCATTTAGCTACATGAAACATTTGCTTCCTAATTTATTTTCCAATTTACATGATTTGGATTTTAAATGTGAAACTTGTATTTTAGCGAAAAGCCATCGTGCACTTTTTCCAATTAGTTTGAATAAAAGCGAAGTTCCTTTTGCCTTAATTCACTCTGATGTTTGGGGTCCTTCTCCAATTACCACTACTTCTGGAAATCGTTGGTTTGTGACTTTCATAGATGATTGTACTCGAATGACTTGGTTGTATTTGTTGAAACATAAGGATGAGGTTTTTGGAGTTTTTCAGGCATTCCATGCTATGATTCAGGCCCAATTTTCAGCCAAAGCTCAAATTCTTCGATCCGACAATGGTGGAGAATATGTCAATCAAGAATTTCAAGCTTATTTTCAAATGTCATGAAACTTCTTGTACACAAACACCACAGCAGAAAGGCGTGGCAGAACGGAAAAATCACATATCTCGTCCTTGTTGATTGGACGAATGTGCCAAGTAGATATTGGGATGATGCTGTTTGTACAGCAGTACACTTATTGAATCAGATGCCTTCTAAGGTGTTGGATTTCAAGACTCCATTACAAGCTTTGCTAACCATGTGACCCTGCCTTCTATGTTGTTGATTCCACCGCGCATATTTGGCTGTGTTGCTTTTGTTCATCTCCATAAAAATCAACATACTAAGTTTGATCCTGTGCAGTCGTTGTATTTTTTTGGGCTATGCCTCACACAAAAAGGGATATCGCTGTTACCATCCGACCTCCAAGCATACCTATGTCACTATGGATGTTAATTTTTTAGAGTCTGAAAGTTTTTTTCCAGTATCCACTTCTTCTCTTCAGGGGGAGATACAAGTTGAAGAGCAGAATTGGTGGGAGTGCCCATAAATTGAAGAAGTATCAATGGCTTAATACAAGGTACATATGAGCAGCAGCAGCAACAACAACAATCTGTCGAGTTGTTAAATGGTAGAAAGGATGCGGTGATAGCTGAAGGAAGTGAAGAAAATGGCATGGTAGATGATGAAGTAAGTAGAAGGAATGACAACAACAGTGTTGATGCAGTTGAGGAAGAAAATTCCCTTGAAAACACCCCTCTCTCATCTGTACCTGACGACCATGTTCTTGAGAATATTCCTGAGGTAAATTCCCCTACCCCATCTTTTGTTCATGATTTGGATAATTCTACTAGTTATAACTTACCTTTCAGACAAAACCGTGGCAAGCCTCCAAAACGTTACTCACCAGATTTTGAAGAAAGAAGATCAAAGTATCCAATCGCCAACCATGTAACCACTCAAAGACTATCTGAGCCCCTTAAAACATTCGTTCACAAGTTGTCCTCATGTCATGTTCCTTGTGGAGTGCAAGAAGCCTTATCAGATCCAAACTGGAGCCGAGCGATTGAAGAAGAAATGAAGGCACTACAAAGGAATAAAACATGGGATCTAGTTCCACTACTGAAGGGGAAGAAAACGGTTGGGTGCAAATGGGTATTTTCTATTAAGCACAAAGCAGATGGCTCCATCGAAAGATATAAGGCAAGGCTTGTGGCTAAGGGATACACACAAACGCATGGCATAGATTATCAGGAAACTTTCTCTCCTGTGGCAAAACTAAATACTGTTAGGGTGTTACTGTCCCTAGCAGCAAATTTAGATTGGCCATTGCATCAGTTTGACGTAAAAAAAATGCCTTTCTTCATGGTGATCTTGAGGAGGAAGTTTATATGGATATTCCACCGGGATACACTGCATCCTCAAGCACTGAAGTTGTGTGTAAGTTGCAACGGGCATTGTACGGGCTGAAACAATCACCACGGGCATGGTTCGGACGATTTAGCTTGGCTATGAGAAAATATGGTTTCCAACAAAGCAACTCGGATCATACTCTTTTCTTGAAACACAGACAAGGAAAGGTAACAGTCCTAATAATTTATGTGGATGACATGATTATTACAGGAGATGACTTGGAAGAAATCTCTAGACTTCAAGAGCAATAGGCTGCCGAATTTGACATGAAGAACCTTGGAGGACTCAAATACTTTCTGGGAATAGAGATAGCTAGATCGAGACAAGGTATATTTCTTTCCCAGAGAAAGTACGTGTTAGATTTGCTATCTGAAGTGGGCCTGATTGATTGTAAGCCAGCTGACACACCTATGGTTCAGAACCATAAATTGGGAGAACATTCGAATCAGGTGCCAACCAATAAAGAGAGGTACCAAAAACTAGTAGGTAAACTAATCTACTTATCTCACACTCGTCCAGATATTGCTTCTGCAGTGAGTGTAGTAAGCCAATTCATGCATTGTCCTAGTGAAGATCACATGGAAGCAGTGATTCGGATACTTCGTTACTTGAAATCCGCTATGTTTTCTAGAAATAACCATCTCAACATCAGTGGTTATACAGATGCCGACTGGGCAGGGAATGTTGCTGATAAGAAGTCTACATCTGGCTACTTTACCTTTGTAGGTGGCAACTTGGTCACATGGAGGAGTAAAAAACAAAAGGTAGTGGCACTGTCCAGTGCCGAAGCCGAGTTCAGAGGTATGGCTAAGGGACTTTGTGAACTCCTTTGGCTGAAAAGATTGTTAACTGAGATTGGCTTTACCCCGAGTACTGAAATGAATTTGTTTTGTGATAACAAGGCAGCTATTGACATTTCTCATAATCCTGTTCAGCATGATCGTACGAAGCACATTGAGGTGGATAGACATTTCATTAAACAGAATCTTGAAGAAAAAATAATCCAGTTTCCATTTGTCAAGTCTGAAGATCAACTAGCAGATATGCTTACAAAGGTCGTTTCAAGTAAAACCTTCCACAGCTCTCTTAACAAGTTGGGCATTAGGGATATCTATGTACCAACTTGAGGAGGAGTGTTGGCGTGAGCTGTCAAATAGATTGATTTGGAGTGACTATAGGGAAGTTACCTTAGTTGTATATTACTATCCCCTGTTTTAGGGATCAACGTTGATATTAGCCTTAGATAGAAACTAGCCTAATTGGTTTCAGGAAACCATCTCTGTATACTGGTATATATGTTTGTATTCTGTGAAGTAATAGATGAAAAAATAGAATTCTCAATTCTCTCTCTAATTTGTCACTTGTCTCTATCATACTTGAATTTCCTTGAAACTAGAACCATCGTGGAGCGCGAATCGCATGCGCTTTTCCATTACTTCGAAAGGACACTGCTGTCTTTTGGGGAAGGAAATTTAATGTGCGATGAATAAGTTCTTTTGGCAACAAATCCATGGTGATGATTTCAATCACAAAACCCTTACTCAATCAGAGGATTCTGGTTGTGATCTGAACAAACTATGCCATGAAAAACGTATGCAGTACAATCATCAGAGCACGACGCAAATAGGGGATACAAATGATGGAAAGCTACACTGTTTAATTCTACCAATCCAATAATAATCCTAGCAAGGAATAGAGAGAGAGAGAGAGAGATAATTGGCTACAATTTTGGCCAAAAATTTGTTATCGGCGCCTTTTGTTTTTGTAGTGTAAGGTAATTCTAGTAAGCGTGTATGATAATGTTTGATATGCCTGTAAAAGAGCAGCAACAATGTCGTGTCTAATATTAATGTCTTGTTCCAAATTTATCTTTTCACTTCGAATGTCCTTCAAGTCACGTACATAACTGCGGCACCTCACATTCCTTTTCCATCCTCCTATAAGCAAAGGGGAATAAAATATTTTTCCGCAGAAAAACCATCAATACTATGATAAAATTAATATCACATGTCAGTTTAGTAAACATGGAGGAATTTTAAATTAAAACAAAGAATTTGTAACTAGTACCTTAATAAAGTCGATGTCGTATAAGTCGATGTCCTTTATATGATATTGCTTGACGTACGGATTGATATGAATGTAGTATAATGTTGGTGGGGACTTTGTGCCGTATAACACCAAGTTGGGGCTGCTGGTTTGTGTGCTTTCTGTCATCCTCTTCTTCCCAAAGTTCCTTTTTTTCACTTTTTTTTTTTTTTTTCCATCCCAATACCTAATCATTATTCAATCCTTTCTGAAAATATCTCTCGTTAGATTTTTACCAATAGCATGTGTTACTAGATTTTTTTTTTTTTTTAATGAAGTAACAATTGTTTTTGGTGCTAATGTCTTTTTATCTTGTCGTTTTTATTTTCTTGTGGTCCTTCCTTTGGATGCCATTTGTAGTACGCGCGTTTTTTTCCTTTTCATGATTCTAATTTTTTCATAATTACTTTAATATAACATAATTAAGTCTCTGAATTCATGATACAATATGAACGGTGAATTAGGAAAGAGGATTGACAGAGATCCTACAAAATTAGGAAACGTAATTATTTAACAGAATGCGATGCAAGTTTCTTTTCACAGTTTCTTGTATTAAATTAAATTTTTTTTTTTTAAAAAAAAGGAGGCTATATATACTGTTCCAAAAAAATGCAACGACTGTTAATAGAGAAATTAAAAAAAATTACTAACTTTGAGTTATTCGGTCTTGATAGAATTTGGAAGTGAGTATCGTTAAGGAATAGGATTGAATTGACCACAAAATGTCTTTGCACCATTTTTACTCTCCTTTGGAGTCTCAAGTACAGCCTTGTGAAAATCCCCATCAAGATTCAATCTCCGGCATGTTCTTCACCTCGATCTCCACCGAAAACGTACGACTTCCAATTAGAGACGCCGTTAAAGGCAGAACGTAGCCAATGGCCTCCACCTCTCCTCTTCGTGATGTGGTAGGACACTCGTCTTAGAAGTTGGTCGTAGACTTAGACGCCGTGGCCTTTGTTTTTCCATTGGTTGAGAAGCAAGTACATTATGTACACTCTGTAGATGGCCTGCAAAGAACGCCAAGATGGTGCATGTCGACCATCAACTCCCCTGACATTGCTTGTTTATGTTAATACTATAGATGTGTTTTGTTACGACGACTAATTAAGAGCAATAATTACATTATAACGGCATGACGAAGAGATACACTCAAAGAGACGACATATCTCTTGTATTGTTTTCAAGTCCACCGACGTTCGTGTGATTAAAAGCTACATGTCGTCGTTAAATGCGAATGCCATACTAATTATACCTAGTAAAAAAGAACGCGATAAAGACTCTTTATCATGGGGAATTTCTTATCTTCATTCCTGGAGTTTGGCGTTATAATCCAAACCCTATAATTACAATATAATTTTTGTTTTTTTCCCTCAGTTTCATTATTTACATAGTTTTGTAATTCAAATTTTAAAAGTTCATAACTTTACATAGATAAATCCAAATGAGATTATTTTTATTTTTAACTTACAAGGAATCTCAAGACGTACGAAACAAACTCCATATTGATTTTTTTTCCCAAATACATTTCAAGTTTTTACTCTTTTTAACTCCAGTAGTTCAAACGACTTGATAAACACACAATCAATTTAAACCCAAATTCTATAATCCAAACCTTAGCACCGAATACATGCTAGTGTGCATCCTCAACCAAACACTTGATAAGCAAAAACACATAATTAAAGTAGCAAATAAAGCTTATAATAATCAAAACGACACTAGAGAGCAATCTTGTGAGCCATGAAATTCAGACTTAATTAGACCAATCCAATAATAATCCTGGAAAGGAATATAGAGAGAGAGAGAGAGATAATTGGCTACAATTTTGGCCAAAAATTTGTTATACGCGCCTTTTGTTGTTGTAGTGTAAGGTAATTCTAGTAAGCGTGTATGATAATGTTTGATATGCCTGCAAAAGAGCAGCATCAATGTCGTCTCTAATCTTAATGTCTTGTTCCAAATTTATCTTCTCACTTTGCATGTCCTTCAAGTCACGTGCATAACTGCGGCACCTCACATTCCTTTTCCATCTACTTACGTTCTCCTCCTATAATCAAAGGGGAAATAAAACATTATTCCGCAGAAAAACTGTCAATACTATGATAAAACTAATTTCACATATCAGTTTAGTAAACATGGAGAAATTTTAACTTAGACAAATAATTTGTAACTAGTACCTTAATAAAGTCGACGTTGTAAGATGATGATGATGCTATGTAAAAAGCATTAGAAGAGTACCCTATCGGACCAGAGCTCAACGATGACTTCTCAACAATAAATTCTAAGTCATGATTTAGATTCTTAAGGTTGTCCATTATTTTGCATAACATTAAATAGCTGAAATCCTCATGGAAGATCAAGATTTCCTGCATAAAGCCAGAAGGCAGAATTATGCAAGTACAAAAGACAAGTCATATTATTATAGTGATGTGAAGATTAGAAATTAGTACAAGAAAAACAGCAAATTAGAAAGAAAACACAAACAATAATATTAATAAGCAAGTCTAACAAATGCGTACCTGCTGTTTTTTCCTGCATATAATAGTCATACTCATATCTTTTATACGATTGGTTTTGGAAAAAAACTCCTTCAATGGGTGCAGCAAAAGAGCATTAACATGTCGGTTTTTACGGCGAGAATAAGAGAACTGCACTCGCGATAACTTATTCGATTTGGGCAGAGAATAGAAAGGATGGCCGTTATCCATGAACTCCACAGAACGCAACTTTGGAGCATTAATCACGGTGCCCTCGTTGAAGCCTTCACAATTTATGAGGACTAGTTTTCGCAGGCTTGGGCTAGAAATCTCAATAGATGCGTCACTAATAAAATTATAAACATGCGAGAGATATAAGGTCTCAAGTGAAACAAACCTAGAAACCGTAGTCTGAAGCCAGTACTCATCATCAGTTGGAAATTCGACTTCGGAAAGTAGTAGTTTTTTCAAACTCTTGTCACAAGCAGCTAGCTTAATGTTACGACTATGAAATATTCCAAGGCCAAGAAAAGAGAAAACTCGGAGATTCGGTGTATCTATGTCAACCCTTTCAAGATCGATGCAGTTAGTGATTGCAATACTTGTGAGCCTAACTAGACCTGAAACCTTGAGACTTTCCAGCCCATCGCATCCAAGGAGACGCAACCTCTCGAGTAAAGGAGAGCCGGAGAGGAATGTTTTGTCGATAATTGCTGAATTGAGTTCCATGTCTCTCAAGGTGAGGTTTCGGAGGCTCGGAAACTTGATGCCTTCAGAAGTATCCGCAGCAAAGTTGCATTTATACAAATCCAATGTGGTCAGTGTGTTTGAAGTGCGCAAGTCGAGAGGGAAGCCGCAGCCGAAGTCTATCTTTCCATAGCAACAAGCACCCTTGATTACTAGTTGTTTGAGATTGTTACCAGAGGAAAAAGCAAAGTCTATCCACTGATTCATCGTATCGAAAATTTGATTATCGTCGTCCAACAGGAACGCATTCCAGGAAAGAGTAAAATCTTCAACTGCAATTCCATGTTGAATGTAAGATTCCAGTGATTTCCTCGTGAGTTGAACGGACTTTAGTTTGTCGTCCTTGAATTTGCTTAAATTTAGAAACACTCTGGAGCGTGAATCCCACGGGCGTGAATCCCAGGCCCTCTTCCATGACTTTGAAAGGACGGTTGTTCGAGCCGCTTCCCTTGTTGGAAGAAAGTATAGAATGCGATGAATTAGCTCTTCTGGCAATTCTGACAACATATCCATGGCGATTTGATGACCTTCTTGATAGAAGAATTCAAGGATGGCCAATGGGATCGGTGGAACAAAACTTGTATGTGTGTGTGTGTGTGTGTGTATATGTGTTATAAAATTTTTATGGAAAAATAATAATAAAAATAAAAAAATGACAGTTGCGGAAACGTAATCGGGAAACGAAATTATATACCCAAATCAGTAAATAAAAATATAAGAGTTGTTAATCATGATTATGTACAGAAAACAATGAGATAAACTTGTCTTTAAAATTCGAACAAACTCAGTCTTGATAGTTTCCTTATAAATTAGATTGATTGAGAAATATGTTTAATTTTGTTTGCAACCTACAAATCTTGAGAAACAAGCAACTTTAATATGATTAAAAAGAACAAAAAAGGAAAAAGGTATTGGGGGAAAATATGATGAAGTTATTACGGACTAAAATTAGGGAAAATATTATTCAAATTTTGGATTTTGAATTATGGTGATTTCTTTTATTTTCACAAATTAATGACGAGAATCCCCCTAAAAATGAGGAATTTAATTCGTTAATGATCCCATGTTTTATTTTCCATCATCTTTTTTTTTTTTTAAATTCCTTCGAAAAATTACGGCAGGGATGTACACTTAGAAAGAAACCAAAAAAAAAAAAAAAAAAGTATAGCAACATGAATAAGTAGTTTTTGTAATCAGAATATTTATTTTTAATAAGGGTGGGTTCAATGAGTAGTTTTTGTAAACATTATTCTACTTGTAAATAATTTTACCAATGGGCAATATAGTAATAAAATAATTTGTTAAAAAGTGGGTGGGAAAAAATAAAATGAGGGGTCCAAAGTAGATTCCGACACCAAAAACAACTCCCAACGACTGCTGTAAAAGTTGAAAGAACAAACAAGACGAACGTGTAACCCAAGAACCATCAAAAGGATTGGAAAAGAATAAAGATCCACACCTTTCATTTCTTTAGAAAAAAAGATTATGTGATATAAAATAAGTACAAAATATGAATTCCATTTGGCATAAGAATAGGCATGGTAGTACTGTAAATAAATGATAAAGATTCTCTATCAAACAACTAAACAAACATATTTGATCATTCTACGGGTTCTTGCTTGCACTTTGAGAGTTGAGTATGCTAATCGTCGAGGTGATTCTTGTGTTAAATTCTCAATGACAGTAGAGTCTGATCGATGAATCAGCACCCGCAGTGAATAACCAGGGTTGCCTTGGATGGAACTTACAGTCCATCACACCTGAAAAGGGCACGTCCAAATTCAAGACATTTATTTTAATCAATGCGTTTCAGTTAACGATTTTGTATATGCATTGGCAAACGATTTTCTTATCCAAATACCAAATTTCGACACTAACATAAGAATTTGGCTTTACTATCACATTATCAAAATTTTGCCTATCCTAATTCTAAACGTTCGAAGCATTTGAAACAACATTATTCATTGGAGAATCAAGTAGATGAATATGTCAAAGTTACGATTTTTAGACTTTTTTGTTTACCAAATTTAGTCTTAGAATTGACATTTGCTTTGGAGTTGATCCTACGTTCACTTTCATCAATCTCTCTCAATAGAAGATGGTTTAAATTGTAACTCTCACCTCTCCCGTTTGAGCTTTTATGTCCTCTGAGAATTTCCAACGGAACAATAAGAGGATTCTGGTTGAGATCTGAATAAACCATGCCATGGAAAACGTATGCAGTGCAATCATCAGAGCACGACGCAAATAGGGGATATGAATGATGAAAAGCTACACGGTTGATGTCTTTAGGATGACACCTGTGAAAATTTTTCATAGCCACATTAGAGAAATATATCCCACTAAAGTAGCTGGTAAATGGTAAATTGAAACGGGTAAGGATCATACTTCAGAGTTCTGTAGGGTCGAGATGAAAGGTCCGTGTCAAACCAACACAACTTCCCTTCTCTGCTCCCCACGATTATGTTATCACCTGCATGGAAATTACAGTTCAGATAATCTTCGGATAATCCCACAATTTCTATGACAACTATCAGAAACATGAACTGCAAAGTAAGAAATTTGTGATTTTTGTGGGGAAAGATAACGATTTTTCCTTATTGAATTAAAACAGAAATTCAATTATTTATACGATAACTAGTATCCTTGCAATCCCAACAAACTTGCGGAAGAAAAATCTAACCTAGTACGCTGATATCTAGTCTAGGCTTAAATTTAAAATCTGAATTTTAAACTAAAAGATTCAGATGCCTATTAACAAGGAAACAAACTCTAACACCTTTCTTACAAAAATATTAGCTGTCTGGCAACCATAAAAAATAAGTTGTAATTGTCAGCAAATGAAGCATCAAAACCTACCAGCTGGATGAACGGAAATGGAGGAGACTTCCCGCAGTCCAGTCTCGAGCGTTTTATATTTCCTTTCCCCCACCAAGTTATAAATGCGAACATTCTTTTTCGTTGCAATCAAGAGACGCGAATGAGTGGGATGGAACACAGAAGAGACCGGAAGCCCTCCGCGTAACTTGGTTGCATATATTTGGGTTAGCTTCTTAGATATCTGATGAACTACAATAGCCCTTGATTCGCGTAATAAAATAGTCAAGGAAACTATTGCAAAATATCCAAAACCAATTGATGATTTTTTGGTGAAAATCATGACAAAAACAGGTATGAGTCGTCTAAAGAAACAAACAAACATTGCAGATGGGGACATATTTGAACTTCAAAAAAAAAACAGAGAGAAGAAAAAAGGATATCTGCTGGCAGTACTGCAGAAAGGTAGTCTCCTTTGCGATGCCATTCTACAGAACATACAGTCTGAAAACACCCCCCGAAAGCAAGCGGTTAGAAATCTATAGGAAGGCCTCCCATCAGCTTACTAGAGAATTTAAACAACAATTTAATTATGGAAAAGCTCCGTACCTTGAAATGTCTCAATCTGATACCCCCATGCTTATCATCCTGATGCCAGGTTGCAACAGATGCAGCCTTGTCTATGTCAAAGGAAAAATAATAATAATAATAAGTGAGAAACTCTGATCCTAATCAGCTTCTGGAAACTAATACTCAAAGCAATCTCACTAACCAGAGTCGCCGGGTGATGGTAGTGTTTTAATCTCGAGAAGTTCCCTTGCTCTTTCTTGTTCTTCTTCACTCCCTAAGTCAGTGTTCAAAATAAGTACATCTGGTCCCCTGGAAGGTCACAACAACTTTAATACTCAAACAAGCAGAATAATACCAATTGTAGTTGTTTGTTTCTTTTTTTTTTTTTTCTCAGAACATAAACTCAGATTTAAGACAAGAAAATGAGAAAAAAAAAATTATATATATATATATATATCCAATAGCTACAATCCGCCTTACACAGCTGCAGCCAGTAGAGGGAGCTCCTGCACGGGATTCCATGCTACACATTTGACAGCTTCGTCAACATTCCATACTCTAAGACATCTACCAGAATCAATCTCCCACACACGCACCGTTCCATCCATTGAACCTGTGAAGACAACAGGACAGATTAGAATGATTGAGAAGACAATTTCAGCGCCCCAGCAAAAAAAAAAAAAAAAATTGCAATTAACTGTAGAAAAAGAATAGCTTCAGCACCTGAAGCAATCCACTGTCCTGAAGGATCGACAGAAATAGATAGAACTGCATCTGTATGACCTCTGTACTCGAGATAACATGTTGTTGGGTAAGGCCTAAGATCCTTTCGACTTGGTAGCTTGGGTTTCAAGGATTCAGGATCAATGTTAATCTGGAACATTCAAAGAGAAATAGAATGACATTATAAGGACATGGAAACCAAATATCTTGCAAAAGCCAGCAAACAAAATCAAATAAGCACCGGGGGTACTTACTCTCTTCTTTCGTACTCTTGGACACAAGTATAGATCCAGACATCGTTCGAAGGATTCCTTGACAGCATTTTCATATGCAGGGACCTTTCTCAAGGATGTAAATCTAACATGATAATGATAACAAGTACCATGTTATAAGCTAAACTACCAAAGAAGAAGCGGGTAATCATTTGATAAATGTTAAGACATGCGCATGTTACCTTTTAGGTATAAACTTGGGTCGGTCTTCCTCATACATTAACTGATAAGAATTAATCTCTTCTTGTGTTGGGATGTATTCCAAAGAGGGATTGTACGACTCCTCGTGGCCTGAAAGCAAAAGTCATCATATTTTTTTATCCAAAAAACTTTCACAATATTCATTACAAAATAAAATCCCAATCCTGAAAAATAGTCAGCATTACCCGGCAATTTAGGTTTTGGTGCAGGAATATATGCTAAATGCCCAGACTTTTCAGTCGCATCAGATTTATCTCCCCACAAGAGGTAGACACGGGGCTCTTCTTTAGGCTTTTCAAACTTAATTAACCCCTTACGAATAGCTCGACGAAGTGCAACAACCTGTAGATACCAAACAAAAGTGCAGGGCATGAATTATGTTTGAAAGTCCATTGACTGATCTATGCCATTTACCAGCAGTGAACAAAGTTTGAATTGAAAAATGACTTGAAATCTAATTCATTTGCGCAGAGAAACAAGGAAAAAGAAAACAGAACTCTACTTACTTCAATTGGAAGAAAACCATTAAAAGAATACAAACATACCTTTTTATGTTCCCATTTTGAAGGAATGAAGCGTCTCTTGGGTTCAGGTGCATTTGAAAGGGGATGCTTAGCATCATCCCATTTAAACCAATCAACATAAGGCTGCATTAGACAAAACATAATTATTTAAGCAAAGGGTGGCACCAAGATATTGATAACCATAAATTGAATGAAATGAGCAGTTTTCTACAGATCTACGCACCGCATATGGATCAAAGTCAGCATGAGGTGCCTTTCCTTCAAGCATTCTATGAACAACTTTGGCCTCTTCCTTTGTCACTTCTACCATCTCCTGATTATACTCGTCAAAAATTTTGCGCCTAATAACAAGTAAAAAGATCACCAAAAATCAAGCATACCAAACAAAAAGAGAGATATAATATCATTGCCAAAAAACAAAAAAGATTAAGTGGACTGTGAGAGGTATCCACGATATATTACACTCCAATTCAGCAAGGAATAATAAAAACATATCCACAAGATATAACACTCCAATTCAGCCAGGAATCATAGAAAGAACTGTTCCACGCTCAAAATTTTCACTTAAATTTCAAGATGATAAAGCAGACTATTTTTCGCTTTTAATTGGTTGCCAAACTCAACAAAAGTTCAAAAATAAAGATAAAGAACTCACCAATTCTTCGAGTCATCCGCACTTGCAAGAAAGGATTGCAATTTATCTTCTCTTTCTTTCTTTTTTATCTTTTTACCAGTAATATCATAACCAACATGGTCCTCGTCCTCGTACCAAACAAAGGGAACATTTCCAACTGTATTTCGAGGAGCCACCTACTTTGATATAACCAGAAGAAGAGGCACTTGAATAAATATTGTCAGCCAAAAAACAGTATAGAAAAAGAGAAAAAAAAATTCATGTACTACGACTCAAAATACAAACAAGAAAATGAAAAATAAAAGACCTCATCTTCAGATGAATCACTCTCCTCAACTCCTTCATGAGCGTCAGAGCTCTCACTTTCATCCTCATGACTATGATCACTAGCCAAATCACCATTGTCGCTCGTGTTGACATTTCCCTGGATCATAATTACACTTCAAATGTTCAAATGCAGCAAAACACTAGCATATATGTTATGCAAACAAGAAGTTTCATAATTATTATTAAAATATATATATAGTGCAGTGAAACGGCGATTATAGGCCAGATTGGCATAACTTATGCTTTTAGCTAGTAGAAGAAAAGTAAAACAGTTTTTGAAACCATGGTTTTATAAGCACTTAAATAAAACAAAAATGACATTTTAGTTCACTAAAGAGCTTAGAATGAAGTTTATACAAGTTTATGTGAGGAGCTTTCTCAAGAAACCAAATTCCTGCCTTTCACTAGAAGCTCTTTTGGGGGGCCGAAACTCTTCTAGTGGATCATATAAAACACCCCGGAAGCAGCTTTTGGACCAACCAAAGGAAGCCAAAAGCTGCTTCCTAAAAAGTCATGCCAAACAGACACTCTGTGTGTGTGTGTGTGTGTGTGTGTGTGTGTGTGTGTGTCCAGAAAGTACAGTTCAGGACAAAAAATCAGAAGGACAATTGGGGAAGTACCTCATCTCCGGATGAATCATTCTCCTCAGATTCTGAGTCCCTCAACGACTCATAATCCTCCGACTCTGAGCCACCATCATCCTCCGAGAAATCCTGTAAATAACTCAAAAAATAAAATGTTCCAAGTTTATGAGTAAATATATATATAGAGAAATGGAAGAGACAAAAATTGAACACATTTACGATTGATTTTAGTTTGTTTTGGTTCTTTACCCCATCGTAATCCGAGTCGAATTGGGAGTTGGAGTCGGAGTCGGAATCGGAAACAGGTGGTGGTTGTTGTTTCTGTTTCTGTTTCAGATTCAGATTCAGATTCAATTGGGCGTCGATTGCTTTCTGTATCTGGTTCTTTTTCGTCGTGTTCTTGTTGTCATCTTTTTTGTCGTTGTTGGTCTTGGTCTTCAGCTTCGGCTTTGGCTTCAGGTTGAGGTTGGTGTCGGAGTCCGACGGAGAGGTCTTGGTGGCGGTGGCCTTGGCCTTGCCAGCCCTCGCCATTGTCAGTCTGCGCCGAAAGTTTTGTAGTTTGAGAAAGAGGTTTAAGGTTTAACGACTCTCTCTCTCTCTCCTTCCCTCGTTCGTTTCTGTGATGAAATGATGAAGGAAGGAGCTTTGGAGTAGTGATGTCTAGGTTTTTCGAAGCCCAATTCTGAACTTGGGCCACTCCCCAATTAGCGTTTACGGCCCAAACACCCAAGCCATTTTCTTTTCTTTTCTTTTCTTTTCTTTTCTTTTTTCTTTTTACTTTAGAAGTAACACCTTTAAAGTCAGTTGTGGTATATTATTAGGCTATACTTACAATCATCCAAAGCCATTTCTTCTGTAAGGAATATTTTATTCACACCCACAATAAAATTATCTTAAAACCCCCCACAAAATCATTAAAGATTCATGTTATATTTTATACTACAATAAAATTACCTTCAAACCCATTAAGAATACTTAGAGAATAGCTATGGTAGAGACCATTTGAGGGTCTCTACCGGTAAAGTCTTTTTTTAGACCGTTAAGATCGAACGGTTCAAATATTGATGATGTATGATATTTATCATACACCTAATCTCATATAATCATTCCCACCCAAAGTCTTCTCCATCGTCGGCGATCTTCCCACTGCCGGCGACTCATCCCTGATGTCGGCGACCCAACTCCAGCCACCTCCGGCCCCCAGCCCCGGACGCCGGCGATCCCATTTTCTCTCTCTTCCCCTTTCTCTCTCTTCTCTTCTCTCTCTCTTCCCCTCTCTCTTCCTTCCCCTCCCTCCCACCGGCCCCCACCCCCGGCCCCCAACCAGCCACCCGGCCCCACCCCCCTCCCCCGGCCTCCCCCACCCCCGACGACCCACCGGCCCCGCCACCCTCCCCCGGCACCCCCCCCCGACGACCCCCCTCTCTCTTCCCCTTTCTCTCTCTTTTCCTCTCTTCTCTCTCTTCGCGGGGCCGACCCACACATGGTCGTCCGGCGCCCCCCATCAAGTCACGAGCTTCCTCGGGGGTGGGTCGGCCCCGCGAAGAGAGAGAATAAGGAAGAGACAGAGAATAGAGGAAAAGAGAAAGAAAGGGGAAGAGAAAGAGGGGGGTTGTCGGGGGGGGTGCCGGGGGAGAGGTGCGGCCGGGGAGAGGGCGTCGTCGGGGGTGGGGGATGGCCGGGGGAGGGGGCGGGCCGGGGGGCTGGCTGGGGGCCAGGGGTGAGGGCCGACGGGAGAAAATGGGATCACCGACGGCCGACGACCGGCGTCCGGGGCTGGGGGCCAGAGGTGGCCGGAGTTGGGTCACCGGCGTTCGTCGCTAGCGACGGAGAAGATTTTGGGTGGGAATGATTATATGAGGTTAGGTGTATGATAAATATCGTACACCATCAATATGTGAACCGTTTTATTAAATCTTAACGGTCTAAAAAAGGACTTTACCGATAGAGACCCTCAAAAGGGTCTCTACTACAGCCATTCCCAAATACTTATACCCCTACATTTATATAAATTACAATAGTCTTTTTCAAAAAAAAAAATTTAAAAACCTACACCATATTAACTATAAACGAAAATGATATTTTTAAAGAAACAGAAAAAAATTCTCTACAAATTTAATTGATGTTAATTTGACTTTATAAATCATAAATTGCTCTTCATCAATTTTTTTTCCTAAAAAATCTTTACAACAGCATAAATAAAATTCAATAGAGGATTCAAGTGAAACAAAAATAAATAAAACCTTATAAAGTCAAAAACTATTAAAGTATGTAATTTTAATCTTTTGATTCATTAAAATCTTTCTCGTTTCCTTTTTTTTTTTTTTTTCGAGAAACGCTCTATGTTTCCTTTTTAAGAATGAAAATGCATTTCTTCTTATTTAGATTTCCTAATTTATTTTTAATTAAAAAAATGAAAAAAAAAAGTGTATGAGAGGGTTAAATCTTATAATATATTAAAAGAATCTATAAAATGATATATTTATTATATTTATATCACAAAGCATTTATGTGGTGGGGTATTCCAAATATGACAAAGTTTTTTTAATAAATAAACACGTGTTTTTTTAATTAATAAATAATACTTACTTTATCGATCATAAATAGAGAATGACTTTCCTTCAAAAAAAATAAATAAATAAATAGCGAAGGACTCCACCATGTGAGTTGATAAGAATTTTTTAAGATTTGAATTAATAATCCTAACATTAATCATAAATGAAATGGCCTAGTTCATTTTGACAAATGAAACATATATCAAAACGAGTAAAACAAGATTTAATAGTTTTTTTTAATATAATACTATTTGGGGGAATTCTACAATGGGGTAAAGTGATTTTATCTCATTGATGGTGTAAAAAACGTTAACCTTCGATCATCTTTGAATAATCAAAATTAAAAAGATATAAAAAAAATAGAACATGTTACACTTAATCTCCGTTTGGTTTGTTAGTTGAAAATTAAAAATTTAAATTAAAATTTGTTAACTTTTTAAAAACTAGTTATAATTTTTTGTTAACTTAAAAAAAAAAAGATAAAAATTTAAATGAAAATTTTGAATTCCAATTTCAACACCAATCAAAGCATTGGTGTTGTTTTAAGTACGTCCCCTACCATATAATTGCCCTACTATTTGATGTTAGTAAATATGTAATCCAAAAAAATTATTATACAGTAGATATGTAATTTATCAAAATCATCGTTTTTTGAATTAAAAAAATTCAGATATGTTTCTAATCACTAGTCGACCATTTCGATAATTTTTTTTTTTAATTTCCTTGAAGTGAGACTTGAGTGTTGTGAAAAAAGAAATTAACTTTGGATGACAAATCCAAATTTAAAAATTGGAAAATTTTTGCAAAAAAATATTTGTCTCTATTTTTTATCATTCTCTTATTAAAATATCTTAGTTTCAACTTATTTTATATTGTACTCTTTTAAAAAAAAAGAAAATAACTGTTTAAAATATTCACAATATATAATTTTTAACATCATTTTTTTTCACTCTAAATAATATTTTATTTTCAATAAAAAAAATTTTTACACGTCCAAACATAATATTATTCTTAAAACGAAAAGGCTTTCAATTTTAAATAAGAAAATTTTCCTATTCTAAAATAGGCTCTCCATCCAAAAGCACCTAAATTCCACCGCTTCACAGGTACAACAATCATGAATAGATTTTCTATTACGCAACCTTTTTACTTTTTTCTTCTTTTTATTGCTTTGGAGGAATGATTGCCTTACGTTTGCTAACCCCTTTATTTATTTTTTTCTTTCTTTCTTTTTTTTTTTTTTTTTGACCAACGAAAAATAAAATAAGTAGCAAAAGAAGGTTCTTGTCTTGGTTCGTTTCGATCAAGAGACAATAAAGGATACACCGGAATAGACAATAAAGGATACACCGGAATAGAAGTATAAAACGTTATAAGCTAATAAAGATATTCAATGATCCAACTGACAATCACCCTTAGAGAGAGAGAGAGAGAGAGAATTCCGAATTTGATTTTAAGAATCCAATTGAGTAGCACTTGTAAGCTACAATACAATATGTATAAACCAATGATCACAAAATTACATTGGCAAGTATCAATCATTTTCACCAGATGGGGAATTTGGTATACAAAGATGACAGAGGGGCCAAAAAAGGTAAAAGGAAAAAAAAAAAAAAAAAAAAAAAAAAAAAGAGTTGGAAACAGCAAAATTCTCACCCATCCTCTCTTGGACTCACAACAAGTAATGCCGACGATGAGCAAGATAAGATGAGACACAAGACGCGGAATAGCCGATTGCAAGGGTCCCTACCCCTCGCACAAGTGTGCGATTTCTTGATATGAAAGTGTGAACTTTGGAGAATTGCAGTCATGGTGTTCTCAAGGATTCCTGTCGTCTGAGAGGTATACCTTCGGCACCGAAGCCATCCTCTTCTGAGTACTTGTGGAGTTTTGTAGTTGCCGAGCCTGCACAATGTGAAAACACCATTAAACGAAGGTCAGAGAGTGGAGTGCCATAATCTGTTTATTTATCGCCACAATTAGAAGCATACTAATTTTTCCTAATGCCCAGGTTCCGCAGATAACTTAAATACGGACTGAATATCAAGCAGAGAGTTTCACTAGGAAAAACTATATCAAACAGTATTCAGAGGAATACAAAGAGAATACCATCACCCATGTCTTTTGTTTTGTGAAGAAGAAAAGTCCCTGACAGGATAGTCACAAACCCGCACATTTCGGTGATAACTTGAGTTGGACTTTGCCTATCCCAATCCTGAATCAAAATTGAAAGCAACAACATGAAGACAAAATTAGCCAATGAAAAAGCACGCACAGACAAAAGTAAATTAATGCATCATATACTGAGCTGTAATTATACGAGCTTATAATTTCGGGATTTTTAGGTTGTAGGCAGACGTTAGATGGTGTTAGGAAGTATCAAAAGATTTTCATTCTGAATTTTGTTATGCAATAAACTCATCTGAACATACCAATAAAGCATCAAAAGGGGATCAGTCGGAGATAGTACCTTAAACATGATAACACTAGCCAAAATTGTTAGTGATGTGAACATTACATAGTAGATGGGAGAAACAACAGCAGTGTTGAAAGTATCAAGCGCCTGCAAAGACAAGAAGCCAGATGATATAAACAAAACAGTAACTTTCAAAATGAGCAGACAAGGTGTCACGAAAAGTAAAGGCAAAACAAAATGAGCAACTGTAATCTGACGTGTGGTAGATAAAATTAAGCAATCGGTTTCTTGAGCATCCTTGGGACTTCAAAGTATAAAAACTCATTATTCTAGAAACTTGTTTTTATAACCAAGCTTTAAATTAAAAATAAATAAATAAGAATACCTTTAGGCTTTAGGATTTAGCTGAAGTTATTCTATAAGCAATATAAACAATCTTCACTTCATATCCTTAAACAATTAACTCAGATAAAACAAAGGAACTAAAAAGAAACTACCAATTACCTTGTTCAAATAATTCATTTGCGTAAGAACACAAGTAATCACAACCAAAGTAAAGGCCCAAGTTTGCGGATATATAAGCTGATTTGTCCCTGACAATGTCAATTTCAAAGCAATTCCTAAGGCTTTAACGCTCATGACCTGTCAAAAGACAGCTTTAGTATTAAAAAACACTTAGAGAGAGATAAGAAGGTAAAGCAAACATAGTCCAAAGTTACCAACAATTAAGCACCAAGACATACCGACAAAGAACCTACAAGAGAACAAACTCCAATATAAACCATTATGTGTGTCTGGCCGTATTGGGGAATAAAGTGGAATATAAGTATAAATACAGCAGTTATGACCAAAGCTGCATACAAAAGAAAAGCTGCCAAAAAAAATACAAGATATATCATTAAGAATTTAAAGCATGTATAGCAGAACTAGACATGAAAAGTTACATGTAAAAATCAAGTTAGAAAAACAGTAAGACAATCACCTGGGTCCATGGCAAGATCCCAAACTTCTGTCACAGATTCAATTTCACGCTCTTGAGGAGCATGCAGAACAATTGATGTAGAGCCCACAACACATAGAACACAACCAAGAACTCCGAAAATATGAAGTCTCTCTCGCAAAATAATATGTGCAAGTACGGCACTGCAAGATAGAATGATGATCAAAACTCTATTCCAGAAAGTAAATAAAGTAAACGTAAAAGCAATAAGTAGATATCGTACCTGATGATTATGCTCAAAGCACCAAGAGGAGTGACCAGTATTGCTGGTGCAAATGCATAAGCCGCAAAATTAGCAATTTCTCCAACAATCACTGTCAAGATTGGCAATAAATCAGAATTTACTCTTTTCCCTTCTTTTAACCAAAACTTGTAAAAAATAAGCAACTCAACTAGGTAACAGGTGAGAGCAATTGTAACAGTTAATTATTAGCAATCAATTATAACAGTTAATTATTTGTTTTCTACTACTCTACTAGTTGACCAAGTACTGAGCGTTGTAGTTGTAGATACCTTTGTAATTCAACAGCAATGAAGACTGACAAGAAACAGAATATCCAATGACCTACTCAATAACTGAACGAAAGAACGAACTGCAACTCACTTGTTATCATGCCCACCCACCAAAGTGGCTCGTATAAGTAAGAATATCCTCCGGATCCTGGAAACAAATCAGTGAGATATATGTCTTCTTACACATGATAAAAAAACTAAAAAACGCGTAATCATTAAGAAGCAAACGAGCATTGAACTTAAGGTACAACACAACTGTCGAAATAGCAGGACTAGAACCATCACAAGGTAACCGCTGTATCTAAGATGAGAAAAATCATTTGTCACACGCCATTTACATAAGCTGCCCAAGTACAAATTTGGAGTGGAGATCTTGTTTAATTATGCATTTCCCATTTCCCCCTTTTGCCTATTTTCCCCTTTTACTGTTAAACTAGATACATCACTAACAGCCTCGTAAATAGGGTATTAAAAGCAAAATTCCTTCTCTAAATCCAGTCACCGATTATTACACTTAAATATATCACTTCTCCGATCCACCATTTGTAACAATTTGAAGTGGAGATCTTGTTTATTGACACATTTTCCATTCCCCCCCTTTTGGCCATCTACGCCAAAATTATGAACTGATAACACCACAAAATTGGTGTTAAAAGCACATTTCCTTCTCTAAATCAGCCACCAATTATTATCAACTATTAAACTAAAAAACATCACTTCACTAATCCACTGCAAATTATCAACCTTATGCACCGAACCCCATTTCCTCCCAATTCCTACTAAAAGAATTGAAATTTTCTCGATTCCCAGCGATATCACCAATTGCAAATCGAGATTTTTCATAAATTGAAAAAAAAAAAAAAAAAAAAAGAGTACCGGCTCTGATTCCCGAGGCTCCGGCCTTCTTCAAGCCCTTCTTCTTGACGATGAAGCTGGCGCCAATGAAGAAGCTGGAGGAGAGAGCGAGAACTAAGCCCTTGATGTTGTCGGAGGACATGCCTCTGTAGGCGTCTCTCCAGCTCGAAGAACCCGGAGTTGAAGTAGTAGTCGCCGCCATGGCAGCGAACAAAAAAGAACCGCAAACCAACAAAACCCTAGCCTAAGCCTAAGCCTCTCCGCGCGGGGTCCACTCTGATCATAAAACCGCCATCGTTGATCCGATGGAAACGCTCGACGACTCAGGTCGAACTCGGACCGAGTCGGAACGGACCGAGTTGGGTTTTTGTCAGAAGGATAAAGACAGATCTGGATTGAGAAACTGATGAAGGAAATTTGTCGGCTCTTCGGTTTCGAAATGGGAATGGGGCCGTGTACAGCTGTGCTGTGAGATTTCTTGGATCGGAGTAAACAAAAACACAGAGGAGAGAGAAAGAAGAGATATAGAGAGATTTTGGCTTTTAAACCGGACGTACCAAATTAATGACTCCACTCCGACTACGGTTGATGGGTGAGTTGAGATTCTGAGAACCATACTCCATCTGTTTTTTTTTTTTTTTTTTTTTTTTTTTTTAATTTTTAATATTCGTTTCTTTCATTTTCCTTTAATGGTAAAGTTGGTTATTCCTTTAAAAAAAATTGATTACTTGATTTTCAAAACAAAATAAAGTTTTTTTTTTTTTTTTATAAGAAAGAGAGAGGGAGAATAAAGTTGATTATTTGTGTTTTCTAAATAAAAGAAATTGATTATTTGTCTGTTTCAAAGTAATTTTTTGTTTATTACTTTTCCAAAGAGAAAATGTTGGTTATCTGTCACAAAATAAAATACACTCGTGATTTCTTTTTGAAATTAGTTACAAACATTTATTTGTAAATTTTTTTATTGTCCTTGGTGCTTTTTCAAACCATGATTATGAATTTGATGAATATATTTTAAATTCAGTTCTCACGTTTTTTTACATGAAACATGAAATCCAAAGATTAATAGATTAATGTGAGAAGGAGCAAATTTTGGGTTTGTTTAACAAAGTTTTTAAAAAGCTGTTTTTGATTTTCCATGTCCAAAAGTCAAAAGTTGTTTTTGAAAGTATTGAATGATATGTTATAATAGCTTTCGGTTTCCATAAATGTTTCTTGTCAAAGAAAAAAAAATATTTTCTGTTAAAAAATATTCTGAATAAACTTTAAAATTTATAATAAAATTAAATTAGACATTATAAATTGGGTAAAATTACGGTAAAACCCCTTTTATCTATCATCGATAAAGTTCATTTTTAAACTGTTCAGATATAATTGAACGACTGAGATATTACTTGTGTACGGTAATTATCATATACTTTACTTTACAATAATATTTGACTAATAAATTAAAAAATAATTTAAAAAATCCACTAGTGGTGGAAGGTTGGGGGAAGGGGGAGGCGAGATTTCCGTCACCGGGGTCTAGAATAAGGGAGGGAGTGGGCTTGTCGGCGTCAAGGGAGGGGGGCAAATCTGGTCGGTAGGAAGCTTCACCGACGTCAGGAGGGGAGCACTGGGCTCGAGCTCGAGGGGGGGAGGGGTGGGTCATCTGCGACGGGAAAGAGGGGTGCCTGGGCTCGAGTAGGCTGGTCAGGGGGGCACCAAGGGGGGAGAGGGACTACTTTAGATATCATTTTGACTTTAAAAGCTCTTTAGTTCCAAACACTTACTGAGAAACCACAGCTTTTGCATATCTTCTTCAACTGGTTAAAAGCAAAATCTCTGCCAAATGGGTCATTTGTCCAAGTTTCACCCACAATGGTGGATGGGGTGGTAAAGGGTCAGATTCTTTTGCTAGGTATCTCCTCTTCATCCTTCTAGGTTCGAGTCTTCTCACCTCCTATTTAAGCCCCAGCTCTAACTTCAGTTGTTGATACTTAGTTTGGTAATGACAGGATAGGTCATAGGTAGACGACTGAGAGAAATTAGCATAAATAACTCTGTCATATCGAGGGTTGTGTTCCTACATGTGGGGCTGAAAAAACCTAGAAATGATGAGGTCATCACTAAATCATTCTTATATTTATCAAAAAGAACTTTGTCCAAGTTAATGGTTTCTCCAATTGGATTGTACAGATAGATGCTATAAACGTGGTGCATTTTATTAAAGATTATGTCGTTTGTACTCCAAAAGTTAATATTATTTAGGATATTTAAGATTTACTCTATTTGTTTCTCCCTGATTTTGGGATTATAATCACGTTTTTTAACTAATTATGCCCAATCTAATTTTGTTGATTTTGTTTGGTGTTCAAATTTTTACTTGTCCCATTGTAAAAGATTAGATTTCCCCATGAAATGAAAGCAAGTTTTCCGTAAAAAAAATTATTGAGATATTATGTCCGATTCATATATTTTGAATAATGTCTAATTAATTACTTTATAACACATTATTTTATATAAATTGGATGCTAAACACATAAAAGTAAGTTATAAAAACATGTTAAACTTTTTTAAATGATGTAATATAATATGATTGATTAGACATTAAAAAAAAATAGACAAGAGTTCTAAGCCCTTTCAATGGATTCCAAAAAAAAAAAAAAAAAAAAACACACACACACATAATTTCAAAACACACTACAGGCAAGGTTTTACTTAAAAAATAAATAAATGTTTCGTCTAAGGGTTTTCATGTTTTTAGAATGTTTAAAATAGGAAATACTGCGGTAGACTCTTTTTATATACCATATCGGTAGAGTATCTTTTTAAACCATTAAAATGTAATTAAATGGCTGAGATGTTACTTGTGTATGATAGTTATAATGCACCTTACCTCATAGTAGTATAACCTATAAAAATTTAAAATAATATATAAAAAATAAATTAAAAAAAAGCACTACTCATTCTCCACAGTCGCCATTGATGTTCCCCCGACTGATGACCCCCCATCGACGAGCTAGTCCCCCCCCCTCTCTGTGAGTCTAGAGCCCCCACAGTCGCCATTGGTCTAATAATGCATTTCTACTTTAAGGATAAATTCGTTAAAAAAAATTGAAGCTAGAAGGCATAAGTACAATTACCCTTAAAAAAAAATATTTTAAGTAACTTGTTATTTTTTTCTCAAAAAAAGTAGCTTTAATCAACATTTTTATAAAGCTTTTACTTTATCAAAAAAATTTTTGTTGAAGGATTTTACTTTATCAATTTCACCTTTACATACTCAATGAAAACTTAATAAATTACTTAAAAAAAATTAATATCATTTTAATCCATATCAAACAAATGAAGACAAGATAAATATACTCGGGGAAGAAAATAATTTGATAACTAGGAATATGTAAATTGCTAACTAGCGTTGCTTCAAAAACAAAATTGGTAAGTATATTGTGTTTATCTAGTCTTAAAAAAAAAAAAAAAAATCTACATTTAGGTTTCTAAAGTAATATATTTAGTGGAACTAATAATTCAATTACTTTTTATTTATGTAAATAAAAATCGAATTCAAGAGATTATAACTGTAATTGTATAATTTTGTTTCTGAGAATAAATATTTTGTTACGATGTTGAAATGTTATTATTTATAATCATATACAATGAAATTACCATCTCTATGAAAAAAATAAAATAAAAGAAACTATAGGGTGTTTGGTGTTTGAGTTTGAGTTAAGATTTGTAAGTTTAAATAGTGATTTTTGTTGACTTTTTCAGAAAAACAAAAAACTTTTGGAAAAAAAGACAAAAATTAAGTTGATGATGGTGAGTTTAAACTCACCAATCAAACGGGTCAATATCAATTTGGTTATCCTCTCACATTATGGATGCGATGCCACACTTTTGTTAATTTATTTTTCTTCATCTGGAAAGCGATGTGATTTGAAGAAAAAAAAAAAGTAAAAAAGTAAAAAAAGCGATGTGGCCCTTGACCACAAGCGAGTGGCCCTAATGAAATTTTCATATCTCACGGCCCATTTAACGCGAAATTGGTTTTTGATTCATTTAACACTAAAAATTTAAATAAAAAATCACTTAAAATTATGAATTCACTAACACAATAAACTCATCATATTCATATAAAATATAAAACTAATAACTATAATTATCAAATATCCATAATGATCAAAATAAACATATCTTAGAATAAAACATAAACGGATTATTAGAGTTAGGTTTAGGCTTTTATATATTGTTATTTTTAGTTTTTTTTAAATAAATATATTGAGAAATTATATATATGTATTTATATGCTCTAAACAGGTTGGATCGTGTTGGTCCATTTACAATATTTAAAATAAAACAGGTTAATCATGTTAGTCCATTTCTGACCTATTTATTTTCATATCAAACGTATCAACTCAATTATTAAACTAGTGATTTTAACTTTATTTATTTCGTGTCGTTCTCGTACCATATTTGAAATTATCGGTCCTACACCTGACATTTCAAATAACTGTAGAGGTGCCAAAGTGCAAATGATGTCATTAATTTTTTTTTTGTTCATTGTAAATGTAGGTGTCATTGAATTTTTTTTTTTTGTTTCATTGGAAGGTGTAATTGAAGCTAATTACGTAATTATTACACTTATTACACTTTGTTTGATAGGAAGGAAATAAAATAAACGGAGATAAAACTTATGAAACATTAAAAAAAAATTTAAAATGATAAAAAATGTATTAATTTTTAATTAGATTACACATGAGTACATAGGAAGAAAAAATGATAAGGTTGTATAATTATTATTTTATTTGTTTACTTAGACTAAATATACTTACAAAAAAATAATTTTATTCTTCGTTTAGGGATTTAAATTATCCACCTAATATTAAAAGATTAAAATGAATAACCTCACCATAATTTTATCTATCATATTTTCTTTTTACCTCCCATCTTTCTTCTTACCAAACAAATTAAATTCTCTCTCCCCAACTTGCCTCGTTTCTTCCTTTTTCTTATTTTTATTTTTATTTTTAAATACCCTACCTAACATGCCATCAGTGTTACAACAAGAACTTAAATGAAAACGACAAGAAAACTCTAACAACAAAAGTAATCTAGAACGATGACAAGCTAAGGGCAATTGTAACACTAAAAACGACATCAAAGAAGAGAGCTTAAAACGTGAATGGATAAGCATTACAGAAAACGACAGAAAAACTTAAAACGACATTCTTTTTAATAACGACAACGTATCAAAACGACGAAAAAACGACAAAGGTATTTTCTAACCAGGACTAACAGGATAAGATAAGAACGATGGAATTATATTCCAAAATTTAATAACAGCTCACTTAGCATTTTCTTTTTTTAATTTTTCCAATTTGGGGATGAATGGATTCAAATTCTCCATTTTAAGTGAAGTTATGTGTATTTTGTCACCAGACCATGCCTATAGTAATAGTTCACTTAACATTTTAATTAGGGATAATAATATTCTTCACGGGTCCGTCCCAAATGGGATGAGAACTGGGGGCAAAATTCAGGGATATGGATGCTTTTGTATTCCCAAAGATTAGCGGGCAGGGACAGGAAAAGTACTCTATGCTTTGTCCCCTCTGCATGTTCCTGTTACAATATATATTTGTGTGTGATTTCATATATTTTTAAATATATAATATACTATAAAAATTATTTTTAAAAGTGTGTGCATCCACTAAATGACAATTAAAACTATAAGGGATAGACAAATGATGATAATTTATATTTATTTTTTATAGTTTCAAGCTTTTTTAAATTTAAGTGTTTTATAAAAGTATAGTTTTCAAATATAGTAATGTTCTGATGAGATCTTTAATGACTTTATAGTTAAGATTTCATTTGCATATGATTAGAATTTGGTTTGTTTATAAAATCTTTGATTTTATATTAAATTAATGATACACTTATATTTATAATAGATGGTGAACATGATGGGTACGGGGAAAGCTCTTCCGATGGAGAATCCTGTCCCAAACCCACTTTTATTTAAATGGGGACGGGGACGTAAAAGCATTCTCCAATCCTATCCTGCCTCATTGCCATCCCTAATTTCAATCGGATATGATTTATCCTTCATCCTATAGACAATATTACTATCATTTAATTACAACAAGTGTCAACACATGGTTTTTTTTTTTTGGCTTTCCTTATTTGTCCCCTTTTCTAATTATCTTTATTTTTATCTTTATCTTTATCTTATTTTATTACTATTACTATTACTTTACTATATATACTTATACTTATTATATTAAAAGAGCCAAAATGATACCTTATTTACTTAATATGTGACATCTTATTCTTTTTTTTTCTTTTCCTTTTTCCTTTTCTTTTTTCATTCTTTCATCTTTTTTCATTTTTTAACCATAATTGAAATTATTTTTCTCAAATGTATCCCTTTTTCCATATAATCCATTCAACAACTTTCCATTTGATTCACTTTTTTTTTTTTCACGTGCTCACAATTAGTAATAAAATAAAAATGACTTCACAATTTTATTGACTTTTAAAACAAAATAAAAAATTTGAGTTCTAATTAAAATATCAAACAAAAGCTAAATAGCCTTTAGTTATCAAAATTTTTATTGCTTCCTTCAAAAAAAAAAAAAAAAAAAAAAAAAAAAAACAGTTAGTTGCCAAAATGAAGTCGTTTTACACGGTCAGCCGCCATAGCGGTTCTTCACACGTGCTCCCGCTGCGACTTCATGGTCATCACTTTTTTGTTTTCCCTCCTTTTGCGTTTTTAGATTACATCTCTCTCTCTCTCTCTCTCTCTCTCTCTCTTCACAGTGACCTTCGAATTTTGAAATTGTGAAAACCCTAGAAATCTTCGTCGGAGATTGAAATCTGGGTGGAATCGAAGAAGGATTTGAAGAATGTCGAAGTACGTTTATCCGAGGATGCCTCGCAATGAGATCGTGAGTATACTGGCCAACGCTCAGATTGTCGAGATTTCCGAGAACGACCTCCTCAAACCCAACACCGAGTTCATTTCGGAGCTCTACATCCGGATCTTGATCTTCGTCGACTTCCTTAACGAGTATTTTTCTTTCCTTAACCGCAACTTTCCTTTTTGCTTCATGAGAAAATCTCACATTTTCTTTTTGTCTTTTCACATTAACATTCCGTTGGTTTCTGTTCTTTGGTTGTGTTTTTTTATTTTTTGGTGCAATAGAACGACATAAATTCTTACTTGTTCGATTCGTTTTCAATTTTGTGTTTGTACCGGTTATACGTTGGGTTGCTTTTAAGAGCAACAGAAAATAGAGTTGTCAGCAACAAAGCATTGTCTTGTTTTTTATATTAATTTTTTTGGAATTTAGTCCGAACGAAAATTCTCTTAGAATTAGTAAGTAACCTGTTTGGCTTAAGAGAATATTCAAATGATACTTAGAAGCAAATAGTTTAAGCATAAACTTTACCGTTAATACTTGGTTTCAGTTTTTGGGATTGAGTAGAATTATACATGATTTTTTCCCGGTTGGGTTTCGTTTTCGTTTTAAATTAATATACATGCGCCGTGCAATTGCTTTGAATTCAATGGAGGAAGTTCCATACTTATTCTCTGTTGGCTGCTTTGGATGAACAAAGAAGAATCACAAAAGTTAAAACGGATTAAAATTTTCCACATTCTACGAGAATAATGCAAAAGGTATTCTTTGTTAGGCGAAAGGTGGAATTGGAATTAGTAATTAACATGTTTGCATAAGAGAAAATGCAGATCTTTGTCGAGCACATTCCTTACTGAAAAGAGTTTGTTAATGAGAAGATGTGATTAAGGTTTGATGACTTGAAGTTTCCTATGCCGTCTAAATTGTTTTTCTTCTGATATGTGTAACCGATTGAAGGCTAAACCCTTCATTTTCATTAGAGTTCGTTTGATTAGATGTTGTATGATCTGGGTTCCATTTGGGGTTTCTGACTTGTGCAGGGAGGATCATGGGCAGGTCGAGTTTGATGCTCTGGAGCAACTTGAAAACCCGGACCTTCACGTAGACTCAGCCAAGATTGTTAAGTTGTGTAACAGGATGAAGGAAGTGATGGCTTCATTGGAATGCCCCAAGAGATTTACCCTCAAAGATCTGATAAAACCAGATACTGATCGTACTGAATTGTTTATTAGTGCACTTCTCAACTACTGTGTTCACAAGTAAGTTTTATACGCATTGGTGGGAGCTCCTATTTCCTATTGCGTTTAATAACAAAGCACAAAGAATGAATAACCTATTTGAAAGAAGAATTCCGACCCACGTGGGTTTCTCAATTGGCCTTATAGTTAGTTCATTTGTTAAGGAAAACAGTAGATCAGGCGAGTAAAAATTTTGTTTGTACTATGTTTGAGTCTTAACAAGAAAATTGGAAAATACTGCGACAGAAAAAGTAGTTGATTGCTATGTTGATTTTCATCTGAAACTTGAAGCAGAGTTTCATAAAAGTAACAGAAGCTGCTTTTTTTTTTTAATAATTAATTTTAATTTGGATCTGTTGTTGTCATGCTTATCATGTAATTTTTTCTTTTTCTTTTTCTTTTTCATACTAGAGACGCAAAAATGGAACTCTTATCCTCTATGTTTAATGAACTGACACTTCTCCGGGAGCAACGTCAAGAATGGGAGGACAAGATTACCGAGGTATTTTTAAGATAGAAAAAAGATTTAGTGATTCATCATGCTCGTTTCCTAATTCCTTTTATCTCAGTTGAATGCAGAGATTGCAAAATACAATGAAGCAAGAGAAAGGGAGTTACCTCTTGTTCAAGCGGTAGATGTAAAGGTTAAAGAGTTGCATCAAACAATTGCTGGCCTCAACAATCACCAGGCATCATTGAGAGCCTCTTTACGGAAGTTGAAGGAAAAGAATGGAGAATTGGATGGGAAGGTCAGATTGTTGATTGCCAGGCCATTTGAAGTTTGCTTTGACTCAGGAAGATAGACAACATTAACAAGTATTATCCTGGTTGTGTTTTAGGAAGCTCATATAATTGTCTATTTCTTTAGGTTCAATTTGGAAAACCAGTTGTATGAGATTATTATTAGTGTAGCTGATCCTTATGTGCTTAGATTATAGTCTAACATGATTAAGCCGCCCTTTAATCACTCGAATGATTTTGTTTCAAGTTTTCTTGCAGATATGAGGTAATCCAACAAGTTATCATGTGCCTTCTTTTTTATTATTCTTGCCACTTCTTTTCCTTCTATTATTATTTCTAGTGCTGAACATATATTATTATTATTTTTTTGCTGGGAAGATTTCTAGTGCTGAATTTGCTCTTGTACAAAGCGTCCAAGAAAATGCAAATTTACGTTCAAAAGTCGTTCAATCACCAGAGAAACTGCAGGTAATTTTTCCCCTTTCAGCTCTCCTGAGAATAATAAATGCCTGACTTGGCAAAATCCTGTTTGCCGTATAAGATGATAAAATTGTCTAGTATCTTAATTTCATGTTTTAGGGACTTTGATAGCTGGTTGTTTTCTGTACTTTTTCCTCATTAAGGAATAAGGATTCTGTTATTTCATTTTGTTTGAAATTTTTATGTTTGTTTTATCGACTACATACTGAATCTCATTTAGTTTCCTTTAGATTAACACATTAATTCTTTTCACTTTCTTCTTAAAGAGAACTTTAGGGGAGAAGAAATCTGTTCGAGAGGAGGCAAAGAATAAAGAAAGATTGGCAATGCAATCTTTTCAGGAGAAGACTGCCACTGTTGAAGTTTATTCGAAGGTAATGTATTTTCAATTACCGCTTTAAAGCTGTGGATATCTGTTTGCTTGCTGCATGGTACACGCCCAACAGAAACACATATTTAACAAGAAAAGCATGAATGACTTTCTGTGTTTTTCTTTTGCTTTGTTTTCTTTCTTTTGGACCGAATTTGCTGGAATTTAGTTGTGAATGAAGACAGTAAACATTTAACAGATGACAATGAAGGACAAATTTTGAAAGTTGGTTGATGGCATGTTCCTGACATTTTTCTCAGGTTTTGAAGAAAATGAAGAAATGCTTTGATCAGATGCAGGCTATACAAGAACAGGTTCACATATATCTAGTTCTAGCCTTGTAGTTTTGTGCTCTTAGATATTACATGGCCTTACTCTTTTCAAGTTTGGCTTGATAGAGTGATTTTCAAGAAACGATATTCCTACTTATTAATAGCTTTAGATGTGTTTTTTCATATTTTTCCTATGTTTTTATATCTACGTGCTGAAAATTGTCAGTCTTACAAGTTCAAATCCCTGCACCTCCAAAAACAAAATATTATTCTTTATGTGGTTTTGGTTATATTGTTCTGTTCTGTCCTTGTGGAAGCGGAGGTGCTGAGCTTAAGATCCTGGTCTCTTCTATTTTCAAAGGCCGTTGAGTGATGATAATTCTTTCTCGACCAATGAAGTTTTGTTCTGCAGAGTGCGAAAGGTTTATAGTGGTAATTGTCTGTATCTTTGATAGGTAAACTCTGCTAAATCTGTTGACAAAGAATACAAGGCCCTAAGAGCTAAATTAAGTGATGAGGTCGTGCTGAACAAGTCACTCGAGGCCAAGTTGTTGGAACGGCAAGGAAGATGTACTAATTTAAATTTGATTGTTTTTATAAAGTTATATTGAGTTAAGTTTATGAATTTCCTTTTTAACCAATAGTTAGGAGTACAAGTTAAATCCTATTAGTTCGCATACGATACAATTTGATCTTAGTAGAGATGCAGCCCTAAGCCTCGTCCTTTTCTCATTATGCAGTAGAAGAGTCGGAAGAGACGAAAAAACAGTTAGAAAAAGAAAGAGATGTCAGGTGTGAGGAGGCTTTTAAGAAATTTAATCAAGTGAAAATGGAGGTGGAGTCTCAGAGGCGTGATCTGGAGGCACGGCAGAAGAATGTTGAAGCTGTAGTATCAAAGGTGCTTCTCCATGACTTGAATTTTTGGCCCTCAATGATGTTTCAAGTCGTAGACATGTGGTAATGCTTTGTCTTTCTTGCTATAACTAGGTGGATGCTGTAACTTCAAAATCAAAATCGGTAAAAGAAGCTGCTGCAGCTCAACAGCAAGAGTTACTTTTGAAGTGTGAGGAGGTTGTCAAAGAGGTAAATTGCTTCCGACTGCAATGTTGCTGCTAATATAAACCGTTATAGCTTCAAAATGCAGTTTCCTTTAAAAGTTCCTAACCTTGGAATTTTATACTTGCCCTTGTGCTTTTTACCAATTCCGCTTCTGCATTTTTGCATCTGCGTGTTTGGATTGATCTTCTGTTGAATGTTTGTACCATATAACTAAACAGGTTTGGTTTTTGTCATTGTGGGTGGTTGCAGTTTCAGGAGTACAATAATCGTCTCTGCAACTCGGTTCCTATGGATCTTGCCAAAAGGATGGGATGCATAGCAGTGGAGTAAGTACCACTGGGCTTCAACGGTCTAAAATGACTTGTTTGCAGTTTGGTTCTCAGAAAAGTGACTAAAGTTTAATTCTAGTGTCGGCAGTTGAGTTTGTGTATGTGATATATTCTATTTTAGACAACAATAGTTGACTCCTGTGGAAGGTATGTTTTGGACAGTAGCTCAATAGCTTTTAAGTTAAAATTCATTACGTGCTATATTATGGATATATATTTATATATAATTGATGATTTTAACACGGATGTTACTAATCTGGAGCGGACAAAAACATTTAAAAAAAAAAAAAAGGGTATCTAGTCCTATTAGTCCTTAAAATATTAACATCAACATAGTTATCTAAATTAAAGATTCAAAAACTAAAGTGAAACAACGTTAATAGTTTAGGATTTATTGATTAATTATCCATAAAAGTATTTATAAGAAATAGCGTATTTAAATAAATTGAGAAAGAAAATAAAAGAATGAGTAAGACATTATTTTAAGAAGGGAGAGTATGTGGTAAAGTTTTTTTTTAGACCGTTGAGATTTAATCGAATGGTTGAAACGTTGTTGGTGTACCATACTTATCATATATCTTACCTTACATAACCCTTCACACTCAAAGTCTTCTCCGTTGCCGGCGACCTTCCCACCTCCGACGACGGATGTCATTGACCCACCCCCCAGCCCCGGTCGCCCCACACCAGCCCTAGCTGTCGGCGACTCCCTCTCTCTCTTCCCCTTTCTCTTTCTTCTCTTCTCTCTCTTCCTATTTCTTTCTCTTCTCCTCTCTCTCGTGGCCCCTCACCCCCGCCCCCCCCCCCCCCCCCCCACCATCAGCCCTTGCCCCGGCAGCCCCCCACCCAGCCTCGGTCCCGGCCCCCGGTAACCCCCCCAGCCCCCTCGACGAGAGGGAGAGAGGGGAAGAGAGAGAAAGGGGAAGAGAGAGAGAAGAGAAGAGAGAGAAAGGGGGGTCGCCAGCGGTCGGGGCTTGGTAGGGGACGGCTAGGCCTGGGCCGGTGGTGAGGGGCGTCAGGGGTAGGGGATCGCGGGAGAGAAGAAAAGAGAGAGAAATTGGGAGAGAGAGAGAAGAGAAGAGAGAGAAAGGGGGGTTGCTGGTGGTCAAAGCTGGGGTCGGTGGTGGGTGGGTCGCTGGTGTCCGTTGTCTGCGGCGAGAAAGTCGTCGGCGACGGAGAAGACTTTAGGTGGGAAGGATAATATGAGGTAAGGTGTATGATAAGTATGGTACACCAACAACGTTTCAACCGTTCGATTAAATCTCAACGGTTTAAAAAAGAATTTTACCGGCAAAGACTATCACAGACTCTCCCTTTTAAGAAATTATTTACTTGAAAATATAATATAAATATATAAAAAGAGAAAATTATCCAAATAATTATATTTTTTAATCTATTGATCAACATAACACAAATTTTTCTATCTTGATTATATAATATAAATTTTAATATAATTTTATGTCATGTTAATTTAATATTATTATTTTATATTATATTAATATAATAATTTTTAAATTTATGTCTTAAATATTTTTCTCAAAATAGGGACTCGGGGCAAGGAAGGGAATTTTTTTTCCCCTGATTTTCTTTTTGCTACAATCCCGCGTAAGAGTTCTACTACGGTTTTGCTGCATTTTTTAAATCTATACCATAAAAAAAAGATCGAATGATTGAAAATTTTTACCCCATTGATGGGGGTAAAGGTAAAAGGGTTTCATTGTAGTATATATATATATATACATATATATTTTAGGATTCCTCTATTTTTGATTTTTTGTTGACCAATATGTCAACTTTTTTAAGGCCAATTCAATGGTGGGGGAAGGTTTTTTTAACTCTATGGATGTGGTAAATATTTTTCGCCATCAGATTGCATTAGCGGTGTAGATCTCATATGCACACAAATGGTCATAGATCTAACTACATCAGATTACAAACAATAATTGACTAAAAAAAATATCTTTCCAGTTTCTGACCATGGAGCCGTCGTCGTTGAGAGAAAGTTGGCGCGGAAGGAGGTGGCGGTGGGTCTCGTCGGCCACCCGACCATGTCGTCTCCGACGTGGCTCCCTGGCAAGTTCTAGCGACGATCGGCGACAGATCTATGAAATCGTGAGGCGGAGGAGCGAGCCTATGCCGTCGAAATCCACAACGGAAGCCAATTTCCGGCGACCTCGCAAGATGGGTCTCGAAGACTTGCGGCCAAGAGGCTCGGTCGTTCGCGTTGGAGGGGCTCGTCAGCTCGCTCGCGACAGAGGGGGCTCACTTTTGATGTCTAAAACCGCCGGATTCCGACCAAGGATGAGGCTGAGGACTAGCCTTCCCCACGCCATCGACGATGATTGGGTTTTTTTCTTTTAAAAGCTTGCAGGAGGAGGCCACGTGGACGACACCCGAGTAGCCCAGGACGGCGGCGGAGAAGACAAGGATCTGGTTTTTTTTTGTTTTCCCTTTTTGTCTGATCTGGCCACCTTCGCCGGTGATAGTGGATGCCATCGGCGTCAGATCGGGACGGGCTGCCGGAGGTTCCCCCTTTTTTTTTTTTTCCTTCTTCTTCTTCTTTCAATGCTTTGAATTGTTTTGTAAATTAATTAAGGGCCGCAGACTATATTTTTTTGGTGTCTTTTTTCGATCTCAACCGTCCAAAATCAATCGGACGGTCAAAATTTTTTAACTCGTTAATAAGGTTAAGTGGGGAGGTCTCATTGTAGACCTCCCTGTTTTCGAAACGACGAAAACACCTTTATGACAAGGGATAACGTAGTTCCAAAACACCTTTTTTGTTTTAGACCACTGTCGTGACTCGTGGAAGAGATACCCCACGTGAAGAAGAAATTACATCTGAAAAAATATCAGTGTTTTTTTTTTGTTTAATTTTTTTTTTTTTTTTTTACTGGGGAGGTGATATTTTGATGTGTGATATATGGATTCTTTGGTAAGTAAATTATCTATATATCTTAATCAATACAATAATAACGCTCAAACTCAAATATTCAACGAGAAGAACAAGCACCATGTCAATCCACTTAAAGAATGTTGGCTATCAATATAGGATTTGAGAATACATTTTAATCAAAAAGAATTTTGATTTGGGTAACTCCGTTTTTTAGGCCGTACTATCTTAAATTATCAAGTTTTATATCAATACTTCCAAAATAAGCACCACGTGAAAACTACACCCTATTATAGATTTGTTTTTTATTAGGATGATTAAATTAAATAAACAACCATTTTCAAATTATCAAAACTACATCACAAATATTAAATATATCATGTTTTTAAATTAAAAATTCAAAGATACGTAATTAAAGATATATATAAAATTATCAATGTATTGTTCGGTGATCATTTATATTTAAAATTGTTAAATATAGAAAATAAATATTGTACTTATAAATAAATTAAAGAAAACTGACGAGGCATTTTTGGAATGAAGTGATATGCATTAACAGCATACATGATACTCGTTACTCTTTTTAAATATGAAATTATGAAATTAAACATAAGATAACATCACGAAAGAAAATAATAATCAGTTTTAAATATTTATTCTTTTCACCTAATTATAAGGTCAACTTGTAATTTTATATTTAATCTCCTCCAACTCATGTTACCAATAAATATTGTGCATATTTTTCTGTTAAAAATTAAAGTACGGGAAGCGATCTATAAATATTTTAGAGAAAAAAAATATTATAAATTAAAATTTATGTGAAATTTAACCAATAAATCAGAAGACAACCTTTGTCCGTGAAGTGATCTGAGTTTTATGTCCAGATTTGGCGAACTAATTTCGCACGGACGAGAATATACCGAAAATCTCACTCTTAGTCGTTCCTTCTCTTCTCCCCACTCATTCCCACCTTGTGCTGCTGCGGCGCCATTTTTCCTCTTCCTCTCTCTCTCTCTCTCTTTCTCTCTCTAGGCAGCCGCCATGGCTGTTGTTCCCACATTACCAAAATGCCCTTCCTCCCAACCTCCCTCCCTCACCTTCTCCTCCTCCACTCCGTCTTTTCGCATCTCCCTCGTCAAGCTGAAGCCGCCGCCGCAGCCGCAGCCGCAGCCGCCGGCGTCGTTCTTCTGCTGCGCTACTCAGTCGGAGGTGGCCGTCGTCAATGGCAGAGCCGAAGGGAGAATCTCCGAGCGGAACGAGATCCGTCTCGGACTCCCTAGCAAAGGTCGAATGGCCGCCGACACCCTCGATCTTCTCAAGGTAAAACCCAAAAAAAAAAAAAAAAAAAAATCCTGTTTGGTTCCCGAGGATCCGAGAGAAAAATTCTGATCTAATAGAAATGGCGAAATTTGTCGAAAGTTTATTTATGTCTCTATTTATTTTTTAAGTTTCTGTCTTTCTCAAGGTTAAAAGAAAGAAAAAAACCTCTTCATGTTTGGTTCCCGAGAAACCCGAGAGAAAATTCTAACCTAAGTAGAATTGGCGAAATTTGACAGAAATTTTTAGCATTTTGATTCTCTTTCTCTCTCAATGTTGCTTGAATAAGGACTGTCAATTGTCAGTGAAGCAAGTCAATCCTCGACAGTACGTTGCAGAAATTCCCCAGGTTCCTTCCCGCTATATATATATATATATATATATATATATATGAACTTTTTATGTGGACTGTGAAGTTATAAAGATAATAGAGCTTAGAAAAATGGGTTCTTTTGTTTTTGTTGCAGCTCTCGAACCTGGAAGTGTGGTTTCAGAGGCCCAAAGACATTGTACGGAAGTTGTTGTCTGGGGACTTAGACCTCGGCATTATGGGTCTTGATACTGTCAGTGAATATGGTCAGGTAGTTCTTGAAATACGCTGTTATCTAGTTAACAATCCAGTTTCATCGCTTTTTCTGTTTTCAAAAAGGGATTAAAAAGGAGATTAGTCTTGAAAGGTTATCATTTTTTTTTTTCTGGGGATTGAGGATCTAATAAAAACTGTTATCTAGATAATGTAGTTTCATTGCTTTTAAAAAGAATTTAGTAAATTTAGTCTCGAAAGCTTATCATTTGTGACCTTTTGTTTCAGGGGAATGAGGATCTTATCATTGTTCATGATGCTCTTGACTATGGAGATTGCCGTTTATCCCTTGCGGTGAGTCATTGCAGATTTATAGATATATGTTTTGTGATGATTTAGCCGATTCCAGCATGTTTGTTGTTAATTGTTGTGGATAATGATTCTTTCAGATTCCGAAATATGGGATTTTTGAGAACATAAATTCTTTGAAGGAGCTTGCCCAAATGCCTCAATGGACAGAGGAAAAACCTCTGCGTGTTGCTACTGGCTTCACTTACGTATGCCCTAGAGCTTTCCCAGATTTGTTTTGGTGCTCTTCATTGTAAGGTTCCTCTTGATTTAATCTTTATTTTTTTTGCCTTCTTTTATGCAGCTTGGTCCTAAATTTATGAAAGAAAATGGGCTCAAGTACGTGACTTTTTCAACTGCTGATGGAGCTTTAGAGGCAGCTCCTGCGGTAAGATTTCGTTGGAAACAACATTTAATTGTAATACATACTTGAGTATCACATCAGTAGACCCCATCAACCAAACTTAAAGGAGAATTGTTCACTGCCCTGTAAGAATGTAGTAAGCTTTAAGACATATTTTCTTAAAATTTCTATGGAGCTACATTTTTCTTGTAGAGTAATTTTTTATAATGTTGGACATTGTTTTTTCTGTTAGCTGCCTGATAGTACTGATATTCGGTAATATGATAATGGTCTTTGCTTCAAATTCAGATGGGGATAGCTGATGCTATTTTGGACCTTGTGAGCAGTGGGACAACGTTGAGAGAAAACAACTTGAAAGAAATTGAAGGTGGAGTTGTATTAGAAAGCCAAGTAAGTAAGCCCTTTTCTGTTTCTGACATAACCCTTTTGTCATTTTATTTATTGGGTCTTGTAGTCTTTAGTAGTGCCTTAGAGCAGCTGGTTCTGCATTGTGCATTTGCTAACTCTTATCTTACTTTGGAAACCAAATGTTCTTCAGGCCGTACTCGTTGCAAGCCGGAGATCATTGATACAGAGGAAAGGTGTACTCGACACGACACACGAGATTATTGAAAGATTGGAAGCACATCTCCGGGCAGTGGGTCAATTCACGGTGCGCATATCGTGTTTCATTCTTGTAACATGTGTGTGTGTTTTTATTTATTTTTTTATTTTTCAGCCTTCCGGTTATGTTTGTTTTTGACACTTTTTTCATGGCAGGTGGTTGCAAACATGAGAGGAAGTAGTGCAGAGGAAGTGGCTGAGAGAGTCCTCAGTCAGACGTCATTGTCTGGCTTGCAGGTGAGAACGATAGGTTCTAGTTGACAGTACAACTCAAACAGATTCTGTTCTTACTCAGACACACACATATTGTAACCAAATGACCTTTTCATCCTCCGGAATCAGGTGCTTGCTAACAATTTTTTTTTTCCTTAAATGATTTTCTATGTAGGGTCCCACTGTAAGTCCTGTATTCTGTAGACGTGATGGCAAAGTGTCGGCTGATTACTATGCGATTGTGATATGCGTTCCCAAGAAGGCACTCTACAAGTCTGTGCAACAACTAAGAGCGGTGAGTCTGATATTGATTATGTCTTCTTTCTTTTCCCTTCTTAGATGCTCTGACGGTACGATTTGCTACATGGACCAACACATTTACTTCCATTGTACCGGTCTCGCTCACTTGCTTCAGCTTCTAATTCTGTTTTAAGTGTAGCACAATTCCCCACTTTTCCTGAAAATAAATTTAATCCCAACTGATATGGTGTGTGAGTTTCTATTATTTTATCAGTAGGTATTAAAAATATAGTCATGCCATTCATTGAAAAGTTACATATACCAATGAAAAGAAATCAACCCACCTTCTATATGAGTTGGTATCGTAAAATAGTTTCTACACTTAGCAGTACTCTTTAGTTCGAGGGAGAAGCACAGACAACTGCTCTCTCTCTTGAACGCCTACATGTGCACTTAAAATTATATATTAGTCCACCTATTTCAACTTGGTTTTCTGATTTTGGTTAAACATAAGAAACGCGATAAAATAACTGTTGCTCTTGTTTTGTGTAGATTGGAGGAAGTGGGGTTTTGATTTGTCCGTTGACATACATTTTCGATGAAGAAACCCCAAGATGGAGAGAGCTTCTTTCAAAGCTTGGCCTGTAAAGCTCTCTATCTGATACCTTTGGCAGTTTGTTGCATTTCTGTAGTTGTAGCGATATTGTATTGTTTGTTGTCCATCCTAGTTTATGGAGAGTGGCTGTAGGCTGTGGAAATAAAAGTTTGAATCGAACTACTCCGAAAATTTTGTATTAATATGGTTGTTTTAATAGACATTAATGTGTAACGTATAAATTAATTTTTGCCATTCAGCGGCGTTTCAGTGTCGTGGATTTCTTCATTGGTACCTTGCTGGTGGCTTTAGAAAATTTTCTCTAGTTTTTCTGGTTAGATAACATGTGGTCCTAAGTTTTGCAGGACAATTTTACACTCCATTTGGTAATAAGAAAATATTAATTGAATTACTATTTTGCCTACTGCTAGTTAATATTAATCGTCTTAAGGTTTGATTTTCTGACAACCTACCCATATTTGAGGTTGAGAAATGAGATTGATTATCACATGCCTCCTCGTAAATTAAGACTCCTAATCTTAAATTGAAAAATCAAATTACTATCATACCTCTAATTTACCTGCTAAATGTTAATTGAAAAAGGAAATGCAAAAAAGATCAGAAATTTTCGAGGTAGAACTTGTCTTTTTTTTTTTTTTTTTTTTTTTTTTTTTTTATACTAGGAACTGTGTTTTAATCAGTGGATTAAGTTTTTAACAGTATGATTTTCAATGTTCAATAAAAATTAATCCAGTAATTAGAACAACAATTCTTATTGATCTTGAAAAATAGGTAAAAATTCCAAAAGTAATTTTTTCAACGGATATTCATTATTTATTTACCTAACCTTACAATAATTATTCTATTTGTTATTAATTCTACTATACTAGGTTAAAATTTATTTTTAATTGGACCAAAATTATTTATTTCAATATTTTTTATTTTTAATAGTCATATAAATATGTATATATATATATATATATATATATATATATAAAGAATTGGACCTCTTTATTTCTCCAATCTACTCAGCAAAAAACTCCTATTTCGTTCTTCAAAGCAGACAAGGATACATAAATGACATGAGTATTACATACACAGAGATTACCATACATATTAGAACGTTGTGTGTAATGTGTATAGTATCGTATGTAATAAAGTCTCAGGCAGATAGTTGTTGATGTACAATTAACATTTTTGTTTTTTGAAAGTAAGCGGAGATATTGAAAGACTGATGCTGCCGACGGTATACTCAGGAAAATTTGGCAACTTCGAAAAGTTGATGGGAGGCATCGCTGTCAAGTCTTTATTACACATTAAATTCAAACGTTAAAAATCAGGAAGAAAAGGGGGGAAAAAAAAAAAGAAAAGAAAAGAAAGAAAAAGCTAGAGTCTGGTTTCCATCCTCTCTTTCTCCAAGTATCCTGTGTTGCACCTGGTGTTCTACGGAGTAGCCTCACGTTTGCCTTCGTTCTTTTTCGGATCTCAAAGAAGAATAGATGGCGTCGTGTTAAGGAAAATGGCCGAGGCCGTTGTTTCCTTTGTGATAGAAAAACTTGGAAACTTGCTCCTCAACGAAGCAAAGTTCTTATATGGAGTCAAAGACGAAGTTGAGGAGGCAGGAAGAGAATTACAAAGAATAAGACATTTTTTAGAAGATGCAGGTGCATGTGCAAAGCAAGGAGACAAGATGATTCACTTCTACGTTTTGGAAATTAAAGAAGCTGCTTATGATTTAGAGGATGTCATTGTAACTTTCGCTTTGAAGGCGGCTTCTAGAAGCGACAGAGGTCGAATGTACATGCTCCATAGGTTTCCTTGCTTCTTGATTTATCTCCACAAGGTTGGATCAGAAGTTGAGAAGATAACTGACAGGATTTCGAAGTCAAGATTGAGTTTTGAAGCATCTAGGTTACTGTGCAAGGAAGGAGCAAGTTCTTCAAACGACAGGCAGCGAGTTGATCTGAGGCGCGCCTCTGCTCACAACGATGATGTTTCTGATTTGGTTGGATTTGAAAAAGATATCAAGGAACTGGTGTCCCATATGACAAGAGAAGGAAGTCTTCACAAAGTTGTCTCCATTTGTGGGATGGGGGGGTCTCGGAATGTCCATCCTTTCAAGAAAGATTTGCGATCACAATGACATCAGCCGTCAGTTTGATTGTTTTGCTTGGGCATCTGTGTCACAAAACTATCAAGCAAGAGACATTTGGGAAGGAATTTTAATCAAACTTATCTCTCCTACGGCAGAGAAGAAGGGAAATCAAAGGCACGAGGGATGAAAAAATATCCAAGGCGCTCAACGACATAAAGAGAAAAAATGTCCTGTGGTTCTTAATGATATTTGGACTATTGAAGCACGGGATTGCCTCAAGTCTGCATTCCCAAATGACAGATGCGAGAGCAAAGTATTATTCACAACCCGTCACAGAGACTTAGCTTCACAAGCTGATTGTGATAGCATCATCCAGGAACCCAAGTGTTAGAATGATAATGAAAGTTGGGTGTTGCTGAAGAGGAAATCATATCTTGGAAGGAACGTGACCGGTAATTTTTCACAAAGCACCATCCTCATTTTTGACATTAAAGCCCATAGTGTAACATTCATTTTAATGAATCAAATTATTCCCATTCACTAGTTAAAGAAAGTTTTTAATTTTTATTTTATTTTATCTAGGAAATAATGTCTAATGTCTAGAATTGAGTTGGGTAAAAAATGTCTGCGACTGGCGTCAAACATATAGAGTTCCATTGCTACCGAAGAGGAATGGAGATATAATTGTGTTATTTTGTGAAAACTACAAATACAGAGAACAGATATAGTATTAAGAAATAGTTATTCATGTTTCTTTCCCCATTTTAATTTTATTTTGCAGACTCGGAAGATGACAAAAGGAAGCAAAAATTAGCACGAGAAATGCTTCATAATTTGGTGGTTTGCCACTGGCCATGACGGTACTCGGAGGACTCCTATCTAATAAACAAGCCATCGACGAGTGGGAGATCTTGCACAAGAATATTAAGACACTTCTAAGGAAAGGCAAAATCAATGAGCAACACGACTCCAACTTAGGAGTCTCATGGTTGTTGGGTATGAGCTGCAATGAGTTGCCATATCACTTGAAGCCGAGTTTTTGTTCTTGGCTTCTTTCCCTGAAGATGATGAAATAAGGGCAAAATAATTATGTAGACTACGGATGGCTGAAGGATTTCTATCCAACGAGGATGTGGCATACGAATGCTTGAGTGAATTGGTAGAAAGGTGCATAGTTCAAGTGGCCAAGTGGGGCTTAACTGGAAGAATCAAAACATGCCGCCTTCATGATCTTATGCTAGACTTGTGCTTGTCCAAGGCTCAGGAGGAAAACTTTCTACAAGCTGTTAATCTTCGTAACCAACAAGAAGCAATTAATTCTTCATCTGTTGGCATGAGCACAAATTTATTGCCAACCAATAAGGTCCGCAGACTTGCCGTCTATTTGGATGGCAATAGTGTTGATGGATTGCTTTCTCTTATTAGAAATAAGGATGCTTGTCTTAGGTCTCTTACATGCTTCCATCCAGAATCATATGATTACAATGTATTCTTTAGGCAAGCAATGAAACCGCTGCTCCGTCGTTTCCATTTGCTTAGAGTTTTGAAGTTTGAATATCTTTCCCTTGGAAAGTTGCTCAAAGAAATTGGAGATCTAATCCACTTGAGGCTCTTTAGTTTGAGGGGTAGCTATGTGGAAGCAGAAGAACTTCCATCATCCATAGGGAGCTTGAGATGCCTGCAAACTTTAGATTTGTTGTTAAGAAGTTTTATGCCCATACAGCCGTCTCAAATAAGGGAATTAGAACAACTAAGACATCTGCATCTACTGAAGAATCAGGATAAATTATTGCCGATTGATGGTCTTATGAATCTGCAGACATTGGTGAATGCGTTTGCAAATGGCGATTGTTTGGATGGGTTGGAGAAATTGGCCAATCTTACAAAATTTAGTGTCGAATTGGGGAAAGACTTCAAGGTTACAAGTATTAGTTTCAACAATCTTCGATCTCTAGCCATTTTTGATCCAGATTTTTTCAAAAAGCCTACAACTGAGTCCACCAAATATGTGAAATCAGTTGTAGTGATGAGCTGTCCTCAAATTTACAAACTGCATCTGAAAGTGGGCTTGCTGGAGGTTACCAGAAGACAAGGAGTTTTCTCCAAACCTCACCAAGCTAACGTTGATTGAAACTCGGCTTGAGTATGACCAGACGGCGACTTTAGAAAAGCTCCCAAATTTGAGGATCCTCGTTCTTGATCAAGATTCTTTCATTGGAGGAACTAAAATGGTTTGCAGCAGTGAAGGTTTTCCTAAACTTGAGTCTCTTTCCATTTGTTTCCTTCATTCTTTAGAAAAGTGGGAGTCGGAGGAAGGAGCCTTACATAGTCTTCGTAGTTTATATATTAAATATTGCAAAACATTGAGTAGAATTCCAGATGGATTGAGATATATAATTACTCCCAAGGAAATTGTGATCCAACTTTATGTTCCGGGAATTCAAGTAGAGACTTGAACAAGGAGGAGAGGATTTCTACCAAGCTGCCCTTCTTCCTTCCCTTCTTTTTATCGATCGCGACGAATGGGGATGGGGTACTACTTTTCATCCAATTTTCTAACACATGTCCACGTTAATTTCACTTTCTAATTTTTTTTTTTTTTTTTTTTTTTTTTTTTTTTTTTTTTTTTTTGCATTGCCTTCGTCTTTTTAAATTTTGAATGTTTCTTAAAATTCAAAAAAAAAAAAAAAAAAAAAAAAAAAACCGGCCTAGGCATACTTAATAAATTGTGGCATGATTATCTCGTCTGCTTCGGGTGTCTAATACAATACACTAATCAATCTGTGTCTCTTTTAAGGTTTTTCTTATTTTTTTTTTATGTCTACTTTCATAAACGGTTGTCGCCTTTTTCTTTTTGTTGTAGTACGTGTTTATTCTCTGCTACCTATAGGTAGCCCACGGATATTTGTATTCGTTGTAATTTGTCTTTGTTTCACTTTCATTGCTTTAGTACTTGGCTCTGTTTTCCCTTATTTTGCTTTCTCCGACTCTGTTTTGCTATGTACCACTCAGTTCAATAATAAAGTTCGTTGTTCTCGTTTAGTATCACTTTTAACACATTATTGTTGTTTCCAAAGATTACTAGTTGTCAAGTGAGCATCTTATTGTTTTCATAAACTTTTAGTTCTATAAGTTCGTCCTTTTTTTTTTTTTTTTTTTATTAAAAACATAATATGTGGCAAAGGCCCAGAGTGCTAGAAAAGAAACCAAATCTAAGTCCCAGCTACATTTCTCAGTCCAAATACATATGTAGAGGACTCCAAGTCAAAATTGAGTGGGTGTGCAATGCAAGAAACCGCGTTGCAGGGTGAAATGTGAGGGCCAATTCCTAAAAGTTATCTTCCAGTTTGCTTTATTAACTCCCTTCCCTTGATAGCCTTTTTCTCCTTTTCAACTTCGACAGCTTCGGCTTCTTGATCTTTTCATAGTAGTTCTGAGTGTTCCCCAAATTCTACTAACTTCAACGTCACTTGTATGAACATCGCATTACTAGCTTTTACGCGTTATATTGATTACTGCGTATCGAGTTCAATGATAGCATGAATGATGTAGTTATTTATTTATTTATTTTTTCTTTAGGTTTAATTCTTTTCCTTTGCTGAATTTTGTTCTCTGTTCTTGTTTTTTTAGTTTCTTTCCACAATTTTGCATTGCACATTTTCTCACTTAAGCCGATGATCAAATTTGTTAAAGTTAAGAAATTAGAAAAAGGGATGGCCTAGTGAGAAGAGTCTTTTCTGAATACAAGATAACGAGAAAATATGAATGCAATTTTAATATTTTGATTTTTGTAGTAAAATTTCTATAAACTTTCAGTTAGAGCCCCCCTTTAATTTGAAGAAAAGTTATAGTTGTATCTCAACTCAATAATTAAAACTTATAACAATTATGTACCCCTTAAATTAAGTAAATAAATAAATCTCTGTTTTATATACTGAAAAGTGAAGCAATAATGAAGATAGCCAAACAAGATCATGTCCTCACCCTCAAGCTTGACTTAGCAAACGGACCCAGAAAAAGCTGGAAATGGAGCCCCATTGGTAGTGAATAGTGAGATTGATTCTGATCGTCAAGTGGACCCTAAAAATATTCTTATCTTATCGAACTTGCTGTCATGCAAAAACAAAGGCCGCTCCACTAGCAGAACTTTAATGTGGAAGGGAAAATCAATCTACCTAACTAGATAAGTAGATATTCAATTATTAATTCAACAAACAATTTCACTTTGGATAATATTGTTTTATGAATAATATTTGAAACATCAACTTCAACCCTAATTCTTGAATATCAACCTATATTATATATAAATTATCACTATTTTAATTATTAAATCTTTAAATAACTGTCTCATCAATTAAAATTAAAAAGATTGCATCTATTAATTAAAAAAAAAAAAAAAAAAGTAATTCACCGTATGTTGGTATTTGTGTCCTTTGTCTTATCCCATCATACATTTAAAAGCAAAATTTATGAATATGATTACAATACTCTCTCTTTAACTGAGTGGGTATGAAAAAAAGCAGCATTGCAATCAACTACTTTTTTTTTTTTTTTTTTTTATCAACTAGACCGTGAAATTAAAAATAACCTCCTTCCTTGCTCACCATCTGCTTTATTGAGTCTTTTAGCCGAAAATTTCCTGGCATTACTTTTCCAATACTCTTTGTTGCATCTAGGTGACCAATTCGTAGCCTCTTGATGGCCTTTGTTTCATAGCTGGATCCGGAAGAAGAAGAAAACCAGACGACATCCTTCTTTCCTTCGGCGAAGGCGGGATGGCTGAGGCCGTGGTTTCCTTCGTGATTGAAAGACTCGGAGACTTGCTCCTTAATGAAGCAAAGTTCTTATCTGGAGTCAGAGATGAAGTGGAGGAGGCAAGAAGTGAATTACAAAGAATAAAATGCTTTTTACAAGATGCAGATGCGCGTACTAGGCAAGGAGACAAGACGATTCGCTACCATGTTGCGGAAATTAGGGAAGCAGCTTACGATTTGGAAGATGTCGTTGCAACTTTTGCCTTGAAGATTGCTTCTAGAAGTGACAGAGGGAGAAAGTACCTTCTCCAAAGGTTTCCTTGCATCTTGATTGATCTTCACAAGGTTGGAAAAGAAGTTGAGAAAATCTGTGCCAAGATTTCTAAGTCGAGATCGATCGAGTTTCCAATTGAATGGGGTACTATTACAATCAAGGGACAAGGGAAGGTGCAAGTTCGTCGAACAAGAGGCATCAAGTTGATCTGAGGTGAGCTTTTTCTCACGACATCGATTCTGATTTTGTTGGATTTGACAAAAATATGGAGGGACTGGTCTCCCACTTGACAAGAGAAGGAAGTCTGCACAAAGTTGTTTCCATTTGTAGGATGGGCGGTCTCGGAAAGACTACTCTTGCAAGAAAGACTTACTTTCACAGTGATGTAAGACTTCACTTTGATTGTTTTGCTTGGGCATCTGTGTCACTAAACTATCAAGCAAGTGACATTTGGGAACGAATTTTAGTCAAACTTATCTCTCCTACAGCAGAGAAAAGAAGAGAAATCAAAGACATGAGGGATGATGAAATATCCCAGGCTCTCAACGACACCTTAAAACAGAAAAAATGTCTTGTGGTTCTTGATGATATTTGGACTGCTGAAGCATGGGATTGCCTCAAGTCTGCATTCCCAAATGTCAGATCCGAGAGCAAAGTACTATTCACCACCCGTAACAGAGACTTAGCTTCACATGCTGATCGAGATAGCATCCTCCACGAACCCAAGTGTTTGGAGGGGAATGAAAGTTGGGAGTTGCTTAAGAAGAAAACATTTTTTGGAACGAACATGACAGGTAAAATTTCACAAAGCAATATCATCATTTTATTATGATAACAAAATGATTGCAACTACTACTTTAGTTCCATTAATTTGAAATAAGTAGCTGACTGTATTGTGGGAGTAGCTAGGAAATCAAAGAGGAGCCTTGTGATTTTTTCTATCGTCTATTGATATTGATTTATTGATTTATTTTATTTTGCTCAAGTACACATACTGGAACTCGGTGCGTTCTATTAGTCCAAAATTTTAAAGTCCTATTTATGAAATTCAAATATTTGACATGAGAGCTCATAATCAAACATTCTTTTTAATGAACCAAACGCTTCCTATCACTATTTGAAGCAAGCTTTTTTTGAGGAAATAATTGTTTAATGTCTATAAAGGACTGGGTGGAAAATTTTTCTCCAACTGGCGTTAGCATATGTAGTTAGATTGTGAAAACTACAAATAGAGAGAACATATATTTCAAAAAAAACAATTTTTTTTTGCAGATCTGGAAGATGAAAAAAGGAAGCAAAAATTAGCACAAGAAATGCTTGATCATTGCGGAGGTTTGCCCTTAGCCATTACGGTGCTTGGAGGACTCCTATCTAATAAACAAGGCAATGAGTGGGAGACCCTTCACAGGAATATTATGATACTTCTAAGGAGAGGCAAAATCAGTGAGCAAGAAGACTCCAACTTCGGCGTCTCGTGGGTGTTGGGTTTGAGTTACGATGAGTTGCCATATTACTTGAAGCCATGCTTTTTGTACTTGGCTTCTTTCCCTGAATATTTTGAAGTAAGGGCTAAAGAATTATGTCGACTATGGATGGCTGAAGGATTTGTATCCGATGAGGATGTGGCATACGAATGCTTGAGTGAATTGGTAGAAAGGTGCCTAGTTCAAGTGGCTGAATGGGGCTTAACTGGGAGAATCAAAACATGCCGCCTTCATGATCTTATGCGAGACTTGTGCTTGTCCAAGGCTAAGGAGGAAAACTTTCTACAAGCTGTTGATCTTCATAACCAACAAGAAGTAATCAATTCTTCATCTGTTGGCATGGCCACAAATTTATTGCCAACCAATAAGGTCCGAAGACTTGCCGTCTATTTGGATGACAATAGTGTTGATGGATTACTTTCTGTTCTTAGAAATAAGGAAGCTTGTCTTAGGTCTCTTACATGCTTCCATCCCGTATCAGAGGATTACTATAGATCCTTCGGGCAAGCAATGAAACCCCTGCTCCGTAGTTGCCATTTGCTAAGAGTTTTGAAGTTTGAAGATCTTAAAATTGGGAAGTTGCCCAAAGAAATTGGAGATCTTATCCACTTGAGGCTCTTTAGTTTGAGGGGTAGCTATGTGGAAGAGTTACCGTCATCCGTCAGGAACTTGAGATGCCTGAAAACCTTAGATTTGCAGCTAAGACAAGAATGGTTTGAAATGCCATCAACAAGATGTGAATTGGAACAAATGAGACATTTGTATCTCCCGGGCTTTTGGAGAAAAACATTTCCGTTTGATGGTCTTGTGAATTTGCAAACACTGGTGAATGCTTTTGCAAAGGACCATTTTTTGGATGGGTTGGAGAAATTGGCCAGTCTTACTAAATTAAAAGTGAATTTGGCGCGAGACGTCCGGGGTGCAACAGTTAGATTGAACAGTCTTCGATCTCTAGCCATTGTGGATCCAGATCATAGCACTAGTCCTACAACTGAGTTAACTGAATATGTAAAATCGGTTGTTGTAAACTGTCCTCAAGTTTACAAACTGCATCTTGAAGTGTGTTTGGTGAAGCTACCAGAAGAGGAGTTTCCTCCAAACCTGACCAAGTTAACGCTGGTTAATACTCGGCTTGAGGATGACCCGGCGGCAACATTAGAAAAGCTCCCAAATTTGAGGATCCTGGTTTTTGAAAATGATTCTGTCATAGGAGCTGAAATGGTTTTCCGGAGAAAAGGTTTTCGTAAACTTGAGTCACTTTCCATTCGCTACCTCGTCCATTTAGAAGAGTGGAAGGTGGAGGAAGGAGCGTTACCCAGTCTTTGTCGTTTGCATAGTGAACATTGCTTTCAATTGAGGAGAATTCCAGATGGAGTGAGATTTCTAATCACTCTCAAGGAAATAGTGATTCAATCTATGCCTTGGCAATTCAGGGGGGAGGCTCGCACAAGGAGGAGAGGATTTCTACAAAGTTGAGCATGTTCCTTCTCTTGTCTTTCTCGACGACCATGTGGCATCCGCCTGGGACTTTTTGAACCATTTCCCTCCTTTCAATTCTTACATGGAAAATTAGCAAAATAAACCCTTATTTTATTTCAATTTAGCCGCAACTATGTTCCTGGTTGTAGCAGAACCTCTAACCTGGTGGAAGGATAAAAACACACCCGACCGCCTAGGCTACAGACCGGGCTCTTTTTGGTACAGGTTTTCTTTGTATTGAAAATGATTTTGTTCATTATATGAAAATAGAAATGAGAATATCTTGCCTATGATGTTGACATTGTCTTCGAAATCATATTTTATCATGCTTTTTAGAGACATTAATTTGACTACAAGAAAATTGTGAATTGTGTTTGAGTATGTTTCTCAAAACATATATCAAGTTATAAATCCTTAAAAAATAAAAATGAAAATGAAAACGAAGATAATAAAACAACTTTTAATCTGTTTTTATTTTCTTCACAAAAACCATTATCACCATTTTTTGTTTTAGTTTTTGTTTTCAAAGCATTTACTAACCAAACACTATTTAGAAAACATTTTCATTTTCGCATCTAATTTTATTTTTCATTTTGTAAGAGTTTTTTTTTTTTAATAAAATTAATTTGTGCCCAAAATTCAAATAGAAAATTTAAATTATTACAAGAAAAAAATACGATAGAGAAATGTTTAAAAAATAAATTTAAAATATAATACCTTTTTCTAAAAAATCAAAAATTTTAATTTAATTTTTGTCTTATTCTAAAAAGTCAACAAAAATTATAATTAGTTTTTAAAAAGTCAATCAATTCTAACTTAAAAATTTTATCTCCAAATAATGAATCAAATGGACGCTTAGTTATTAATATTACTTTGGATAACACCAATTATAATCTCAACTCATTAGTATCAACCTATACAGTATATGAATTTTCATTATTTAATTGGTAAGACTTTAAATAACGTCACATCAATTGAAACTAAAAGATTGCATCTATCAACAAAAAAATAAACAACGGTCTAAATGTAGGAAAAAATGGTTTTAAACAAGTTTGAGGAGCCATTTTGAGGTCCAATTTTGAGTGGGACCTACTTAGTAAAAGTAACGGGTCTTGGTGGATTTGTGTTCTTTGTCACGAGGAGATCGAAATCGCATATTCATACGCTCAAATTAGTATTCAGGTGAATGAGAAATTAATTCTCAAATTGTGCCTAATGGAATAGAATTTTGTTGAAAAAATTACTTATAAATATGGAGTTTCACATTGCTTAGACATAAAAACTGGATGGACTTTATAAGAATTTACACTTATGAACTTAGGTAAGATGGTGTACTCAACAGGATCTCTCAAATTTACAAACTGCATGTAGAAGTGCCTTTGGTGAAGCTACTGGAAGAGAAGGAGTTTACTCCAAACCTGACAAAGTTAACGCTGGTTAAGACTCAGGCTTGAGGATGACCCGATGGCAACATTAGAAAAGCTCCCAAATTTGAGGATCCATGTTCTTGAAGATGGTTCTTTCGGAGGAACTGAAATGGTTTGTAGCAGAAGAGGGCGTCATAAACTTGAATCTCTTTCCATTCATGACCTTTATTATTTAAAAGAATGTAAGGTGGAGGCAGGGTCATCGTCGGTTGTATGTTAAAAGAAGCTTTGGATTGGAGACAATTCCAGATGGAGTGAGATATCTAATCACTCTCAAGGAATTAGTGTTGGAAAGTACGTACGGGCAATTCAAGAAGAGACTTCAACAAGGAGGAGAGAATTTCTATAAAGTTGACCATGTTCCTTCCCTTGTTTTTATCAATTGTGATAGGGAGTTTTAGCTCTATTCATCAGGTACTCCTTTATCTTATTTACACAAGTCCAAGTTAATTTTCAATTTCTTCTCTCTTTTTTGCATTGCATTTGTTCGTTAAAATTACAAAATTCTACAAAATTTACAATAGTTTAGCAAAACTTTACAAATTATGACCTTTATCTGGTCCTCTTTGGTGTCTACTAACACACTAATCAAACATGTGCTACAGGAAATCCAATGTCAAAGCTCGGTGCTCCAAAACTTTTGGGTTGTTCTTGTGTTATGTCTACTTTCATAGATGACTTTCGCCTTTTATCCTCTTTGATGTACAGAATCTCATTTCGCTGCTAGGTAGCTAGCCCACTCGTATTTGAACTCGTTGTAACTTGTCTATGTTTTGCTGGCCCCCAACCCCCTTTTTTTTTTTGTTTGACTACTCTGTTTTTGCTATGTATCTCCATGTTAAAGGTAGTTGTTTTGGTGTTATGTCGCTTTAATACACTATTGTCGTTTTGAAAGATTCTTGTTGCTTCCACATTAGTTTAAGGAGAGAGATTTTTAAAATTGCCTGTCTTTTAAAATGGTCATAGGCAAATGAGATACAAGTTCTCCAGTGTAAAATCGTTCATTTGCTTTACTAACTTTGATAAATCATTGAGCTGCGGAGTAAATTATTAATTTATTTCGAAAACTTGTTAACATAATTTACCGCGAGGATTTCAATGATGTCATTATCTATTTGATAGCATGAAGTTGAATGAGAAATACGTGACAGTCAGCACTTTCGAATTCTCATCAGCTCAATTGAAAAGGAAAATGTCTGAGACAAGAGTCTCATAAAACTAACCAAGAAAAGATGGGGAAAGTCGGAGGATAAAATCTAATCGCAAGATCAGGGCCAGAGTCCCAGCACAATTGCAGGGAGATTTAGAAGTATAACAAGAGGAGCTTATAAGCACCACATAGAACATGCTCGGATGGACACACAAAATAAAGAAAGAACATAATGAATTCCAACCTTAAAATTCTATGAAAAAACAAAACTATGCATCAAAATGAATTCTATTAGCTTCATGCACAGATATAAAGTTCTCAGGTACTAGGATGTTTCTTTCATCAGTTACAGTTAGTAACCATCTCTAATCCAGACAAGGATATCTCGTCAACAATTCTATTTTCAAACTTACCTCTGCCACCGGCATTTAACCAACCGATGAAAATTACGACTCCCTCAAAAAGGGTTCTCTTCAGTGTCTAATCGAGAGTCTTTACGAGCAAGTCATCGTCACTCCATAATAAAAAAATTTGAGACGATCACTTTTGCTTGGATATTTGCTTAAGAAGACCAGCAACAGAAGCACAGTGTGTCGAGTCATAGTTACATTTCTCGCAACAAAACTGCAGCTTTTCAATGACCGTAACACACCTGCAGAGGGGGAAAATATTGTGTGAGGCGCATACATCATTAACAAGAAGGCCTAACAATATCAAAGAGAAAACGACATGAAGTTCTGCAACATTGTCAAGAAGTTAAGGCAACGTTTGGTTGGAGGGAAAGGAATGGAATGGAATGGAATGGAAAGGAAAGGAGCCCCATTCTGATGTTTTGGTTGGCTATACATGAACCGCGCTTGTTTAGAATCCCCTCCATCAAGAAAGATCAAAATAGTATAAGTTAACATCCATCCCATTATGGTTTGCATAGTTTTTGGAATTTTCTTTTGTCATAAATGAGGTTTTTTGTCTTCGCATAAGGCATACATGGCTTTTTCATGATTGATTAATGTAACGAAAAATTAAAGTCATTTAGGGTACGTATATTATAAGATAAATTATCAAAATTAAAAATTTGGGGGTAAGTTGCCCAAAGATGACGAGTTTGAAGCAACAGGGCTAACTGCCCGAACTTCTTCCCCCGAACAGAATCCCAAAATCATTCTTCTATTTCTATTAGCGAAGAAAGTTGTTTATTATTAATTACGGCATTAGCAAGGATTGTTGTCGTAAAATAAACGTAATTCATCAAAAATAATATAGCAAAGGAATCGAAATTTGTAAGCCCCAACCCTCTAAATCATCATCAAAACTCATCAATCCGCAGTAAAGCCTAAAACTTTACATCAAAATATAAACTTTAAATCGTTATTATAATCATCTCTATCCAGTCGCTGAGATATTAAAAAAAAAAAAAAAGGAATATATATATATATATATATTTATATATAATAAGGGGAAGCATTTTCCTTTACGTTTTCTATGAAACCAAACAGTATAGGATTAAGAAGATATAAAAGCGTTGCAGTTTGCTGAATGAATCGAGTTAGAGAGAGAAACCTACTTTTGAGGAAGAAAGTTGTTCTTAGAGAGACAAGCTTGAATGTTGCAAGCCTCCTTCTTGCACGGTTCTTTGCCCTGCTGCTGCGCCATCTCTCTCTCTCCCTCTCTCTCTAACAATTCCGATTCTTTGTCACGGACGAGAAAAGGATTCATGTATTATTGGTACCTCTTGACTGGGCAAAATTTAGTCTAACCTAGGATCGCCAGTCCACGTGGAGCGATCCTAGCCCGTTTTGCGTTCGGGTTAGGAACACGATGAGGTGAAGCTATCAAAGCCCAATACTCTTTTCGTCTAGTGTTTCTGTCTCGCTCTCTCTCTATCTCTATGTCTCTCGCTTTCGGAGTTGCAATCGAAACAACAATGGAAGCCACGAAAGCCTCTTCCTCTTCTTCTTCTTCTTCTTCGTCTTCTTCTCTTTCTGTAATTGCTTTCGCAGCGAAACTGAAGAAAGCGTCGCTTCTTTGGCTTGAAGGCTTCAGAGAAGCCTGTTGTCTCCATCGCGTTTTCCTTCTCTGTCTCAGGTCCCTCTCTCTCTCTCTCTCTCTCTCTCTCTCTCTCTCGATAATTGCTTTGAAAAGAATCGCCTTTACTTTCCGTTTGTTTCCTGAGAAACTGAACATGTTTAATTATGTTGATACGGCAGGTCAAGAAAGCTTTTGATTCGCACCGGTCAATGTTTTCTATTAAATGGTTTAATTTTCTTGGGCAGGTATGTGTTTATCTCTGTGTATAATATATCTCTATCATTTTATTGGATAACACTTTTATGCAGTTTTTGGATTCAATTTGTTACAGATGGTAATAAAATTTGGAAAATTCTCATTTACTTTATTCTATTTTTAAGGTTGTTAAAAAATTCGCATTAATTTTTCTGTATCTTTACAAGGATTCGTCCGTAATTGTAAAAGTTGTTAGTGAAATAGTGTTCATTTGTGCTTAGTACAATATGATCGCCTGGTTTGCTTGAGTTATTTGCTGCTAGCTTCATTTTACTGGCTGGTATGCCACATTAAATCACTGAGAATTCGTTTCCTTGATCTTTATTCTTTGACTTTCTCCGCGGATTAGTTTGTTGGAATACCTATGTTTGTTTGTTTGATTCAAGGAAGTTTTTCTAGGTTTATGGTAAAAGACAACTTGATAAAATGGTTGCTTAAGCTGGATCTTTTAATGGGATGAATTGTTTCCCGTCTCCCAATCTTAACTGCGGTTTTTTTTTTTTTTTTTTGAGAAAATCACAAAATCTTCTCTTGAGTGTAAGTGCAATATAGCGTTTAACCTTATATTCTCAAGAATTATAGAAGTGTCCCGTTCATAATCTCTCCCCTCTAGCACCTTTTAACTAGCTCAATGTCATAATGAAATTACACAAAACATCAAGTTTAATCCTTTTCTTCTCCACCTATCCCTAGCTTAATTGAAGGAAATAATCGTGTCTGATTTTGACTGAAGCAATAGGGGTGGATTTCTAAGGGATTGAAAATCTAAAGGGTTAATTTTGTAGTATATGCAGGGAAGTTTTGCACTTGCACTTAAACCGGGGAGAGGAATTTGTAATTTTCTTCTTTCTGTTTTTCCACAGAATAGTTATTTGCATAATTTGATGTTTGTCTACTATGAGTTAACAATATGCCAGTGTTACCGTTTTCTATCATTGGTTCTCTATATTTTATATGCTTTTAGTGGATGCTTAAACGCTTTCAGTGCATTTTGATTGCCAAGTGAAGTGATATGAAGTTCTCAATATATCTTCACGCAGTATATTCCTCCTAAATCAAGTTATCATCCCAACTCTACAATGGATACTACCTGATGACTGTGCACAGCTTAGTTCTCAACAACTCTGCTCTGTTGGCGGTCTTTTACAATTTTATTCCTTCTTACGTCTTCATCTCATACAGCTCTTTTATGTAAGTGTGGGGAATGAAATAGTAGCATTCATTTACAATTCTAGGCATACTTGCTGATAGAACCGATCCATAGCTAGGCAAAATGGTCTACTTAATGAAATAAGACTCGTGATAAAAATTATGCTTTTTCTTTTTCTCTAATTTATTTTTTATTGTGAAATCATTTCCACTGGGGGATCAATTCAACTGATCACCACTTGCAGTTAACGTGGTTCTACCCATTATATGTATTCAGCTTTATCCTGAGCAACCTCTGGTATTGTTTCCCCACCTTTGTTTCGTCTTTTTTCCTTTTATCTGTTCTAAGTTTAAGTTTTAGATTCACTACCAAACCTTCATTTCTGAACTTATTATTTGACAATGTTTTGGAGAAAACTTTGGTGACCTATCTCAAACAATGGTAATTTTTTTCCATCAAGAATCCACATTACCATGAGCTTTTTCTGTTCCTTCCTATTTCAGTTTTGCATGCAGTTTTCTCCCTGATATTGATATTTTCTCTTGTTCTCATTGATCTAAAAATGTGAAATCCAGGTACAGTGATATTGCTGAGTGTGGTTTTGCTGCTGCAGAGACATCCACGGCACCCACGACAGCTGATCCCTTGAAACACAAAGAGATGTTGACCTTGCGATATCCAGGTCGGGTAGGAAGACCTGCTGGCCTGGGAGGGTAAATTTTTTGAAACTTTCTTCCACGTTCTAAGGTTTTGATTGATACTCTGATTAGAAGCATCTCTTCTCAAGTTACCAGTTTAAGGCTCATTGTATCTTATTTTTTTGCTCTTGCGATTTCAATGTGCAGGGTCATGATTGGAATAGGAGAGCAGGTGTATTCAATACTTCTTTTGACCGTCTTCTTCATAGAGGTAATTTGTCTTAGGTATCTTCCTTTAATACTCTTTAATTATGCAACTGTGTTATCACCACATGTGGTTATTTGCAACTCTTTGGGAAAAAAAAATACATAAAGTTCTTGTATACAATAGGTCTGTCCTGTTGCATGTTCATGTTTGGATGATGAATTTTATGGTGTTTTTATATGTACAGATTTTTGCCACAGGATTCGTACCCTACCTGGGGAAGGCACTAAATTTTCTGCTTCTTTCTTGGATATATGCCTATTACTGTTTCGAGTATGTGGTACATCTTCATTTCTTTTTTTTTTTTTTTTTCCTTTGACCTGTAGCATTTGCCATTATGATATTGATACGAATTGCGCCTTTGGATTTGCAAGGTACAAATGGAATCAATCTGCTATAGATCTGGACAAGAGGCTGAACTTCTTTGAATCTAACTGGGCATTCTTTGCTGGTTTTGGTAAAGTATCTTTTTAACTTGACCTATTGTTTTTTAGCAAATTTGGTCGGACCCTAGCGAGTGCTTTTTTTTCATCTGGGAGCCACTTAGTGATTGATGGTTTATAATGTCGTCTAGAATCTTATTGTTCTTTATTCATATGGTTTCTCTTTGCTGTTCCCATATCAGCTTCCAAATGAGACCACCCATGTTTGTTTATCAAAATTAAGAACCCAAGACTCCTAAGCCATATGATGCTATGTGAGAGTCAATTGACTTGGTTACTGTATGTTAGCGTGCGGTTGTGAAGTCCATGTGTAGACTAAACAAGGTTGAGTGGTCACTAAAAGTAGTTTAGTGCAAGTTATGATGATATAGAGCTATGTGCAATGAAGTAGCCAATTAAGGCCTAGGAAGGCCCCCTCAACTTTCTCTTTTTTTAAGTTTTAGCCTATATATTGTTGCATAAATTTTCATATAGACCCCCTTCCAAACACTCCCCTCCCCCACACAATAATTTTTGGCTTCGTCACTGGCTATATGTCTTTGTACTTGAAGATATTAAGAGGGTGTTTTTATGAATATGTAACGTTAAATAATAGAGCCTTTTAAAAGGTCTCGAATTCCTCATGTTCAGGTCGGTAAGATAACGTTTTAATGCATTGTTGTTATAATGGCTTTGCAGGAAGCCCTTGTGTTCTTCCTGTTCTCTTTTTCTCACCTCTTGTGACATACGGGATTATGGCCATACTGTTTCCATTGGTATGTTCAAAAAGCATTTTGTAGAGATAATAAAAATAAATAGTTGGCGACCATTGGTTTTATAATTTTTACCTTTCTGCAAAAGCTTATGCATTCTTCTTTGCTTTAACAAAAACAAATGTGGCGTTGCAGTTTGTTCTGACAGCAACTGATTCAAAGGCCGAGACAGTTCTCTCTTCTCAAAGAAAAAAATGGGGAGACGCAGAATTGGGAAGGCTTCCAATTTTTTACGCCGCTAATACTTTATCGTAAGCTATTATCTTCCTTAAATCTCTTTATATTAAATGTCAAATACGCCAACAAGAAAGACACTGGAGAATTATTACCGCTTGAGCATGTTGAAGAAATCAATGCACATAAATGCTAAATACTCATATAACGATAGAAAGCTGATATCTCTCCTGATTAATTCCGTAGACTGCGCATCTTGTCGCTTTTTCCATTGGAACCCCAACAACAGCTTAAAGACGGCAACAAGGCACAATAAGATATTTTAGCTTTAAGCTTGCACTATCAGAACAAGGGGTCAAAATGCCAGAGATTGTGCTCGTGCTTGGTTTTACGTACCATTTCTTGATCTTTCTTCTAAGCCAGAGGAGACAGATGTGTACATAACCGGAGTCTAATTCTTCAGGATCAAGCATCACCAACAGCTTGGAGGTATCTTCTGTTTATATAATGTACATACAAAATTGGGCTTAACCAAAGGTCTCATATTGAGAAATAAAAAAATAAAATAAAATAAAAATAGTTCAAACATGGTTTCTGCAACATGGTTAAATGAGTGTTTACTCAGCAATGATTTCATCAGCTGTGAAGCTATTTACTGCTTTTTCAGTCTGTAAGAATGTGAATTTAGTGCATCCTTTATTTGAAGCAAAAAAAAAAGTCTTGGCAGTGTCATGTCGTTTTAGAAACTTCTGCAGAATCTATTCGATTTGGTTGGTCGTTGTTCCATCGGTGTCATCATAAACTATTCTCGGAGTCGGACAACATGGCCTATACTGATCATGTATATATCCCTTGGAACCTTTCCAGCCATTTTCACTCGATCATATATAGCTAGAAGAACCAGTTGGAACAGAATCACAATTGATTGAGACCTACCCAAGTGTCGGTCCCAATTAATTTCTTTCTGAAAATGTAAATGTAAAAGTTATAAAAAAAAAAAAAATGTTCACCATTGTTGTTGCCGTTGGCTCATTGTTTTAGTTGTATTTGAAGTTATATTTTAGTTTATATATATATATATATATATATATATATGTACTTTTTAATGGTGATGAGCCCTAGTTCAGGATTAGCTGTAAAAACATCTAGGCAAGGTATTGGACAAGTTTCAACTCTTTGTCTGGCACATTTTAGACTTCTTAAGGTTTGCCTTTTTTCTTTTCTGAAACGTCAATGGTGCGAATTCTCTGTCGATATTGACACAATGTTTTTTGAACGTCATATCATATTATTATTATATTGTTTTATAATATATAATATATAAAAAAAAATTAGATATAAGTTTACTGAAGGTAGATGAAATTTTTCAGTAATTTATACTATGGCATGATCTAAAAAATATTGATTTTAGGAAAAACAAGTCCTGGTGCCTTCTGATAAAAATATATATTTCTTTTCCTCATTAGTCTTATGAAAGATGTAACTCTATTATTTGTAAGAATATATGAATGACAAATTTTCTACATACATTATTTCAGAAAAAAAAATAGCATTAAATTTTTATTGATTACAAAAATAGGTTCTTGACACTTGTTTTCTTAGATTTCTCATTAAAAATAAAAACAAAAAAGGTCCAATTGTTAAGGAATGTTAAATTTGAGACAAAACAACAACAATTTTGTTTGCAGTTGTGCCCCTTGAATTTCTTGTAATTTGACGTTAAAAATCTTGTTAATATATATATACATATATTTTTGTTGGCTAACTGATTCTTGTTAATGATTTGAGTTAATTGCTACTCTTTTAAAAATTTCAGGACTAAACTGTAAAATTAAAAATAAATGATGAGAAACATGTAACTACAAAAAATTCAAGCCCTAGAAAATACTTATCTAAAAAAATTAATTAAAAAAAAAAAACCTAAGGTGCACACGTGTGTGGCCGTACGTGTGAGGGAGAGGTGTGTGTGTGTGTGTGTGTGTGTGTGTGATCAGAGTTTCGGCTTTTCAGCCACGAGCGCTCCTCACACCGCATTCCTACCAATACCGCACTTGCACCACATATGATTGGATCACGTGAAGCGCGTGGATTAATAATTCTTATTTTTCAAATTGGCACTTTAAAAAAAAAAAAAAAAAAAAAAAAAAAGAGAGAGAATAGTATAGTTCCGTGACAATTGCTTACCAAAATGGAATCAATCTTGATCGTTCATTCACTTTACAGATCACAGACCATCTCCATCATGATAAAGCCCCTTCAAGTACCTCGTGTCTTTTCCCCCTCAACAGTAACCTAACATTAACAAATGTTTTTTTTTTTTTTTTCTTTTGTTTCTCTCTAACAAGAAGAGTCAAAAATTCAACTTTTTTTTTTCTAGTTTATTATTATTATATCTATAAGTTTTGGTTAAAATTGAACCGCTTTAATTTCTTTATTAATGTTACGTTAATCCCAATTTTGAAGCTTTTTTTTTCTTTTTTTGCGTAAATTGCGGGATTAGTGTTCCACTACCGCTTCCAGAAAACTGGAAGTCCAAATATTATAATGAATAAAGTAAATTTTGCTTTATTTGTGGGATCAATTTCTTATCAATTGGGTGAAAGTTGAGTTTTGTCTGCTATTAAGCAAAACTAATCCCCTTTTGGCATCAATTTGATGTGCTAGATTTTGATGGGTTCCATCCCATATTATTATTATTTTTTCTTCATTTTACAGGTTGGGATCACAATTCACACCTATATAATAGTATATATATATACATACGCATATATGTCCAAATGATGTGACATTATAATACTATATAGTTTCACTGCCGTATAATCCAGTTGGGTAGCTTGGAATTGACTGAAGTTGGAACATTTTTAAGAAAAATTACAACTTTAAGAAACCAAAAAATACAAATAAAGAAATACCCAATTCTAAGTAAAGGGCAAAAGTACAAATAATCTTTTTGAGAAAGGGATCCTGTTCAAGATAGACCAAAGATAATGGATAGAAACCCTTAAATGAACGAGATTTCTTTCCCTTTTTTTTTTCTTGGTAAAATAAATGAAGATGAAGATATGTAAAGGATCATCTAGAAAACAATCAAATTGGTGAAGGGAAAAGTAGGGATAGTAAAACAAGGTCGGTTTGGAGTGAAATCTCTAGACGGTGTTTCATCTTATGGATTTCAAAATTTTAACTTTATATTATTTTTCTTTTTCTTCAATTTAAAAAAAATTCAAACTTTAAATATTTATAACTTTCTCATTTTTAAATTAAAATATAATGATTTTTATGTCAAAATATTCATAACGACGAGACGAAGAAAAAAAATCTATTTTTTATATTTTTTTTGAATATATTTCAAATTTTTACATTATTTTTATATCATAAAAACATTTTTAAAATTTTTTTCTTTAAATATATATTTTTAACCTAATTTTTAAAGCATCATCTCTATATTTTCCAAACGGGTCGAAAAGATACCATTGCATAACACCAATAATGCGAAGAAATGGGAAAACAAAAATGATTAAGCAATCAAAACGATTGTCACCTGAATCGACTGTACAAGTCAAAACAAAAGTCACTCTCACCGACCCGAGGAATATATATATATGTATATATTTTTCCCCTTCCTCTTTCCCTTTTGCTTTTCCATGGCTTTGAATTTTCTTTTTTGAAGACACAAAAATGAGAAGGAAAAGAGAGAGAGAGAGAGATCAAAAGCAATCTTTTTTCTATTTCTAGAAGCTGCCGATATGATTTTTAGGTTGTACAAAATTTTTTTTTTTGTTTACCAAAAGCAGTTTTAAGTAATAATATCTTCCTAAATCATTTTTTTCCCACATTTTTTTTCCATTTGATTGCTCAAGGATTTAGGAATTCAATCAAAAGCATATCTAAATTTATAAAGGAATGTTTCAACGACAACAAACATAATATGCTCCAAGGAAAACTTCACGAACAAGCTAAACTATACTTGATAATTACGTAAATAATAAAAATTTTTAAAAAAAAGGTAAATATGTTCCCATCCATAACCAAGATTCTTAGAAGATATCCCAGCAGTTGAAGTCTTTTTCCCTTTTATTGTAAAAAGAAAATTTCTAGCCTAAATCATATTTGTTTTGAAGAAGAAAAAAAATGCGTATACTCTTAATATATATATTCTTCAATTCCTTACTCGTTTTTCTTCTCCTCTTAAGCAAACTTCGGCTGTACAAGACGTTCAAAGAAGTTTTCGTACACCGCAAAAGTAAAAACTTGACATGCTTTAATTTTCTTGTACTTTGTGTGTGTGTGTTTTTTTAATTAATTGTAATATTAATTTTTCAATGTCTAATCTATCTATCAGTAATTCAATACATATATTAAAAACTAAAATTCAAATATAAAATTATTTTCAATAATAAATCCGATGGTTAAAAAGTATAAGTAGATAATTAAAACAGTTTCTACCTTGAAATTCCGCTCTTTTTACCCTTATTTTGAGAGAAAAGTTGAATGTAGTGTCAGAGTTTAAACACATTTAGCAAGAATTTCTTCCACTCGGCATCCATCTCGTAAAGAGTAAAAGTTTAATAGAAAAAATAAAATAAAATAAAATAGCTCAAAAAAAAAAAATTTTGGTTGGCTTTGGCTTTTTGCCACTAAAAAAGAGAGGAAAGAGATGCTTTATACGATGTGGAAAGAGAGACGAAACAAGAGAAAGGCATGCATGCCAATAACAGAATTTATTTAGCTTCTTTTTTTTTTCTTTTTCTCTCTCGCGCTCTTACTCTCTCTCTTAATTATTTTTGCTTGTTTTTTCATTTTCATCTCATACAAACAGCAAGGCAAATAATAATACACTAAACACAAACAGATAAATCCTCCTGTACAATCTCACTCTGCCTGCTCTTTTTTCCGGCCCCTTTGGACCAACCAAACTAACAAATTCCATATCAATCTCCTCCAAAGCAATCTAGAATACTTAGTAAAAATAAAAAACAAAAATTTAACTACTACAACAACTCACTAAAAAATTTCACATAAACTAAGCTACAATGACAACTAGCAAACCTATCTTCTCAGATGGGTCATTCAAGAAAATTTTCAAGCACTCAAACTTCATCACAAATTCAATCTCCCAAATCTGCAAAAAGACACAAACCCAGCAATCTCTTGCACTTCTTACTCCTATAATAACTCTTTTTTTTTTTTTTTATGGAATTTTTATATATAAATATTTGAGAATCAAGAGCAACTAACCAACTTGTGTAAATATATATATATATATGTGTGTATATATATATTTTCCGCATAGGTGTCATTGCGAATTGTTTGGATCCTCATCTCCACTGTCAGTAGCTTGATTCTGATGTTGTTGATGTTGATGCTGATGCTGCTGATGATGATGATGATGATGCTCCAATGCATGGCTCTGATGATGATGATCGGAATTTATGTTCAAACCGCCTCTAGAGTACGTGTTAAGCGCCGCCAACATCCCTAAATTGGACTCGGAAACTCCGAGACCGAGCTGCTGCGACGGCTGCGGATGCTGCGCCGCCGCCGCCGCCGGCTGTTGCTGCATCAGCATCGACCCCAATTGGAGCTGGCTCCCCCGGCCGCCGCCGCCGCCTTGGAATTCGAGGCCTCCGGGAAGGTTGAACCGCGGCATGAAGTGCAGCGGCGCCTGCAATGTGCTCCCGTGACTCGCCGCCGGAGGCGTTGGGAAAGTCCACAAATGCGGCGGCTCCGACGTCGCCGGTGCCACCGATGGTACTCCGGCGCCGGCGGTAGCTGGCAGCATCCAGAACGGGCTGCCGGCGCCGCTGCCAGGCGCCAACGCCCACAGCGCCGTGGCCTGAAGAATGTTGGGAGGTCTGAGCAAGCCGGCGGAAGATCCGGCGCCGGCGTCTTGCTTGTTAGGCAATTGCTTGAACGTCTTGTTCGACGGCGATGACGACGATTCTTCCCCTTGTTGTTGCGATTGAGAGCTAGTGTTATCATCCTTGAACAGATCTTCTCTGAACCGTTTTCTCATGTAATTCTCCGCCGTTTCTCCTCCTCCACCTCCTCCCTGGTTGTTATTGTTGTTGTCTCCACTCGGAAGCGCTTCGGCGATCTGATCGGCCGCCATGAGAGTCGGCGGATTCTGCTGACTTTCCTGAGGATGAAACCCTAACAATCCGGCATGGGCGAAACCGGCCTCGTCGTAGTGGTGGTGGTGATGAGCAGCCGCGAGAGCCAGCGCGCCGTGGAAGGAATGGGGAGCCGACTTCGACGGCGGAGCCGAGAGAGTGGATCCGCTGCTGCGAAGTGAGATATTTAGGGTTGAGAAATTCGCCGGGATAGTCCCGGTCCCGGTGGCGGCGATGATAGCCGGCTCGGCCTGCTGGAGAAGCCACTCGATGGTCTCGCCGTCGGACTTGTGCCCCAACTCTCTCGTCAGCTGAAACACCCTGGCCGCGCAGGTCGCCGGCATTCGGATACGGCGTCCTCGACCGTCCACCTTGGTATGACGATCTTTAGTCGATCGCTTCACCGGCGGCGGTGGAACGATAGACAATTGTTGTTGCTGTTGTTGCGGCAGTTGCAGTTGCTGTTGCTGATTGAGATTATCATTATCATTACTATTGTTGGTGTTATTACTAGTAGTATTATTGTTCTTTACCTTGGAGGAATCGACGAGAGGAGTGGATCTGGTGGCGATGGCGAGGGAGGCGTCGACGAGGTGAGGCGGAGGAGCGGCGGAGGTGGAAGTTGAGGAGGAGGAAGACGAGGAGGAGGAGGACGAGGACGAGGACGAGGATGTTCCAGTGGTGGTGGAGGTGGTGAGACCGGCCTGGATGGAGATGGACCCCATGAAAGGGGGTCCTCCGGAGGAAGATCTGCCATCGAAAGGGACTACAAACTGGGGAGATGAAGACGATGATGATTGTTTTTGTTGTTGTTGTTGGTGTTGATGATGATGATGATGATGATGATGATGGTGAAGAAGCAGGTTCTGCTGCCGAGCTGAGTTGTTGTTGCTGCTGCTGCTGTTCGGCTTGTTGCTTTGCAAATCTGCCAAGTCCATTTGGTGGGGAAGGGTGGGGGGCGGGCTTAATTTTTTTTTTTTTTAGGCTGATTTTAATATTTATATATATATATATATTCTAATTTTTAGAGGAGGGGTTTTAAGGCTGATTTCTCAATCCCCATCTCTCTCTCTCGTTCTCTCCTCCCCACCCCAGTCCCACTATTATTTGTGTTTGTCTCTCGTTTTTTTTTTGAAGAGAGAGAGAGAGGTGTGTGTGGGATTGGAGGAGTAAGAAAGTTTTGTTTATAATTTTTTTTTTTTTTTTTGTCTATGAATCTTACATGGTTTTTTTGGACCCAACTTAGACTAACAGTATGTGGGGTTTCTTTCTTGGCTTCGTGATTGACTGTTGTCTTGTTGAGCTTCAAGAACAAAGATAGTGGACAGAGAGAGAGCGTTTTGATGAATAGGTCAAGGGAGGCTTGGATTGACAGAGAGAAAGAGAGAGAAGCAGGTGTGGGGGGACCTTCTTGTGAAGGAAAAAAGCAGCCGAAGCCAGGAAGAAAAGCAGAAAGCGCACTCGTGGGGTCTTTCTTATAAGCTATTTGATATTTGAATTTGAGTTAAGATTTATAAATTTAAATAATAATTTTAATTAATTTTTTTAAAAAAGATAAAATTTTTTTAAAAAAAAGATAAAAATTGAGTTGATGGTGGTGAGTTTAAACTCACCAATCAAACGGACCCTTAGAGAAGGAATGTAAAAATTTAAAAAAATATATATAAATAATAACATTTTGGCATTGTTACACCTCCATTTCCTCAATATCACATACAATAACAAATTGTTACATACAGCAAAAAAAAAACCTCTCTCTTTTTTTTCTTTTCTTTTCTTTTTTTTTTTCTTTTTTTTTTTCCTTTTTTTTTTTGGTTTCTTACAAGAGAAGAACCTAGATTTGGAATTGGGCACCACTTCAATCCTATGCTCTGGACATTCCCCCCCACAACTTTTGGGCTTCGAAAACAACCAACATGGAGGGTAATATTGTCTTTTTAGTTAAGGTGCAGTGCTCCAATGGACAAAAATAGAAGGGCCCACATTCCTATCATGGCAAAGAAAAAGAGTTTGAATTTTCTTTCTTTTTTTTTTTTTTTTTTTTTCACCAGCTCGTTTTGCTCGCTCGGTAAGCCTCATTGTGTTTTACTAGTTATTACTAATTACTACCTTCCTTGTTCACACTCTCTCTCTCTCTCTCTCTTTCTGAGAGTTCAGACTGTTCTGAATACGCAGAAAACTTTGGTGGTTTTTTTTTTTTAATCTCCTTTTGCTCCCTGGGATTCTCTTACAATACGACTGCGTCAACTTTGGTCTTGGTCTAAAATAAATGGTTTATTATTATTAATTAAGCTCAGAAGAGTTGGTGATGTTTGGTGATTATTAGGCTGTGAAGTGTGAGGAGCTAAATAGTTTGAATGGTAAATTATAAGATATGAATATATACATACACACATATATATATATATATATGTATGTATGTAGAGAGAGGGAGTCAGCATTAGCAAGCAGCTATATAGACAGCGCTGGTATGCATCAGATAAAAAGGCATCTATTTCAGTCAGACAGCTCATCCCAACCCAACCCCACACTTTGTTTGTTTCTTCTTCTCCCTCTTCCTTTTTATTTTTATTTTTTGTCACTCCTATAATGTATATAGATTTATCTATGATCCTTCGGAGATGATTAAAATATATGTTGGTTAGAGGTGATATAATAAAAATATTATTATGTGATTTATACGTTCAATAAATATCATGTTATATTCTTTTAATTTAAAATATTACGGTAAAAGAATAGTCAATGATGATTATGGATAAAATACATTTACAAAGGATTATGCAATTTTTCATTATCGGTACCAATTCATGGTATTGTGATGTTAGAATTATATTATATTAAATAATTACATATGATAATAAATTGCATATATAAGTTGAGAAAGCTATGCTTAGTTAAGGAACATAATTTGATAATTGTCATTTCTTTAGCAACTCTAGTACTTGTAAAATGGGTGACGTAGGTGCACTGTCAAATTGGCAATCCGGACAAGATATGCCATGTAACATATAATTTGGATGCAAAATGCCAAAATGACAGGAAAAAAAAATGTTTCATAAAATCCAACAAAAAAATTAATTAAAAGAGATTATTAAGCCGGAAGTTTATAATTTGTTACTTTAATTAATTCAAAGTACAAACAGGTTGGGAATAAATAATCCGCCTAAAATAGTACCATAAACTCATTATAAACCCTAACAACAATGAATAATTGTATTGAAGAAAGTTAGTCCTTTTTTTTTTTTCCTCCTTTTACACAACGAAACTAGTATTTTGTATAATTAAATGGTAATTCAATTTGGTATGTATATGTATAAGAGAAGTGTAAACCACTATATTTCACCTGTCCTTTTCTGTTTACGAATGCAATATTAATGATATATAAGTTGATTTTATATAGTCTATTTTGGATCTCATGCAATTATTATTTTTTCTTTCTTTCCCTCGTAAACTATCAAACCATTGTTGACAAAAGAGGCTCTTTAATTGGAACGCAACTCTCAGAAATATTGACTATGTAAAGCGTCATTGTTCAAAATTAATAATCATGATAACGATGCAACATTAAGATATATGAATTAAAAAAAATCATGTAATTCTTCTATTAAATATTACTTGGAAAAATAAAAGACACACTTTATTAATTATATTAATCATTTTCTTTTTAGAAAAACAAACAAAAAAAGTTTTTTTTTTTTGAAGTATACTTTAACAGTGAGCATCTTATGACGTGCTGACAAGCAATAATTCAAGTGATTTTATAAATATGTTCGGGTGTTTATACAACTACATATATATATATATATATATGCACTATTTTGACCGTGACTTCTCATTTATAGAAAGAAACAGATAGAGATAAATATAACGTGTCGTTGCTAGCTAGTACGTATAAGTTATTCTATACTAGCAAGCACAACATGTTCTCTAGGGTACGTTATTGGTCCTTTAGCTTCAACAATTTATTGCAACTTGTGATTCGTATAGTCTTATTTTGGTATATTTCTCATCCATAATTTCTATGAGAAAAAAAAAATGATAAGGATCAGACAACCGAATATATACATGTTTGTATCAAAATTATTATTGAAAAAAAAAAAAAAAAGCCATGCATATGCAGATATATACACTATATACGTATATTACACATACGTGAAAGTGTAACATATATGGAGAAACCACGTAATTAATTTGTTTTATTTTATTGATTATTGCTAGGACCACATGTTGTAATTCATGTTGATATTACGTTTTACCCACCCAATTAAAGTTTTATAAATCTAAATATCATAAATAAAGTGATTAGAACATGTCATTTTCATGACATTAATATTCACTTCAGACCTACAAAAAAAAAAAAGGAAAAAAAAAACCTGAAGTTTTCTGTATTTTAAATGCTCTTTTAGCATGATGATTTATGGGTGGTCTTGCCTAATGGCTAAGAAAAGAAAGTACAGCTAAATCCACTCATAAATTAAGCGGCAAATAAAAATTTAAAAAAGGCTTTAATGGGTTGCCCAAATCACGTTGATTCTTGCCTTTTTCTTTAAAACCAAACATTATAACAATAAACAAACAAATAAATAAATAAATTACCAAAAAAATATAAATAAAATAAAAGGATAATCAAGAATGGTCATTAATCAGAAACCAGCCAGGCATGGCAGGTTTCCACCTTTTTTAAATAAAGTATTTTAGATTGAACAGATAATCATCCAACATAATTAATTCTAATCACCCAACCCAACCCAACCCAACCCACATCTTTATCCCTATCGCCTCCATAATTTTTTAAACCACCAAATTGCTTAACTTAATCCTTCACCATCATTATCATTAATGAATTATAAACAAATCTCCCCTCTCTCTCTCTCTCTCCAGTGGGTTGTGTATATAAATATGGGGAATTTATAAGCTCCTTTTTTCGTAATTTTTTTTAATAGAAAAGAAGATTAGACAATGGAAATTTAGGTATGATTGAAGGGCAAAATTGTAAATATAATATATGGCAGCTACATTAATTTTACTGTAGTGTCTGCGAGGAGAGGACAGTGGTCACATTGAGGAATTACTGTTCATACATCATACCCTCTTTGTTTGGTTCTCCATTTTAAAAGGGTTCCTTGATAGAGACCCATCCCATCTGTGATTTTATTTTATTTCATTTCATTTATTTAATAAAATTAAACAATATATATATATTATATTTAATAGTTGGATTTGATTTAGATAAAATTAAAATAAGAAAAGTTTGCATAACAATTAGACATTGATGTAGATCTATCAATTTGAAAAATAGAACCTTATATATCTTATGGTAACACGTATTTATTTTATACTATATTTATATATCAGAGATGTATTGGGATATATATTTGAATGTCTCTTTTAATTATTATATTTAAATAAAATATGTATTTAGATTAGTTATATTTGAATAATCATCTTAACGTATATTAATAAGAAAGAATATGATGTGATTGATAAAAATAAATTAAAAAAATAAATAAATAATATTTTAAATTAATTTACTGTTTAAAAATAGATAGTCATCCTAATATGAATTGTTTACTTTTTTTTTTCCAAATTCTATAGCAGAAATCTGTGTTTTTTTTTTCTTGGTTCTCTATCTCTCATAAATTCTATCCCAACTAACTAAATTGATTGAATTTACATCACATTCCAAAATAATGGTGTCACAGGCCAGTCAGAAAAATTTCAGCCCCACTTGGACTCCTTCCCATTTAAAACCACATTAAATTATTGGTCTGTACGCTTGCAAATTTTTGTGTAAGCCATTTTGTCACATTTTTCCCCTAGAAAATAACATCCCCTCCAAACAGAACCAAAAAAAAAAAAAAAAAAAAATCCCCATTTCCCATCATTGATATTTCCTGTGATGATTCTCATTTCTTTCTGTTGCCGTTAACTTTCCCCTTTTAACCTTTTCACCTCGGCTTAATTACTTTTTCTTGCCAAACTAAGTAAATAGTAAAAAAAAAAAAAAAAAAAAGAAACATACTTAATGACAAAAGCTGCTATATTAACATGAATCTTTACCACACCATGAAAGACCCGTAAAAGGCTGCAACTTTCCTTTGCCTTTCAGTCTTCTTGAGGAACACAGTAAATGTGAAAAAGTAAGAAATAAATAGGGAAACAAAAACATAAAAATAAATAAATTTGGGTTTCTGTTTTACACGGTTACTCCCTATACTTACGTAGATTTGTACCATATCCCATATCTAGAAAGTTTCATGCGTCATTTTCAGCATTCAAAGGGTTCCACATGCACAACAACTAAACACGCAGGTACATGGTACGGTTAGCGTAGAACCTCAACCAATATATGCTTTCCATTTGGAGCATCTCATTTGTCTCCATTACGTCTGTGTAACAATTGGGCCCTTCCGCGATATCATATTATGCCTTATCGATATGAAATTTTTTTCAATAATTGAATTAATTTTTTTACTATCTAATATATACGTGTTTATCTTAAAAATTTATTGTACGTGACATATAATTATTCTAGTCATTACTCAGATTGTTAAAAAATACTTTATTTAATGTTTAAGTTTAATTTTAATTAAATTAAATTAAATTTATTTTTATTTTTATTTTTTAAAAAAATAATAAAATTTATAATTAATTTTTTAAAAATCAATCAACTCTAATTTAAAAATTTTATCTCCAACTGACAAACTAAACGCAAGTTTAATCTAATAAATAAACAATAATTCTTACAAATCGTAAAAAATACGAGGTCTTATAGTAGAAATTTTCGTTATAATTTGGCCAGTCTTAAGTTTTTTGTTTTTGTCTTGTTATATTGTCATTATTGTTATATTTATTTATTTATTTGCTTGTGGATTTTTGCCATCAAATGGGAGTACTGATCAGAGGCCAGAAAGGGCATTAAATGGTTTTTCATCCAATATAACTTGGGGGGGAAAAAAAAAGTGCATTTATTTCTCTCTCTCTCTCTCTCTCTCTTTTGGTAGAAGAATGAATTCGGTTTTTGGATATGTGTACTATTGATTTGTTGTCGTTTGGCATTTAAATTTGCTTATGGGTTTCCTCATTGGCTCTACGTTTTTAACCTTATAAAACTAGGAAGTGAACGAAGATTGGAAATGTTACTGCCCATTTTGTTTTTGTAACTTAAAAGAATAATCCTTAATTTTTTTTTTAAATAAAAGAAGTGCTATTATAAAAAGAGAGAGGCTGTGGTAAAGCCTCTCCCATATACCCTATTGGTAGAGCTCTTTTTTTACCGTTAGATTTTAATCGAACGGTTGATATATTATAGGTATACCATTGTTATCATAGACTTTACCTCATATAAACTTTCTCACCCCAAATCTTCTCCGCCGCCGGTGACCTTTCCACCACCGACGATCGACGCCGGCGACCCACCCTGACGCCGGCGACTCACCCCGACGCCGGCGACCCACCTCCGGCACTTTTTCTAGCCGCCGGCGACCCAAGTTCTCCCTCTTCCCCTTTCTCTCTCTTCTCTTCTCTCTCTTCCCCTCTCTCTCTCTTCCCCACCCCGACTACCCCCAGTCCCCCCTTCCCCCGTCGGCCCCCAACCCGGTGAGCCCCCCAACTCCGGCACTCCCCTCCCCCGGCCTCCCCCCACCCCCCGCCCCTGGCCCCGTGCCCCCGCTTCTGGCCCCTCGCCCAATCGTGATTTTGCCCCTCTACCACAGTCTCTCCCTTATAAAAAACGGTCCTTTCTTTCTGAGATAAAAGTGTTACTATTTGCATTTTTTGTTCATTTTTTGGCTACTCACATTTTATGGATTTATTAGCTCGAAGGATGCTTTTGATATTATTTTCTAAAAGTTACTTTTGAAAATAAATTTGAATATTTACTTTTAAGCAAAGCATCTAGATCAATTAAATTCCACTTGCGATACTAAATAGTAGCACGTATGTAGCTTGAATGTCAACTCTTTTTTTTGTTTTGTTTTTTCTTTTTGCAAAAAAAAAAAAAAAAAGAGAAGTGGAAAAAATGGTTATAGTTTGAAATTTTCTGTTGCCGACAAATATTGGAGAAGAGAGAGAGTAAATGCGATGACATAAGACAGAAAATTGACAAGATGGGGTCAGAAGATAAAAGTACCAAAACATGAAGTATCAGACTTATCTGAGTTACAAGAAGTAAACAAAGCCATACATATGTAATAAGTAAAATTTCTAGGAATAATTTAATGCGTGTTGATGGAGGAAATATGATTTTTTTTTTTTTTTTTTTATAAAGTCACTTCCTGGTAGGAAGTGATTACAAAATGTCTGTTACTGTTTTATTCACAAACATTACACACACCCACACACCAAAGCTTTAAGCAAAAAACCAAACAATACAAAAAACTTGGATAGGAGTAGAGGTCCTTATGAATGATATGTACACAGGGGTGATCAGATTTTGCAATATATACACAGAAATACATGGCATCAAAGTGAGTGTTTGGAGAGAAGGAAGAGTCAAAATGAGGAGGGGGAAAAAGGCTTTGGGTGATACGTCATTTGGATTTTGACACTAATTTTACCTCACGTGCATGTAGGGTGTCAATTCGTATCTCGTGTCGTGTTCATGTCATGTTTGAATCATGTCGAATTTTTTCTTCCCTAACCCGAACACGACCCATGACACGAAACCGACACGAAACCGTGACACGAACACGACACGAACTTGACCCGCGACACGAACTTGACCCGAAATTGACCCGTAATACGAAATTGATACGAAATTGACATGAAATTTGACCCGAAATTGACACGAAAAAAAGGGTCCAATCCGAACACGATACGAATTTTTTTCGTGTCAATTTTTCCCAACCCGAACACGACCCACTCCCTATTTTTCCCAACCGGAACCTGTGAAATTCGTGTCGTTTTCGAGTTATGCCGCGACCCGTATTGTCACCCCTACGTGCATGTCATGTGTTCCCTCCATTGTTCCCTTTGCTATTTTTACACTTTTCAATTGGTAAAAAGTAAGAATCCAATTTTTATCCCCTCTTTTTTTTTTTTTTTACAATTACATTACAAGTCACGACCGCAAGGAAAATAGATTTAAATAATAATAATAAAAAAAAAACTTATAAAGAACGGTCTTTTCACATGCACAATGAACTTGTTTTGTCTCTAAACCAGATATCAACCTTTTCATTTAGCGTTTGTAATTATATCAGAATTTGAAGTGTTTTGATACTTTAGAACACTGATAATTGATGACAGAGCAGGTTTCAAATTCTACAAAGTTAAAAATATCAAATTTAACTTATCAATCAACGAAAAGTTTGGAGTGTATTCATGCAAAAATTTCTATTCATTCTATTCACAAAATGAACATCGTTATCAATTGGCTATTAGTTGTTTAGGATTGTCAAATTTAAGGTCTCAAGTGTCATAATTAAGTTTTTAATCAACAAACAAAAAATTTTAAAACCAAGTATTTTATCCACTTATCGACAATAGTTATAATTGGACTGAATTATTAGCATTGTTCTTGATCCTTGGTCGTCCATTGTAGAGTTTTACAACGTCAAAAATTAGAAGTTTTAAATCTAAATATTCACAACAAAAGGTGGATAAATGGCCTTTTTTTAAAAAATTATTTTTAAAGATTTCATTAATTAAAAGAACCGAAATTTTATAAATTTAGTAAAATGTTCGATCACAATATTAATATGAATTTTTCCAAATCAAAAAATTCGACTATTTTTTTGAAGGAAAATATGACAATTTTATTCCAAACCAATGATATCAATTTTAACAAACGAGTCCAGAAATTTGGGCAATACATCAAGCAAGACACATAAACAAGAATTAGACAATGCAAACAAAAATCGCGAATATTGTCAATGACATTTGCTTCAACAAAACGTTGAATCGAAGAGTAAATTGCTTTATAAACATTAAGAGCATCCGTTTCAACGATCAACTTCGAGAATCCATAGGATAGAACTAACCACACACCTTCCCTAACTGCTAAGCATTAAAAATTTGACTATTTATTTGAATAAGTGTTTAAAAATTTCTCATTTACTTAATTTTTTCTTGTATAGAGATTATAAGGTGCATTTATGTAAAGTATCTAATTTGAAATGAGTTTTGCTTCAACATAACTTAGGGCGCGCGTGAGATTGGGGATCAACTCAATCATAGAGGGGGTTGTCCGGCTTATATGGTGGGCCCTCTGGCCTGATGTGTCTTCTTATCCAAAACAATAGTTTGGGTCTCAGGCCCATTGGCTATGTGATGAAGTGAGGCTCAAATTGATAAAGCAGATAAGGGTGGGCCTGAGCTACATTACAACGGAGCACTAACCGGCTCAGTCCAAGTTTCGCCCACTATGTGCTGCGTTTGGACCTAAACTAAACTTGCATTCTGATTTAAATTGAAGTGTCAAGTGTTCGAAGTTGACTGTCAAAGTTTTTTTTTTTTTTTTTTTTTTAATGGGAAAATACTGTCAAAGTTGTAAGCAAACCGTCGTTTGATTTCACAGAAAATCTTCGAAATAGTTTTAAATAGACATGTTTCTATTTTTTTTTTTTACTTAATGCTTCTTGGGGTTTTTGTAACCCTATATTTATCTAATTGAATGCCAAAAGAATTGGAACTATAATAACTGAAACAATAATTCATAATTTCATCCCTTACGGGCAATCCTACACATCACCCAAACAAGCACTATTGTATGGATTATACATGTTTTCAAACTAACTAATTAAAGTTTTTCCCTTCAAGAAAAAAGAAAAACAAATTGATTTTTTTTTTGGCTGAAAAAAGTAATTGACTTAAAAAAAAAAAAAGAAAGCTATATATGTTAAAAGTATATAAATTGGATCTTCATTTTTGCACCTGTCTTAAAATTGCAGGAAAAATACAGTGTAACATTAATTAATTTGCCATTGTGGTCTGCAGAGGGACAAATTAATTTGAGTGCAAGTTTAGAGTCGAGAGTGGTGACCTAGCTACTCTCTTATTTCTGCATGCTCACGAAGGTCAAAAGTAGGGAAAAAGGAGGTCACAATTCAATGTAGTACTTTAATTTAACTTTGAATTTACAGGAGGTGGAACTGGAAGTAATAAATTGAGGCAATTTAAGCTTTTACAAAGTAACTGAATCAAAATACAAGGATTTCTTTTCTTTTCTTTTCTTTTTTTTAATTGAAAAAGTGATTAACAAATTAAAAGAATTTAGAAAAGTAATTTTGAGGAAAAAAACACACAATTGACAATTTCCATCAGAGTTATATGTAATAATACTATAAATTTGACACTTTCTTATATTTATGTCCACCATAACATTAAAGTTGATAATATTTTCATTTTGTAAGGCTAAAATTCTCAACTTTAATATTAGAATTAGAAAAATTATAAAGATGTACTCAAAACATGATTCTCCATCTAATTTTCACTTTTCGGTTATCCTGTATTAAGGTCAAAATCTAGTTGATTAACCCGGTTTTCCATACCACGAGCCCACATAAATAATAAATGACAGGCAATTAATCATGACAAATTAATCATTTCCAAAAAAAAAGGCGTGACGAGTTAACAAGAACTATTAAAAACAATCCTAAAAAAGAACTCAAAAAAATAGCTTTGTGTAATTGATAATGAGTCATGACCACTGCCACTTGAGAAGAACTTTGTGCCTCGTGGATGGTTAATTGTGTGTGTGGCTCCCCTTCTCACTATTTTATTCACTAGTATCTTTGATCACATTATTAACTGGTCAAAAAATGCATACGATTTGATTCACCGATATTTCATCCAATCCAGAAAGTATCTTCCTACATATTTTCCCCAAGTAAAAAAAAAAAAACGACATTAGTAAATTAACTTTTCAAAAATTTTATTTAGTAAATTGACTCTAGAGCAATAATAAACGATTTTTACACCATGCGATAACATATATAGCTCCTTTTGAAAAAAAGAAAATGAGAGAAATTCATTTCACAAATTTCACATTAAGAGATCGTCATTTTGATGAATTTCCTAGAAATGAGAAAAGGTGTAGGAGGGTAGGTTTTCTTCTATGATTTGGTCCAATAATCATGCTTGCATGATTGAATGTTAAAAAAAAAAAAAAAAAAAAAAAAAGGACCTAAACCCCCTATCAAACCCTTTGTCATCTGACTCATCTCCTATAAATCTCAACAAAAAAACCTACTAAAATCATTATTTAAAAAAAAAAAAAAAAGGGGAGAGAAAAAGTAAATGGCGACCCAACAAGAAGCTAATGGGGCATCCCATCCTTGGTCAGAACTCAGAATCCCTTCCGCCCTTTCGTCTCAACTAGACTAGTACACCCGACACACACACACATACACACACACACAAATAACCTTTGCTTTTCAGTTATCTCTAACTCTTTTTCTCTCTCGCACTTGTTCGTACACACACAACTTTTTCCTTCTGAAAATAATTCTCTTCTTTCTTTTCTATATTTATTTATCTCCTATTATTATTTTAATTTATTACGAACACTATATACTATAACCACACCTTTTGATGTCCCCCAAAACGCTCTTTATTCCCTGGGCATCTCCAAAAGCTTCTGCCCTCCACGTCCCTCAAACTTTGAATCCCTCAAACACACCCCCCCCCCCCCCCCCCCCACCCAAACCACAACACCAACTCATATATTTTTTCTTTTCTCTCCAACCAAACAGAAAGATAGAAAAGAAAAGAAAAGAAAGCTCTCAGAACAAATGATACAGTTCGACTATGACGAGCTGGTGAAGGCCACGGAGTGCTTCTCTCCCTCCACACTCCTCGGCAGAGGAAGCCATGGATCCGTCTACAAAGCCAAACTCGTTAACGACAACAACAAACTCGTCGCCGTCAAAAAGCCTCTTCTCCATGCAGGCCATAACGAGGAACAATTTCATCACAACGACGGTTCCAAGCTCCAAAACGAGATACGAGTCTTGTCGTTTTTGCGGAAAAATCGCCACGTCATCGGTTTCCTCGGGACCACGAGCCGAGGAGATGGAAATAGTCGGCGGGAAGAGGATGTCCTCCTCGTGATGGAGTACATGCCCAACGGCTCTCTCCACGACCTCCTCCACGCCAGCGAAGCGCCGCCGTCTTGGCCGAAACGTGTCGGGATCGCCGTCCAAGTCGCCAGGGCCGTTCGATTCCTTCACGACGAATCACGGCCGTCGGTCGTCCACAGAGATATCAAGTCGGCGAATGTTTTATTCGATTGCGATTTCGTCGCGAAGCTCGCGGATTTCGGGCTTGCCGTGCTCGTCCACGTGGACGATCCGGGTCAACCGGCGGGCACCATCGGGTACTTGGACCCATGTTACACGACGCCGTTTAAGCTGAGCGCCAAAAACGACGCGTTCAGCTTCGGCGTTTTGGTGTTAGAAATCGTCAGTGGCAGAAAGGTAATTGAGCTGGGTAGGGAACCGGCCGGGATAGTGGAGTGGGCCCTACCGCTTATCAGAGAGCGACGCCTGGCGGAGATCTGCGACCCGAGAGTTCCGCTGCCTCAAGATGATGATGACGTGGCGGGGGCAGTTAGCCACCTGCTTTTCGTTGCGGCGAGTTGCGTGTCGTTGGACGAGGAGTGTCGTCCGTCGATGTCGGATGTCGTTTTGGGGATGGAGGGTTGTTTCTTGGGGAGGGTTCGGTTCCCCATTTGGAGAGTCGTGGTTTCGGTGCTTGGAAAACGGCGTCGTAAGCTGGCCAAACAGTGGCGAGAGAGGCGTGAGTCCTGGCAAAGTCAAGATTGTGATCGTAGTCCGAAAGGGAAGGTGTCGTTGAGAGAGGTTTTGGCTGCCACATAGGCGTCGTGGACAGTAATTATACATTTCACATTGAAAATTGGATGCGAAATTGTCGCTTTATTTTACATATAATCAAATGAATTGTTTTTTCATATTAAACAAATTCTTAAGTATTCTCGGCTGAAAAATTGAAAGTTTTTGGATAAACATGGTGAGCATAGAGTACAAAATCCAAACAGAAGATTCTCGAGATTAGGTGTGCCCAACGATTTAAAAAAAAAAGAAAAAAAAAAAAAAGAAAAAAAGAAAGCATCTTCTTTTGATGTGTCGCCGTTCCTTCTTTTTGCTTTGGGAATTTTGCCTCTCCCTTACATTGTTTGTGTCTTCTTCTTCTACTTCTTCTTCTTTTTTTATTTTTATTTTTTTATTTTTTATAATTAGTTAAATAATGGCTCTGCTTTATTTGATTCTCTTTCTTTCATAAGCCGCCCAAATTCGGTGTTTTACTTGGAGACGATTTTCATTTTTCTAATACTAATATAATATATTATCTCATGCTCAGGACAAGAGAATGTTTCAATGTTTGTTTGAACATTAAAATATAACATGATTTTTCATTTGTTTTTCTATACCTAGGAAATTAATTAAATATAGTGTTGCTCAGTTTATTGGAGAATTGAATATTATTTTTTTTTCCTTTATTTGGTTCATTGATTGCCCACATTTGTTTTGTTTGACATTTAAGTTTTAACTCTAACTAAATTATATTTTTTTATTTTTTATTTTTTGAAAAATCAACAAAATTATTATTAACTTGTGAAAAATTATCCAACTCCAACTTAAAAATTTCACTTCAAACTCATGAACCAAACACAAACTTAATTAAAATTCAAAATTATGGAGAACAGCTAAGGACAAGAGGATTCAATAACTATTAAACGACAAGAGGAATGGATTTATCGTTACAAGTTATCCAAAATCGCTAAAATACTATTTTTAGGAAATTACAGTAAAAAACAACTCATAAAACAGATCTTGTCAAAATAAAATATGACAATATTACATAATAAAGCATGACTGAATTTATATAAAAGATTGATACAAAATATTTTGAATAGAAAAATAAGATAAAAAGATTCAATCCACTAAAATATATCATCTTTACAAACCAAAAGAAAATCAATTGTCATTTATACCTTAATCTTTTAAGTTATATCTTAGCAGTTTTATGATTGGCTATATGTTCTTTACAATTGTAAGTTGAATTACGCAATCGTCAGAAATTTTTGCCAATGGCCTTCCCACAGTTTTACATAAATTGCTTGGTTTCATCCTACTCTTTGCATCTAGATCTGAAAAACTCTCACTTTAATTTGTTAAGTAAGTTTGTGATTGTTATATCTTCTCTGTGATTATAAGCTGGTTTATGCAATTGCTAGAAATTTATGTAATTGGCCTTCCTATGGTTTTGCACTAGACCAATTACCAGACACTAGAGAAATAATTTTTAAACTGTAGTTGGTAAACTAACAATTGAGAATAAGTTCTTAATCTCGGATCGTTAAATTAGTTTTGTAATCGTTGACCGTACTTTGACATTCTTTTCCTATTTATTTATTTTTTATTTTTCCCTTTTTTTCTCATTTAAAGTGTGCATTTATTTTTTATTCACTTAAATATTTTGTAACTTGATTTCATCATTTTTATGATTGCCTTACTTATTAATTTCTTTACCTTAGACATAAAGTTTTTTTTTTTCTTCATTACTCTGGTGAGTTTCAAGAAGAAGGAAAAAAAAAAAAAAAAAGAAGAAGTATGACTGATCTAAGAAGAGACACAGCAAGCAAGGAGAGAGAGAGATGGTAAAAGTTAAAATTCTCAGTGGATCCCACTTTAGTCACCTCAAGCTTTATTCTTATTTTATTGTTTTTAAACTTATTATATAGGTCTCTTATTTATAATTGTCCTTACCTACATAGCAAGCTGCCTTTCTCTATTTTTGTTTTATGCACAACGTGTCACCACTACAATTAATGACACGGTGCGAGGATTACCATTACGACACCTTAGTAGAATCCCCCAATTGTCTCTTGTTTCATACGTTCATAGAGGGAGCTATTTATTTGTATAATTAAGTCCACTTGCTTTCTTTTCTATAAGAAACTTATTAGTAGGTTATAAGGTAGGCACAAAACTAAGTTTCCGACATCTATAATACATTAATATCGCTCCAATGGCAAATAGGAGTTAAAAAACTATTACATTAGGAGTTCAAGCCGTGTATCACACAAGTTTATCAGTTTAACGATATTCGTTGACTGACTCCGTGAGCCTATGACCTATTAGCTATTGAAGGCCCAAGGATAGATTCCTTTGCCATCCCATTGATAATCCGTACTGAGCTGGGGCTAAAGACACTAGTTGAAAACTTAAAACTAAAAATTAATAATAGAAACACAGGATTAAAGCATCGAGTGTGAATACAAATTAAAACAAAAAATGTATATTTTTTGTGGGGTGGGGGGGAATCAGTCTTCATATTCTGTTTCTTCATCATCATCATCCTCGTTGTTTTCCGCAAATCTCCAACCATCTTCAACATTGTCACGGTCCTCCTCTGTTTCTTCGCTGTCTGCCTCCTCGTAAACTTCATCTTTGACTGGCCATGGTTTTTTCACCATGCTCACCCTAGCAGGAGATGGAGTCGAGCCCTTACGCTGTGCAATTTTCGCAGGAGGTAACTTCAGACTTGGTTTGGGCTTGATTTGCTTTTGGGTTTTGCCATTCACACGTTTTCCACTGCCGTAGACATCTTGGTCACTGCCTTCATCCATCTCATTATCAGCATTGGCTGTTGTGGCGGCATTCTCGGCATTCTCATCAGACATATGCCCGGGATGTTCTCTCCTTAGATGAAGTTTAAGTTTGTATTCATGGATGTATGCCTTTTCACACCCGTCATAAGGACAGGCATAAGGGCGGTCTGATGATGCGGAGCCATAAACTCCAGCAGCAGGCTTGGGTGTTTTCGTTGGCTTCTCTGGAACCGGGGCATATTTTATCACATCCGCAGCCGGACTCTGCAAAATGAACAATAATCAGGGGTGTGTTTGTCTATTGTTGAAAGAGCGATATCTAAATACAGTTTAGAGGTAATAATGACGGAGAATTTTGTGTCTCATTCTAATCACAGCCTATCAATTGAAACATACAAGACCGTTCAAAACATGAGAAAAACCGAATGTGTTCCAACCTTTTCGTGGTGAGACGAAATATGATTTTTTAGCTTGTACTCGTGAGCATATCTCTTTCCACAATCCGGGTATGGGCAAATGTGATAGTTCTCTTGCGAATGCGTCTTCATGTGTGACCTTAGATTGAAATCCAAGGAAAATGCCTGCAGAGATCATACTTGAAATTGGTAGAACGCACAAATCTATGGTTCATATAGCACTCAAAGATGATTTCACAAGCGCATTTCTTAAAATACAACTAACCATAATTAATTCAACAAGCAAAGAGATCATATATATATCTAGAGGGGGAATAAATTATCACCTTACCACAGCCTTCATGAGGACATACAAAATCTCTCTCTCCTGTATGAATAAGAAAGTGTCTCTTCAATTTTGAACTATCCAAAAATTTCTGCAACAAAATGATATAGATCTTCAAGACTGCTTCATAAGGTAAGAGGTAACAAACCGAAAGATATAAATGTCAGCACGATGAAAGATTTAGGATTTTTTTTGGTACAAGGAAAATACTACAATTCCTATCTCAAACTCAGTCTCACATTTTTGCTAGATTATTACGAAATATAGATACTTAAAAGAATAAGAACATGAAGAGACGGGGACAAGAGTTGCAAAACTAAAATGTTGACACAATACCTTTCCACAACCTTCATAGTGACAAACATATTGTCTCTCCCCATGAATGTGAGAATGCTTCCTTAAAGCACCAGCATCAATAAAGGTCTTTCCACAGCCTTCATAGCTGCAAAGAAAAAGTACTTCTGTTGTTGGCTCGGGTTCTGGTTCCGGTACCTCTGGCTCTTTAGTCTTCTCTTTCAAAGCCTTCAATTGGCCCTCTATACGAAAGAGAAGTAGAGAACAAAACATAAGGCCAAATTCATATAAATGCCGATCAAAACATATATATCCAGACCATCCTCTGTAATAACATAATTCAGGCACCAGCATCATGATTAAAGGCAATAACAAAGAGAGATTACATAGCACATCAGTGTTAAAAAAAAAAAAAAAAAAGAAGAGAGAGAGAGAGAGAGAGTGAGAGAGGAAAGGGAGAAACAGAGCGAAACTAAGTACACGTACCTGTTACCCATTTTAAGAGAAAGCACTTCCCACCCGTCGCTACAACATCTTGGGGAACCCTAAACGACAATATAACTTGTTAGCCAGAAGCCTAGAACTACGCAACGATCACAATTCACATGCCTGTCCGGTAATCTTACATTAAACACCTCAAAATAATAACTTTTGCTTGTTTCCAACTGGGAGTACTATTTCCAATTTTATAGAGCGACTAAATATACCCCAAATATTGGAATTCTAAATCAATTAAAAATAATATATTTGCTTGTTTTCAACTGGGAGTACTATTTCCAATTTATAAATTGAATACATCTACCCCAAATGAGATTTCTAAATCAAAATTTATTGTAACCTTACTAATATATATATATATATATATATATGCATATGGTAATACTATCCTATAACAAGTAGTTCTTTAAAATTATGTACACATTTACATACACACATTCTAAAAATAAAAGGTTTGCAAATATTTATTTTCTTTCATTTTATTTCTGAACTTTGGGTGGGAATTAGAATTCAAAAAATATGAAGCTTTATTAGTTTGTAAAGCCAGATACAGTTTCAGGGCTTAGATTATGTAGTTTTATTTTCATTTTTCTTTTTTACATTAGAATTTTCTTCAGAAAAATCCAAAAATCCAATTCCGGAAAGACCAATCTACAACGATAATTAAGCCCCCAGAAACTGCGGAAAAAAAAAATCTAAATTCCTTCCGCAAAAAAAAAAAAAAAAAAAAAGGAGAGAATGAAACAAGAATCAGTAATCAAATGTCCTAATTCCTATTTCATAATTCAAAAATTTTCCCCTAATTTGAACAATTAGGTTTAAGATTATACCTTTTCCCTATTCACCGTCTAAGAATTCTTCCGAAAAGAAACAGAAAAGAAAAATTATATTCAAGAAAAAAGAAAATGCAAGAAATTTATATACCATTCTCTGATCCATTTAACGGCGGGAGTCTTGGACCTAAGAATGGGTCGTCTCTCGAACAGATTGTGATTGTAATGCGTCTCCATCTCTTTTTCTTGCCGATCAGCTTATTCGCGCGTCTCTGCTAAAACCTCGTTAACTTTCTCAAAGTATCATTAAGGCTTCAGCTCTCTAGGTTTAGGGCTCGACATGTAAAGGAGTCATGGAGGAGAGAGAGAGAGAAGAGAGGAGAGAAAAAGAGAAGGGGAAAAGAATGAAGCTTTGGTTTTGTTTATGCTGTTCATTGATGTCGGTTCTTTAGTCTGCTTCTGTTATTCGTGGGCCGGTGACCGAACAGGTGACCCAAGAAAATGTCGTTTTTCTAAACCTGAGGAGAAAAAATTTGTGTCGTTTTTACGTGAAGACAAACGCAATTGACAAACTAAACATTATTCGAGAAATATAAAGGTAACCTCCTCTCTGTTTAAAATTAGCTCTATAGCAAACCTTAAACTGTCACTATTTAAAGTCAAATAGTCTACCCTTATCAATATGTATTAAGCATTTTAGTCGTTAATTTACTAAAAGTTAAAGAAAACAACTTTTTCAAAAAATAAAAAATAAAAATAAAAATCCTAATTAAAAAAAGATTTCAAAAAAAAAAAAAAAGAAAAGAAAAGAAAAAACAAAGGTCCAAAATTTTTAAAACTACTGTTTTTTTTTTAAAGGAAATAGAGCAATCTCGATACTTAAGATATGACATGTTAAAGGATTACTTTTGTGCTCTGGGGAGGGATGTTAGTCAAAGCTAATTTCTCCTGCCGCGGGGAAGGGAAAAGAAGTCAAAGAAATGAGGGATGATGAATTGTCCAAGGCGATTTACAATGTCCTAAAAGAGAGAAAGTGTCTTGTGGTTCTTGATGATATTTGGATCACTGCAACGTAGGATTGCCTCAAATCTGCATTCTCAAATGTTAGATGCGACAGGAAAGTATTATTCACCACTCGTGATAGATGTATTGCTTTATATGCCGATCGCCATTGCATCCTCCACGAACCGAGGTGTTTCAACGAGAATGGAAGCTGGGAATTGTTCGAGAGGAAAACATATTTTGGAAGCAATGCCACAGGTAACATTTTACAATCGGTACATTTGCAGGTCTACAATTAGCATTCACTTAGATATGTGTATAGAAATTGAGGTGTCTTAATTACTAGACTAGAGTCCCTTTTATAATCTTTTACTTCCTATTTTTTCTCTTACCAAACAGCAACTAATAATTAAATTCTTTTACTAATCCCTTCACTCTCTCCATTCCATTTTTAACTCAGTACAAAACACAAGAAATAAAGTACTTAAATAGGGCAATGTTTTTTCACAAACCCAAATATTGACAAGATGTCCTAGCCATCAAACTTCACCTTATAAATTTTTATTTACCAAAAAAGCTTATCTTATAAATTTAAATGGACCCAGTTGGAGACGTACAAAATATATAAAAGAATAGACAAGTAATTTGATCCTCACACGGACATACCAAATGACATCCTTCTCTCATCCTTATCTCAATTGCAAAATTATTGTGACAGAGAAAGCTACCTAACGAGTGCTAGGTATTGAACACAAAATTTATGCTACTACCGACAATCACTTGACATAGATATTAATGTCCGTTTTGGGTAGATAATCTTTTGAGTTTTTTTAGCTTTTTACAATTAAATTAATTGGGAAAAAAATAAAGAGTAATGATACGTATCGTATCATGAAATATTTTATCATAAATATCATGAATTATTAGGTATTTAAATTTAGTGGATTTTATAAAATTAAAATGATTATTTTATTCCTTTTTTTTTTGTTACCTCTAACAAGTTACATTTGAATTTCATAATGTATCATGAAACTTTTTTTTTATGATGTGAATTATTTTTCAAAAAAAAAAAAAAGCATGATATAAAATTTTAAAAAGTGAAAATTTAGTTTAGATTTGAGTTTAATTGAAAATTTTAAATATAAAGTAGTGATTCAAACACACTCGTTCGTCGTTAAATTTGCAGGATCTAGCTTATTAAAGGCCCTACGCTTAAGTCATAATTACACAATAATGAAGCAAAAATTCTTGACTGAGGCCAGTTAAGACAAACGCCGCTTGGAGAGAGGGAGAGCCACACAAATCTGACCAGTTTTCTGCTTTATTAAAAGTATTTTTTGCAGAAAAAAATTTCCAGCCTATTTTGGTCCCGAATTCTGTATTGCACCTGGTGTTTTGTCCAATATTCTGATCTTGAAGAAAAGCAGGGCGGGTTATGGCCGAGGCCGTTGTTTCCTTTGTGATAGAAAGACTGGGAGACTTGCTTCTGAATGAAGCAAGGTTCTTATCTGGAGTCAAAGACGAAGTTGAGGAGGCGAGACGAGAATTACAAAGAACAAAATGCTTTCTTGAAGATGCAGATGCCCGTGCTAGGCAAGGCAACAAGATGATTCGCCACCATGTTGCGGAAATTAGAGAAGCTGCTTATGATTTAGAGGATGTCATTGCAACTTTTGCCTTGAAGGTAGCTTCTAGAAGTGACAGAGGTAGAGAGTACATTCTCCAAAGATTTGTTTGCATCTTGATTGATCTCCACAAGGTTGGATCGGAAGTCGATAAAATCTGTGCCAAGATTGCTAAGTCCAGATCGAGTTTTCAAGAATTTGGGGTTCTAGTACAAGCGAGCAACAATAAAGGTGCAAGTTCTTCGAGCGACAGGCAGCAAGGAGATCTGAGGCGAACCTTTTCGCACAACATTGATCCCGATTTTGTTGGATTCGAAGAAAATGTTAAGGAACTGGTGTCCTACTTGACAAGAGAAGGAAGTCTTCATAAAGTTGTTTCCATCTGCGGGATGGGTGGTCTCGGCAAAACTACGCTTGCAAGACAGATTTACTTCCTCAGCGATGTAAGGCATCACTTTGATTGTTTTGCTTGGGCGTCTGTGTCGCAGAAATTTCAAGCAAGAGATGTTTGGGAAGGGATTTTAATTAAGCTTATTTCTCCTGCCGCGGAGAAGAGAAACGAAATCAAAGAAATGAGGGATGATGAATTGTCCAAGGCGATTTACAATGTCCTAAAAGAGAAAAAATGTCTTGTGGTTCTTGATGATATTTGGGCCACTGCAACGTGGGATTGCCTCAAGTCTGCCTTCCCAAATGTTAGATCTGACAGCAAAGTATTGTTCACCACTCGTAATAGAGATGTAGCTTTACATGCCGATCGCCATAGCATCCTCCACGAACCGAGGTGTTTCAACGAGAATGAAAGCTGGGAGTTGTTCAAGAAGAAAACATATTTTGGAAGCGATGAGACCGGTAATGTTTTTCAATTATTATCTAGCTCTTTTCAATTATGTATAGTTCATTTGCAGGTCTACAATTAGCTTTCACGTATGTATGTGTATTGTTCCTCTATCTACCAAATGGAAAATTGTGAACATTACAAATACAGAACATGGATATGTAAAATAAATCAATAAATATTTTTTATGTTAATTATTAGTTTCAATTTCTATATTACAGAATTGGAAGATGACAAAAAAAAAAAAAAAAAGAAGGAATTAGCACGAAAGATGCTTGATTATTGTGATGGTTTGCCATTGGCTATTACGGTGCTCGGAGGACTTCTATCTAGTAAACCATCCATTGATGAGTGGGAGACTTTGCATAAGAATATCAAGACATATATGAGGAAGGGAAAAATCAATGAGCAAGAAGACTCCAACTTGGGCGTCTCATGGGTGTTGGGTTTGAGTTACGATGAATTGCCGTTTCACATGAAGCCATGCTTTTTGCACCTAGCTTTTTTTCCTGAAGACTTTGAAATAAGGGCAAAAGAATTATGCCGAGTATGGATGGCAGAAGGTTTTGCATCCAATGAGGATGCGGCATACGAATGCTTGAGTGAATTGGTGCAAAGGTGCATAATTCAAGTGGCAGAATGGGGCTCAACTGGAAGAATCAAAACATGTCGCATTCATGATCTTATGCGAGACTTGTGCTTGTCAAAGGCTCAGGAGGAAAACTTTCTAGAAACCGTTGATCTCCAGAAGCAACACGAAGCCGTCGGTTCTTCATCAGTTGGCATGATAACAAATTCAATTCCAACCAATAAGGTCCGTAGACTTGCCATCTATTTAACTAACAACGGTGCGGATGAATTGCTCCCTTTTATTAGAAGCAAGGATGTTTCTCTTAGATCTCTCATATGCTTCAATCCAGAACCGGATACATCCTATGAGCAAGTAATGAAACCCCTGCTCAATCGCTTCCATTTGCTTAGAGTTTTGAAGTTTGAAAATCTCAATCGAGGTCAGGTCGGAAAATTGCCCAAAGAAATTGGAGATCTTATCCACTTAAGGCTTTTCAGTCTAAAGGATAGCTTTGTGGAGAAGTTACCATCATCCATAGGGAATTTGAGATGCCTCCAAACCTTAGACTTGCGGGTAAAACCATTTTATATTCAGAAACGCCTTCAACATTCTGAAATACCATCTGTGCTACGGAAATTGGATGAGCTGAGACATTTGTATCTACCACAAAACTATTTCACGAAAGGCCGACGTTCGGAAAGCTACTTCACAATTGGCTACTCAGACAGTAGATTGGAGTTGGGTGATCTTACCAAATTGCAAACAATGGTGAATGTTTCAGCGAATTACTATTATCTAGATGGGCTGGCGAAACTGATCAATCTCACCAAATTAAAAGTGAATTTGGGGTCTAGCTTCAAGGGTCCAAGAATTTTATTCAGCAATCTTCAATCTCTGGCCATCTATTATTCAGATCTCCACGAAAATCAACTTCATGATGACGATCAAGATCAAACTCCGAGAAGACAACGGACTGAATTTAGTGGACACGATGTAGAATTGCTTATACTAAGCTGTCCTCAAATTTACAAACTTCATCTGCAAGTACCTATAAAGTGGCTACCAGAAGACAGCCAATTTTCTCCAAAACTTATAAAGTTCACGCTGGTTAACACTCGGCTGAAGCGTGACCCGATGGCAACATTAGAAAAGCTTCCAAATCTGAAGATAGTTGTCCTTGATTATGATGCCTTCATAGGAACCGAAATGGTTTGCACCTCAAGAGGTTTTCTTAAACTCGAGTCTCTTTCCATTTGTTACCTTGACTCTTTAAAAGAGTGGAAGGTGGAGGAAGGCGCCTTACCGAGCCTTCGACGTTTGCAAATCGTGAACTGTTTGAGATTGAGGAGAATTCCAGAGGGAGTGAGATATCTAATTACTCTGAAGGAAATTGTGCTCCAACATATGCTCAGACAATTCAAGCAGAGGCTTGAAAAGGGAGGAGAGGATTTCTTCAAAGTCCAACATGTGCCTTCCCTTGTGTTCATGAACACTTTGGAGTTTTAGCTCCATTCAATAGGTACTAATTTTATCTAATTTGCACTCAGTCGAAGGTGATTTTCGTTTTCGTGTTTTTTTTTTTTTTCTTTTTTCTTTTTTTTTTCTTTTGCATTGCCTTTACTAATTTAAATTTACGCGTTCTTTTACCAGGGCTTATCTGAGATCGGAGTTTCGGAACTGAATGTGGCTCTTTCACTGGGTGTTTCTTCTTTCTTCTTTGTATCAATATGAACTTTAGTAAGTTTGTAGCTAGCTTGCACACTGGTGTTTTTTCATCTGTCTTTTATTTTATATCAGATATAAGGCTAGAGAAAAGGCCATTACATTCATACTTCAAGTTCAAAATAATTAATAATCTTCATGAAATTATAACAAATAATGAAAAAAAAAAAAATGATGGCCTTGAATGGGTGCTATTTCTCTTTGTTTGCTGGTGGTTCTGTTTCTCTCTGTTTTGCCTTGCACCTCACCGTGTCAGAGGGCTGCCTTTGTGTCGTACAACTATATTTTTACTGCATTGACAAAATGAAGTAAAGTAAAATAAAATCTGTATCATGCATCCAATAATTGAACTGAATTAACATTATTTCATCTTACATAAATGGAGAGAATGAGCTAATTACTCCCCCCCACTAAATTTTATTAAAATACAAGGAAAAAAAATAGAAAGAAAAATGAAGAAGTGCATAATCCAGTATTAACGGCAAACGAAACAAAAAAAAAAAAAAAAAAACAGTTAAAAATACCATCTAGAAAGGCACATGAACCCAACTATAAAGTAGTTTCATTGTTCAATAGGAGATTGATCTACTCCGTGAAAACATTTGGAGTTGTATTGTGAATCCATTCTTTTGATTCAAGACTTCGAGTTAAAAAAATTTGTGAAATGTATCACTTCTTAATAATATATATGTTAACTAAAAATATATATATATATACACGTGAGAAATAGATTGAGTACCTTAGTACATATTAAAAAAACGTAAGTGAAGGTACATGTCCTGAAATTGATCGGGATCCTTCGAATCCCTAGTTCTTTGAGGGTGGTGACATATTTCAACCCTTCCTGAATTCTCCACAATTCGTGTGCAATGCCCCTTCCTCCACCGTCCAGTCTTGTAATCCACTTATATATTTTCTTTTTTAGTAGGGTAAATGTATTTTATTAATGAGATAGTTTAGTCTTTTATTATTTGCTTGGAGGTCTATATAAACATTTTTTTTAATGTATTTTTAGTAAGCAATTGTAAAAATATGAAATTCCATCGTCCTTTTTTCTCTTCTTCTCTCCCTTTCTATTTTCTCTATTTTGCATTAGAGATTTCTCAATCCCTTCGTGACAGAAATCTCATGTGATGAGTAGATGAAGAGTATTTTGATAAGTACATGTGGGTGATTAATTGAGTGAGTAAATTTATGTATCAGGTTCATGTAAACCAATAATTCAAAATTAAATAATTTTAAAGTAAATAACAATACGTCGTTTCTTGAATTGGAAGGACATGCGTTTTAAAGGAAACGACAAGTCGTCTTTAATGAATAATGAAATGTGGTTGCTGTCAATGGGAAGCACGTGCCATATTTATTTATTTATTTATTTTAGGAAAATGGCATGTCAATTAATATTAAGGTAAATATTAAATTGATCATTAAAATTTTAAGTTTATATAACTTTGATCTTTTTTTTTTTTTTTTTGTAGCTCGAGTGGCCTTAAACTATTTAAAAGGTAGCTAAATAGTCATTTATATTAATTTTTAAATGTAATCTATTAATAAGCATAATTTTAATCAAATTATTGACGGATTTCGTCCAAAAATTTAACAGAAAATATTATAATAGTAATATTTTAATAATTTAGGGCTAATCAAACTAAGAAAAAAGAATGTGGAGTAAAATTACACAATCTTAAAAATTTAAGGACTAACCCAACAATTTACCATAGTGCTATGATTCCGGTACATGAACGGCATGTCGTTTGAACATAATTATTCGTGATTTTCAGCTTATATAAATAATCTCGGGCCATAACAATTTTTTATTTTTCTAATTTATTGTTGTCGCATGTTAAAAATTTACGGTGTGTAACATATAATTACTTACAATAATATATGAGAACAAAAATTAATATAACGGTCAAAATAATTTAGTTATAAGATAAAACTACAGTGTCTACTTTCTATCATTAGTGTTGCCAAAAAAAATAAATAAATAAATAAAAGAAAGAAAGAAAGAAAGAAAGAAAGAAAAAGAAAATGGTAGAATACTCGATAGTGATATAAATCTTGCAGAAGTGTAACATGTTTAAGATCCCACTGCGTTGGAAAAGAGTACGTATTCCAAATCTTTTTTTGGCTTTTATGCATGTAATAAGATATGTAGTAACATGCATGCACGAATTTCGTCCTAAAATATAGTTGTCTGTGAATTGTCACCCACGATCAGAATTTTGCTCCACTACGACTTATTATTATATTATATAGTACTCCACTAAGTTGTTTAAGGAGCATTATAACAATTAAAACATCCGATTTAGTGGGCACTATTTAATGATTTGCGGCTAGTAATCATTGCTAAGCTTCTATGAGAGCTTTCGGTGATGCCATCTGGATCGTGTCTGATCACTTCAATTTTGTCTTTGCCAGATTAATTAATTAATTAGTTTTACTTTCATAGTTTATGGCAAACTGAAATTGTTTTAAAATTAACAGAAAACTTCTTTTTCAAGTTTTAATGTCGTTCGAGGTGAGTTTTTAGACTTCTAGCTAGCCACGTATGGGAATTCAAAAAGGAAAGTTAATTTTTTATAATAAAAAGGAGTTAATTTTTTTTCTTTAAAAAAGGAAGTTAATTTGCTCGTTTTTTTTAGTATGGTATCTATAGCTTTTTTTTTGCTTTGTTTTGAAAATGGTATTTATAGTTTCCATTTATTAAAAAAAAAAGTAAAAACATTAATAGGTTTTGAATCTAAAAACACCTAACTAGATCCCTCTTCTTCTATCTGCTGAGGTACCCCGGTGGGAAGTTTTGCATTATCATGTTAATTTTTCAGTATAGGCTAATCTTTTTATAAAAAGAAAAAAGGTAACCGGAATATTGGTGATTATGGGTGGTGTAAGTGAGAAAAGGTTTTAACATTTTTTAAACAATGTCCATATACTCAACCGTGAATGATGGGTTCCGCACGGTGCCTGAACGTAATATTTAAATATGTAATAATGCACATTTACGGCGTACATTCAACATCCAATATGCAATTTTATATATGTGCAAGTGCGTAAGGCGGCGAGAAGAAATGCAATATATACGTAAACACTTATATGGACATAATTAGATCTTCAATTTTGGTATCCAAATTTAGATCTAATCAATTATATTATTTCCTCTTCTTTAAAAAACTTAAAATGCTTTGTTATTGATATATATATATATATATATATATATATATAAAATTCTGCTTAATAGGGGTCGCATGTATATATGCTTTAATTTCTTTTCAAACCCACGTGTGGGTTGGCAATGATTAAGTATAAAGTTGAGGAGGCCCGTTTATAAATATAAGTGTATGTACGTCTAGGGCATTTGCACACTGAATACTAAAATTCATCAATCTAGGCATAATACACAGACAGCATTTATGGAGTTGATGTTCAGAAAGTCTTTAAAATGGACAGATGTTCATGCAAGGCTATTGGTCCCAACCAAATGCCTCAACAAGTTCCCACGTACTTCGGAAGGAGTGCACACTTTTGGATTACAGGTTAGAGATGCAGACGGGTCCTTGTGGAGGTTCCGCTGCGCCGTTCGGAAGACGGGGTACCGGAAACCTGTTCTTTCCGGGGATTGGCATAGATTTGTAGTGAGTAAAGGACTAAGCATTGGGGATGAAATCAAGTTTTACAAGGGGCATCATGACGACGGCCAAGAAAGTTGTACTGGAGCCCAGCAGTATTACCGGGTTGAGGTGAAAAAAGCACTTGTCGTATTTGGTGTCGTTTTTGGTCATGGAACTCCCTATATGATATAGTATATATGGTATAGCATGCATGGTACCTTTTGTATCTATAGCTATAGCTAGCTAGCTCAGTGTCGTACGTCTTTTAAAGTTGTCTCCAAATTATGTTGTATCTTCTACTATATACTCTCTTCTCTAATTTCGCCAGTTCTCTAGGACATATATATATATATATATGTATGTATATGTATATAATTCGATAGTAATTATCTTATGATGTATATCTTGGCAAATATATATGCAAAGGGTTTGTCGCAGCTAAACTCTTTCTCAGCTTCCCTAGCTAGCTTGGTTGTTGTACGTTGTGTTCAAGTATGTATCTATATCTTCCTACAAAAAAAAAAAAAAAAAAAAAAAAAAACCTATTTAATATATATGGTACTACTTTTTCTTTGGCATTTACTTAAAAAGTTGGTCTAACATTGATCTGTGTAAGGGATTGAAGTCACTAGCTAATTGGGAAATTCAAACGTACGTAAAGCGCTGCTTGGTTTAAATTTAATGTATGTGCCGATGTGCTGTTTTTGTCCTCACTTAATTATTAAATTTCTTATACAGAAATGCCCAAGAATTAAATATCGCTTGGATACACACACACACACACACATTTACTAGCTATATATTATGAAATATGTCTTAGTTAATCCCTAGATAATTACTTAAAAGTTCTAATCAATTTTAGAACTGACAGTATCAGACCTAATTAGCCTCCTGTATATTTAGAGAGAGAGATTATACTAAAATAATTTTTATAGGTTCCAAATTAGAAGTGGCATTATGGGCATATATATCAATGTGTATTTCGTGCCCAACCAACCCGAGTGGCCCTCAAAACTGTAGGATACATATAGGTATCGATTCATATATATATATATATATATATAAAGTATATAGACATATGACTACCATCATGGAAATATGATTGTTAAACTGAAAAAGACGTACGTGTGCATATGGTCTAAATTAATGGCATTTTAAGCTTAGGATCTTCTAGTTTCACGTGCATGCATTTTCGTTAGTAAATTAAATTAAAGGCATAAAAAAGAAGAAGACGAAGAAAAGGCCGAGAAACTTTATAGTATTTAACAAACAAAAGTGAACTACAATATACTTCTTCTACAGGCACGCACGGGCGCGCGCGCGCACACACACACACACACACATATATATATATATTCTTTTGGAAAAATCATATAAGAAAGATCCCACTAGCATTAAGGGCTACTACAACATCCCATTAAAGACACATTTAGATTTAAAAATTACTTTTTTTAAAAAAATGTAAATGGAGCGGAGGAACAAAGTCCCCCACTCAAATTTATTCAAAAGATAAATAAATAACAATAAAGAAATTTAGAATCCTGATTTAAGGCAAACCAAAGGAAAAAAATTTCAAGAAATTAATATATCAAAGCTAGTTAGTTAGTTTCAGCGCTTCCTTATAATGTGCATAAGTTGATCATTTGAATTTGGATAATCAAGCCTGTCCAGTCTCCCCCACTCTACACGTCCACATAGGGGTTCTAGACTCTAGAATGATATATACACACACACCATCATATATATACATATATATATATATGTGCGTGTGTTTCTTAAGTTTCGTTTTCATTTTTTTTTTCAGTATTCAATTCTTTTCTGTTGCTTATCCTCTTTTAATGTTGCATGAAAGATTTCAAGGTTCAGATATGGTCCAAATTGGTGTCCAATACTGGCTTGACTGAAGAGCTAGCTTGTAGATTTCAAGGAAATCCCTCTCTCTCTCTCTCTCTCTCTCTCTATCTGGTCAGAAGTTTAAAAACATCCTATTAATCGGTTCCTCTCCATGTTAAGAATGCAAAATAGGATAATCTCAAGCAAATATATATATATATATATATATTTTTTTTTTTCTCTCTTTTGTTTTGAATGTGGTTATTTTTTTATTTTTTAATGTCTTTTCTATCATAAGAGTCTAATTTAGCTAATTGCCAGATGGTCAAGTCTGACAAGTAGGTGAAAAGTACCGACATGAAGATTAGAATTGTAAACTTGTCACCACGGCGGATGGTAATTAAGAAGAAGAAGAGAGGAAGATAACAATTCTATGCTTGACTACATCTGAGGTTAATTCGCTGGGAGTAGTAGGTATGTTAACTCGCCAGGAAGAATAGTCTAAAAAACTTTTTTAAACTCATATTCACTTTTATATCAATCAATGTAAGATTTTCATTCGCACACTACAAAGAAAAAAAAAACTTTTAATCACAATATTTTCTTATAATTTTTTTAAACATAATATTGTAATAAATATATAATTTGTCACAAATTTTTGGGGTGATTAACTTTTAGGCATGAGGTTTTTTAATCACTAAAAAAATTTTAATTACACCGTGACTAAAAAATTTTTATGGCTAAAAATTTTAGTTGCAACAAAATTAAAATTTATGATCATGCACAAATCTGTCACAAATATAAAAATGTTATGACTAAAAATATCATGAAAAATTTTGTAACTAAAAGTTATTGATTTATTTATTATTATTATTTTTTTGTCGTGGCATGCTCCCATCAATATCAACTTATTAAGAGCAATAGTTTTTTCAGTATGAATGGATGGTAAGCATTTTTGTGTCTTACGTTAATTGTGCGTACCATGCGTCCTATAAAAATTCCCTTTTCGTATTCCAATTATATATTTTATAATAAGTTTGAAAATCTAGCAAGTAAAAAATGTGCCATATATGACCATTCCAGACGGATAATTAGCTGTTTATCATTAGAAAACGTGATCGTAAATGCCCAGCCCACTTTTTTATTACGATCTAGCGCTACTTTTTGGAAAACTAGGCCGGGTACTAGGCTAGCACCGATTATGTTTTAGGATCTTTTTTTTTCCCCCCCTGTAGATTTTCTCGTTGAAGACAATCTAAAGATTATCTACAATATGTATGTCAATATCAATATCCAATGTTATATTTGTCATTAAGATATAAATATATAAAAAATATTTTTCACCTTGTGTTTCAAATATGTAATGTTAATTTTATTTTCTATCGTTATTATTAAGTTTTAAAACTCATATAAGTAAATTTTTAATAGTTAAATAATATAAAATAATAATATTTTAATGACTAGATAAAAAAAAGTCAAAAACACAAATAAATAAAAATCAATATTAAATTTGTCATTAATTAGAGCATCTTTGTGATAATAGACCCAACCAGCAAAAAATATTAAGCGATAAATATGTAATCAAATCTAATATCACTTAACAAATTTGAAATCAAACATAACACTCTATTAAAAAACTTTTTGTTTCAAGTAAATATAAAAAATTGTCATTGAAATATTAAACATGTTTTAAGATCACAACATGCTGACTACTGATGCAAAGCATTTTGTCATAAAATCAATAGACAGTTAATGGAGTAATTTTAGTATTTAGCATTAGTGTTGCGGGAACCACATTATAGGACCTGTGAATTTGTTGTTTTTTCATTTAATATCGCTCCATGAGCTGTCTGCATATTATCAACAAGCAGAAAATGCGCAAAATAATATTCGACTGTATCTAATTATCTAGATTTGAAAAAAAAAAATTTAAAATATAAAAAAAACTGGCCGCACAACCATCAATGAATCTAGACCCTTCTCTTCCCCTAATTAGAAACTGGTCCTTAGCTAATTTCCATTAAAAAAAAAAAAAAGAAGAAGAAGCAGAAAAAAAAAGTCCAAAATCAGGCATGGCGGTACGTTTTAGTCAAGGCGGCTGACGTTGGGGTACCCTTAAGATGTGGAAACTAGATAATAGATATAATCTCCATTTGATTCACCAGTTAAATATGAAAATTTTAAATTAAAATTAATTAATTTTTAAAAAATTAATTAAAATTTTTATTAATTAAAAAAATAAAAATTAAGATAAAAATTTTGAATTAAAGATAACAAATCAATCACACCCCAAAGAGTGTCACTTGCTCTACTCAAGTGATTTCATTGTAAAGACGTGGTTTTCTTGTAATTTTATTTTTATCTCCTATGATTATATGATTAATGAGTAATATTATAACTTATTTAAAGTACTTGCCGATCTCATTTTCTCACCAACAGCATGTTAGCTGATTAATCCATTATCCGTGGCTGACTTTTGTGGATCCTCGTCGTAAATGACGTCATTAAGCTGTAATCACATTTCTTATATATTTAACAGAAAAAAAAAATCATGTGCGTAAATAATTTCTATTGGGCCATTGTTGACTGCAGTCTGCATATATATATATATATATATATATATATATATACCACGTGACGTTTAAATCTTCATTCTTCATGTTGAATGAATATTTCTTATCGTCTCTGCCTTGAGAAAATTTCTATATTGGTACATGTATTATTCATATTTTTCACCTGCGTGACATAGCCTTTTGAGTTTGACTAAGAATATGCATACTAGCTAGCTAGCTGGAGAATGATGTTTAACTTCACATGTTCATTTCCAAATTAGTTAGGGCTGGCAAGTGGCAAGGATTCATTGGTGGTGAAGGTTTAGTTCGATTTAAATAGAGATACACAAATATAAGTTTGAAAAATAAATTCAAACCAATCAGGTTTTTTTTTTTAAAAAAATTTATTTAATACTACTCCATTGTTATAGGTTTTTGTCTCATCTTTTTGTATAGTAAAATTGTCCGACTACTTTTGGGTCAAAGACATGTTGGGTTCATAACTTAATATGGACCACCGGGGCTTTTTTTTTTTTTTTTTTTTTTTTTTTTTTTTTTTTTTTGGGGATAAGTCTGTGTTATATTAACACAAATAATACCCTCTTTCGTAAGGATCCAGTTGGACTATCATAAATCTTCAGTCCTGTGTGGGCACATTTTGGATTTGCATTTGGTCAAAGGTCTTAAAATAAAATGAACAAGGTACTTGGTCAAAATTTAATTGACAATATTGTAGCTATAATGGATTTAACCAAATTTAATGAACAAGGTACAAAGTCTTAATGTATTTAACCAAATTTAATGGACATGTATTTAACCCACTCGTAGAATATATGTAGCTAAATGTAAGAAATCCATATGTAGCTAAAAGTAAGAAATAATGATATGTATTACGCCTAAGGCTACTATCTTATCTAAGGTTCACAATATTTTAGTTAAGAGGACTAGTAACTATATAATGGATATTCTCAGAGAAAAAAAACTATATAATAGATATTATAATCAAATTTTCCTTTTTAAGGAGTATTACGAAATTTTATTAAAAGATATATATATGGATATCAGTATAATTTGGAGAAGAGCATAGTAGAATCCGCTAGAGAAATAGAAAATATTCTCATGTCCAGCGGGGTCGGACGGAAGAATTCGCATGCGTGTGTGTATATATATATGATACTTTTAAAAGAAGTAGAGCTTTGTGTGGGGCCTAAGCCCCCTAGACCTTCATTGGCTATGTGCATGTTTTTAGTAACCTTAAATATTTAAGGTAGTATTTGATTTAAGTTAGATACTGTTATCAATTCATTTTTTTTTTCTAGTCCTCTAACTACGTAATTGGCGATTACGAAAATTTTGAATAAATTTGCTACTCGTTTATAATGTGCTCATGTTTTTTTTTTCCTTCGTTACACTCATAGGTAATTTTTTTCCCCATTTTTGGCCGACTCATCTTCACGATTATTATTCTATTTTTTAAAATTAATTATGGATAAATTATTATATTGATCCCTGATCTTTTAACTTTTTATAACTTTGACCCTTAATTTTTTTTTTAATAATTAGAATGCTCCTAAATTATTAAAATATTATTATAATAGTCTTTACGTTAATTTTTATATGGAATTTATTAGTTAGCATTATTTTTTTACCAAATTATTAATCGATTAGTGCAAAACGCATTAGAAATGGCTATTGTAGCAACATATCTTTTAATAGTTTAGTGACATTCTCTGTTTTTTTAATCGTAACTAGAATGATCATTTATAAACTCTTAAAAACGTTGTTATAGTAGTTATTTTTGTTAATAGATTGACGGAATATGTAATTAGCATCACTTTTTGATCAAATTGCTAACAGATTTTGTTCAAAAAATAATAGAAAAGACTATTGTAGTAATATTTTAATAGTTCAGGGGCACTTCAACTACGAAAAAAGAAATAAGTCCAGGGACTAAAGTTGTACAATATTAAAAGTTTAGGGAATAAATAAGTAATTTACCCATAATTATATATGAAAGACGAAGAAATAAATTCTTCGCGTTCTATTAAAAATTAAGGAGTATATTTATGATGATTATTCAAAAATAAAGCCATAAGTGTCGAGAAGCCTAAATCAATTATATGATTATGGCATAAATTTCAAGCATATGGTGGATAAATGCAATTAAATTTTACACGAGCAGCTAAACCAACACCAAGAGATCAAAGAGAATTAGTCATGTTTTAAGAGTCTAAAAATATGAATCAATAAACATTGATAATAAATGTTAATGGGGGTTTAACCGATTTCCTTTTTACACTTGTCGTATTTAAAGGAGTCGTATTTGAGATCCAAGTCGTTAGAATATCTTGTCCTTTAAACTTTTCTTCGTTACGATCATGCGTAACGAAGAAAAGTAAACCAAATTTTATTGTCGTCCTGTATCATTGTCCATTGATGTATATATATGCCCTAATAGAAACCATTTTTTTTTTAAATGAAACCAAATTTTATACTAAAGTAGTACTAACTTTTATTGGAAAGATATTTACCAAAAAAAAAAAAATTTGCCTTGGTAAGAAACAGATCTTTTTTTTTTTTTTTTTCCTAAGTCGTGATTCAGCCTCACATACAGCTAGTATTTCGTTTTAACTCTCCCAATCATTTATGTCGGCAACAGACACCGGCGAGGCTCTACTTCAACATTATCACATAATTTTATTTCCACTATTCTATAATATCATGTATATGCTTAGATGTTTTATAATTTTACAATAATTATTCACTAAGAAAGCAAAAGGTCAATATATTAAAAAAAATGTTAATGAAAGTCCAAAATACAAAGAGAGAGCAGTGCGAATGTGAAAAGGAGACAAGTATACAGTTTTATCGTCAATATAAAACCAATAACATTCAAGTGGCAATGTCTTCCAGAAACAAATCAGTAACCATATAATGTATATCCATGGGGTCCGCAAATATTTGTTTTATCTAGTATCTATAATTAATTGCTTTGTCGCCTTCTAGAAATTACTAAACCTATTGTTCCGTGGTTTACTATTATACTCCAATTTGTTGACTTGCTAGTCTTTTGCTTGTGGTTCAAGATATATAGATATTGATAAGGATCATAGTAAATAATGGAGGCTGGAGAGTCTCTATACTATTAAGTATTCTTATTAGCTACGTACATGTGGTGTAGTGACTATATATATATATGCTCGATCATGACACCTCGTACAATATCATCTTTGTCGATGCTTTGGATTATGGCGTAGCAAATGGAAACAAAAAGATTAGAAAGTTGAAATTTAGTTAGGTACTAAACCAATATGTATGATGTTTATAATACATGGATCTGGCACTACCCCATTTATTAAATTAGTTTTTGATAATGAATTTTAGATCCATTTATCATGATATCATAATTAGACTTTTATAGACGATCGCGGATTTAAAACCCCATCCATTCATACAACAGTGTAAGAAAAGATATTAACTAGAAGTTAAATTTATTTCATATGATCAAATTATTAGACTGCTATAATTTATATCTTATAAACTTGTTGTAATTAAAGTTTGAGCAACTGCAACTACTTTTATCATGAATTAAAAAAAATGCTTCACACTCGGAGACCAAATTAGTTATTTATATTCACTTTGGCAACGCGAAATAACACAGTCGATTTTTTTTCCCCCATCTTATATAAAGCCACTTTTGAATATTGCAGCTTCTAGAGGCAAGGCATGTGCAGTCGATTTCTTTCTTATAGGGCATACAAAAATTGCAATTTGGTATTCATAGTTCATGTAGACTTTAGATTGTGATATAATTTTTTTAGTACATACTATGATAATCATCAGTATATATATGTGTCTTATAAAAGTCACATTGTAAATGAAGAGAATAAGACTAAATAGAATGAGTTTGCCTTATTTATCCATGTCTCTTAGACATGTCCGTATCAAATATGATACTTGGATAAGGGGGTATGTAAGAGGGTTGGTATGTATGAGAATGAATTACGTACCTGCACTTGTCTGGCAACCGTCAATGAACGAGACTCTTTCTGTTTCTCCATAGAAAAGCATACTTAGCCTTTTGACGTTACTACTTCAGAATGTGGATTTCACGATGGAGCTTTCACGACCGGTTTTTAAAAACAATTGTGGAAAGTTAGGTAAAAACACGGGACAGAACACGGTTTTCAGAAACCGTCGTGAAAGCCCCGGTCTTTTCACGACGTGCATGAATCTTTCACGACGGTTTCTAAAAAACAGTCATGGTAGGTATGATAGAGGGAATTTTTCCTAAATTTTTTTTCCTGAATTTCTCACCCTATCATGACAGTTTTTCCCAAAAACCGTCGTGGTAGGTCAATTTTTTTTTTGAATTTTTCACCCTATCAGGACGGTTTTTCCCAAAAACCATCATGGAAAGGCACGACGGTTTTTTTCAAAAACAGTCATAGTAGGTATGAAGGTGGGAATTTTAAAAATTTTTAAAATTGTTCAACTTTTTGAGCATATATTAAAACAAAAAAAAAAAAAACCATCTTTCTCACCCCATTATATTCCGAGCCTTTTTTATTCTCTAATACAAACTCTAACTCTTTTGCCGCCATTCCTCCGTCCTCTACGTTCTCTACCACTCCGTCGATGCCCACACTCGATAATCCGGTAAGTTAAAATATATCTTGCTTGGATAAGGCACAGATTTGGGAATTTGCTGTCCAAAATTTTGATTTTGTTGATTGTGAATTTTCCATCTAAAATGTCCAAAATCCAAAATATTCCATCCAAAATGTTGATTTTGTTGGTTGTTGATTTGGGAATTTTCTATCAAAAATGTCCAAAATCCATCCCCTACATTTTCGGTGATTGTTGATTGTGGTTGTGATTTAAATTGCTTTAAAATTGCTTGGGTAAGACACGAATTTGAAAATTTTCTGAAAAAGTATTGATTTAGTTTTTCAAAAAACCACCATAGTAGAGTCCGCCTACCACAATGGTTTCGGAGGAAAACCACGTGGTAGGGTAACCCTACCACGATGGTTTTTTATGCAGAATCGTAGTGATCTGTTATTAAATATCCATTTTTAGGCCCTATTTTTTGCCCATTCTATGACGGGTAAAAAACCATTATGGAACCCTAGATTCCACGATGGTTAGAAAACCTTCATAAAAATATTTTCACGACAGTTAAAAACAATCGTGGTATCCATATTTTGTATTAGTGCGAAGAAATTTTACAACACTTGTTCATAAAAAATAAATAAATAAATTATTGCATGCCGACCACAATATTTCTTAGTAGCAAAGCAACTTTACGGCACACTTTGGCGAAATCCATTATCCACATTTCGCGCGGACTTTTGGCATGTTTACTTATTAGGAGTAGGGAATGGGAGTGGAGAATAGGAGTCAATCCATTGTTTACTTGTTCATTTTTTTTTTCTAGAATGAGAGTGAGAATGGTAGGTCCCATACCAATTTGGAATTGAGGAATGAGATTGGTAATCTCATACCCCTTTGGATTTTGACTCTCATTCCCACTATTAATACTAAATTACCATTTTATCCTTAATTTATTTACAAAAAATTATATTAAAAAATAATAGCAACCTATATTAATTATTTTTATTAACCAAATATAATATATATTAATCAACTTAATATTATATAACTATCCTAATTACTATTAACGTTATTAGAGTAAATAAAGAATTTTGTTTATCACAATATATTATTATGTTTCTATTTTTATAATTTTTTAACTTTACTTATATTAATTCATTTTTTTTACTCTTTTTAATTTTTTTAAACAAAAAATTACACAACTTAATTAATGATTATTTTACTTTTGATTAATAGTATGATAATGAACAAAAAAAATTAATCATTTTTTAAAATTTTGAAAACATAATAAATAAAAAGGATATACAAATAAATTTATAACAATTGAATCCGATTCCTATTCTAAATAAACGCATGAATAGGATTGACAGTAATTCCGACTCCGATTTATGGAACCCAAGTAAACAGCATATTCTGACTCCGAATCCAGCTCAATCCGAATCATACCCACTCCGATTCATGATCACTCTGATTACGGGTAAGTAAACATGTCATTTGTATATCCTCGTCCCAAATGACGTCGTACCCTTGCGTAATCACATTGTTTATTGTATTTGTATGTACATATATACACACACATATATAGATACTAACTAAAAACTAATGCAGCCAGGCAAAAAAAAATCATTTTAATTTTAACTAAATTATATTTTTTATTTAAATTTTTATTTTTTTTAAAGTTAATTTTTAAAAAATTAATTAATTTAAAATTTAAAATTTTAATTTCAACATTATTGGTGATCCAAAGCGAACGTTAATTGTTTGTAAATAACTTTATTGGTGGATAATGGTGAGCTGCGGTCATTGTTGACTCTAGCCTGGGTATATAGGCCAATTCTGCAACAAGAAAATTTCTATGGTATAAAAAAAAAAAAAAAAAAAATCTTTAATGCCTGTTAGAGGCTTTTGAGTCGAGTGTTGCACACCCGCTGGTGACAATTCGTTCTATTTATGTCAATCTCTCTCTCTCTCTAAATACATATAAACATAATGTTTGCAACTTATATGGATTTTGCCACTGTTGGAAGGGACATAATATTCCTTGGTGCAACAATTAAGATAATTGTTAGTAGTATACCAAGAAAAATAACTCTAAAAAAGTAGCACCTAGATTAAATTAATTAGCAACCGGAGTGAACAAATTATGTTGTGTTGGTCCAATAATATTTCATGTTTTATATGGTCAAAATAGCTCTACTAATATTCAAGAGAAGAAGATGACATAATTTCAACAACGTTCCCACGCGCAAGGGGTTTATGGATATGGCCAAATCCAAATTTCAAACCCCTTTAGCGACGTGAAAGCTATCACTGTCAGACTGCTTTTACTTTTGACAAACCCAAACCCAATCCTAGAAGGCAAGCATGATTACTAGGCTACACTTACCTCTATATAAATACATATATATGGTGCAAACCAATGAATGCACCGCAACCCCTATTTAGTTTGTCGATTAAGAGAACTTGGAAAGTGAAACTTGTCCTCCAAATGGATCGGCTGATCTTTCAGAAGTCTTTAAAGAAGACGGATGTAGCAAGCCGAATTTCATTCCCATCCAAATGTCTCAAGAAGTTGCCAAACTTTCAAGGACGACATGTTAATGATCTTTTGGTCAAAGACCAAAGGGGTTCCGCTTGGAGGTTTCGTTGCACCATTCGGAAGGGGAGCCACCCAAAACCTGTTCTTTGCGGTGATTGGCATAAATTTGCTGCGAGTAAGGGGCTGGGAATTGGTGATGAAGTCAAGTTGTTTGAGGAGATTGACCAACCTTCTGGGCCACTACTTCACTACAGGGTTGAGGTGAAGAAAGCGGTGAGGCTTTTTGGGGTTTCTATTGGACACAGACCACCTATTGTCCTGTAGTTAAATTGGGTTTCTAGAGGTGGGCCTCGGGATTATTCTGAGGAACAAATCAATATATAGTATATTTTCTCTTTAATTTTTATATCCTTTCCTTTCCTTTTGTTATCTTATTTTGCTTAGTTTTATTTTTGTTGTTTCATTTTAGATCTTTTATTTTAAGATTGTAAACTTTTTTTTTTTCTTTTTTAATAAATTTCACTTATTAAAATATTATGTATATTACATTTAACTTTAGGGGTGGACAAACTCTATACATTAATTGTACTTTTTTTCTGGGGGTCAAAGGCATGTCTGGGCTATGCACATGATCATATATGGTGGACCATCGTTATAAAGAAGTACTATATGTTTATAATTTGTTGTGTTGGTCGTCCGTACGTGTGTGTGTATCCTATTCTAGAAATCAAGTTAACGATTTGTCCAAATTCGAACTGTCTTGATCTATAACGATTTGCGAATTCACTAAATTTTTATATTGGACTTTGGAAATAAAACACCGATGCCCTCTAAATTATCATTATTTGATTATTTGCTCTCTAAATTTTTAATTTTGACACTTTATTTTAAACTTTTTAAATTAGTATAATATGTTTTATTTTGTTAACTTTAGATTGAAATTAAATATTTGAATTTGGAGGATTTGTATTAGGCTTGGAAATTTTTGATTGAAAATGGGATTTTCGTCTTATGAGGCATTACATGACCAATAATAGGAAGTTAAACCACATGAGGTATTATAACAATTTAGAAAATTCAGACCGTAAATTATCAAAATTAAAAGTTTAAATAAGTTGTCAAAGAGTAATAAATTTTGGGGATGATTGTGCTAAATACCCATTGAAGTTTCAAATACTCTAATAGCGAAATTAAGTTTACACTAAAAATTGTTAAGAATCAAATAGCTTTATCTTTTTTTATCGCCTTATTTCACAATTTAACTATTGATTAGTACACCTTGTTTAAAATTTACAACTCACTTGCGAGAATGCAAAAATTTTGCTAAAACAGCTAAAGTGCAAATTAGTGGTGCAAATTAATTGAAGATTACTCGGGACAGTTCAACGGCTGAGGGTCCACTCTATCTAGAGATTTTATTTATTTGCAAGGAACCTATATTCATTGGTCTTGAGCTTCCAATAATATAGCTCAAGCAAAAAATAAAAATAAAAATAAAAATAATATTGACTACGACGACGACGATGATAATAATAATAATTAGCTGATTATTCCATTCACACATAGTCAAGTGGGGCAAATGCTTAAAAGTCATTGCCTTCGAACACGGAGCAGTAGCAAAGAAGTGGTATGTACTAGTCATTCAAAAAATAAATGAAAAAAAAAAAAAAACTATGCTAATTGAACTATTACTTAGGGTACGAAAAAAAAAAAAAAAGTAAATATACCATATTCATCAAGACGTAAAATCCCTTACCCTAATCAATGAAACATAAACAAAAAACCTTTTTTTTGTTAGATTGAATAATGGAAACTGCACATGTAAAATGTTTAGTTGTGATTGTTGAGATATTAAGTGCATACTATTATTTTACGCACTTACATAATGCACATATAAGTTCTTGAATTAATTATGTTAAAAAATGCTTAATTTACATTTTAAAAAACAAAAGCAAAACTTTCAAAGGGTTTTTTTTTTTTAATTTTCCTTATTAATTAGAATAATTTAAATTAGGTTTAAAGAGAAAGGGCTACTCCTTTCCATTATATATGTACATATATGTATATGTATATTATAACCGTGCACTCACTCAACAAAAAGTTCTAATTGCACTCTTTTTTTTTTTTTTTTTCCTGATTATTATACTCCTATTTAATAAGTAAAAAAAATTATCACTTTTATGCTTCAAAAGAATATCCAAACTGAAACAAATTTTTACCTCCAGCCATTATTGCAAGTAAGGATGTCAAAGAATTTTGTAATGGAGGCTTCTGTGAAGACAAAATTAACATTATGGAGTTTTCAGGAAGATTATATATAATTAAGAGACATGATTAGCCATGACAAATTAGTGTTGTCGAATCACAGCCAAAAATTCTTAATTTAAATGGCTTAATTAAACTTCACTGAAGAAAAACCTAATTAATAAACAAATTAAGGACGTTTGCGCTAGGATCTCGTGTAGGTTAAAAATGGTAGTATTGGAGGACTTTTTGTATCTTAGGAACCTTCTTTTGTATTTTGACCATAATTTCGTTTTATCTTGTTCCCATTCATATCTTCATAGCTACTAGTTAGAGAGAAACGAGCAATTTTAAGTATTGATTATAATTAGTTGTTTTTGATGTAGCTGATATTTTGAAAGCAAAAGGCCGTTTCAGTAAATTAAAGGGAAAAGAAAAGGTGAAAAGTGAGGAAGAGAAAGATCACTTTCCATTATTTCCCAATATTAATGTACATATTCTTCCGTCAACTTCTGTATTTGAAAAGATTTCCTGCAATTCAAAAAAAGAAAAGAAAAGAAAAGAAAAAAGAAAAAAATAGAAACCACAAAAGAGGCATCAATTATCAAAAGAAGAAGAAATATTATATATATATATGTATATATATATATTTTTTTTGAGAACTAGTTCTTCTAGAAATCCTATAGGGACTTTATTTTTTCATATTTTTTCTTTGTGATAGTTCAGAGATAGTATATCTGCAATATTTTTTCATATAACGTAGACAAGAGTTTGACCCCCAGAAAAAAAAAGGGCATATTTATTAAGATAAAAAAATTGCAAGATCTTACATAGAGTTAAAAAAGAAAATAGAAAATAAAATTAAAAATGAAAAATAAATGAGTAATAATATATCAGAAATATTTTATACAAGGATATATGTAGCAATTAAGTACTTGTTATTTTGTCATGATAACAAGTTCAATCATGCTAGATATTGGTGTAAAAAGTTGGGATTTATATAGCTCTTAAAATATCATAACAACATCAATAACCGCACAAACTACCACTCATAATAAAATGAAACAGTGATATCAAGCACTACTGATGTTGTTTTATTTTAAAGAACAATCCCTATGTGCACTTTTAGTTAACTCAATTTAACTACAAGACAATAGGAGGTGCATGTTCAATAGAAACCCCAAAAAGCTTCATATTGATTAATTTCTTCACCTCAACCCTATAGTGAAGTAGTGCCCCGGTGGCTTGGTCAATCTCCTTAAACAACTTGACTTCATCACCAATGCTTAATCCTTTACTCACAGCAAATTTATGCCAATCCCCGGAAAGAACGGGTTTTGGGTGGCTTCTTTTCCGAATAGAACAACGAAACCTCCAAAAGAAACCCCTTTTGTCTCTAATCTGAAGATCAATGACATGTCGTCCCTGAAAGTCCGGTAACTTCTTGAGGCACTTGGATGGGAAGGAGAGTCTGCTTGCAATATCCGTCTTCTTTAAGGACTTTTGAAAGATCAGTTGTTCCATTTGGAGGCCAATTTTCACTTTTCAAGTTTTCTTAACACTCTAAAAAGAGACGGAATGCATAACATTGCTTTGTACATGTATATTTATAACCAAGTTCGGCTTAGTAATTTTGGTTACAACTTGGCCTAGTAGGAATGTGTTTGTCAAGTAGTACTCTAGATGTGATAGCTGCTACGCCTCATGGTTTGAAAATTGGAGCCCAAATGTGGCCCGCCATTGGCCGTCCTCATAAACCACGCATAGGAATGTCGTCTATATATACACACCCATATATATGTATATATATATATATATTATTTATGTTATGGTTCTTATATTATATGCTGACTATAGGCATATATGACAGACTTACAAAGTTCAAAAACAGAATCATCACTATTGATATTGGATACTAATTAAATTTGATCCACTAAAGCTGGTAAGAAACACAAGTACACAACACATCCTTTTTTAGTCACGCTGCTAATACATTCAATCTAGTATTTCATATATCATACATATTTATTTTCCCGAAAAATTCTGTATGAATTTTTGAAAATTTCTTTTTCCTTCCTCTAAATTTTGAAAATTCCAATTGCTCTCTATATAGTTTTTCTCTATGATAAAATGTTTTACAATTTTGTCCCTGTTTTTCGTCCTTGAAATTTATTTAATTGATAAATTTACGTATATATGTATATATTAAAATATTTTGTATGCCCTAAAAAGGAATTTATCTCTTTTTTTTTTTTTTCTGTTTTTTTGGAAGAACAAAAAATATCATCTTCTATTTCTCTACAAGCCCACATTTTCAAAAGGCTTTAGAAAAAACGAAAACGACGCGTGTAATATGTTGTCACGTTGCCAAAATTAATAGAACTTGGCCTCAAAATGTGCAGCATACTTGACATTCCAAAAAGTTTGTACCCGTTTTTCAAACTTAATTATCACAACCTTTTGCTTTCCCGATATATATATATATATATATATGAATGTATATTCGTGTATATACATATACACACAATAGCTATTCTATGACCAAATACTAAACTCTCTAGAGGCGCAGTCACTGCATATGTGGTCCAATAATTGATGGGGTTTTCTTATACCTTGTGCGATAAGGAGAAGACTAGTCAACAAAACCTTCTCATAGTAGGCCACGGAACTATAAATATATACAGAAAGCAAGGCAGACACAAATAGTTTAGTGATTTGCTTAAGTAGCATATATATATAGTACTTGTTGTGAGGTTGTCGGTTTTGTTAAATTAATGACAAAACTGTAAACCCGTTTCAGTCACACATTCACACTGCATATATATATATATATATATATATATATGTATGTATGTATTAAGCAAGGCACAAACACCAGTGGCGGGAGTGGCACATAAATTAGTATTAGCCATTAGGGCACTGGGAGATGGCCAATATTGGTGGCCGAAGGTGGAGTACTGATGACGTAACATTTGTCCAAAGATGAGTAGCTAGAAAGATTAACGACAGAGATTAATAGGGGGAAAAAATCAAACTAGGAAACCCCCCAAAACATCTAAAATGAAATTTTTAAAAGAAATTGCATGACAAACCACGACTAGCTTAACCAAAAATATAAGCATTAAAACGTGAACAAAAATCAGGGAGACTACTTAACGATAATGGTAAAAGAGTATATCCAAACAGCGGCAACTAAATTAAAAAACGAGACAAATTCAAGAAGGATTAAAAGAGGATAAAGAGTACATATTCAGCCAAAAAAAAAAATAATAATAAATAAATAACATAAGATATAAAATCAGGGAGACAGTAATCCTAACAACGGCAACTAAATTGAAAATGAGACAAATTCAAGAAGTCTTAAAAGAAGATAAATACATATTCATCAAAAATAAAAAATAAAAAATAAAAAATAACAGAAGATAGAGACGATAACTTATATGTTAGATCCAATTTTATCAATTACCGGATTTAATTAAATTACCAAAACTATAAATAAATAAAATATACATGTAATTTTTACGAGATTCAGTCACACCTGTTACTTGGGGCCATGTCCAGCTATCGAACTGTCCACTAATATCAAATGATTACAAACACTTTCGGACTACTACAACCCAAAGACTCCATCTTCCTATTGTCACCGGTTGTCTTGGACTTATTAGCTAGATCTATTTGACGAGCATCACTCATCTTGTCGTTGAACTCCCTTCAACTGAAAACGTCTTCTCCCGAAAGCTTCAAGTTCTTCTCCCGAAGAATGATAACGTCTCCTCCTGAAGACTCCAAATTCTTCTCCCAAAGAACAAATAATGACCACTCGAACTTAATCTCAAATATGCATGAATTTCCAAGTGCCCTGGGTGAAGCAATCTGTATTTGAGACCCATATAAATAGTAACAACAACCAATCTCCAAGTAGATCTTCAATTAGAATTAATTTAAATTTCAAATTGTTTCATGATGTCTTACAATACTTCGTGAAACACTTTGAAATTCAAATATTTAGATTTTCTTCAAAACATAATCTAATCACAAAATCCGAATTTGGTTGCTCATAAAATCTTCAAAATATCTTCAATAAATATCTCATTGATTAAAAAAGTGATCTTTTGAAAATCTTGGAATATTTTGAAATTTCATTTGATTTTTTTTTTACCAATAAAAAGATGATATGTGACTTTACACTTAAAATATTAATATTAGAATTGGTGTCCCGAGCACTAGCCAACATAAATTTCAAGCACATGGTGGGTAAAGGCAATTAAATTTCACACGAGCAGCTATTGAAGATAATTAGTTATGTTTTAACAATCTAAAAATGTAAATCAATAAATTGATAAATATTAATGGGGGGTTTACACTATTTGAATAGAGTCTTGTTTACACTTACTTGTAGTATTTAAAGGAGTCGTAGTTGAGATCCAAGTCGTTAGAACATCTTGTCCTTTAAACTTTTCTATTCTTTACGTTCATGTGTATGTCGTTTTGAAACTTGATGTCGTTTTTATGGGTTTCCTCATATGCTATATTGCAATTAATAATGTTATTGTCGTTTTCTAGGTTATAGTTGTCCTAATTTTTGGGTTTTGTTCATATGCTATTGTCGTTTTTGAGGTCCTTTTTGAGATTCTACTCTCTGTCTCTCTCTCTCTCTCTCTATTGTCATTTTTAAGTCCGTTACAGTCGTAGTCAGTATAAAGATTTTGGTGTTCATGGGTCATGTCGTTTCTAAAAATATTTATGCGTTTTATGGTTTTTCCCCATATGCAAATGCTATTGTAGTTAAGTAAGGTTACAGTCATTTCTTATATTTTCTGGTTGTGGTCATATGCTATTGTCGTTTCCGAGGTTTTAGAAATTTTGTTTTTTCGATCATCTTCGTTTCAAAATTCAATCTGACTCTGTTTTTATATAGGTATAGTCTTTTTCTCTTTTTAACCCTTCTTGAATTTTTAGGTCGCTTTTAATTTCGTTGCCGTCGTTTGGATATACTTTTATGCTATCCTACGTTGGATTGCTGTCGCTCTGTATCATTGTCCATTGATGTGTGTGTGTATATATATGCCTAATAGCAACCATTTTTTTTAATTAAACCAAATTTCATACTAAAGTAGTATTAACTTTTCTTGGAAAGATATTTACCCCAAAAAAAAAAAATCGTGGAAAGAAACAGATCTTTCTTTTTTCTAAGTTGTGGTTCAGCCTCACATACGGCTAGTACGTCGTTTAACTTCCTAATCATTTATGTCGCAACAAGCACCGCCGAGGCTCTACTGCAATGTTATCTGATGAGCGGATTTTATGCCGGCGAAATAAGTACCTTTAACTCAATATTTTGTTCGTTGGTAGAGCCTTTTTTTATTGTTTTCTAGTTGTTTTTTTTTTTTTTTTTAAATCTTAGTTTACAGCATAGGTGACGATGGAGTTTAGAATAGATTCCAGTGAAGTAGGAGAAAAAGGCTGAAAAAGAGGTCAAAGAGTGGACAAGGCAGAGAGCAAGAGCCGCAGCTCAAAAGTTTGGGCTCTGCAGCCTCAAATACTAGCTAAGTCCACTAGACTCGCGCCTTCGGGCCGCGGCACCGTTGCAACATGAAACAAGCTCTAGAGACCCATGACACCATGCCGCGGCTCCAGAAATCCAGGCCGTGGCACTAGTTCAACAAGAAGCCAAGCTACACTGCCAGAAATTCAGGCCGCGGCCCCAGAGCGGAAATTCAAATTTGAAGTGCGATCTTTATTTGGAAAAACGCAATCTTTTGGCTCCAGACCTATAAATAGGAAAACTTAAGGTTTGCTTGGGGACTTTTTGACAGATCTTGGAGCAATCACTACAAAAAACTCCAACTTCCACATCGGTTCTAAACCGATGTGGAAAACCATCCTTGTCGGTAGGGGTGGTAGTACGGGTTGCGATACAATGATACGACTCGAAAACGACACGAATTTCGCGGGTTCGGGTTGGAAAAAATAGGGGACGGGTTGATTCGGGTCACCCGAAAAAAAAAAAAAAAAAAAAAAAAAAAAAAAAAAATCGTGTTCGGGTTGGACCTATAGAACTTGAACACGACCCGTTTTTTTCGTGTTAATTTCGGATTAAATTTTATGTCAATTTCAAATCGCGGGTCAATTTCATATCAATTTCGGGTTAATTTCGTGTCGTGGGTCAATTTTGGTTCGTATCATATCAACCCCTAACGGGTTCGTGTCGTGTTCGTATCACAGTTTTGTGTCTGTTCATGTCACGGGTCGTGTTCAGGTCGGGGAAGAACAAAATCGATACGGCTCTAACACAATACGTGATACGAATTACTACCCCTACTTGTCGGTCAGCAAATCGATGAGGAAGTAAAGGATGAGAAAAGTCCTTTGCTTTTCTCGTCTGTTAGAAAGTGACAAGAATGGGTTTTCTTCCTCGTCGGTTACACAGCAACCAACGAGGATTTCTTTTTAAGCTACAGGTTTTTTTTTTTTTTTTTTTTTTGTTCTTTTGTTCTTTTCGTTTTTTGTTTTTTTCCCGCCAATGAGTACCTTTTTTTTTTTTTTTTTTTTTTGGAGAAAGACCAAAATAGCATTTCATAATTTGAACAATATAATAGATGGTAAATTTGAGGTACTAAATAACATATTGTCATTAAACTCAAATAGGAATTCTCCAAAATATCCCTTACAAACAAAACCTCCACAATCTCTCAAAAACACCCAGACCTGACATACCCAGTTTCTCCAAATAAGAAACCCTAGCATCGGGGCCGTCAGTTCTGTCGAGATTACGAAGGAGGGCACAACGTTTGCCGTGGAGTCAAGATCCGGAATAAGGCGTGACAAATCTCGTCGTGGAGTTGTGATCCGAAGGAAGATCTCATCGTGGAGTTGCGATCAAAGAACGATCTCGTTGTGGAGTCGCAATTAGAGAATGATCTCACTGTGGAGTCACGATCAGAGGAGGACCTCGTCGTCGTTTCGAAGCTCGCGAAGAAAATCATCGAAATTACAAGGAAATTTGCAAGAAAATCGCGACCATTCGTCCTCATTTCCATCGACATCAGATCTCCATCCTCCTTGCTGTGATTTCTTCGACGGCCGCCGCCCTTGTCTTCTCCAGCTAAACCTTTTTGGATTATGATTTTTGGGGTGGATTGTAATTTTTAATAAAATCTAGGCCTAAACAAGTGGTAAATCTATTTATTTTCCAATAACAAATTTGCTTCCAAATAACAAATTTACTATTTATCAAGAAAAAAATCAGAAAAGAAATTTATTTCCAAATAATTTATTTACTACGTAATTTACGTATTTATGGGAGATGTGATATTCATCATTTTATCAAATAGAATGAAAATATTTATATTTATTAGTAAATTTAGTATTTATGTGGTTTCAAAAATTATCAATTTATCTAGTAAATAAAAATATTTACTAAAATAGTATTTATTATAAATTTTACTAAAATAGTATTTATTATAAATTTGCGTTTTCTAAAAATTATCAATTAATCAAATATTTACTACTAAATAAGTAAATATAATATTTATCGATATCTATATTCTAATTTATTTTGAAATTTATCAATTTGTTAAGTAAATCTTAATATTTACATCAAAATATTTGCTAAAAAAAATATGTTGCTTACTTGGTAAATCTGACATTTACTCAGCGAATCTAGTAGTTGATTTAGTTTACAAATTTTATGATATATATGGAAATTTGATATCTACAAATTTTTTCTTTTTGAGTAAATCTAAATATTTGTACAATGTAAATTATAATTTATTTACTAAGCAATACATCTATTTACTGATTAAAATTTGCAAGTAAATAAGTAAATCTATTGTTATCAATATCTACGTATCAATTATTAAGTAAATCTTAGTGTTTACTAGTAAATTTTAATATTTATCAGTATTTAAGTCATTTTAGAAATTATGAACTTATCAATAAAATAAAATTTTTATTAGCAAATCTTAGTAGTTACAAATAAATAGAAATTGACAATAAAAAAATTTACCATTTTTCTTAAAAATACCTTTTTTATTAAATTTATATTGATTTATTTATTAGTAAATATCTATATTTACTTATGTTAAAACTAACTTAATAACTATAAAATATGATAATTTCCATTCATAATTTCATATGTAAATAAATAAATAAATAAATAAGCATTTACATTATATAATGGAAAATACATGAGAAATTGCAAAACAAATAACGATAAACTATTTAATTTTACTAATTTACAACAAACCCTTCAAAACTAATTAATTACAAAGCAACCCTAAAAAACTAAAACTCAAACCTAACCCTAATTGCCTAGTGCTGTCGACGGATAAGACGACAACTCCGGTGCTGGATCTGTAGAAGATCGTCGTTCGGCCTACAAAAAAAAAAAAAAAGAACCGCAGAAGCAAAACCACAACCCAGAGAAGAGAGAAAAACCTAGCCTTCCCACCAGCCTTATGATCTCATCGCCACCGCTCTTCTTTCATGTCGGCCTACAAAAAACCATAAGCAAAAAGCCAAACCAATAGGGGAGAGAAAAAACTCACATCCCATCGCGATCACTCTCGTCTCACTGTCGGGATCCAGTCGCACTCTCGACGCCATCGCGATTTGGTTCTTCGCGCCACCATCTGGTTTCGTTCTCATCACCGTTGTGATCCGGTTCAGCATGCCGCAGTCTGATTTCGTTATTGTCGCTGCCGTGATCTTCCTACCGTCACCTACGCAGGTCCTCTCCAGTCAACAAGGAAAGAGAAAGAGAGATAGAAAGGCAAAAGAGAGAGATGGGGGAGAGAGAGAAGTAAGAGAGGGAAAATGTGTATGCGAAAGGATAAAGGAGTAAAATTGGAATAAATTAAAATGTACAATAAAAATATGTTATAATTTATACCATTCTAAAAATATGCTATAATTTCATTAATATCTGTTAAATATGCCATATACTACAATATCCCCCTTTTAAAAAAAAACAAATTATTAATGCAAGCGCGATTAACAAATTTTATGTACAAATGCAATAGCACTTATATATACATATATATATCTAAAATTATAGAGATAAATATTATAACATGTGCATAATTAATGTATAAAAATCCGAGTCTCTCATAAAAAAAATAAAAAAACTAATGTAAGCTAATTCTTTAACTAATAAATTACATCAATTCTCCTGTCCATTCGTCTGGAACCACATTCAAATCTTGAATTCTCTAGTTCCTAAGGCATAATAGTTACAGTGAAATCAGAAATTATATAGCCTTCATTTATTGAATTTTCATCCGTTTAATTTAGTGTTGCTTTCTTTTAATTTTATTTTAATTTTTTTTTCAAATCTTTCTTTCGATTTATTCAGATAAAATTAGGATTAAAATAGTTTCGATAATTAGTGATCGATTAATTCTTGTAGAATGATTTTCCTTTTTATTATTTTATTATTTGTGAATGATAACGTTAGAAAATTTATAATATTACTCCATAATTTTAGTTCCACTATTCTGTTATTTATTTATATCATGTATATGCAAGATATTTTAAAATTTTACATTACTTACCAACTAAGAAAGCAAAAGTTCAATATTCAAAAAAAAAAAAAAGAAGAAGGTAAATGAAAATCCAAAATACGAAGAGAGAGCGGTGTGAGTGTGAGAAGGGAAAACAAGTTTACAGTTTTATCGTTAATATAGAATCAATAATATCCAAGTGGTAATATCTTCCAGAAACAAATCAGTAATGCCAGACGTCATCATCCTGACGTCATCGTCCGCAATAAACGTCTCCGTAAAGAATGGCTGTTATAGCCTTTTGGGATTATTGGTTGAAGTTTTACGAATTAAAAAAAAAAAAAAAAAAAAAAAGCTAAAGGGTCCCAGTGCAATAGCTAATTTTCTTTTCAAGCACGTGGTACAGAGTCCGTCCCGGGATGGGAAACTACATGAACCAAATAGATTTACTCAACAGCATTCCCATTTTAAGACTATCTCCGAAATATTTATGCATATAAATGTTATATTTATTATAAAATAATATAAAAAATAATATTTTACTCCAATGTATTATATAATTTGTCATGTCATTTTTACTTTTTATCATTATTATTATATTTTAGAAGTTAGAAAAGTAATTTTTTATTATTTAAATAAATGAAAAGTAAAAATATTATGATAATTACATGAGACAATAATTAATAAGAATCAAAAGTAAAATTTGACATAAATTGATCATAAAATTTAGCATATGATAAGTTTGACATGAAAGAGAACACTATATTATGAAGTATTTTTTTCATCTAAATATCAAAATATATCATTAGTAAACAAATTTAACATTGTATTAGAGATGTTATAATAAGGGATGGCCAAAGGCGGGCCACATTTTGGCTCCAATTTTCAAACCCCTTTGTCATGTGAGGACTATCACGATCGGACTACTCTACTTTTAAACAAACCCATTCCTAGTAGGCAAAGTTCTAACACACGATTACTAGGCCAAACACTTGTATAAATACACATAGTGCAAAGCAATGAAATGCACACCCAACCCCCCCCCCCCCCCCCCCCCCCTTCCCCTTAGTTTGTTGATTAAGAGAACTTGGAAAGTGAAAGCCTCCTAATGGATGATTTGATCTTTCAAAAGTCCTTAAAGAAGACAGATATTGAAAGCAGACTCTCATTCCCATCCAAATGCCTCAAGAAGCTGCGAGGCTTTCAGGGACGATGTGTCGTTGATCTTCAGGTCAAAGACAAGAGGGGTTCCTTTTGGAGGCTTCGTTGCTCTATTCGTAGGAAATCAAGCTACCAAAAACCTGTTCTTTCCGGAGATTGGCACAGGTTTGCTGTGAGTAAAGGGCTCAGCATTGGGGATGAAGTCAAGTTTTTTGAGGAGACTGACCAAGCTACTGGGGCACTACTTCACTACAGGGTTGAAGTGAAGAAACAAATCAATTTGAGGCTTTTTGGGGTTTCTATTCAACATGCACCACCTATTGTCCTGTAGTTAAATTGGGTTTCTTGAAGTGGGCATAGGGATTCTTAAATCGGTAGTATGTCTTCACTTATTATGAGCAGTGGTACTCAGGAATAATGTTTATATATATATACATATGTACATACGTATATATAAGGCGAGAAAATCTTAATTTTCTTTTCATAATTTTTTTTTTCCCTTTCATTTCCTTATTTTGCTTAGTTTTCTTTTTGTTGTTTTATTTTAGACCTTATGTTTTAAGATTGTAAGATCCTTTTTTTTTAATGAATTATATTTGTTCAAATATAACTTTAGGGGTGGACAAACTCTACACATCTTGAACCTTTTTTCTGGGGTCAAAAGCATGTCTGAGCTATGCACATGCTAATGTGGACCATCCTTACAAGTAGTACTATATATGTTTATAATTTGTTGTATTTGTCGTCCGTACGCGTGTATACATATCCTATTCTAGAAAGTAGAAACCATGGTTGACTATTGGTTGCAAGTTCGAACTGTCTTGATCTATATGGATTTGTGTATTCACTAATTTTTATATATTGAATTTTGGAAATATAACACCGTTGCCCTCTAAATTATCGTCATCGGAATTCTTGCTATCTAAGTTTTTTACTTTGACAGTATGTTCTTAAACTTTTTAAATGTATTAAATTAAATGTTTAAATTTAGAAGATTTAGATTAGACTTGGAAATTTTTTATTGAAAAAGAAGGGTTTTCGTTGTATGGATTTCCTTGACCAACATAATAGGAAGTTAAATCACATGGGGTATTGCAATAATTTAAAAAATTCAGCTTGTAAATTGTCCAAAAAAAAAAAAAAGTTTGAGCAAGTTGTCAAAGAATAACAAATTTTGAGGATGATTGTACTAAATATCTATTGTAGTTTCAGATACTCTAATAGCGAAATTAAGAATGACTTTTAATGTTTAGACAAAAAAAATTTTAAGAATCAAATAGCTTTATTTTTATTTTATCGCCTTATCGTACTATATAACTAGCGATTATAGTACATCTTATCCAAATTTACAACTCACTTGTCAGGATGTATGCAAAAATTATGCTTAGACAGTTAAAGTGCAAATTAGTTGGAGGAAATAAACTCTTAATTGAAGATAACCAGGGACAGTTCAATGGCTGAAGGCCCACATTATCTATAGATTTTATTTATTTTCACGGAACCTATGTCCATAGAGGTCTTGAGCTTCCGACAATATAGCTTAAGCCGAAAAAAAAATATTAATAAGAAAATAATAATAATAATAATTATTATTATTATTATTATAATTATTATTATTATTAGTTGAATATATTCCATTCACACATGGTCAAGCAAATGCTTAAAAATGATTATTGCCCCGAAACCTCAGCATTAGCAAAGAACTAGACTAGTCATTCAAAAATACATGAAAATGAAAAAAACTATGCTAATTGAACTATAACTTAGGGTTCGAAAAAAAAATGTAGATATAAATTATCTCTAAACTCTTTATTTTGTTAAAAAGTTATATTATTTCATGCATGTATTTTTTAAAAATCTGTTTCATTCTAATATCATCTAATGTTTAAAAATGTAAAAGTCCAAATAATTAAGTATATATAATTAAGAGCCACCCTACATGATTCATAAACACAAAAATGAAATATAGACCTTCAGGATTTCTAGAAGAATACTAGCTCTAAAAAAGAATCATCTTTTTCTTCTTCTTTTTGATAATTGGTCCCTTATTTTTTGTGATTTTTTTTTTCTTTTCTTTTTTCGGCAGGCAATCATTTGAAGCCCCAGAATATTCAAAGTTTCAACCCAAACATGACGGAAGAATATATACTTTAATCTTGGGAAATCAAGGAAAGTGATTTCTCTTCTCACTTTTTCACCTTTTTCCTTTCCCTTTAATTTACCTACAGCCCCTCAAATTTTGCTTTCAAAAAGTCACCTTTATCAAGCAAATAATTATAATTACTCGTTCTGATTATATCTAACAGAGTAACTAGTAAAGGCAATATCTTTATGAAGATATAAATGTGGGTGGGAATAAGATAAAATGAAATTAGTGTCAGAATACAAAAGAAGGCTCCTAAGACACAAAAAGTCCTCCAATAGTGCCATTTTTAATCCGCAACGAGATCCTATAGCAAAATCACCAACTTTTTTACGTCCTTAATTAAATTAAGGATGGTTTTTTTTAGTGAAATTAAACCATTTTAATTAAGAATTTTGGCTTTGCTTAACCAAGTTATCACTTATATTTGTCTCATGGCCTTCTAAATCATATCCTCCGGAATCCTGGCTAGAAACATCCAAGACGTTTTGTCTTCATAGAAGCCTCCACATATATAACATCATTATTTGCAACGACAGAGTTAGAATTTTGTTTTAGTACTTGGGCCATTGAATAGAATAAAAGAGATAATAATAGGGACATAGTTAATTTTTTAGGTATAATTAGGCAGGGATGTAATTCTAACTTTCTATTAAGTAGGGGACAAATCATTTTTTTTTATACTAGAAGGGGCATAATTACATTTAAAAAAACTAAAGAAAAAAAAATTAAAATCTTGATGAGACAATGCCCCCCCTACTAAGACAAAGGTGGCACCACCGCGGAAAAGAAAAGGAAAAACAATTAATGGATGAAATTTATCCTTCCATCTTCAGGAAAACAAATTCTTCCGGTTCTAATATTGTAAAGGAGTAAAAGTCCATAATTAAACATATTCAAAACTTAAGCTACAAGTGTCAAGAAACCTAAATAAGAAATCTTATGGCATAAATGCCAACCATATATATATATATGTATATATATATATATATATATATATAGGTTTGGAAGTACAAAAGTTTACAAAAGCAGAGACAATGAAAACTGAATTTTGTTTAAAAAATCTCAAGTATTATGCATATGAATAAACATTGATAGATGTTAAATGGGGTTTACACTTACTTTCAATAAGGTCGTTTTTTGAAGTTGATATTGTTTTCAAATCTCAAATCTGTCCCCAGATTTTCGTCGTTCTAATTATTATTATTATTATTATTTTTTGGGTAAGTTTTTAGGGGTTGATTTTTACCCAATTATTGTTTCTAAATTGTGCTGTCTTTATTTGTACGTTTATCTTGTTTTGTTTGGTTGTTTTCGTTTTTTCAGTTATAGTCTTCTTAAATGTTGTCTCCATGTTCAAATTTTGTTGTCGTTTTTCATACTTTAATGCTTTTAGGGTATTGTCGTTCTATCAGATGTTCTGTCTTTATTAAGATGGAAGTTATTTTTAAGCTTGTTGTCGTTTATATAAATATATATATATATATATATATATATATATTTGCTAAAGAACTGTTTTTTGGTTATCGCTTTAAAGGCTAGCATTTTCAAAGTTTTTGTCGTTTAAAAATGTTCATTTTCAAAGTTTTAGGTTACTACCCATTATAACATGCATGCTGATCAAAATGAAGAAGACTTTCCTTTAGGTTACTATCCTTGAGTAAGATTATTGTCACTCTGATTTTTGTTCACGTGTTCTTACGTTTTTGTTGTTTTATGAACTTTATCTTCTTATTCTATTTGCGATTTAATATTTTAACCTTATTTTTAACAAGTAATTTATGGTTATTCGTTGTTCAAAGTTTTTGTCGTTTACGAGTGTTTTTAAACTCTCTCGTTTTTTAGGTTGTACTCATATGCTGTTGGGGTTACATAAGGTTGTTGTCGATTTATGTCATGCTATTGTCGTCTCTAGTCCTTTTTATTTAATTCTATTTTTATTGTTTATATGGCGGCCATGTTCGACCTTCCAAAATTCAACTTTCAAGGTTTCTGTTTTCTTTTTTTTTTTTTTTTTTTTTTTTCCCTTTTTCTTTTTAATCCTTCTCGAATTTGTCTCGTTTTTTATTTAGGTGCCGTTGTTTGGATATACTCTTATACTATTATCGTTAAGTAGGATTTATTGTCGTTCTGATTTTTGTTGACCTTTTTTTTTTTTTTTTTTTTTTTTTTTGTGGTAAAGCTAGTCATTTTTTTTCATCCTTATTTTTTAATTACATTTTAATTATTTTTTGGGGTTTTTTTTTCTATGGTTCTTTAATTTGATTTTCTTTTCCTTTTTTTCTTTGGACGTTGTCGTTTTAAATTATTATTTTTGTGTTCTCTAATATGAATTCCGTTATATTCGTTGATGTTTACTTTCAATGTTTGTACCTGTTTTTCTTTTATGGTGGTGTCGTGGGTGGTTTTTCTTATTATTTGTGTGCTTAGAGATACTATTCTTTGTAGTTTACCTTTCTACACATCTTTATTTGGACAAAATGTTATATGTCATCACTCCACCTCCGGCCACAAACATGCCATCTCCCAATGCCCTATATACTTTGTGTGCCCCGGCCGCCACTGGCGTATGTGCCTTGCTTACATATACAGGAAAATAAATAATACATAATTTTAGTAAAACGAAAATGTAAAAAAACTTACCTAAAGAAGAAAAAACGTTGAATTTTTCTTAGTTAGAAAAATAGTCCGTGGCTGTTAAAATATTGATTGACTCATTTATCAAATTATCAATCAGCAGAAATAATTAAGATGGTTCCATCGGTATACCATTTTTGACTCTTCATACTCTTGATCAATTAGTTAATTATTGATTGATCATATCTAAAAAACGATACTTTTTTTAAATCTAACAAAATTTGGACATTTATCAACCAAAAAAAACTTTTAAAAAACGTCATTTACTACATATAATTTTTTTTTTTGAATAATCATGTCTACCGACGGAGTGTATCTACGAAAAAAAAAAAAAGAAATAGCTTTTGATTCCATGGAAACATAATTACATATACTGACTATTTAGCAGTATAACTTTTTTTTTTTTTTTTTTTTTTTTGCTAAAGAACTAAAATTTCTTCTAAACTAGTGGTACTACTGAAATCAAATTATTTAAAAAAAAATTAAGGATAAAAAACTAAAATTTAAAAATGTGAACGTTGAAACTCCAAAATATATAGCATAGATGTGTGACTGAAAATAGGTTTTTAGTTTGTCATTAACAACCAGCAACAAAATTATTATTCAAGCGGCCTAAACTATATATGTGTGTGTAATATTGCTTTTTCTTCTTCTAGAGACTATAATTAAACCTATAGTTCCGTGCTCTACTATGATACATTTTTGTTAACGAGACTTTTCCTTATACATGGTACAATTGGTGAGCGAACCTCATCAACTATTGGAGAACGATATATATATTCTGATCTGTTGTTCTAAAATGCTCTTACTTAATTATCTATGTACTGACCTTCATGACAGTTTAGTATATGTGGATTTTCCCATAACATGCATATAATATATACATATAAGTATATGTATATATGTGTGCGTGGAAGGCATGCAAAAGGTTGTAATATTTAGTTTGAAAAACGGGTTCTACTTCTAAGAATTTAAAGTGTGTTTCATGTTCTGGAGTCAAAGTTATATTAATTTTAGATACGTGACAACATATAGCAGGGTCATTTTTGTTTTATTTAAAGCTACTTTTGAATACTACGGCTTCTTGTGACACAACTTATTTTTTGTTTTATTTTTTTTACATCCAAAAACAGAAAAGAAAACAAGACATTAATTCCTGAGTAGGGCATACAAAATAATTTCATGGGTATTGTATGAAATCTTACACAGTTAAGGGTGCGTTTAGTGGACCGGTTAAGGATAGAATTTTAAGATCGGAATTAATTAACTTTTCAAAAACTAATTGTAATTTTTATTGACTTAAAAAAAAACAAAACAAAAACAACAACATAAATGAAAACTTTAATATGAAATGGTGCACCAAACGCAAGCCAAGTTATTATAGTTTCATTAAATTTGCTTCTTCTTTTTTTTATACTATGATTCGGTTGTGGTGATTTGATATTTAAAATCTTTGAATGGAGTAATTTTTGCATTTCTAATAGAATTTTTCAAGACGAAAAAAGAAAAAAGAAAAAAAAAAAAGGAGGAGAAGAAGAAGAAAGGATAAAGGGGGAAAAAAAGTCAGGTATAGTAGACCTGACATATAACATCACCTGTATATGCCACATATTGTCACGTGTAGAAAATGAGATTAAGAATTATTTATGTGTATATATAGATATATCTAGTTCTAGATGGTGTGAGAATGAAAACTACACGGGTCTGGCCTCATTGAACCGAGACTCTTGGTGTCCAACTTTGAAAATCGTGCTTAACTTTTCGACGTAGAAAATAGTACCAACTTCTTTTTGCTCTGAAAATATATACAGTACTAACTGGACCATGATGTCTTCATCAAATTTCATTTCAAAAAGAAAAATAATGCCGACCTTATTTCCATATCATCAACAGCGTCATGTTAGGAAGCCACGCCACTAGGTTCGCCCCAAGGGTAGACGAAGTGATTGTGTGGGCCTACTTCTTAGATTTTGATTAAACGAGTGATTTAGAATTTGAGTTACATATTTTGTTTTGGAGTTTCAAAATTGAAGTAACATATTTTGTTTTGAAGTGTTTTAAATATCCAAAATGAAGGGGCATCATCCTCGATCCTTTTTTATCTACACATGGGACGTATATGGGCTTTACGAGATTAAGTAACGAGATGTTAAATTAAATTGAGTACATTATAATATCTTAGAAAGTTTTTAAAAAATATATTGATATCAATGTTAAATGTCCTAAAATTTATATGTGTGTGTGTGTGTTTATGGTATTCTAGAAATTCAGACCTGACGATGGATCCTAATGGACCTACCCATCAATTACCACACACTGTCTAGATATATATATGTGTGTGTGTGATATTCTTGAAACTCAGACCTTGATGATGGATCCCATTGGACCTTTCCACTAGTTACCAACACACAATGTCTAGATATGTGTGTGTGTGTGGTATTCTAGAAGCCTAGACCTTGACGATGGATCCCAATAATGGACTTACCCACCAGTTACCACACACTGTCTAGATATATATATGTGTGTGTGGGGTGTATTCTAGAAATCCAGACCTTGACGATGGATCCCAATAGATCTACCCACCAGTTACCACACACTGTCTAGATACATGTATGGATTTGTGTGTTCACTAGTTTTACAAATTAAAGTTCAATTCCTCTGCTAAAGAAGTTAAGAAGGATTTTGTTTACACTAAGAATTGTTAAGAATTTCTGATCTTAAAATTTGATAAAAATTAAATAGCTTTATCTTCTTTTTCACGCTAAATTTATAACTCACTTGCTAGGATGCAAGCAAAATTTATGCTATCTTAAAGATAAAAAATAAAAATAAAAAAGAAAGAAGAAGAAGAAAAGTAAAAAGTAAAATTTATGCTAAACAGCTAATATAATTAAGCAAAGTATAAATCCATAACTATATTTAATTGAAATTTCCAAAACTCGTTCAACGGCTGAGGCCCCATTTTATCCATAGATTTACTCACGTGTATGGGACCTAAATCCATTGGTCTTGAGATTCCAACAAAACAGCTTAAGAAAAAAATAATAGTAATACTTAGTTGAATATTCCCTTTACACGGAAAGATCATTGTCCCGAACACTCAGCAGTCGCAAAGAAGTAGTATACTATTCTTACAAAATAAAAAGAAAATGAAAATGTAAAAACTATGCTACTTGGACTATTACGCATGGTACGAAAAAAATAAAGCAGATATACTATCTCTAAACTATTTATTTTCATTTAAAAACAATAGTAATTGCGTGTGTGTTTTTTTTTTTTTGGTCAAAAAAATCTGCTTCACATTATAATTATAATGGCCTGTTTAGCAAAGTTTTTACTTTTATTTCTAACTAGTAGAAGAAAATAAACAAAAATTGTGACTTCTCAATAAGTGTTTGGAATCAAAAAGCTTATGAGGTCAAAATGATATCGAAAAGTATTCTAATGAATACTAAAAATGTTAAATATATAATATTTAATTTAAATTTTATTATAAGTTTTAAAATCCACTTAGAAAATTTTTTGTCATAAGTCATATTTTTTGGCTTTGACAAGAAGCACTTTTTGATATTAGAAACTATTCTGACAGATCATGTAAACACTTTAGAAGTTGTTTTTGGACTTGAAAAGTCAAAAACAGCTTCTAAAAAACTTTGTCAAACATATCCAATATCATCTTATGTCTAAAAATGTGAAGTACCAATAAGTACATATTACTATGAGCCTCCCCACATTCCTAAAGAAAATATGAAAAATACAGTTCCTATAGGATTACTAGAAGCCTAGCTCTCAAAAATTTTTAATCTTTTTCTTCTTCTTTTGACAATTGGTGCCTTTTTTGTGGTTTCTATTTTTTCTTTTTTTTTTTTTTTTTGGACTGCACATGAATATCATTTGAACCCCCAGAATATTCAAAGATTCAACACACAAGTTGACTGAAGAATATCTACATTATAATTTGGGAAATCAAAGAAACTGATATTTCTCTTCTCACGTTTTCCCTTTTCTTTTCCTTTTAATTTACCTAAACCCTTTTTGCTTTCAAAATATCAGCTATACCAAACAAATAATTATAATTTATCCAACATTATTGTAATTTATAATACTCGTTCTATCATTATCTCTAACCATTAGCTAGTAAAGTTATCATCTTTAAGTAGACGGATTGGAATAGAACAAAACGAAATTATGGTCAAAATAGAAAAGAAGGTTCCCAAGATACAAAAAGTCCTCCACTTAGACTACCATATTTAATCCGCATGACAAGATCCAATAACAAAATCACCAACTATATGACGTCCTTAATTAAATTATTATGTTTTAATTTATTCGGTGAAGTTAATTAAGCCATTTTAATTAAGTAGCCCATGGTTGAGGGAGAATTTTTAAGTAACCTCTACTTTTAGGGCATGTTTACTCTGAATCAAAGGAAAATTAAGGGAAAGTGAATTAGTCATTTTCTTTCCCACTTAATCATGTGTTTACTTACAAAATGATGAATGAGATTTTGGTGATCCACATATAATATTGGGAATGAAGAAGAAGAATGTCAATTCTAATATCTCTCTTGGTATTTATTTCTTATCAAAAGGAATACATATCAAATTTACTCATATACCCTTAATAAGTTTTCATATGCTAATGTTTTTTTTATTATGTAAAAGGATATTTTAGTAATTATAGTAATTAGATTATCATGACTAAGGTTAGTAAACAGAGAATGTAATTACACCATCTAATAAATAAGTAAACACTAAAAAGAGAATCGATAATTATTCTTTTTATTTTATTATTTTACTTTCAAATCTCATTATCTTTCCCATTATATTTCTTAACGGTTTAATTAACGTGCCCCTAACCTTATAGCTGTTTTTATATGTCCTTGTCCGTCTTAATTAACTTGTTTATCGCTTTTAAGGATACCGATTTTTGAAAGATTTTAATTTGTCGTTTTAACGGTTTCTGTCGTTTTAATTGTTAGTGTCAATTTCCATATAATTTGTCGTTATTTAGGTGGTTGTCGTCTTCTGCAGTCCAAGTCATAATTAAAATTTTTTTTTTGTCGTTTATTAATTTTTTTGCTGGTGTAATTTGTAGTTAGAGCACTGTACTGCTGAGCTGAGGGGCTCCGGGATTTTGGTTTTGTTTTGTTCGTTTTGTTTGTTTGTTTTTTTTTTTTTTTGTTTTTTTTTTTTTTGCATGTTGGTTTGTAGTTAGTATGGATTTAAAGTTTTTTTTGTCCTTTATGGATAATATCGTTTTCGTACGCTATTGTACTTTTGCAGTTCACGGCCCAATTGGCTGTTAAAAGTAGGTGATGTTCCTCTTAATTATGTATTTACTAAACATATCCATATGAAAAACTACTAAATTAGATAGTTAAAAACGTAACTTAATAAACACAAGTGAAATATAGAGTTTGAATCATTTTATCTTTAAATTAAAATAAAAAACTAAATTAGACTTAACATAATAACTAATATCTAATAATTAAAAATTTTCACTTGTTCATTTTTGCGGTATGTAGATGATAATTATATTTGGGGGGCCAAAAAACACAACTACAGCAATGATGCGGCGATTGGATCTTCACGTAGCAATAAATAAACCATCAAATGACGATAATTGAATCATTTGGTAGCAGTTCAAGAGTAAGGATGAAAGTACTGTTCATCTATCCTTTTAAATGTTAATAATAGATAATAGACATATGTGCATCTTAGTTATTCCAGATCCCAGTCCTTTAACGTCCATCCAAATGTAGACCTAGCTACCAAATATTCATCTATGATCTCTCTCTCTCTCTCTCTCTCTCTCTCTCAAAAATGAGAATGCTATTTTTCTGTTGGCATATTATATGGATTTGCATTACTTCAAAGGTCTTAATTTATAGACTGAAAAACTACGTGGTCAAATTAATTTCATAATATATGTTGAATTTTTTAAGAATGCAAGTAACATAGATGATTATGATAAAATTTCATATTATCCCTGGAGATTTGAAGATTGTATCAATTTGACATTGCATCGCCAAACAATGCAGTCGGCCCATTTTAAAGTAATGAACGTAAACTACTGTATTGAATATAAGAATTTTATAATTGAATACAGTATTTTTTTTTTTTTTTTGGGGGGTACTTTTTAATATTACATTCTTTAACATAGCAATAGCATCAACATGACAATATCATTAATGCAAAGTGTATTTTGTTTTAGTTTTTTTTTTAATGTTTTTTTTATTGTTTTGTTTTGCTAATTAAAAGATATGACCGGAGTTAACTCATAGTTATGTAGTTAAAAAAAACATTTGCCTTACGCTCGCTAACTCACGAATCCTATATCTCGAAGTTGCACATCATTTTAGTTAGGTTAAAAAATGTTGACAATTAAAATAGATCTCTCTCTCTCTCTCTTTCTCCTCTGGTCTAATTACAGTGTTATCAATTAGCCATCGATAATTAGGTCATATATTTTACCTGAATTTAGTAATTTACTACTTACTAACTAGGATATTGCTCCTCACATAATCCCATTTTGAACTTTTTTTTTTTTTTTTTTTTATAGAAAATAAAATTATACTGTAGGTATATAGCGCTAAAGTTAGTCCAGGACCGTTGCCACGCAAATTGGTCGGTGAAAAAATCTTAATTGAATATGCCCCAGCATTACAACTTAATTATACGGCCTTTTTTAAAAAAAAAATTTTGTCGTTTTGAAGGTTGATGTCGTTTTTTAGATTGCTGTTGTTTTTGGAACTATGTTGTCTTGAAATCAGCCTTCACAAGTTGTCGTATTCATCTTGTAGTTGTTTTTAAGCCATTTGGAATCTTGTTCTGTCTTTTTTTTCTCTTTTATTATTATTATTTTTTTCCTATAGCAAACAATTATTATCAATTTAAAATATTTTGCCGTGGACGAATAATGTCGTTTTTCCTATTACTTTCGTTTTTCTCGTCTTTTATGTCGTTGCTACGGTAGATGTCATTTTCACGGTGCACTCGCCTGCTACTTGTCGTGAATCACGGTTACGGCCGTTTTATTGTTTTCTAAACTTTGTCGTTTCTTAGTTAGTCGTAATTCATTGTACTGTAGTTCTAGTTTTGTCATTCAGAAGTTGTCGTCTTCATCTGTAGTCTTTTATAAGCCATTTCATCCATTTCTTTCTTTCTTTCCCTACAGCAAAGAATTTATAAGAAAAAGGCAACAATAAAAAAGTTCTTACAAGCTTAAGTTGTAAAATATCTAAAAAGAATGCAGCTTTTTAGGGTAGGGTACCTTATCACTAGCGAACCTTTTTTTTTTTTTTTTTTTTAATGTTCGATTTGGTCAAATCACATCAAAACAATAATAATAATAATAATAATAATAATAAAGTATTTAAAACGGACAGAATATACTGCAAATAGGATCCTTTTATACCCAATCATATAATTTTCCACAAAATTAAAAAAATAAAAAATAAAAAATAAAAAATTGCAAAGGATCGACCTTTGAGAAAAGGTAAGCATTCATTCGGAATCAAAACAGGAAAAGAATGAAAAAAATAAATAAATTGATTAGTTACAAAAGAAAACAGATTCTTCCGGTTGCCCAAGCTAATTCAAAACTAAAGCCGTACTGGTCAGGAAGCGTAAGGCAAGGCAATCAACAAGAGCACCTAATGAATTATCTTTCACTACTCTCAAAAATGAAAGAGAACCAACAAATACTATCAAGATTGCATCCAATATAAGATTAACAAGAAATCCCTTCATTTGGTACACCATCAAATAGCTAGCAACGAGTTTAAAGAGAATACAAGGCAGTTGCATTAACTAAACTCCGCACAGATTTAACAAGATCCAAATTCATTGAAGTACGAGAATAAAGGCGACAACAACAAAATTCATCACCAAAAAATGTGGTAAGCTTAGTGAAAGCCAACCAACCAGACGGCACGTGTGTAGTGCCATGTCTATGCCTGGGTACCTGTCATAGACTTCATCTGAATATGGTTATTATGATCCTGGACAGCAGTGGGCAAGGCTTCATAAGACCCCAATCTTCGAACTCCAACGCTCTTGGAAACGACTGCATAGGTAAACAGCAGAATGATGAAAGCGAAGAGGATGTGCAGCAAGAAGGCGAAATCCAGAATGGCGATGGCTCTGAGGCTGGATTCCTGCAAGTCACACTTGGTGGAACTTTCCACGCCACTGACAACATCAAGAAGGCGGTGGCATCCTTCAGGGATGAAGGCATCCACGTAGAGGGACAGGCCGGTCTGCAGCGACCAGAGGCCCTGGAGGCAGAAGGCAGCGCCGAGGCCAAGGTCAGCGAGGAAGAGCCTGGGTTGGCAGGCAAGGGCAACTGAGAGGAGGGCAGCAAGAGATGAGATTCGGGCAGAAACAGAATCACACTTGGCTTGTAGATCGGAACTTTGGAGAGAGGCAGAGGAGGAGGAAATATAGGAAAGGAGGAAGAAGAAGGCGGCGGCCAAGGCAAAGAAGAGATCATTGGGGAGGGGGAGGAGGGAGGGGAAGGAATCAGAGAGAAGGAGGGCGAGGGAGAGCAAGAAGAAGAGGAAGCAGACAGTGGCTGATTGCAGGGAGGTGAATTGGTGGACGGGGGTGCGGCCCTTCAGGAGGGGGTCAGAGTCGAAGGAGGATAGGCAGTGGTGGGCCATGGCGACGAGGAGGCAGGTAAGGAGGAGATAAAGCTGCAGGTGCTTGAGCCGGGAAGACGAAGAGGATGAGGAAAAAGGGAAAGGGTGGAAGGGCTTGGCAGAATAGGACTGAGGGAGTTTCAGATAGAGGCGAGATGACCCGACCATGTGGTACACTCCTAGGGACACCAATGCTGACGAAGAGAATATCTGATATACCAGGGCTGCTGCCATTTCTTTCACTTCCTTTGCTTTTCGTACAAAGTTAGAAAAGGAATTTTACATAGAGGAATTGGGAAAGAAGAAAAACTTCTTTCGATATACTATCTGTCTTAAGGGAAAGCGACAGTCCTGAATTTTGATGCACAAAATGGAGAAGCAAGACCTCAACCGGTGAAGTTCTCACCAGACTGTTCTCGCACGATTGACGATCGAATAGTTACGGTAATGTTAATGTACTAGGTGCACACATGTGCTCCGCAAGTGTGTTCTCCCATAGAAGCTGAAACTCAACCTGCATACGTCATAAGCTTTTCTTAGAACATTTCAACAAAATGCAACCTTGCAACATGAATGTGAACTTTGGAAGAGGATGATCAGACTATATCCACATGAAGCAGAAAAAATACGCCAATAAATACGTAACTTTCTGATCTTGCTTTTCCTATATATATATATATATATATATATATATATATATATGGGACAAAGAAAAAGAACAAAGAAAAATCTCCCTGAACGCACAGCTTGACCAAATTCTTGGGTCAAGTCATTTTATCTCAGTATTATCAACCAAAAATGACAAAACTTACAAGTTCAAAATAAGTAAGAGAAAGTAGGATAAAAAACATATGAGAAAGAAACAAGTGAGAAAATATTCTAAATCTAAGTATATCTTATAGGAGAATGATGAAATTCAGAAAGTTCTTTTCAAAGCTACAAAGTTGTGTAAACAGACAAAACAAGAATCTTGATAATGTAGCTGAAATCATGCTTTGTCCTTCAGAGCAGCAATACGAAAACAAAAATGAAAGTACTACAACTTCAAAGGAATCTGATAACAAAGCCTCAAATAAAAATCAGGGAAACTGCAATCAGGAATCCAACGGAGCCAAAGGACCTAAACATGTGGACAATAAAAACTCAAAAAGAAACAGAACATACAGAAATGAATGACTCATTTTGTCTTGATTTCCCCATTTCTCATTTCATATTCTTCAACGGATTTGAGTTGAAATAATAATAATAACAAAAGGTATTTGTAACTGTAATTTACGAAACAGCCTCAATTGATTCATTCATCAATCAACAAGATCCAACGAACTGTCGACAGAGACCTCTACCAAATTAATTACATTAAACCCTTCATCAACATTCTTCCAAGTTGCAATCCAGCTCCAACAGAAATAAGAAAACGCGAAAATTGAAGACAATGAATGATTCAGGAATGAACAAGTAAATCAAAACAAAAACAAGTTCAAAACGATGAATTTGACCTAGAAATGCAAAATCCACCCGTCCCCAAAAAGCAAAAAGTAAATAAATAAATAAAATAGCGACGGAGAAAAGAAAAGCATATAGAGAGAAGCATACCTCAAGGTCTGAGCAGGAAAGTTGGAGTCTTTTTAACAAGCCAAAAATCTCCAGGAAAACAACAACATTAACCGGCAAAATCAGCGAAAGAGTAGCGACGGATGAGAACAAGGAAATCCAGAGGGCGTCAACGGTGATTAGGAGCAGATTTAAAAATTTTAAAATAAAATTAATTAAAAAAAAAAAAAAAAAAAAAGAGCAGAGAGAGAGTGCGAGATCGCCAAAACGCGCGTTTTGATTGGAAGAAAAAGCATAGCACTTTTTTTTCTTTTTCTTTTTTCCCTCTTTATTTATTTACTCTATATAGTATTCTATAATTTTCAAATATTCCTATCTTTAAGTTTACATTTGAAACCTTAATTTAACTAAATTGCCAAAAGTCTGCCTTGAACAAAGGAAAAGTTTAAGTCTACTAATTGTACCTTTTTTTTATTTTATTTATTTTACCACCGCTCATACGCCTTAGAGACCATGAAGGACAATAAAACAAAAAACGACACCAACTAACTAATGATGCCAAAGGAAAACGACGCTAACAAATAAAGCAGAAACCCACAAAATCCTTATAAAAGGAAAATATGTCCAAAAAAACGACATCAATGTTAAAGAAAAACGTTGGTAGAATAGAACCTTTATTTAAAAAAGAAAAAGAAAAAGAAAAAAGGACAAAAACAAACCTCTTTAACACAAACGACAATAAACTTGTATCAGCACACTGACATCAGACTTTTCCGACTGAGAAAACAACGATATCATAGAGAAACGACATGAGTTGTGAAAAGTTGAGAAAACGACAGTAACAGTGTAAAAATAAATAAATAAATAAAAATCGAGAAAGGTCCGAAGGAGACGCCTTCTGCATATTTTCTTCTGCAACGACAGTTCGATGAAAATTGTTGCTCTTCTTCCCACATAGAAACTGAAAAAAAAAAAAAAAAAAAATTCCCACAAAAGAGACTTGTTGTTCTTAACTTAACATAAACGACAATTTTTTTTTTTTTTTTTTTAACTTGGAGGTGGGGATTTAAGCTCACCGTTTGATGAGGTTGGGTGTAAATTACTGCTAAAATATGCTTTCAATCACGAGTTTTGGTTTTCTGTACCGGTAAAGTAGTACTTTTTTCGTTTTCCTTTTGTTTATACAAACAACTGACGAGTTCACTATATTGGAACAACACAACGGAGCTACAACATGGCATAACATAATTCCTAAATGGCATTACATAATAAATTTCCCTATATATCGTACTCTTTTTATAGCACTATTTATTTATATATATATGTATATATATTATATAGGCTATAATTATTAAGCACACACACAGATACACAGTTTACGTTGACGCTGAATTAACAACCCTGCAGTTCGTCCGAATCTCTCCAGCAGAGCCAGTAAGGGGACTAATATTCCCCATCTTGATCATGGAATTGGCAAAGTCCAGAAGAAAGAGCGTCTGATTATTACTATAACTCTCAACCAAACTTTTGGTGGTTGTAACAGCTGCTTCGCTAGAATACAGAATTTGGTCGGAGCCCAGAAGAGCTTTCCCCACCAGCAAGTTCTTGAAGTAATGATTGTCAAAGAGATCGGTCGAGTTCCGATCAAGCGCCGTGGTCTTGTTGCCGTCTCCGTTGACGGGGCACAGGCTTTGCAAATCCGATAACATGTTCGTCTCCAGGGTGACGTCCGGCGAGCCTGTCCCGTTGAAGTCGAATAACCGGTTGCTGAAAGCTGCACACTTTGCCAGGCCAATTGTATGTCCCCCTGCATGAATACATACACATAATCCGTAGGAGTTCAAAATCGTCACGTAAAACTATTTTGACATGCGAGAATCCAATCAATAGATTATGATAGGTGACATGTCTGACATATTTTTTTAACTTTGCTTAATAAGGGAAGTAAAACTTCCGAGGACAACAATGTTGGAGCAAAGTTGACAGAATATCTTTTTAATGTTCTTGATGAGAAAATTTTTCTTAAGAAGTTATATTTTGTGGACTTTTACTTTTTTAGAGGACATGAAACTTTTTGAAACTCATTTAAATAAATAAACACTTTCATAAAGCAGCTTTTGGATTCAGGAAAATTACGAGTTTGCTGTTAGAAAGTCTCGTCAAACAGATCAAAACAAGTACCTGATAAAGCAACGACATCTGTGATGTTTAGGCCAACATTGACAAACTTGGTGATTATGTTTTCCTGGCTTTCGAATGGAGAAGGAAGCGCAGTATTGGCTCCTGTCTGGTTCGCCACTAGTCCGTCCCTTCTTCCTAGAAAAACCTTCCATGAACGTCCTCCACTCTACGAATGCAAGCGATCGAAAATATTAATTCCCCTTAAAAATTATTAGATCTCTGATTTGATATAATAAAACAGGTCAAGTAGTAATTATGATGATAAGTTCCAATAATTATTATGTGATGATAAGGCGAAAACTTACTAAAAGGACAGAGTCTCGGGCGGCAAGGGTTAGTATGTCAGCACAAGAAACAACTCCACTACACTCGCTTTCCACAGCGCTTTTGATTGTGTCTATCACTTCGTAGCCTCTTGCAGAATTCAGGTTTGGAATGGCAAATTTCTCACCATCCTCTCCGTCCAACAAAATCGATCCATCACAACCCTATAATGATTGGACTGACTTAATACTATTCGCAATATATAAAAATACGTTATAAAAAATACATTCCTAATAAATATATATACATATTTAAAAAGGAAAGAAGAAACTCACATTCACAAAGCAGTCATGGAAGTGAAGGCGAAGCAAGGAAGCAGCCATTCGAGTTTCATCCTTGATTGCATTAAGCACGACTTTTCGCACAATTGAGGCTAGTTCAGGGCAAGTTTTGGCGTAGAAATCCCTGGTTAGTTGGCATCTTGCAACAAAACATAGCCCAAAGAAAGTGAATATAACAATCAAACAAGAAAAGTTATTGAGGAAAAAACTGCTTGATCTCCTCTTCATCGTTACTTCACTATAGTTTCCCCGTACCAATAATTTCCCCTCACTCTCTCTATAACTCTTTACTCAAAGGGATGAACTAGCTAGCTTTGATACAAAAACATGAAGAGGGATGGACTTATTTATAGAGATACTTTCTATAATATGCATGCTTCTTTAAGCAATTAGTGGTGGTGACGTACGGCGGCTGCCGCCTACGGTGGTAGTGTTTGCCTGAGATAACAAAACTACTTCACTTAGACCTGCAATTTTGAATTAATTATTTAATTACAAAAAAAACAAAACACAAAAGCAGAAGGTTATTGTTTTTAATTAATATTACCCAAAATTTTAAATTGAAAATTCATCGACCAAGAGATCAGTGGTGGGTTCATGGTTATCAAGATCACACACACACACACACATATCTATAAAAGTCTGAGTCTGGGATTGGTGTGATTTTAAAAGAAGCAGTGCACTTCTAGTCTTCTACTTATAGCATTAAAGTAGTAACAGAAATAGAGACAAAAGTTAAAAGGTAAAATATCACCATACTAACATAACTCAGAAAATGTAATGGTGTCTGTATCATTTTTAATTTTAATATTAAAAATGCTTTTAGGGGTTCCAAAAAAACAATACTTAAATTAGTCCATAGGCACAAGTTCATGAATCGAAACATATAGTTAAATATAAAGTATTTGTGCTTGCATTGTGTGTGTATATACATATATATATGCGTCTGAAAGCTAAAATACCTTTCTGCGACAACTTGTGTTTAATGGTGAAGATTATATTTTAATTCTGAAAGCTTCAGGAGTAGTGTCCTCATATAAAAATACATATATATGTGTGTATATATATATATATATAGATGCAGGTCAACTACGGAAGCAATTTGGTAATTCCTTCACCCTGAATTTGTTTTGATAATGCGTTACTGATCAATACTCACTGATTAAGGTAAAAATATTAGTTTTGGTTATTAAACGTAGGGAGAGTTTTGTAGTGCGCAACCAACAATGTTAATTTAACATTATGCATGTCAAGTTCTCTTTTCCCCCCCGAAATAATAGATTTTTATATCTTTAATTTGGACAGAAAGTTGGATTTTTTTTTTTCCTGTACTATCTTTGTTAGTGAAAGTTTCACTTGTTAAAGAAGTTTGGAAATTTGATGGAGTGCAATGCATGGTGGGGCATTATGCATGATGCCCTCATTTTTTTTTTCTTGACACTTTTTTTTTCCCTTTTAGCATCCCATTAAATTTTTCTTCTTTATTTTTTTTATTCCCCTCAAAAGATACACGTGTTCAAGTTTTTTCATAAATCCGACTACCAATACAATTCAGAAGAATTTAATTGTAATGAAATTCACAGTTAATCCTATTGTTTACCTCGCCCACCATGGATCTAGCAAATTAATTAAGATAAACTCATATACTGTAGTTCAGTGGACACATATAATATTAGGAATCCCAAACCTCATGAAAGGAAAACAAGGGGAAAAAAAAAATCAAGTTTCTTTCTCCCAAGAAAATGTCATACTGTTTTTGGCTTCGGTTTTTTCTTTTCTTTTCTTTTCTTTTCTTTTCTTTTCTTTTGAAAGTTACATGATTTTTTTTCCTGAGAAAATTACTTAAAATAATTACATTTTCTTCATCTATTGACTAACATGACATAAATTCTCCATTTTTGATTAATATAACACAAATTTTAATTAATTATAATTTAATTTTATGTCATATTAATCTTGTATATCAATTTTTTATTCATATTAGTGCAGTAATCTTTAAATTTATATTATTAAGATGCTTTCTTTTTCATTTTTTTTATTGCTTGTTTTTAATCCTTACTATAGTATTTCAAACATACATGTATGTTTCTGTTCTTTAGTGTTAAATTAAGACGATATAACGAGGATAGGATCGAAAACTGACACCCTGGAAAGCATTAGGAGAAGGACAACAAAACGAAAAAATGACACCAAACGAAAACGACGCTAACATACAATTAGAAAACGACAATGTGTTATCAAGATAAAAGTAGTGTAGAGGACAAACCAACCCGAAAAGTGGAAAGCAAGTAAAATAAACGACAGTAATAGGAAAAAGTGACGTTGATTACGGACGACACGAGTACCAGTAAAGATGTCAACGTCGCTGAGAAGAAACTATAACCCCAAGACTTCCATATAACGACAATTGAAAAGCGTTTCAGAACCTTAAAAAAAAAACAATATAATAAAAATAGAAATGACATCAAATTTGAAAAAGTACACCTCTGATAAGAACGATATCGGACAACCATAGCTTCTTGGAAAAATATCCATTATCCAACAAAGAAAACGACAATTCAACCAAAAAAATACTTAGAAAACGATAAAAGTTAGAAAACCACCCTGCAAAAAAAAAAAAAAAAGAAAAAAAAGAAGAGCAAAATCAGGTCATGTACGGAGGACATACCTTTTAAACGACAAGACGTTGAAATTTTCTTTTTCCGAAACAAAAAGGACATGTCGTTTTATGAATAATATATATATATATATATTGGCTCTTACAAAGAGAGTTGACGTTATCAACTTGTCATAAACGCCAAGTTTAGGCTATGACGACTTGCCGTTTTATCCCTTTCATGACGCATCGATTTTCCTCGAAGAAAACTGCCAAACTCAGAGAGAAAGAAAAAGAAAATTAAGACGGTTAACGAATTTGGCTTCCAAAGTAAAGTGGCACGACTTTGTTTGAAGTCACTAATTTTATAAGAAGAAGGAATTTGAGACTGTTAAATAATTAGACTCTATTTTAAAAAGGTCAATTTATTAAGTGACATAATTCAATTAATAATCTTATAATTTAGTTATTGTTGTTATATGTTTTTAATATGAGACTTGTGTTTTTTTTTACCCTTAACAAAAACAAGTTGAAAAAGAAAAAGATTTTCAAAACATAAAAGAGAAAACGATCCTTAATTTGAAACAAAAAATATATTACAAGGTATAATCTAGCAGTAATACTACACATGACTTCACCTAAAAAAGTAAAGTTCGAGTCCTCCCACCCTAAGTTCAAAAAAAAAAAGACTTTATATCAATAAACTCAAATAATACGTAACAAAAAAAATAACGTAAATCGAATTTCAAAAATAGAATATCAAACAAACATATAATTTCTGAATAAAATATCTATACCTGATAAAATCATCATATTAATTGACAAACAGAAATTTATAGCATCAATGCCACATAAAAATCCTCAAGATTTTTTTTTTTGGAGAGAGACATCCTTCTTATAAGACTACTTTCATGATTTTTATATTTCAATCATTTTCTATTTGAGTAAAAAAAAGACAAGAAATGACTTCACCAATAACAGAAATCTACGATTATAGATCTACTCTTACGATAACATCATACCTAATTTTGTCAAAATCTTTATAATCCGAATACCCGCTCCAAGTTAAAACAAAATAATTGAAATAATATCAACTTTCTCTTAAAAAAATAAAAAATCCAATATGGCGGCCAAGATTACCTACCAAAAAAGAAAAAAGAAAAAAATGAAAAATGAAAAATGGTTGAATAGATAATAAAGCGTATCTGAATGTGAGTTGTGGAGCATCCAATTGTCTTCCCCACACCAAATACAAGCCACAACAACAAAACATAATACACCCTCCAACACACACCCTCTCTCTCTCTCTCTCTCTCTCTCTCTCTCTCTCTACCTCTTCGTCTGCTTCCTTGGTCGAATTCAAGAATGGCGCTGAGAGTCCAGGCCGTCGCAGCTCCGCCTCCGTCCTCCGCCGCCTCCAAATCCACATTCCTCTCTCCTCAGAAACCTTCTTCTCTTCCGATGCTCCGACGGCGGAGCAATCAGCTTCTCAGTCGTCGGCGAGCTCTGGTTGACGAGCAAGAGCTGCAGATTTCGTTCACGGAACAAGAGAATTCTCTCATCGAAGCCCTCGTCGGCATCCAAGGCCGAGGCCGATCCGCTTCTCCTCAGCAACTCTCCGTACCAATTTCTTCTTTCTTTTTTTCGGAATTTTTTCTACCGTTTCTTTAATTAATTATTTATTTATTTATTTTTGTTTTCTGGTGATGGAGAAAATGCTACTATTTATAGGATGTTGAGAAGGCAGTTCTGGCTCTAGAAGATCTGCAAGGTGTGCCTGATCCGGTGCGTTGTCGGCTCCCTTACAAATTATACAATACACTTCCACGTAGAAAAATAATGCTAATGATTTCTATTATTATGGTAGTTTTTTTTTTTTTTAATTACCATTAAAGTAGTGATTGCCTGTTTGATAAAGTTTTTATTTTTACTTCTAGTCAGTAGAGTAGTAGAAAAAGAGAAGTAAAAATTATAATTTTTTAATAAATATTAAAATCAAAGATTTTTTAGATTAAAATGATTTTTAAAGTATTTTAATAAGTACTAAAAATGTTATACGATGTTTATAACACCTAATTTAATTTTTTTACAAATTTTAAAGTTTATAAGAAAGAATTTTTATTAGAAATTATATTTTTTGACTTTGACAGAAAACACTTATAGAGATTAAAAACTATTAGGACAAATCATTCAAGCACTTATAACCTGCTTTTAAACTTAAAAAGACAAAAATAACTTTTAAAAAGTTCCATCAACAAGTCAAAAACAAGTAATTAGAAGATACAACTCATGTATCCCATGAACTAGAGGAAAAAAAAACCAGCCTAGGCATAAAATATTGTGCACTGATGACTTGACACTACACCTTAATTATACACACATAAACAGCGGCTAAAACTGAGCGTTTTTTTTTTTTTTTCCAACGGACATAATTTGAAAAATTAAATATGACAAAAAAATATCTATTATGAGCCCCAAAGGATTTATGAGTTCTAAAGGTGTATTGAGTCATTCTACTTGACAGGTTAAACATTTTAAGATGGAAACTCGATTTCTTAACAATTTCAAATTCTTTCATCCTCTCTTTTAACTTCCTCTCCCGAACGTATTACGTACACTTTTTTTTCACGCATTTAGATGTATAAATAGATGCAGGTGATTGAAGTCCATATTAATAGTTTTTTTTTTTTCTTTTTTCTTTTTTGAATCTTGGGAAATTGCAGACGAGCTCTGATTTAATTGAAGGACGCTGGCAATTGATGTTCACCACAAGACCCGGATCCGCCTCTCCAATACAAGTGAGACCTGAAATGAGGATTGACTTCCTAGTGAAGGACATTTGAGATTTTTTATGGGAGATTCAATAAATTTGTGCCAAAATGTTTATATGGAATTTTGTAGAGAACGTTTGTGGGGGTAGACAACTTTAGCGTATTTCAAGAGGTATACCTTCGAACAAATGACCCGCGTGTGTCCAATATTGTGAAGTTCTCTGAAGCAGTTGGTGAGCTCAAAGTTGAGGTATGTCCTCTCTCTCCCAATCTTATCATTATTTGTTTTACTACGTATATTCTATATATTTCTAACATTAAGTCGAACAAGATCACAGAACCAAGCATCATCCAATATCCAACTCTCCGATTCTTATGAATTTGAATGATGATGATTGGATTTTGTTGTTGTTATTTGGGGCATCCTAAATTTTCTCCAGTGTCCATATAGATTTTTTTTCACTATAGAAGTTCCAAATTTCCCTTGCTCATATTCTGGTTTTTGTCTTCGGATCAAAACAGGCAGCAGCATCAATCAAAGACGGAAAACGGATACTTTTTCAGTTTGACAGAGCGGCTTTTTCTATTAAGTTTTTGCCGTTCAAGGTTCCATATCCTGTCCCATTCAGACTTTTAGGAGATGAAGCAAAGGGTTGGTTAGATACCACATATTTGTCCCAATCTGGAAACCTCCGAATCTCGAGAGGAAACAAGGTAAACAGGCATTTTATTCTCTCAAGCACACTAACTTGACCCTTATTGCTCACTAGTTGTGGCTAAAACTCCAGCAAAATCTCTGTAGTGCAGGGAACCACATTCGTTCTACAAAAGAAAACAGAACCGAGGCAAAAACTGCTGTCAGCCATATCAACGGATACAGGAGTTCGAGAGGTAAGATTGCTACAATAAGCTTTTCAAATTATGGAAGGACGATAATTGTATTGTTTTTTCGCTGCCAATTATCATCCGAATAATTATTATTATTATTATTTTACTTCTGCAGGTAATCGATGAGCTTATTTCCTTGTATCAGAAAAGAGGAAAGGGTGAAGCGGAACTTGAGGAGGGCGAATGGCAAATGTTATGGAGTTCACAGGTAATCTATTAGCATACTAATTACTCTAGTGGTGAGTTTCGGGAAAGAATGCTAGTACGGTAATATGTAGGATAAATTCAGGTAGAAATTAGAAGCAACAGATGGCAAGATGGAAACAGGATTTCACAAGTTTTGCTGGAGAGAGTCATTTTTCTTTTTAATGTTGTTTCATTAATTTTCTCCCTTGCCAAATTCATCATTTGGCATTCTGCAGATAGAGACTGACAGTTGGTTAGAGAATGCCGCCAATGGCCTTATGGGCAAGCAGGTACTTAACTAGAATGGAGCTTCTATCTCCCACAGATCAATCTACTAATCGGTACAAATAAACTAATCAGTACTCTGGAGAAACTTTCTTGGCCGACTAAAGTCTTTTGGTGCTATGATCAGATTGTGAAGAACGGTCAAGTCAAGTTTGTGGTTGACATCTTGCTCGGGCTCAAGTTTTCCATTGCTGGCAAATTCGTGTAAGTTTCCTATGAATTAAGTATGTCTGACAAGCAGATCCTCTTTGATTGAGCATATTCTTCTTCGGCTTGACTACGATACGTTTAATTGTTGTCTTTATTTTTCGGTCGACAGGAAAGCTGGCACAAACACGTATGATTTAACTATGGATGATGCCGCCATAATCGGCGGAGGCTTTGGTTATCCATTAGAGCTAGGAAGCAAGTTCGATCTTGAATTATTGTAAGAGCACCTCAATCTTAAATCACCCTTGAACAATATAATGTTTTTTAAATATTGTGCTGACAAATCGTTTGCTGCAGATATAGTGATGACAAGATTAGAATTACCCGAGGGTACAACAAAATCATTTTTGTTCATTTAAGGACCGATGGATCGCAGCAAAAATGAAGTAAATGATAAAGGGACATTTCAAGCTGAAGATTTTAGTATCATGGAAACCTAAGTAAATATTTAAAATTTGTATATGGCATCAAGTTACTTGTAGTTATAGGCTTGTACCAACATGTAACATTCTCACGTTTTCTTTTTCCACCACAACTTATTCAAGAGGATCGGAACTAATATTGGGAAAGTGGCCATCACAACTACAATATATATCACGTTAAACTGCAAGGAATCATAAGAGGAGCTAAGGTTTCTTTTTAAGATTATTTCTTACAGCAAAGACTAGTTACGGTTCTTACTTTTCAAAGAAAAATGAAAATACTCCCAACTTTCGAACTTAGGAGCTCCTAGCTACATAATCTTTGATCTTTGGATACCGCCTACTGCCGATAGGAATGCGTAGAACATCCTTCAGTCCCCCCAAAAGACAAAACGTTCCGTCCTAAAGAATGTGATTCAATTTTTTTATGAGAAGTCATTTTAACCTTTGGCAAAAGTTCGAAGGAACTATTGACCAGAATGCATACATCACATGGAACCTTTTTCTCTCTCTTTCTTTCATTCTTTTTTTTTTTTTTTCCACCTAAAAAAAGGGAATTCAGAGATGAAATTGTTGATAAGATTCTGCTAGAAATGAATGTACCAAATGTTAAAACGACCAATCAAGGCTGATAACCATTATTGCTCTAATTTCAATTCAAACTATTCTCTAGCATCGGATCTTCTACCACTTGCACACATGCCCTTTTTTTTTTTTTTTTTTTTTTTTTTTTTAACACAGCATTATTTTGAGAAGCTAATTTTTTCTGTTTTTCTATATATATTTTTTTAAATGCAGTAGACCCGTTCTACTTTATTAACTTATGAATGAATTGAACAATTCAACCACAAAGTGGTTTGTTATAGACTAAACAACAACTTTAAAGAAAAGAAGAAAGGAACTTGCTAAACCGTCCATCGAACATGAACAAGCGTAGCTATGAAAAAAGAGAGAGATGATTGGTACAATTCGCGATAAATACTAGAATGACAAGGAATGAATCATAAAGTAGCTGGCCTCAGAAATTAAAGGCAAACCTTGATCCCGACAACTTACGAAAGAATAACTTCGATCAGAATCTTCTTTCCATGAGCTCCCTCTGTATATGGCCATAGAAGGGTCCAGTAGACAAAGCAATAGGCGAACCCAAAATAAATTATGAAATTAGATGAGGCCATCCATTTTAACCACCCTTTTAAAAATGACCGAAACTTTGTTTTTGTCTTTGTTTTTAATCATAAAAGGTCTTATTCTCTTTTTTTGGTTGAATCTTACAATGATTGTTCATCACTTTGTAAGACTTAGCATTGGTATTATAATTATTAACCCATCATTGATAGGGCATTAAAAAAAATGTCCTTTTTTTTTAGTGAAAATGTCATTTCTCTAAATGAAGATAATTTTTGGGTGATTTATTTTATATTAAAAAAAAAGGCTTAAAAGAGGCCAAATAAATTACACGGTAGAAAATTATTAAATGCCCCAATCAGCCCTCCCAACTTTTCAAACCATAAACAACTTTTGTTGTTTTCAGCCATCACCATCAAAACCCAAAATAACTTAATTCTGATGTAGAATCCAAGAAATGGTAGCCCTCTTCAACAGAGGATGATCCTTCAAAAGCATCGAAACACTGTGGAATCTGGGATCGAAGAGAAACAAGATACTTGCTCTAATGAATATTTTCGGGACCAAGGTCCCGAAAGAAAACAAAGTACAAATCACTTTTCACCTTCAGTAGAGAGTTCCCTGGAGCTGTTCCTTCGGCTGGAGTACTGGTTCCATAGTAATTGACCATCAATGAAGTCGATGATACCTACAAACTCCCATGAGAGAGAATTATAAGCTCACCTTCCTGATCTTCAAGCATTTACCTGAATTTCCCTGCAGCTTCATCAGCTAACAATCAAGTACTTCCCGTGGTAGACACTCACAGAAACCGCTTCCACGTTCTGCTCCCCACTCTATTTGCTCACTCCAAGGGGCTCTGATCACCACCCACTTCAGCATGGGTAGAAAGTGGAGATCTCAAATAGCATGTATAAATTCATCCTCGGATGATGAGAGACGACTTCTCCCACAGAGGACATACATGCTAATTCTGAGGCAAGGCGAACCCGCATAAATCTAGAAGCACAAATGAAAATTACGAGGGAAAAATATGTCTAAATCGCTCAGTAAACAAAATCTAACTAAAAATGGGGATCAAGGATCAGAAGACAATATCAAATTGGTCCAACATACTTTTAATTCATCTGATCCTCATCCTTTTTTCCTTCCCCACAAAAAGATGCATCCAAAAAGTATACCATACAACCTCTATCCGTGATGCCATGTTATCCAAATATCAACACAAGTATCTCTCGCAAAGTTACTAGCAACAACTAGACCGTTTCAGCGCCAGGCAAAAATTTGCATACTTACCAAACAGTCTCACCTAGATTTTCACAAAAGCTTCTCTTCTGGCTCAGAAGACCATCAATCAATCAGACTAAAAAGAAGATGCACAAAAATAAGATTAAGAATTTAAGATATTTCGAAAACTGTTGGATAGTAGATAAAGCCAAACCAAAAGATGAGTTCACGATATCGTATCAGGAATATTACACGTGTAATATGAAAACAGAAATCGCAGCGTTCCAATGTTAGTTCAACTTACTTTTAGGCTTACACACACAATCATACATGATGATAAAATGGAAAGTATTGATAAGGAAATGCATTAAAAAAGAAGTTGAAATGACATTAAGCAAAAAGAGAGAGAAATCAGTCCATGGCTATTAGATTATACAATACAATTTCACAGGTTCATAGAAAATTCATAGCAAGAAAATGCACACATACAGATAAATGAACCTTAAAAGTAGCCATACCCAACCACCCAAAAAAATTACTCTAAAGAGAGAGAGAGAGAGAGAGAGAGAGAGAGAGAGGAGGAGATGTTTACTCCCCTAGAATTATTGTGATAGCAGAACGAGGCTATCGAGTGATGAACAAAGCCAATTCTTCAACTATTTTCCCACACAGACAAGAAGCCATAAAATGAAAAACAGAAAGAAAATGCTATCTTCATCTAGCTAAAAGGCATATGTCCAGAGTTCGAAAAGGAAAACATTCCCAAGAGCTAGCCGTTCAGAGAAGCGACTTACACTAATGCGGGACATCTTAGTCACCGTCACCAATGCTCTTCTCTGGCCAAGAAATCCCCATTTCCTCATTCTTCCTTCTTCCGTCTTCCGCTTCCCACTTTCCGAGCTTGTTTTCTAGCTCCTTAATTATCGGAACCATCATCATTTCCCGTTATTGCTTCATCCGGTGTCTTCTCGGTCTCTACTTCCTCGGCTCTAGTCTTGTCTACTTCCTCATCTTTAATGTCCTTTTTCTCTACTTCCTCATCTTTGGTCTCGTTTTTCCCAGCAGTCATCTCATTCCTCACCTCCTCACGCTTGATTTCCTCCTTCTGCTGAGTATTCACTTCATCGTGTTCCAAATGTTCCATACAAACATCCCCAGCTCGTTCGACCTCCACTGCCTCGTCATGGCCACCCTCCTTCTTTGACTCCGCCTCAACGTCTCTACTTCCTTGCTGTCCAGACATATACTCAACCACCTCTTCACGGTTCTTACCACTAAGACACATATCAGGCGCACCCGACCCGCCCTCGCTGTCGTTTTCAGACTCATTCTCTACCACCTCCTCGTGAACATCTCCCACCATGTGGTTCTGCCTCTCAAGAAACTGCAACCTCCTCCTCAAATCGCCCAACTCCCTCTCCATCAAGAAAAGCCTCTCCTTCAAAGTTAAGTTCTCCTCCTCCAATTGAGCTATATGAGTGTCCTGATCATCCACTCTATTTTCCAAAACATTGTTGTATTCCATCCCAGTGATCCCATTATAATTCGGGTATATCATCTCGAACCGGCTCAAGTCATGGTCCAACCTCCTCTCCACCTCAACATGCTCTTCCACATCACTCTCACTCGAACCACCACCGCCTTCCTCTTCCTCGTCGTCCTCGTTCCCTGGCGAACGCAGCCTAATCAACCCTTTCATCGACCCATACCCATCGACACCCCACTCCTCTTTCGCCATGTCCCCCAAAACCTCCCTAGAGGGAGAGAATATCGGCGTGGGGAGCACTGCAGGCGTCACCGGGCAAGGCGACACCAGCGAAGCAATACCGCCCGATTTCTTCGCCCGTATTATAAACGACGTCGTGTTCCTAGGCGCATAGGGCGCAAATCTATTGTTAAACTTCTTCTTGGGATAAAATTTTCGCGCTTTCATTCGGTTTTGCGACTGCAATTCGTTAAGAGTCGGGGGTTTGTACCCTCCTCCTCCAATACTGGTCGTACCGCTCATAGATGAAATAGGAGCGAGATTTTCAACCCTTCTCATGTCTTGTCGCTTGTCGGTACCCTTTTTCCCCTTCCAATTGTTTCTTCCAGGCTTCGGTGCAGTGAAATTCGGCTTCATCGAGCTCTGAAACTTCTTGCTAGGATCCAAAGAAAGCTGTTGATGTTGCTGTTGCTGCTGCTGTTGCGACCACACTTTGTAACCCCTGTTCATCATCGGTGGCTGCGATTGGCTCGACATCATCATCAATTGCGGCGGTTGCTGCGGCTGAGGCGCCATGGTCTGCGACTGAGCAATTGAGCCAATCATCTGAGGCTGGCTCATAATCGGCGGCTGGCTCATCATCGGCGGTTGATTCATCATCGGCGGCTGGCTCATCACCGGAGCTTGGCTCAGCCCCATCATCTGCGCTTGACTCATCATCTGCGACTGATCGTTCATGTTTTCCCCCAAATCCAAACCCTACAACCTATGATTTCGTCGCGGCTCTATCACTACAATCAGAATCGAGGTCGTACGCAAGATCAAGAATCGTAAATCGTAAATCCTAAAATTAACCCTAATTTCGAACGATTAAAAGATCGGAACCCAAATTTCGCTTTATTTAGGGTTAATCTAAAACCTCAGTGATTACAAGAACTTTTTCTTGGATTTTCTCGGGAAAAAACTGTAAAGCAAACCTCACTTCTCTCCCTTACTTTCTCTCTCCAGAAATCTGGAAAGCGCGAATCTTGAACGAAGATTGATTATATCCTTGTTGCCGTTAAAATGATGCTTGGTCATCCCAAAGGATCCATTTATAGGAGAAGACGAATTCCATGGGCCGTTGGATATGTATCCGAATCGTGGACGAGTAGGATGGAGACTCGTGTGGACACGTGTCAAAGATTCTGAGTCGGACTTGAATGGCATCTTGGGGAAATTTTTTTTCCCCCCTCCTACCTTATTGTTTACGCTAACTACTCAAATTCCCCATTTCTTTCTGAAATTAGAGAAAAGTCGGGCCGGTGCTACTTTTGATGCAAAACGACCCTTCACAGCAGGACTCATTCCTTAATCCCGTGCCTTCCATTTTTATCTTTTCAAAAGAATCCTAACCTTGCACTTTATCCCATCATAAAATAATATTCTTTCTCAAATATCATCATAATATCATATTCGCAAGCAAAAATTCATACTTTTTTTTTCGCAAGCAAATATCATATTCGCAATCCTAACCTATGCTGTGAAAATAACCTTCTGTATTCCTAATATTATTCTAATTTCGAAACAGTCATATAAAATTCGAGTTAGAGTTAAAAAAAATTTTAAAAAAATAATTTGTAACATAATCTTGAAAAAGAAAACCCAAAGGAAGAAGTTCATTACACGATTGTGCTGGCTAATACTACTCCCTTAAGAAATATTGATATTGCTCTTGTAAATGTGGTCTCCAAATCTACTCTTAACGAAGTCTTCTAATCTACAGAGTCCATAAAAGAATATGCCGAGTCGCTGACGATGAGAATTTTTTTTCTTTTTTAAAGAAAAGTTTAATTACTTATACGACTCGGGTTTTATGTGTTGAATTTGTTACGTTTTTGGCTTGTAGAAAATGTGTTCATTTTACTAAAGAAAAAGTAAAGCGTAAATTTCGCCTGCATTGTTGTGATAAGTTTGATAACCACCCCAAGCCAATAGAATCGAGACGACGCCATTTTGCTGGTTAGGATATGCAAAATTAGGTTGAAAGCGTCCTACACGTGAATTTTTGTTAATTTGTAAATAAAAATAGAAATCCAACGCCATTCAACCCCACAACCCCGCCCCCCCAAAAAAAAAAAAAAAAAAAGGAATTATGATGATACACATTTCAAAGATATGGGTGGCTTAGTTTAATTGAGGAATTGTACGACAGTGAATTAAATTTAAAATATATATATATATATATATATATACACAAGACACTTGGTTGCAAAGCCTTGTGAACCACATCTATTTAGTATTTATTATACATGAAACCTTATCTAAATCCCTACTCCATTTTATTAGCCACATAATTGAATGAGACTCGGGCAGTTGATCCCTTCAGATACGTTATTACAAGACATTCTCTGTAGCATCTTGCCCCCATTGCCTCACAAAATTTCTCTTTTTGTTTTTTTTTTTTTTGGACAAGAAGAAAATTTTATTTATTTTATATATAAAATATAAAACATCCAGTCCTAAAACCAGACCATACTAAAATTGAGGACAAGAGGTCCTCAAAACAGCCGAAAGAGAGAATTAGAACAAAGACAACCAACACAGGCCTTGTGAAATCAATCAATGACAATGACCCACAACATCTTTCCAATTTAACAAGATCAAGTAAGGCGGATAAGCGGATAATCCTTAAAATTTTCGACCACAGAACTTTCGATCTCTGTGAGGTGATGCATAAATCGGTTTGAGAAAATTGATACATTCATATCTCCAAAGAAACCAGTTATTTTCTAATGTAGGCACATTTGCTACCAAAAAAAATATAGCACAAATATTACTTATCCACCAACGAGTGTAAAAAAAAAAAAAAATTTCCGCCAATATATTCAAATGATATATAACTATTCACAATGGGTCTCAGTCCTAAATAGATATGGATTTGCTACACCAAAAATTTAGAGTCCTAAAGAGTTTAAGTTAAGCTCTAAGCGAATAAGATGCCTCATACTTACAACAGTATAAGGAAGATGATATTTCGTCTCATATCCCAGGATTGGCATTGTTTCCAGCAAGGATAAGAGAGATCTCCAACCCTCGGCTGAAAGCCTGGTTGAACATGAGTCGGGTTTGGAACGTTGAGACGAATGGGAACCACGAAAGCAAGGCGATAGGGATGAATATAAGCATCCCCATACCAGCATCATATAAACGAGCAATGGATCGGATGGATTTCCATAATCCCAATTTCTTCATAACAGGCTTCCAAGCCACGGCAATCTGAAAATCATCGGAGAAAAACATGGATGGTCAGGCTTGGAAGAGAAGTTCCTTGCGATGTACAACAACGATGCAAGTAAAGTACAAGTAACAGTTAGATATATACATCTGACCAAATGAACAAAATGCCCAAAATCCAACCAAGTATTCTAAATCCAGCTTTATTGCCAAATCATCAGCCGACAAAGCAGGTTTTCAGTGAAAATGAATGAATTATTAAAGGAGAAAAACTCACAGAAAGAATTCCCCATCCAGTTGGTACAAATGCTAAGATGCAAGCAAATATGTCAGCAACAGTCAATTTCGTAAATATAACTGCAACGGCTAGGCCAGCAAGTGCCATCAAGAAGGATACACCTTGGATGAAGCGCAAGATAAGCTGGAAATTAACAGATATTTTCTGGCTGAAGGTGAACACCTGCAAAATCAAAGGAAACGAAGATTCAAATTAGAATAAACTGCATATCTTAAACTGTAGATGCAAATAAATTTTTACTTTTTAAAAGTCCAAATGCACCTTGAAAAGAACTATTAGAACTGCTAACACGATCCATGAGAACCCGTATACCTACAGACATACGGCAAACAGTGAGATCATAATCAAATTAGTATGAATAAAGTAGAAGACCGTCATCAAGAAGTTGTAGATAATATGGCATTTTGGCAATAACGTAATTTAGCATTCAAAATCACTCGACGAAAAAAAAAAATCCTTGGTGTATTGAATACAAAATGAGTTCACATTTTGCAACAGTTTCTGTACTTACAGGGAAAGGAAAAAAAAACCAAAAAAAAACCAAAAAAAACCAAAAAAAAAACCCTGACTGTTACAATAAACTTCATATTTTGCAAAGCTTGGGTATGGTAATGGTGGCGTGCAGAGCCTAATCAAGTTAGGAAGAGAAAGCATACGTTTAAATGAAGACGGATACAGATGGATAGAAGAGATGTATACATAGAACTAAAAGTTATAAGATTTATGGTTAGTATTAGCAATGACTGGCAAAAATTAAACAAACAGGATGCCAGTTCAAAGAATGAGAAAGCAAGAACCAATTATACTCGTGAAGAGAGGTGATACCATCAATGATGTATTTGATCCTTGCACATGTAGTTTGTAGACAACACCATACTGGAACATGAAAAATCTAATGCTTAAAATAGTCTCAATAATCCTTCCTTCCAGGGTCCGAATATGTGACTGGAAATCAATACGTCAATTCATTAGCCAAAATAAACAATACGTTACTCTAGCAAGCAAGTATAAACGCACACAATTTTTAAAGCTAACAAACACACACACAAAATCAATGCAATAGGGAAACAAGAAAGGTAAATTCATTTAGTATTATCAGAAAGTTGGCCCCCTAGATAAACTATGATGGCAGAAAAGGGTGTATCGGTCCACATCGTATTAATAGAATGTTCATTAATCTTAGTAAAGAGATCCCTCGATTTTGCAGCTCAAAATTATATTCCCACTTGCTCTCTTGGTTGAAATTTTCGTAAACTTTCCTTTAGTGAAGTCATTGAATAATGATCTTATTTCTGATTTCCTTGAAAACTTGGCATCTACCTATAAAACAAGCAGCCTCATCATCCTTCCCTGTAAACCAATTTAGTGATCGAATACAGAAGCAAATTATTCCCTCAAATTACCTCTGCTTATAGTAGGACAATTTATAATTGAAAGTTCATTATTCGGAAAGGAATAGCACTGGTAAAGAGATGACGTCTACTAGGTGTTAAGGAACAATTATAGTTCTGAACCATAATTAAAGAAAAAACAAGGAATGAAACTGTCCTGAAAAAATATTCTATGGGCAAAACTGCTATGGGATCAAAATTAGTACCAGTTCTTCATCCCACCAAGCTTCCCAGCTTTCTGCTCCCTTAACTCCAATTCCACCTCTGTAAAGAAGCCAGTTTGTCCAATCACGGAAATCTTCCACCGTCCTACAAGGACATAATGAAGGGTTATTGAGGGTAATCTGGCACCACCATTTGGAAAAAGCACAACTCATTAACAATTGCTTACTTCTGCCATTCAAACCCGGATGGATTAAACAAATACGGAGCAAAAAGCCAAGAAATAGCCATAAACCAACTGCTAATGGAAAGAAGAATGTATCCAATTGCACCGCTTTCATTATATCCATATGCAAGCAATACCACCAATAAAAGCACCACTTCCAATCTGATAACAAGGATGAAACAAAACGATTATTTAACCTTTTAGCATGAAAACGTGTTATAGAAAAATAGATAAATGGAAACTGCATCAAAGTTTAATTGCTAGAAGTATTATTTTCGAGAATGAAAAACAAAAATGATTTTTAAGCCTAGCATATTAACAATTTACTGCTTTCCCTTCTAAAATAATTCTGCCTAAAACAAGATCAAATAGGGACCGTAGGTTCATACATATATATTCATATTTTTTATTTAGACATACATGTAGATGTAAATGAATATGTATTTATAGAAAGAGAGATCTGTACCCTTTGACAAAATGACTGCGAGAGTAAAGCCTGTAATTCTCTGAAAATTTGATATGCCTGACCACAAATCCCCTACCAGTTGCTTGATACTGTTAAAAGAGCAAAAAGAATTGACGCCAACAGCCAAAGGTCATTATGCAGGAATGTCAAAATGACAAAGCAAGCAAGAAAACGAACCCGTGCACCACCATGAAGAATGGTGCGGCCAAAATAATGTGTCCGTGTCCCCAGAGAGAATGTGAAGAAGACAGAACAAAGCTGAAACTGCATCGTTACAAAACTGACTACAGCCTGCAGCAGTGAACAAAAAGAAAGTGAGACGGATAACATGGAAAATTTTCCATAACAAACAAAGAAGCATAGAAAAGGAAAATATACAACTGCTCCAAACTTGAAAATAAGAACTTCCTTATTCCCACACCCATATTGAATAGCATATACCACCGATGTTGATTGAACCACAACGCAATAACCAAAGCAATTTTACATTTACTACTCGGTAACAACAATAAATAGACAGAATAAAAAGAATATTTAAATATACACAAGAAAACACGTATTTACCCTCAGGAAACCTTGTTCCAGGATGAAACCTAAAATCATCGGCACAGCAGTGAAGAGACCAATCTGAAAGAGAAATTGTGTACTCATAGACGTAGTAAGTGCAGTGTTGTCCAAAATCCGAGCTCTGATTTGAATGCTTTCACCGACCCCAGATAATGCCTGGAATATAAGAACATGTCTCATTATCACATGCACGAATATGATTGCATCAAAACACACACACACACAGAGGGGCATACAAACAAAAACACCCAAGGACATAAGATAATAACTTCTCGGTAACTCTTTTTTCTCCCCATTTTTATTAAGACTTCTTCAGCTTTTACATTCAACGTAATATTTTACACATGTGCATGTCACCAAGAGAAGTGTACATTCTAGGAGCTTCACCACCAGATCATAAAACGTAAATTTATATAAGTTTCATATTTTTCATTTAGCCATGCAAGATTTTCACTTAAAGCTACCATCCGTTTCACAGTGGTAGTTAAACCATTTTGCAAGACAAAACAATGGACCCACAGAATCCTAGATAAAATGAAAGACCCACAGGTTACACTTGATTTTTTCTTGCAATTCCTGGTAGACGAGGAAACTGCCATAAAACATCAACATTTTAAAACTCCTCCCATGTAAAGAAAATATGCTTAAACAGAGAAATACAATGATTGTATCCAATGGACTGGACGGATTCCATGGGATGGAGATATTTTCATCCATTGACGACATATTAATTAGCATATAGAATTGGTAAAAACTATACTTACCAAATATGTTTTCCCGTAGAGGAAAATGTACACAGTCAGCACCGTCAACTGCACAGGAATGAAAGTAATCTGTTATATCAGCAGAATTGACGACATGAAGATCCAGAGGTAAACCGGTAGTACAAACAAATAAAGTTATCTGTTATATCATTGTCATTCAAAAACTATTTAACTAGTGAAAATATTAGACGTTGGTGGCATTATCTAAAGCATCTTACTATGTCTTTCCAAAAAGGGTAAAAATTTTCCACAATATTTCTTTCTTATCCTGAAATATTCTAGCATGACTACCTAAGATTCCACCAAGTATTAGCCTCCTTTTAACTAACACCTGAGACTCCAATATTATAGACATGGAACCACCATTTAACGATGATAAATCACCAAATTAAAAAGAAAATAAAAAAGGAGTAGATACAACAAAGAATCCTACCATGGTACAAAAGTAGTAGCCAACAGTGGTAAAGTAGAATGACATCATCCGAAAGAAATCAAACAGCTGACCAAGCCTGTAAACATCACGACTAAGAACTTGTTCACCATTTCCACCAGCAACTTTTCCTTCAAATACAGCAATCTGATTGAGCCCAACATCTCGCCCCTTGCCAACCTGTAAATTATTGTTAGAAAGTAGAAACCCATGCCCCTTTTTCGTATGACTGAGGAAACGAACAGCCTTACCTGAATATACTCATGGTGGGTCACATTTCCTTGGCGCAAGGTTGAATTAAATCCTTCATTTCAACATCACGATCGTAAGGGAAGAAATAAATAAACAAAACCAACAACAACAATAACAACTCCAATCAACTTGCATCTCACTCCATATAAATAATTCATTAAAACGAAGCCACGAAGCTTGTAGAAAATGGAATAGCATGTACTCGTCAATGCATTTAAAGACCTAATTTCCACACAACTGCTTTCTTTCCCAACAAGCTACCACACCACCATTTCATTAACAATCCGTAAGATGCAAATCATAAAAACACTACACTACTATATCTGAACAAACATCAACTGGGAATCTTACAAATTCAAAAACCATTACCTGCATATATATCTTCACTGATATTGATAACACGAGATGCCTTGCTGATACCGCCCCGTGTAATATGGAAAACTCTATCAAAAACATCTGGATGGCCATAATGCATACGGACCCTGAACATTATTTATGGACGTCACTTCCAAATGAACCGGGTGGCAAAGACCCAGAAAGATAATAACTAAAGGGCATGATCTGAATAAACTTACTTCAACGGGTTTGCTAAAACGCGCTGACCTAGAGTTACAAAGCTTGTTTCCTGATTTGACATGAATGAGGCCAAGGAAGAAACACTGAACATGATATACACAATCATTATAATAAGTATGAAGAAGCAGTGAGTTGAAAAGAAAATGGAAACTCATAATTATGCAACGAAAATTACCTTCCAGTGAATACATGCTCCCGGACACCAAGAATTGTAGGAGGGCGAATGCCATGATCACGATGGAATTCTTCAAGAAGATTTCTCATTTTCAAAGCTTCCTCAAAATAATTATCCTGAAGGATAAAATCAATCAACATTACAGCCAGAAGAAAACCAGCGTACTTTTACAACACACTTTTTCTCGCAGATATTATGTAATAGCTACGGTCTTGACATTTAAAGAAACATAGCCCAGAGAGGAAATGAAGTTCATAAATGAAATTTCCTTCAAAAACTGTATTTCTGACCCTAAAACAATATTTGAATGCCATGTCAGTCCCTAGAAATATGTTAAGTGTGACTAACCCAATAACGAGAGTTTCATAAGGAAACTGAAGCAGGTACCACGAGCCAAAAGATTTTATTTCTAAAGAGATTCCATGCTGAATGTTTATAAGTTAAAAAAAAATGTATGATTGTAAAACAATTTGGGTGCAGATGAACAGAAAACTGCCTTAACTGAAACATCATCTCATAGGAACGTTTAACCATGCCTACGGTCTACAAATAATATCAAAATTCAGAAAAGACTTTTAGAAGGATGGTACATCCCCATTCCCTGACCACATCTAGCTTGTGTAAAAACAACGTGAACCCAAGGAGTAAGGTGGCCACCTGATTCATGTCAATTGTTTGAATTGCATTTCCACGAGTAAATATAATTGCATGGTTTTGATTCTCCGGTTTTCCTTCACCAAGTTTTGGATTTCCAGGTAATTTTATGGAATAAATTTCCTGTATGACCAACCAAATCGTCAACGCTACTAAAGAATATGAGATACAAATTAAAAATTAAAGATAATAAACATTTTTTTTAGATGAAGAGTACTGCAAAACGGGATTAACCTTCAAGCAGAATTATCAAGAATTCAAACATGATCAAAAGATAATCTACCATACAAAAAAATTTATTTGAGAGGTCACCTCTTAAAAGATGGGGGAAAAGACGAGTGAACAAAAAAACATAAACATGCTGTCATGGAACTATTCCATAGCAATTGCATTACAGGATAAACTAGACTAAGAAAAACATAACATCCTATGCCATACAAGTGCTCAATAGTAATTTCAACTGTAAACATCTAGTAACACGGGGAAAACTAGTTTGGCAACAAAATCTTTTGATCTAGAACCCTATCATATCACCAAAGTGGTCCACCGAGAACAGAAATCTGGAAATTGAAATTGTTAGAAATATGAAGGAGAAAAAAAAACAGACTCAGTGGTAGTCATCGCATCAAATGAGATGATTGCAAGTTATAATCTAATAAATAAGCCAGTAGGAGCACAGATATCAAGGCAATGGACAAAAGTAAAGACAACAGACCTTGTCTTTCCCATTGATATCACCCTTAACTAGCTTTGAGAAGAATTCAGTGTGTACTTTACCCTCCTTGAGAGTTTCAACATCATGAATAAATGCAACGCGAAGTGCTTCATTTCTGTCCGTTGATGAAATATAGAACAATTATCACAATGTTCAGCATATAAAACTACTATTGGCATATAGGCATCAAGCTATGAAGTAATGTATGATTCTGAAAACAGGGCAAGGATGAAATTGGGCATCCACCTTTGCAAAAGCAATGCAATGTCAGCAGCCTCAGGTTTTTTATCCTCTTTCTGTTTACCATATATTTGACATGTTACTACATATGTAAACTTCAGGTCTGCCTGAGCCCGTGCTAGAGGAGATAACTCATAACCTCGAGTCTCAGTTGCGTCATCACTGGAAATTGCAGCCTCCAAATCTGAAATTGCCATTACGGGATGACATAAATGGCAATGCAAATAATATATTAAACTAGATAAATCTTATATTAAACTAGATAAACCTACTTACCTCCAGAATTCAGTCTCTCCAAGTAGGTCTGAAGCATAAGAGCTTTCCTATAGTACATCATCCCACGAACTGCAAAAACCAAACTAAATTATTTAGGAACCAAAACTAAGAAAATGAAATGTATTAACTTGTGCAGAATTAAATGGTTAAATGGTTTAGAAAGTGACCATAGCCGCTAAATTGATGAAGCAACAAACTATAAAATAGCAGCAGCAGCAACATGAACAACAATAACAAATAAATAAAATGATTACAAATAGGTCATTATCAACTATAAAGGCATCAACTAGAAATTAAAACAGGAAAATAACAGTAGGTTGTTGAAAAACATGCTTCCACTTCAAAACATTTTAGGAGACAGAAAACAACCTGTGTGTGTGTGTGTGTGTGTGTATGTATATATATATATATATATATATATATTTATATAAGTTGCCTAATGATTACATATTCTCTTCCCCCCCCCCCCCCCCCAAACTATGGTTAAACTGGTTGCCTGATGATATGCTCACAATTAACTACAGTATAAACACGGAAAATTTACAGAGAATCAAAAGAGAGAGAAACAGAGAGAGAGAGAGAGGAAAAGAAGTGAGTGATAGCACTGCCATCCAATTGAACTTCTCAAAGATAGAATATGAAGACTTATATACATAACTGGTCAACAAAAGCAATAAATATGTAATATGAAAACTATTAAGAACCAATGAAACTCGTTAACATAAGAAATAATTATGAACTAAAACAATAAATTTATAGAGTGAGGAGAAACGTTCAAGAGTAAACAAAAAATTAACATGGTGAAAACATCTACCAGTTCTGGCCAAGGTTTGACCCCGGTATGAGGCCCAAAACCGAAGCTCCAAAATGTCACTGGGACTGTCAGCAAGTTCTGATTCCTGTGCATTTTCATCACGGCCAATTCGAGCAAGAAAGTTTTTCCACTCATCTGCATGCATAGTGGCATCATTATTAATTTCATAACGTAAGAAGCCCTTAAGCAACTACATTTCTCTCTGCACAAGCGTAGAAATCTAAGAGACAGAGAGATAAGGAGGGATCCCAAAAATGACACCTAAATAAGTTGCAAAAATATAAGCTGACCAGTTTTTCAACCATCTTTATAAGCTTAGGAAACAAAAGGCATAAATGTACCGCTTGTTAGTATAATGAATTACTGTACCTGGGTATATCTTTTGGAGGTAAAACAAAATTGATATTCCATCCTCATTTTTCTTCAGAAGTTCATTCATACTATAAAGCACAATCTCCGAATAATAAGGTGTAAACACACTGCAGAAGGGTGAGCATAAAAGAGGTTGAGTACAATATTCATTGAGCGCAATAAGATTAATAAGATTCATACTGACATGAGCATGAAGTAAGTACCACCTGAAGGAGAGCATCTTATTGACAGGCCTTGCCGCAGGCATCTCCATGAAAAGAGAATTCATGAAAAACTGCAGTCTACGTCCCGCCTCCAGATTTTTTGGAATATTTGCAGCTGAATCTTTGATGGTTAGCAGGGAATGGAGTCTTTTGACCTGTGATTTCTGCACATCTTCCTCAATTACTACATTTCATGGAGAAAAAATAAGAAAAAAATATAGAGAAACAAGGAAAACCAACTGAACATACCAGTTCAGCATCTTTAGGCCACTTTATCTTCGTAAAGAGACGACCTTCTGTTCTTGCTTTTGACAACAAATTCCATGTTTCATAGTTTTTACTGGAAAACACAGTGAGAGCGAAGAAAAAATGATTAGGTTACAAGACATTTTCTTCACAAATAATCAGTACATGAGAGCTTGGCACAAACCTCATATCAATAGATAGAAAATCATGACGGATAACATCATACAGATCCTGAACAGCCTTAACTGCGCCTTTCTCCAGATCTGATGTTTCACCCTCTTTCTGCACATATAATACAAGTAAAAGACTAAGTGCCAATACTGAAATGCCACTTGCATGGATCATAGTGCGGCAGATTATACCCAAAACATTTTCGAAACATAAAAGAAAAAGGAAAACTAAAAGAAGAACGATTGTTTTTCTGTGAATCAGGGTTTGAAATTGTGTTTACAGGGTTTGTGAATCACGATTATTTTCTCATGCTAGTACTTCTTTTCCTTCTGTTTGTCATTTCTTTCTCCCCATAAAATTGCTCGGTCCTTATCAAAAAAACAAATAAATAAATGGACAACCAGATCGCTTTTAGGATGGTTGGAATGGATCATAGAAATTGGCATCTACTTCTCTTAAATAAGTTTCCAGCATGTTTTACAAATTCTTATAGCAACAAAAACTATACTCAGGTTGTTAATTGCACAACCAACTTTCGAAATACTACATTGGTACTAGATTCAAGTACTGAGCAATCAAATATAGGAACAGAATACTATTTAAAGGCCTTGGACTCTGGTCAAATCAAAAGAAAGGCGTGTGAAGTCAAATGTCTAACCGAGAGAAACACAAGAGAGAGAGAGAGAGATTGGCAACACGTTGTAACCACAACTGCCACACATATGAATGAATAACGTTTCAAAAAATTATACGAACCAGGATCCCCATCAAGGCAAATACTCTTGATATCACAAGTGACAGCTTATTTAGTTGAAAATCAATGTGGATTCTTCTATTTGCAATGCTTGCATGTATATCTTCATATATCCTTTCAACCCTGAAATTAAAGATTAAAAGAAAAATGAATAATTTCTTCATCCCTAAATCAAATTTTCAAAGTCAGAATATAACTACAACTAAAAGGTTTAACTCTTCTAATTGCCGTTCATGGCAAACATACTAAAGCCTAAAAAGTTTGCATCTTATAGTGGGAACTTACCACATCTTTCCTTCACCATCCAATATATTTGTAAGAATAAACCTAATAATATGAAAGCACTCCTGAACAGCATATTTCATGTAATCATCTCTCGAAATTCTTTCCCAAAGTTCCTCTTGTGAGTCTCTACTCTCGACAGCTATGTCCTTAGCAAGAAATATCTACACAAATAAAGATCACAACATTAAGCCAAGTTATTTAAAATAATAAAGAGAAATTGTAGTAAATATCTTTTTTTTTTTACAAAAATAATTTAAGTAAATAGAGAAGTTATAAAATTTTGAAGTAAATAACATATTTACTAGGTAAACGGCAAATTTACTACAAGTAAATAAATTATTTACCTGGTAAATTTGTTGTTTACTGCTATATATGACAAATTTTTTTAAAACATGCTATTTACTTCAATTATTTAGGTAAAAATGCAATTAACTTCTTTACTTCAATTATTTAGGTAAGAATGCTATTAACTTCTTTCTCCCTTTAATAAAATATCCAAATTTATCGTTAAACCAGACTTCCCTATCCAAAATATAAATACGTAAAGAGATTGGCACCAAAAAAAAGTAACTAAAACCAGACTTCCTTATCCAAAATATAAACACACAAAGAGATTGACACCAAAAAAATTAACTAATGACCTTGCTAGCGAGAAGAAAGAGAGGCCACTGAACCAAAGGAAGAGTTCCAGAATTTTTCGGAATTTCAAGCAATTCCATTTCACTGCAACAAAATTTAGGCCCAAAAGAGTTAGCAGTATGTAAAACTAATAATCCTGCAGAACTTCAAAGGACTAACAAAATAAATATAGATTGTAGCGCTTACTGGTTCGTGATGTAATCTTCTTCCCTAAGATTTTTTATGATCTCATTCCAAAATGGAGAGAACCGAGCAGCATCATGCTTGTTCTTCTCAACCTTCAAATGCAAAATTTTGTCAGCTCATTTAAATCATCAACTGAACTGCTAAAATGAGAATGACAATGGTAAACTAAACACGGGCAAGATAAATCAAAGGCCCCCAGTAGCAAGTGGTCATGAATTCACTTAAGTTGTTGGGGATGATTTCCTTCAGCCATAAGGGGCTAGAAAAGCAGCAAAAAAAAAAAGTAAAAACAATAATAATTAAAGAACAAAAAAATAAGATAAAAATAACCGCCTCTTTGTTGTTATCACTAATTTTGATCATTGCATTCCATGCAATGTTGCAATTATTGTACTTGTTTTATCCCTCTGGGTTTTAAGAAATTTTTTAGCGCTCTTTATTGCTATCGGGGCGTACACCACAAGGATGCTTTTCACGTTATACAATTTCAATACTAGATAATGTTCATTCGGAAACTAGAAACCATAATTGTATCAACAAGTGCTTTTTTTTTTTTTTTTTTTAGGTACAACTCACCTCACTGGAAGACTGATGGGAAGTCCTGCAAAAAGTAAAACTACGCTTATTGGATTGCCAATGAAAGGAGAACATTCACATTAACGTGAAAGCAATTATAAAAGTTGAATTTTCGTCCATAGAGAAAAGTATCTGTACCGTTATTGACAGTGGAAAAAGAAATACAAAAAACACAAAATGGCACCTTTTTTTTTTTTTTTTGGGTGGAGAAGAAACAGTAAAATGGCACATTTACTTGCAAGCAACGTAGATTTAGGTATGATTCACAGTCCATATGAATTTCTTGTTCACTTGCACTAGTACGGACTAATGAAAAGGAACTGGTTTATGATGGAGGAAGGTCGGTTTATTCCCTTTCTCAATGATTCCGAGAAATTTTTCCTTATCCTAAATAATATTAAAATCATTCATAAATCCTTCTTTAGGCACATTTTGGCAGTCGAGATTCAAGCTCCTTATTTAATTTCCATTTAGGTGTTAACTAGTATTAGATAATTCCCATTTTGATTCTTAACAATGTTCATTGTTAAAAATATTTAGTTAGTTATTAGTTTCCTTATTTTTCTCCTTTCCGGATTGTTATCTTGAGATTAATTAGGCTATTTCAATTTTAAATTTTTTCTCTCTCTCTTAAGTTAGTTAGGATATCTAGAGAGAAGCTTCTATTTATATATGTAATCTTTGTGATATTAATTAAGGAATTATTCAGTGTTTTATCCTTCCAAACTACATGGTATCATAGCCATCACTTTTTTACCCATCATGGTAAAAACGGCAGGACCAAAAACAGCCATGACTGGCGTTGGTGCTCCCACCTCTTTCTCTGAAGCAGTTTCTGGCCATTCCGGGGGGACAGACCAGTCCTCTTCAGCAGTGGGCAGCGGCAGTGTTGATCCTTCATCCTCGGGCTCTTCTCTCCAAATAACCATTCACAAATTGAATGGCAAAAATTATTTGGAGTGGTCCCAATCGGTCAAACTAGCCATTGATGGCCGTGGAAAGCTAGGATATCTAACCGGTGAAGTCCCAAAACCGGCAGCAACTGATCCAAGTTTCAGATTTTGGCGCTCCGAACACTCCCTTGTCACAGCATGGCTCCTCAACTCCATGGAGGCTGCAATAGCAAAACCGAATTTGTTCCTTCCGACGGCCAAAGACGTTTGGGATTCGGTTCGAGAGACTTACTCCGATTTAGAGAATTCTTCTCAGATATTCGAACTAAAGTCCAAACTTTGGCAACACAAGCAAGGGGATCGGGAGGTTACCATCTATTACAACGAGATGGTGACCTTGTGGCAAGAATTGGATCAATGTTATGATGATGTTTGGGAAAATCCAAATGATTGTGCCCGGTATATGAAAAGGGAGGAGAATGATCGGGTATACACGTTCTTGGCCGGTGTCAACCGGAGTCTGGATGATGTAAAGGGACGGATTCTCAGTCGCAAGCCTCTCCCATCTATAAGTGAGGTTTTCTCAGAAGTGCGGCAGGAGGAATGCCGAAAGCGGATTATGTTGGGAGATTCTACAACCAATTCCAGCAGCGATCCTGAAAGCTCTGCTCTCGTCTCGAAGACCTCGGAGTCTGATGGAGACCGTAAGAAGAAGCCATGGTGTGACCACTGCAAAAAGCTGTGGCACACACGAGAAACCTGTTGGAAGATCCACGGAAAGCCACCACACCTTAAGAAACGTTCCGATGGTCGTGCTCTACAAACTATGGCTGAATCTTCTCAAGAGCATCAAACTACTTCAAACGTGAATTCTTTCACAAAGGATCAATTAGAGCAACTGTTTAATCTCTTCCACTCTTCCCAATTCAATGCTAGTTCTTCTTGTTCTTTAGCACAGTTAGGTATTATCCCACCTAAAGCGTTTTCTAGTGTCAAAACCACTCCTTATGATTCTTGGATTATCGATTCTGGGGCAACTGACCATATGACAGGTTGCTCTAAATTTTTTTCGTCCTATACTCCAAGTGCAGGAAATCAGAAAATCAAAATTGCTGATGGTTCTTTTTCGGCAGTCGCCGGAATAGGGTCAATTTATATTTCCTCCTCCTTAGTACTGAAAAATGTTCTTCATGTTCCAAAATTGCCCTGTAGTCTGTTGTCTATAAGCAAAATTACTCGTGACAACAATTGTGTGGCTAAATTCTTTCCATCTCTTTGTGAGTTTCAGGAAACGGGCTCGGGGAAGACGATTGGCACTGCTAGAGAATATGGTGGACTTTATTTCTTCGAAGATGGAACCGACTCGAGTAATTCAGTCCAACGAACCTGTTTCAAATCTATTTCTGTTTCTAGTGATAGGGCATTCCTGTTGTGGCATTTTAGGTTGGGCCATCCTAGTTTTTATTACTTGAAATTCTTGTTTCCAAATTTATTTAAAAATAAAAGTCCATCTTTGTTTCAATGTGAAATTTGTGCTTTAGCAAAACACCACCGAGTTCCATATCCTCCTACTCCCTATAAACCCTCAACTCCGTTTTCTTTAATTCATAGTGATGTATGGGGTCCCTCACGAATTTCTTCGATTTCCGGAAAAAGATGGTTGTTACATTCATTGATGACCACACTAGAACTAGTTGGGTTTATCTTCTTAAGGACAAATCGGAAGTAGAAGATATTTTTAAAAATTTTTACACCATGGTTCAAACTCAGTTTCAAGTACAAATAAAAATCTTTCGAAGTGACAATGGAAGGGAGTATTTTAATCAATTTTTGGGAAAAATTTTTTCACACAAGGGCATTATACATCAAAGTTCTTGTACCGACACTCCACAACAAAATGGCGTGGCTGAACGAAAAAATAAGCATCTTTTAGAAGTTGCCCGCGTTCTACTTTTTACAACCAATGTTCCTAAAAATCTTTGGGGTGAAGCAGTGCTCATGGCTACTCATTTGATTAATCGTATGCCATCCAAAATCTTAGATTTTAAGTCTCCCTTACACGTCCTTCAAAATTTTTTCCCTAACTCTAAAATTACCTCTTCCTTGCCTTTAAAAATTTTTGGCTGCGCTGTCTTTATTCGCAATACTGACATCAGCCGTGGGAAATTAGATCCTAGGGCTAAAAAATGTGTTTTTGTTGGTTTTGCTCCTACCAAAAAAGGGTATAAGTGTTATGATCCAATTTCAAAAAAATTGTTTGTAACCTTGGATGTTTCTTTTTTTGAAAATACCCCATATTTTCACTCTCATCTTCAGGGGGGGAGACGTAAGGAAGATTCGGTGGATGATCTTTTTCATGATGGATTTTTTAAACAAAATTTGAATTTTTTCCAACAAAGGCCGTTTTTTCTTGAAACTAAAAAAACTGATCAGAATTTTCCTCCCAAAGAAGATTCGGCTGAAGCAAATCAAAGGGAAGAGTTAGAGTTTTTTTCAAATTTCAAAGAAAAGTCAAACCAAGATGATTTGGCTGTTGAAAAATCTTCAAATTCAAATTTGCAAAAAGAGGTCAATGAACCTGGTCAGAATGTTGAAAAAACTGATCAGGAAGAATCTTTTTTTGAAAAAACTGATCAGGAAAAATCTTTTGAAAAATCTGATTACTCTCAACAAGTAGAAAAAACCTGTTCTAAACAGCCACAGCAAGAAAAAAGTCTTCCTAGTACCAGAAATAGTGAAGAACCGGGTTTGAAAAATCTCTATGGGCTGGTTTATAACAGGAAATATCCGGATCAAGGAAAGAAGTCCACCAATTCTCTACCTAGTCAAACGTCCAATCCGGGTTCAATCCAGAAGCTGCAAGAAAAAACAGGTGAGTCCAAAACTGTTCTAGAAAAATCTTCTCAGCCTAAAACAGATTCTCCAAACATGCCCTTAGAAGATCTAGATATTCCCATAGCTGTTAGGAAAAGTAGTAGGTCGTGTACAAGTCGTCCATTATACCCAACATCCAAATTTGTGTCTTATAGGAGTCTTTCATCCTCTTTTTCTGCTTTCACCTCTCAACTTCATGTGTAGAGATTCCAAAAACAGTTCAAGATGCTCTAAAGGTTCCAGAATGGAAGGAGGCTGTGCTTGAAGAAATGAGGGCACTTGAGAAGAATCATACATGGGCTGTTGAAGTGCTACCAAAGGGAAAAAAGGCAGTTGGTTGTAAATGGGTGTTCACCACCAAGTTTAAGTCTGATGGGACTCTAGATCGGTACAAGGCAAGATTGGTTGCTAAAGGCTTCATGCAAACGTATGGTATTGACTATTCAGAGACTTTTGCACCTGTGGCAAAACTAAATACCATCCGTGTGCTGTTATCACTTGCAGCAACTCTCGACTGGCCTTTGCAACAACTAGATGTCAAGAATGCTTTTTTGAATGGAGACCTAGAAGAGGAAGTATACATGGATCCTCCCCCAGGTTTTGAACAAAGGTTCGGATCGAAGGTATGTAAGTTGAAGAAATCTCTGTATGGTCTTAAACAATCATCGAGAGCTTGGTTCGAAAAGTTCACTCGGTCGGTAAAGAAACAGGGATACAATCAGGCTCAAACCGATCACACCATGTTCATTAAGCATTCAGGAGATGGGAAAATGACAATGTTAATTGTCTACGTGGATGATATCATTCTTACCGGAGATGACTTAAGAGAAATGAACCGGTTAAAGGCTAGTCTCGCGACAGAATTCGAGATTAAGGATCTAGGACCTCTTAGATACTTTCTTGGAATGGAAGTTGCTCGATCCAAGGAAGGTATCGTGGTCTCACAACGAAAGTACATCCTAGACCTTCTCAAGGAGACAGGAATGAGTGGTTGCAAGCCGATTGAAACGCCGATTGACCCGAACAAAAAACTTGGGGATAGTAAGCAGGGAGTACCGGTTGATGTAAACCAATACCAAAGACTAGTAGGGAAATTGATTTATTTGTCACACACAAGACCCGACATCAGCTTCGCAGTTAGTTTGGTGAGTCAGTTCATGCACGCCCCATGCAAGGAGCATCTCGATGCCATGTATAGAATATTGAGATACCTGAAGAGTTCTCCAGGGAAAGGATTGCTATTCAAGAAGGGGGGACAGAAGACAATTGAAGTCTACACAGATGCAGACTGGGCAGGATCTGTAACAGATAGAAAATCTACCACGGGTTATTGCACATATGTATGGGGAAATCTTGTCACATGGAGGAGCAAGAAGCAGAATGTGGTGGCCCGAAGCAGTGCAGAAGCCGAGTACCAAGCGATGGCGAATGGAGTTTGTGAGATCCTATGGATACAACGAATATTGGAGGAATTGAGAAAACCCTTGGAGGCTCCAATAAGGTTGTACTGTGATAACAAAGCGGCAATAAGTATTGCACACAACCCCGTGCAACATGACCGAACCAAACACGTGGAGATTGACAGACACTTCAGTAAAGAGAAATTGGAGGCAGGAGTTATTTGCATGCCATTTGTTCCTACCACACAACAGACGGCAGATATCCTGACGAAAGGATTGTTTAAACCCAATTTCGATCTTCTTGTAAGCAAGTTGGGCATGATAGATATCTATGCTCCAACTTGAGGGGGAGTGTTAAAAATATTTAGTTAGTTATTAGTTTCCTTATTTTTCTCCTTTCCGGATTGTTATCTTGAGATTAATTAGGCTATTTCAATTTTAAATTTTTTCTCTCTCTCTTAAGTTAGTTAGGATATCTAGAGAGAGAAGCTTCTATTTATATATGTAATCTTTGTGATATTAATTAAGGAATTATTCAGTTTTTTATCCTTCCAAACTACATTCATAATTCCTATTTTGATTCTTAACACCTCGATGAATGTTATCCGGTGCCTTTTGAATGTCATTACTTCTTATCCGCATCAAGGGATTAGCAAAATGTACCAAAAATATTTAAGAAAAAGCACCTGTTAGGAATAGATATGTGAAGAGTGTCGATAAAAGCTCCAGGAAACTGCTCAAAAAGCTTGTGAAGTGCTTCCAAGGACCTAATCTGGAAATAAAATGAACATGTTATATTGAAAAGTCAGATTGCAAAAAAGAAAAACGAAAACCAATGACAAAAAGGATTCATCTTAAGCTTGATTGATAGAAACACAGAATCAGGTATAATTACTCACTTCTCCTAGACGATCTCTGGCCCCAAGCAAAAAGCCCCAAATAGCTGATATAACCGTGTAAAACACTTGGATATCTAAGAGATAGATCTGCAACATATCAAGCAAGGGTGTTAATAGCACCAACAAAGCAGCAATCATATACCGATTGCCACTGCAACAAATTAGCCATCAACCTAACACCAACTCTTCGGCGTAAAAGTTCAAATAAATCAGGAGTACACGACTTAAAAGAAGGTAATCACAATTTACTGGGTTGGGATTCCCCAAAAAGAACATAAAAAGCATTTTGAATACGTCTATACACATTGGATTTGTCACCACGAACTCAAGTTTCAGATAGTAATCTTTGCATTGGTGTCTGATGGAAATATTTCAGTGGTAAGGACATTCCAACTTACAGCTATTACTGGAGCCCACAAGGAAACAACAGTCAAAGCATTATGGTTATCTGCAAACACAGTGGAAAGAATTTTAATTAAATACCCAAAGAGTTTAATTTCCTACACTTGACATTAAAAAAAAAAAAAAAAAAACATCTAATATAGTATGCGAATGACGTAATAAACAGAATCCGATGATTTAAACGCTCAACATTTCAAAAATGAAAACACTCAGCAGCTTACTTCCAGAAACTATATCATGCCAAGAATATGTAATTCCTGTCATGTCCACTATTGTTTGAGTAGGTCCCACTAGTGGCTCAATCTACGAAATGCAAACACAGAAAATCAGTTACACTATTTAAAAAAATTAATATACAACTTATAGCCAGAGGAAATTATATTCATGACTAACCTGGAGAAAATATGCAAATGAAAACTTTGCGCTCAAAACGACAAGCCAGAACAGCATATACCTGAAAGATTACAGAACATTTTTCATGCAACTTCCAGTCACTTTTAACACATACCCCTGTAAGATAATTTTGTGAACCACTTCAAAGAAATTAGTTACCAAAACATTTTCTTTTAAATGACAAACAGAACACAATTTAGAATACTTTTTCTTCTATTAAAAGAGGAAATAATATGTAAAACAACACTCTCACCCCCATGTATGATAAATTCGAAATTGAACATCTAGAGAGAGAGAGAGAAATAAAGAGAATAACAGATTACTTGATGAAGTCAGTGGTCCTCTCATACATGCCACGCCCAACATAATAGCGTTCCTTCAGAAAATAATACAGTAATCAATAAAACAAGAAAAAAAAAATGCCAATCAACCAACAGTAGAAACATGAAAGTCAATACATAACAGACCTGGCGCATCCATTTGACAAAGCGAATTATCGGCCACCGATCACATTGATTAGTCAACTGGTGGCAGGCAGGAATCCGCATGAGAAAACTTATGAAAAATTGGATGCCAGCATATATGCCTACGACAATCACATATAATCTGAAAATAAGAGGATTTCCGTTCCGTTTACTTTCTTCTTGGAGTGCTTTCCTAAATTTAACAGAGGAAATGAAACCATTAACTGAGAATTAGACAGAAACAACGCAAGGCCACCCAGGCAGAAACAAACTGATGGAAGAAATGTTGAGAAAAGATTAATACGTACACATAAAGAAAAGATATGACAACTGAAGCAACACTAAACCAAAGAAAACGGAGAAAAATACGAGCAACAGCTAGGCGCCGTGTTGTAGAATATGCCCCATACATCATTATAACATCTAGGACACCTGTATGAATGAAACAGAAATTCAGAATAAAGAAATTAACTTAGAAAACTGTAATCGTAAAATAGGCCTGAAAACGTTAAGGATAAATATATGCTCAAAGTGTCGTTTCCACAGAAGATAAAGACATACTCTCAAAAAACTTCATGACGACAAATGTTGGACCAAGACTAAGAACCTCCCGAAGGGTCTTCGCATTAAGCTTTCCTCCATTGAATGCAATAATGGTGAGTCCCTGAAAATCAGAGAGGAAGTCGAATCTTTTGAAATCATAATAGCTTGCAATTTTATAGGCGATGAATCTTATATCTCTAAGTAAAAAAGGTTATCATTCGGCAAAAAGGGAAATAGGGTATCAACAGCTAAAACGGATAAAAGTGCAATTATGAAAAGAAAACAATGACAAAAAGAATGAAGAACATTCAACCACGAATTTTGACTAATCCATGTCAACGACTAGAAGAGAAATGCAGCTTCAGTGTAAACATGCAAACCTGGAACATCATCACAAGGAATATCCAGAGACGATGAAAGCTATGATAAAGATGAAGAAAAGTTCGGTGCTCCACAAAAGATGTTTTCCCTCGATGTTTACTTCCACCAGATTTAAGCATACTCTGTTCCATTTTAAGAAAATAAAATCAGCAACACATTTACAAAAGGAATTAAGCCCATAAGGACCACCACAGTAAAATATTAAGTACCTCAGACCCCATTTGATTGGCAGGATTAGTGTGTGTGCACGCGTGAGTGCATGTTATATGTGCATATATATGTATCTACACATTCATCAAGAGAAAGTAGCAAACCTTCTTGGGTTTTGGCTTTTGAAAAAAGGGTGAATTTTTGCGCCATGGCCAGCCAAGTTCGAAACAATGAAGTGACCTGAAAGGGAAAAATTGTTAGCCTCTAAAGCATGACATTTTATAAAAGCACACAATGCTGCAAATATCTCACCAGAAATACTCATTAAAATCATCATAATTGCGCCATGCAGAATGAGGTGCTCGTCCATTATCGTTGTTTGCAGCTTCCTGCGCATTTTGAAGTATGAGAACAAATTTTCTTTCTTTTCATTTATCTAAATTCGAAACCTTCATAACATAAATAGTCATCCAAATGACGTGAGAAGATCCATCCAATAAATCTTAAACAACAATCAAACTAATCCACATGTTTGCAGATGAATAAAACACAAGAGAATTACTGATAATTAATAACCCTTCAGTTGAATATCTATGGCCATTGTTTCCTATGTGTTTTTTTTTTTTTTTCAATCATGCAAATGGACAGTCACATATTAGCCCAAGGAAAACGGTTTGCCAGGTCAATGTGACAAAAAAAGTTATTTCAGAAGTTAAAACACTCCTCGCAGAACAGACTAGTAGTTGCTTGCAAATTGTACTTCTTTTATAGTGGGCTATATGACAACACAGCATATATAATAACGTGTTTTTCTTTAGATAGCACAATGATAATAATTCCAATACACAAAACATCTCCAACAACCAAAAAAAAAACCAACAACAACAAACTATAAGCTTGAAAAGTGAATTCAAAGAAAGAAATTCCGTCTTAAATTAAATGAAGAAAAAGCAATAAATTCTTTCGTTCAATAAGTCAAGTAAAAGATGGTCAGAGAGACGTACTGCAGCCATAACATCATACAGAGGAATGATAACTTGATCAAGGAACGAAACACCATTCTCAGAGTTGCAACTATTAGCTGGCTGTGCAATCTGCTGCCTCAAAATCTCATCCATTTCCCTTGCCATCTGCACATCAAAGTTATCATTCAAAGTGAAAAGTAATTATACATGTTAAATCATAGAAGAAATAATTGGAAAGGATATAAAAACCAGGGTATAGTGAGATTTTTTGTTTTGCTCCTATTGAATTTGCCTTCTCTCTCTAAATCCTCTCTTTTTCTCTAGTGGTTCTAATAATATCTCTAGGGGTTCTTTGCCTCTTTGTTACATTCTTCTATGCCTAGCAGACATGTAATTATTATATCTGCTACTACTAGCAACTGCATCCTAAGTTGCAATGGGGAAATCCATTCCATCATAATCACAATGAACAAAAACCAAGAGAAATTCCAGAGGATATGAACAATAGAGTATGTTGTAATGTCCAATTTTAGTACAGCCAGTGAAAACTAGGCCGTTTATCCACAAATAAAACATAATTCCATTTTCACAGAAATTCTAAAATTAAAAAATGAAAATCCGATGGCTGACTTACATGATGGAATATGTAGCACAAGCATTCTGGAAGAAACCTGACGTTGGATGCTTCACCCCATATCAGGAAATACAAGGAAACAAAAAGGAGTTTCTTTTCCTTGCTAACACCATCAAAACTGAATTCCATTAAAACAACCCATTAGTCTCAATCACCAAAAGCCAACAAAATGAAATAAGGAGCAGTAAGAAAGAGTAGAGAAACAGATTTAAATGTCCATACCTGCTCCAAACTGACTGAATACACAAGTAATTGCACCATTTGATATAGTTCTCAAGGGACTTTTGGAAAACGTTTTGCACTGCAGCCTCATCCAATTCCTGAAGCAACGTAGAAATATATCCGGACATGAAAAATGATCAGACTATTTCAGAGCCTAGTCAACTAAATGCATGAATGCGACTTAAAAGTAGAAACAGATTTGTTGCATGACAGGTTTTTCTAGTACAAGGAAATCTATTTCAGGAACAAATGAAAATTATATACACCTCAAAATGTAGATAATGGTCATGTTGTCTAAGCTATACCTTTCTATCTGGAAAATCCTAATCAATCCGTGCTCAATGGTTATGCCCTAGACTGAAGACTGTTTTCCAGACAGGAGTCTCTTAACAATGAAGAATCTCAATGACATGGAGAACTTAAAACCCTAAAGACATACCCTAAAGATTACGGCAAATAACATAAACAGGAAGTAAAAACTCAAAACAAACTCTTTCTACAGAGCATAATCAAGCTAAGAGCAAGTCATATACTACTTCATAATAGAAGAAATGTGAAACTTAACCATATAAATTTTAAACCAGTAAATGTTGAGACAACTACTTGTGATATAGAAGTAACACGCTTCCAACAATATTTTCTTTCACAAAACTATATTTCAAATGCAACTAAAGAATATGAGAGCCAAAAAAAAATTAAAAATGAGGTGAATCCTGAATGATTTGACGAACATAGCGAACAACCATCACAAATTCCCAATATTGAGCTAAACAAAACAGAAACCAGCAGTAAAATTTTTTGACTTACGGGTTCATTTTCTTCAAGAATACGAAGTTGAGACTGTTCGTTAGCAAGAAGGTGAACAATATGTTCACGTTGGTTGGAGACACTATCTTTCTGGCAACCATAAACTTTAAGCATGAGAAGCAAGAAGCATACATCCTCACAGGAATGATTTTGATCAAAACAAAGTTTCAATTTTCTAAGCCATCTTAAAAAAGGTAAGAACAACGGAAAACTGAAAGAATTAAGCTCAAATACCAAAAAAGTAATGCAGAAAACCCAAACCTGAAATCCAAAAATGTAATGCAGAAAATCAAGCATATCAGCTATCCTTGTCGCAGGAATGGAAAAATCTGTGGGCAGTTTTGGTAGGCCTCTGAAGTACTTTAATGCTGATATTGCTGCTCGAACCTGGCCATAAACTCATTGGGTTAAGAAGTGCCATGAACAATAATAGATGGACCAGAAAAATAAAAAGTTAAACTAATTAACCTCAGGCAAAGACACAATGGCATTTGTTGGGCTGGGAGCATCGAGTGGAATAATGTTGTAAGCAATTAGGTCCTCCGACATAGCTGCATCAGACTCCATAACCCGTCTCAGCTGCAAAATTAGACAGGATATGCTTTCAATGTTATTCCATGTATATAAGCTAACGCAGAAGTGAAACAAACAAAACCCTTTTTGGTGGTCAAATACTGCAGAATTTTAGTTCTTGTTCAGTTTCTACACATGCACGCAATCGTGTGCACACGTATGCAAAAATAAAAAATAAAAACATATATATATATGGATGTTAATCATCACAACTACATCAATGACAATGAAAACAATAGCTAAAATGCATTTATGCAGAAACTATTAAGTGCTTTCACTCTAAGTTACTAACTGATTTCAATATGACCACACAACCAACCTCATCAGGAATTTCTTGAGATAACTGCTCAAGAACTGTCCCTAAAGCTTTTAGAGTTGCAAAGACTCTTTTCCTCTTAACTCTCTTTCTCTCCAACCTGGGTTCAAGACATAACAATAAGTAAAGAGATAAACCATGCAGAACAATAGAAGACAAAAACTCTGAAATAACCTTGAATACTGGGGTTAAAGGTGAGCGTGAAAAATAGAAGTGTTAAAAATATAAGTGAGCATTAAAAGGATAGAGAAGTAAGAAAACGAACTTAAAGTACTCTCTCTGTTGGCTCTTAAAGTATTCTCTCTTTTGGATTATAAGTAAACACATTTATTACATTCACATCACTAGACATAAGGCAAATAAAAAACAGATCTAGTCAGCTTCATATTGTCGGTTACATACTCCAAGTTTCCACTAAAAGTGCCAGATTCCGCCAGCTTTATCTCTTCTTCTCGCAACTTGTCCACATCATTCTTTTCTCTATAGAGTTTGTAAAACTCTTGCAGACGAGCTATGTCCTGGCTTCTATCAATTACTCCACCCTCCCTCTTTGCTAGCTTTTGCTGAAGATGTGAGTCAAACAAAAAATGAAGACATGGGTACTTATGTCCATGTGCAAACATAAATTCTAGTTCAAGTGTAAGTAGTGCACAATGTAACAGACTGAGATTCTGAAACAAATTTTACCCAACTCAAACTAAGCATATACCTTAATAACAGACATCAATCCCGTTTTGAATTGTAGCACTCCCCTTCCTTCGCTGTTAGGATCCAGATTTTGAGCCAGTGAATATGCATGTTCACACACTGTAGGTAAACAAAAAAAAAATTTAATTACTCTAAAACTTTTCCAAGTATTCATCTCTTTCAGAGATTGTAATGAATTTTACTCAAGAGATTTGAAAATGAAAAATGCATAACATACAGATTCTGGAGACATTGGGATCCTCGTCCTGGATTTCATCTGCAGCTCTTAGAATTTCATCTATATCCCTATTGTTTGCAAGTGAAGATGGAATGTTCCCAGCAATTCCATCAATAGGCCTCCCATATGCATCTTTCCCAGTCCTTTCTCGCCTCAAAACAGAACGGACTAAACGCTCCCACAGATCCTCAACTCGAGACATTTTCTATAAAATGTATAGAAAACAAATTTAAAGGAAAAAAATATCAAACTGAATATATTTAACATATTGAATTCAAGGGGAAAAAAATGAAACTGAATCTGTGCAGAAAAGCTCATTTAAAGTACAGAACGCTTGACAGTAACTTGATGAAACTCAAAGCCATCACTTCACTATGCAGTGGATACAGATCAATGAAATCAACAGCCATCCTTACAAAAAGCTATTTTAACAAAACCAAGAACAGAATTCAAGGAAATTGAGAAATAACTAGTCAGTAATTCAACCACAATCATCACCTAAACCTTTCTGACAAGCCAAATTTTGAAAAACTAAATAAACAAAATATCCAGTGAGAAATCATCATTCTACTCAGTTCTACTTCCTAACTCTCATAGATCAATCATAACTATTTTCTTCCTCTAAAATTTTTTTTTCCCTCAAAACAAATCTTTCATTGAACATTTTGCATAGAGAGGGAGAAAAGGCAAATTATAAATCTTCCATTTTCATGGCTCTTCAAATTAGCCAACAAAATCATAATCTTCAGACCAAGATTTTCATTAGCCCACTGAGGAAGAAACGCAAAAGTCTGAACAGAGGAACGAACCAAAGATTGAGAAAGCCAAAACAAGGCTACAACCAACCACCAAAAAGTAAAGATCTGATTTGTTTAACACTGGTTGAACACAGCACATAATCTAATTCAACATGAAGTCAATCTCTCCTTTTTTTTTTTTTTTTGACTGGGTGGTTGATTCGAATTATGGGTCTTATTAAAAAAAGAATTTTGGGAATTTGGGAATACGCCAGCAAATCTCACCGGCGAAGGTTGTCGTGGACCTTACGGGTGTATAGTCGACGTTGTCGAGGGCGATGAGCTGGGCAAGAAGGGGCAGCAGATCTCATATGGACACAGGAGGAGGGCGATGATTTGGGAAAGAAGCTGGCAAAGGAGGCAGATCCGGGTGAGACTTCAGCTGGGCAGCAGCAGCAAGGAGATTGCTGGATCTTGGAGGACAGTGGCAGAGGAGCTGGGACTTAGGAAGATGGCCGATGGCAGCAATTCTGCCAGAGTGTGTCAGAGGAGCAGAAGGAAGGAGGTGGTGTTCCCAAAAAATAAAAAAGAAAAAGAAAAGAAAAACTTGAAGAGGGATAAAAGTGGAAGAAAAAAATTTAGAGAGATCAAAATCGTCATTCCTCTCTCACAACGAAGGAACCACAATTTTATCAAAATGGGTAAAAAGCCATTACTCTGGAATGGCTATTCTTTATGTTTTAGCCAACCAAACGTCAGAATTGGGCTATTTTCCTTTCCATTCCATCCCTTTCTCCCCAACCAAACATGCCCTAACTGAACTAGGGATCTTATATCATTTCATGTTTTATGTTTTATGTTAGATTAGAACAGTAAGTCAAAAATCCCTCAAAAAAAAGACAGAACAGAATAGAAAGTCGAAAGTACTTCATATTTCTTGCATTTTCTTAGACAGCAAATCATAGGACTATCGGCAAAATAAATAAAAGACCAAAAAAAAAAAAAAAAAACACTGAGTCAATCAAGTTCTATGGGTTAAGAAAAGGAACTACACACATTTTTCCCAGACCTCTATATCTGAAACACATAACGAACTAAACACTCCCATATACCCTCGACTTGAGACATTTACAACAAAACATATAGTAAAAGAAAAGAAAAGTTAATAGAAAAACTCGAAGTAAATCTGAGTAGGAAACTGAAAGTTCAACGGTAACTTGATGAAATACAGTTCAAATGAAATCAACAGCTCTTTTAACAAATACTAATTGTGGAAATCGAGCAATTTAAGGAATAAAAACTAACCAAAATCACTACCTCAACCTTTCTGAGTGACCAGAATTTTGAAAGTTTAAATACCCAAATTATCACATGATAAAATTTTCAAGCTGCTATTTTTTCAACTTTCCAACTCCTAAACTGAAGTTTCTTTGTAAACCAACTGAACTAGTTTTCTTATGCTGGGAAATGCTCAATATTTTCATGACTAAGACAGAAAATTGGGGAAATTAACAGCATTTTAGCTTTTAGGGTTACTAAAGCTATCTATCCTCATCCATTACGTGAAGTTGACGCAGAGCAAAACACAAATCAGGTCAGTTTCTCAAGTTTCATGGGTAAGAAAATTACCCTTAAATCTTCAATGCCGGAGGCATAAGCTCAAAACAACGCAATCTCAATTCCCGTTGAAGTATGATTCTCTGTTACGCTCCGTTTGGTTGCCGAGAAAATGCGAGAAATGCCAACAGAAACCTTCTATATCCTAGAAAAAGCAAATCCGAACAAGTTAATTTTCAACATCAGAAACAGAAAACAGAAAACAGAAATGGAGAAAACAGGATCCGAAAATCGAGCTCCATTTTCTCTCTACTCCGATCGATTCCGTACATGAATTTCCGGGAGAAACAAAAGAAGAGAAAGAAGTGAGAGAAAATGCAAGAAAACCAAAAATGGCGTACCGAATCTGAGAGCAGGTTGTACGTGTAAGAAGATAAACCCTAGTGACCGAGTTGAGGACGAGTTGAATCGGTCTCGACCAGCTCGGAACGAAAAGCGGGTCTCTTTCAAAGGCAGCTCTCCTGTTTAATGAGCCTTTCAAGACGATGAAGAAAAACGATCAAAGGTTGCTCTGTTTGGATATTTTATTTAATTTGAAATGGGAAAAGCGAAAAAGAAAATGAAAAATAAAGACAAAAGAGTGTTTCCTCTCTTAAAATTTATTTAAAAAAAAAAGACACCCCCTCCAAATTTTAACTTTTTTTGGTAGATCGCACATCCAATTTTATAAAAGAAATTTTTTTTATTTTAAATTAAAATTTTTTCATTTTGAAAATAAAATAATATTTACTGTAAAAAAAACTTTAAAAAAAATAAAAAATTATTTAAAATGAGTAAAAATATGTTAGAAATTATATATTATAATAATATTTTTAAAAAACTTATTTTCTTTTTAAAAAAAGAAACTGTATAAAATAAATTTAAAAATAAGATAATTTTTTTTTAAATGAAATAATAATGAATTTATAAAAAAAATTTTAATTTTTAAAATTAAATATGTGATCCAAACAAATGATACATTTTTATAAGTTACAAATTTGATTTTTGATCCACTTTTTAAAAAGTTTGAATTTCGATACATACAATTTAACATTTTTACAAATTTCTCCCTTGTTAATAATGGTAAGATTGGAAAAATATTCTAGGGCAATATTTATAGTTCCTTATTATAAATTTCTAGCAATTGGTATCAGTCCCCGTTTGCAAATTGATTATCATAGAAAAACGAAAAAAATTAGATTTGACAAAGGGGCATTGTGTGTTGTTTGTTATTAAAACATTTATTATTTGAACAATGAGTTTAATCAAATACAAAATTTAAATCTGATCTCAATTGACACTGATAAACTATTTATCTATGGATATAATCGACATTTCAAGTCTTTAAGTTTAGTCATAAAATACTGATACACCGGTAATAAAAGAGACTTGAAAAGAAAAGTAAATTAATTGGCAATGAACTATGACTTGAAAAATAAGGACTATTTCTTAAAATAATTATAAATAAAGGATAATTTTTGTGATTAACTCAAAAATAATAAGAAAAAAAAGAAATAGAAAGAGGCGCAAGAATTTTACTGTGCAATGAGGCGGAGGAGCGGGACCAGTTTCACCGGCTACAGCCGGTCGTGTATTGCACACGGACACGGCAAAGGAAGTGTACGCGGAGAATTAAAGAAGAGAAAACTTCAGGAATAAGAAAAAAGAATCAGCCTAAGAAAAAAGAAAAAAAACAGGCCATGACTTTTTTCTGAAGTCTGAACGGTCAATCGTCTCCCATCTTGGTCGCCGTTTCCGGGAAGCTGATTAATGGACTGGACCAAAAAACAAGGCCCAACACCTGGCCCTAATAGATAACTGCCTGGCCTTTTCAGTGGGCTGGATCAAAACATTGTCCAATTCTGGGCCGAAATGGGAGAAAAGGCAAAATAACATTTGAATTTTTTCAACAGAGTAAAATATAAATTATAACTTTGAATATAATAATAAATAATATAATTAAATTTATCATCACATAATATCAAAAAAAAAAAACGAAATATGAGAAAATACAAAATAACATTTTTCAAGAGAGTAAAAAGGATTTACTCTATATATATATATACACTATAATTTACTATCTTTCAAAAGCATATTATAAACTTTAAAAATGTCTATAAAATATGTTATTTATTACAATTTCTCGATGAACAATTTCCTGATGAAAAATAGCAGTCGAGACATATATTAAGAATTTCATCACAAAATATATATATCATATCTTAATCTTAACATTTATAAAAGAGTGAATATTCACTTCCATATAGTTTACATGTATATAAAAGTGTGATCCCTTTTTTATTTTTTACTTTTTTATTTTTATTTTATTTTTTTTCCTTCTCTTACTTTTGTCCTTTTCTCTCTTTTGTTCCCCTCTTCTTTTGTACTATGTTTATCTTCTTACAATTTTACCCTTAAATCTTTTCCTTTAACTTTTATATATTTTATTTTAATTTGTTTATCTTCTTACATTTTTCCCCTATAATCTTTTCCTTAAACTATCATACAATTTATTTTAAATATGTAACATCAAATATTTTGTCCATACTATCTTGTACTTACTATGTAATAATATTTCTGCCCAAATAAGTCTTCATTTATATATTTTCCTTACATCATTTGAAACATTATTTTATCAAATGTTACTTTTATTACTACTTTTTTTCTTTTTTCCTTTTCTTATATATTTATTTCTTTACAGACTTGTCCTTACTTCAAAAATCCTTAATTTGTTTTTGTAGTTGGTTAAATTTTAACATAATAGATTCGTTTGGTTACTATTTAAATATTTTGTTAACTTATTTTGATCATTTTTGTACCTTTTTCTTGAACCTTCTCCTTCTTTTTTTTTTATTTTTTTTATTTTATCTCCTCAGATTCAAAATATGTACTCATATTTATCCTTCTATTTTTATTGTTTGATTTATTTTCTTTAAATCTTATTTTAGTTGTCTTGTTGAAATACTCTTTATTTTAGATTTATTGATGTTAAAATATTTTTTCCCTCAAATATATCTTTATGTATGCATTCTTTTACTATGTCAAAATATTTACAGACTTAATTCACATTACAAATGCGTTTATAAAAATATTATATACATACACACACACACAAACATTCAGGAAAAGACAAAATGTCGTAACATGTTGCTGCCACTCCAGGTTAAACAACGTAAAATGCCATGAAACTTGTCAAACCTCACATCATTTCCCACCCTATTACAACGTCAAGCAGCTAACAGTTACACTCAACTATCGAAGTTGAACAATTTCGATTCATTTGTATAATTTCAATTTATTTTCATCTTTTTTTTTTTTAAGTCAACTTAGTTTTATTATTGACATCTCTAACCATGACTTAAAAAATAAAAAATAAAAAAACTCAAATTTTAAAAGTTCATAACTCTAAATGAGACGATATATATTTTTTTTAATTATATATGATTTCGAAACAAATAAAATGAGACACATTGATTTTTTTTCTTAATACATTTCAAATTTATATATATATATATTTAACTCAAATAAGCCAAACAAACAATTCCAAAACTCAACCTCCAAAATTTTCTAACTTAAAGCAAACCGATCAAATGCATGCTAAAACAATAAATATACACCATGTCGTTCCAGTAAGATAAAACAGGACATTAAAACGTTGTGCGTTTTTAATTAACCAACATTTTGTTCCGATCCATGAACTAACTTGAGACGTAAAACTTAAAGTTGACATGGTGTGCACTGGTTAGGATGATAAGCAGCGAGACAGAGAGAGAGCGAGAGACCGCGGCGGCGGGTGGGGGGGGGGGTGATCATCGGTCAAAATAATAATAATAAAATTAAAATTAAAAAATTAAAAAAAGTGAGAGAGAGAGAGAGAGAGGACAAGCTTACAAGGGAAACTTAAATAAAACCCTTCACATTCGTTTGAATTGGATAAAGCGGGTGGTAAGCCAAATGGAATCAACAAAATTGCAGCCCCAACCTGAGTTCATAATTTACATTACGTACAAACACTTCAACAAGGATACACACTCTTCTTTCGTGTGCTCTTGCCTGTCAGTAAGGTAGCTCACTCCTTGTTTCGGGATGACCGATCTTTCCTGTGCCCGCCAAGGATACGAGAAATCTGCAAACCTCTGCTGAACGCTTGGTTGAAGAGCATACGGGTTTGGAACTCTGACACGAATGGGAACCAGGCCAAGAATGCAACTGGAGTGAAAAGAAGCAAGCCCATCACAATCTCGTAGCCTCGAGCAAGTGTCCGAATAGATCCCCAGAACCCGGCTCTATAAACAACAGGCTTCAAGGCTTGCGCAATCTGGACAAGAAAGGGGGAACAATAATTAGGTTATCCATGTACATACATATCAGAGAAGCAAATCAAAGTGGATGATGTAACGGGAAAATAATATTTGGCATCAGCGGTAGCACCACTACTCCTGCGACCCACATGCATTGGGTGGGGCCGGTAGCCACTGATGCCCTTTATCATTTTGCAAAGAAATAGAAGCATTTAGAGTGAAACGTTAACTGACCAAAAGCATCCCCCAGCCAGTCGGCATAAAAGCAAGAATACACACAATGATGTCCTGCACCGTCATGTGAGGGAGGGCAATCAGAGTGACCAGAATGGACACAAAAGTTAAGAATATTAATCCCTTGATCAGACGGAACATGAGTTGGAAACTTGCACTGAATTTTCGCCTCCCAACAGACACAGTCTTCAAAGAGAAAAGAAAAGAAAACATAAGTTAGTCGGCCATAAATAAAAGCACTCATGTAGCTATCACATAAATGACACAGCAGCATAACAAAGAAATGAAAACGCAGACAACTTCTGAATAGGCATTGGCATTCTTTCACTTTTTGTTTTCTCCTTTGCTGGAACAGTAGACAATGGTAACGCCGTATTGTTAGAATATATTTAATCATTCATTTAGAAAACGACTTGGTTGGAGTACACAAGGAACGCAATCAGAAAGAACATAAACAAGCAAAATTCAATAGCCCAATGAACAAGCTACATCAACTTGAGTAACAAATAAATATTGCCTTTAGGAACAAACCACTTTGCTGCTAAAACAGGCAAATATTCAAGAAAAAATAACACAAATTGACACTCACCTTCATCACAAACAATATTACAAAAATTACCAGCCATGAGATGCCATAAACCTGTCAAATAGTGAAAACCCGCGATGTTAGTTTTTCGGAGTAAGAGATTTCATAAGAGAGTAAAGATTACAAACTAGCATAATATGGCTCGTATCTATCATTAAGGCATGCAAAAATATTCAGAAACAGGATTAAAATGATTTATGCTCTCAACAAATTTTTTTTAAAAAAAAGGACTGATATTCTGCTACCACCATTTCATTTCAAGTAATGAGAGAGAGAATATAAAAGAAGACACTAGGTTAGGATTTACCAGAAAACTTTTGGTCTTGCTTGAAATGGTCAAGTGATATACAAGCCCATACTGATAAATAAAGAATCGTATAGCCAACAAAATCTCAACTATTATGCCACGCTTTCCAGAATGATGGAGATGCTCTTGTTCCTCCTCCCACCATGATTCCCAACTCTTTTCAGGAGGAACACCAATTCCACCTCGGTTGCTTATCCACTTGTTCCAATCGGTCCAATCATCGACAATCTTTTGCCACTCAAAACCCGAAGGATTGAACAAGAAAGGTGCGAAAAGCCAGGTGCCAACCATAAACCACATAGATACTGTGATCAAAATATAGGCAACAGCACTTCTATAAGGTTGGCCAAATATTTGGTACACAATCAATAAGATCATGAGCTCCAAACCCTTCACAAAGTGGCTGCGCGAGTAGAGCCTATAGTTTTCAGCAAATTTGGCATGGAACACGACAAAACCTCGACCTGTGGGCCTATATTTTGCACCTCCATGAAGCAACGTCCTTCCATAATAGTGGGTTTTTGTTCCAAGAGAAAACGTGAAAAAAACTGGGGCTAGTTGCAATTGCATCAGTATGAATTCACTCAGTGCTGTCCGGAAACCCCTTTCCAGCCCAATTTCCATCAACATAGGTAGGGCCATCAAAAATCCTATCTGAACAAAAGATTGAGAAGCGAGAGCGACTTGAAGAGGCTTATTATCCCGTATACCTTTTTGAGTACTTAAACCTTCTTCAAGTCCACTAAGAACAAGATAAAGCCGCCCATAAAGAAACACGTACACGGTAAGCACGGTTACCTGAAGGAGGGAGACAGGTTATTGTTCAGTGTCTTCAGATACTAAATTACAGTGTAAACCAGAATTATACAACAAAAGCACTGTAATAATACCAGATTACTAAAGTAGAAGCCAATCGTGGTGAAATAACATGACAACATCCGGAAAAAATCAAAACGATGTCCAAGACGATATATATCTCGACTCAATGTCTGCTCTCCATTTCCATTAGCTATTTTCGCCTCAAACATAGAAATCTGATTGAGTCCCACATCTCTCCCCTTCCCAACTTGTATATACTCATGATGAGTTACATTGCCTTCACGCAATGTAGAATTGAATCCTGCATGACAATCACATTAGTCATCCCGCAATCCTAAAATCATTCATAAAATATAGCAGATCTTTCTTCGAGCAAACATGTCTGTTTTGTACCGGCAAATATGTCTTCACTCAGATTGATAACCTTGGACGCTTTGCTGACACCTCCTCTAGTAAGGTGAAAGAGCCTATCAAACACATCTGGATGACCATAGTGGAAGCGAACCCTGGACGAGCAGAAACAAAGAACCAAGAGCTTAACACAGCATGGAAAACAACAAACTTGAAAGAAAGGAACAAAAGGAAACAAATTCACATATGACAGACCCATTAGAATTTTGTCATTATTTTTTCTTTTACTAGTTGTTTGAAAAGTTTTGGAGGTTTTTAACTTACTTCAGTGGGTTGGCCAACAATCTCTGACCAATAGTCACAAAACTAGTCTCCTGATTTGACATGAACCAAGCTAGAGAAGAAACACTACACCAGATAGCAGATATACAGTTAGAAATTCAGTAGTTATGAATTTCTTTGTGCCTATTTCACATTGACAGAAAATCTACCTTCCAGTAAATATATGCTCCCTCAGTCCAAGAATTGAAGGATTTCTAACACCGTCATGCTTCTTTAGAAATTCTTGCAGCAAATTTCTCATCTTCAAGGCTTCTTCCATGTAGTTATCCTGCAAAATTTTGGAAGCATTGGAAGATTTACAACATGCTTAAAGATGAACTTTCACAATATAAACCGTTTTACCTGGTTCATGTCTATTGTTTGCAAACCCTCCCCACGTGTGAAAATAATTGCATGATTCTGGTTTTCTGGCTTTCCCTCACCCAAAATGGCCGGTCCTGGAAGCCTTATTTTATAGATTATCTGTGTGCAGACAATGATACAATGAGGTGAAAATACAATTAAGCGGTTTTACAAAGTAGAGCAAGCTGCAAAACAAGCTCCATCGGCAACTAGTTATTAGGTCAGACTCAACGGGAAAAGCCCACAATCAGTGCAAAAGGTTTCCTTGCTATGGAACTGCTCATTCATGTTGGGGCGTTTATACGTATAAGGCTTTAAGAATTTCGAAACTAGTATAGAACAAGCATATCCAGATATCAGTGCAAGGTTTAACCGATAGAGGAACTAAAATGTCATGCTTACTTTATAACAAACTTTCAGCATTGCTAGTGTTTCTAACCTTGAGTTAGAAATAGAGAGCCACTGCAATTTTGAATCTAATGAAAGACAAATTTTTCATTCGACAAGTGTGACATGGAGCATGGACCAGATGGATGCCTATGAAACTAACAATAGCCAATGCAACAATCATGATAGCTAGGTAACACAATCTTTCATACATACAAGAAAAAAAAAAAAAAAAAAAAAAAAAAACAAATACAAAATTTCAAGCACTGCACCATCCATTTGAACTCTTTGTTGTGATAATATTTACCTGGTCCAGATTTTGAAATGGCTCCTGAGAGTCGATGGACTTTGTTGGCAAAGCCTTCACCAGAGTCGAATAATAAAGTTTGGGGTTGTTTCTTGAAGTTGATCGATCTTTGCTGGGTTGCTCAACCTCATCAATGTATGCCACACGAAGTGATGGATACCTGCCACATGGACAATCATGTCAAATGAAACTTTTGATAGACAGCAGTTCAAAAATATACTATTCTTGGCGGACACATACGTCGTCATGAGCCTCAAGGTGTCCAGCGCACGAGCATTACCAGATCGCTTGTGAATACCATAGAGTTGGCAAGATACGACATACGTGAATTTCATATCAGCTACTGCCTGGCATTGTGCCCACAGTGATCTTTCCCCTTTTTGTTGATCCTCTGAATTCAATTCTACTGCCTTGTAGCCATCCATTAGATCTAAAGATGTGAAAATTCAGCAGGATAAGATTACATTGTTAACAAACAAAACAAAGGAAGACTAGATTATGATTCCAAGACGTAGAATAAATACCATCATATCTAGCCATATCAAGAAAAGCCTGAAGCTCCAATGCTTTCCGGTAGTACATCATACCCCTTACTGACAATAATAAAAAAAACGTTAGCAACCGTAAAGATAATATTATCTATATTTGTTTGCATGCATGCGCATGCATGAGATAATCTCCTCGCAAAACAGTTTGCTAAAAAGTACCAGTTCTAGTCAAAGTCTGCCCTCTGTATGATGCCCATAGACGAAGTTCTTCTTCCAATTCATCAGATTTTTTTAGCTCCTCCTCACTCCTGCAATTCACTCGCTGAAGAAAGTTGTCCCATTCGTCTGAATGTTTCAAAATCCACGAGATCAGTAACAAAACATGCGTATTTTCTCAGGCAAAACAATACACAAAGACGCCGGATGATTAATGGAGCGATGCTAAATAAACCTGGAAAAATCTTTTGCAGGTAGAACAATATTGAGACACCATCCTCATTTGGTTCTTCCAAATCATGCAAGGAGAAAAGAACCTCCTCTGTGTAATAAGGAGTCAAAATACTACAACCAAAAGTTATGAAATTTTGTCAGGAAATATATAAAGGAAAAAGAAATGAAATACAAGCCTACAACAGCCAACTAGCCGGCCAAATTGTGATACAGAAAAGGAAAAGAAACAAAGGTACTACATAACTGAAAGCTGTTAGGCAGTAGACTTATGTTTGCTATGATATGAAGAAGTATATGCAAAATTAATAGAGAAGAAAAAGGAAAATAAAAAAATAAAACAAGTAAATCATAATTGTTTGTTTGGCGCTGGAGAGACAATTTGTCGCAGAAGATAACCAAATCCTTATATCTCCTTAACAACAGTAATCTAAAGGCCATTCAGATAAGCAGGATCATACCATGGGATCTACAACGAAAAAAAAAAAAAAACAGCGGATCGATAACACAAAACCATAACATCAATGTAGAAAATATATATCTAAACACGAACATCTTTCAAATTTAAGATTGAACCAAAAAAACTCATGCAAACTGCAGAGGCTAAATGGACCAAAGGTCCAAAAGTACAAAGCATGTATAATGTAGATAAATGCAAGCCACAGTGAGTTGCAATAAGAGAAAATTGCAACAAGCAAAACTAATAATAACATTCTGGCAGAAGGCTTACGAGAAAGAAAGCATATTGCGAACTTTTGGGGCATCAGGCATGTCCATAAACAACGAGTTTGAGAAAAAAGAAATTCTCCTTCTAGCCTCTAAATTGGATGGCACGTCCATGGCAGATTCCTTTGTGGTAAGCAACAAATAAAGCCGTTTTATCTGAAATACAGACGTGTGATGTTAGCAACTTCTCAAAGGCTTAAGTATTTATCATGCTGTAACTTGTATCTAATTTGATGCACCTTCTCTTTCCATGCTTCTGTTGCTGGATCAATAGGAAAATTGATAGCTCCAGCAGATGCAAATAGCTGATATTGTTGATCAAGTGGAATCTCAAGCCCAGATCCACCATGGATTGAATCCACCAAACTAGTAAAAGATAACGACATATTATAATTATTATTACAAGGATATAGCATTAAAAGCGCATATAAGGAGGATCCAACTGACGATTCAAACCTTGATATATGGTCCTCCATCATGATGTCTCTTGTCACAGTTTCCAACATGTCCTGGAAAATAAGCACAACTTGATTGCTGTCCTCCTGCTTGTTATCTAACTGCAAAAATTATGCTAATGTTATGACCCAAATAGACCTCATTAAAAGAATGAGAACGAGAATTTAAAAATAAAAAAATAAATAAAAATAAATAAAAAAAAAAGAAGAAGAAGAAAGAATGAGAACGAGAACATATTTCCAGGGAATTCTCAAATCTTACCAAGAGCTTTATAAGCTTCTCAAAGTGGTCATAGAGGGTAGGAAGAGCACTCATCTTGAACTCAAGTAGTAGATTCCCACTTTCTATATGTTTTTCAACCTCGCAAAATATAAATTCGACAACCCTGGAAAGCCAGTCAGAGAAATTACCACTTGTCAGCAAAAAGCAGTTTTCAGACACATAAATGAAACTATCTGGACTCTGGTGAAACTTCTCAAATTGTACAGAAACTATTAAAAAATATATAACCGTACGGAAACATACCCTTTTTCGCGTTCACCTTGAACCAGTTGCCTAATAATGTTCCTAAACGAAGCATAGCATTCACGAACAGCACAGGACATGTAACTGTCTGCCTCAATTCTCTTTTTAAGCTCTCTATCCTTTCCATTGCTGTCCTTGGCCATGTCTAATGCTATTGGGATCTAATGGACAGATGCACAATGGTAAATGTAGAAGAGATACTGAAGATATCAGAATTTCTCGGTAAGCACAGTGAAACAAACCTTGCTAGCAAGTAAAAATGGAGGCCACTGTAAAAGATCCAAATCACGATCAGCGCAGTAAGGAACAAGCAAAAGGTCCATTTCCCTGACAATTATAAGAAAGCTCAGCCAAGTGCAACAAGGGGAAAAGAGGAAAACAAAAGAAAAATAAGCTATGCATAATTAACTACTATAATGTTCAGTTACCACTTTGAATAAAGATTATACCATGCAGAATATAATCTTTAATAGATTACCTATTGCTTATAAGATCTTCCTCTCTAAAACTACTGATGACTTTGTTCCATAACTGAGCAAACCTTGCTGCCCCCTTCTCTTTGTTGGATGGGATCTTTAATTATAAACCAATATGCATAAATCAAAACAATGGCATATTATTATTTTTAATCATAGCGAATAGACAAGTCTAAAATCCCAAAATTATAAAGGTACAGTATGTGAACCTCATTAAAATTACGAGAGAAGGTAGCCCTCAGCCCTTTCTTCTTTGGCTCATTCCTTTCCAAAGGAACCAAACGATCATTAAATGCACCAGGAAGCGATTCGAAACGAGATCTTAGCATTCCCAACGTTCGAATCTGGAACAATTTTTTGAAGCAACAATAAGCCACATGATTTCATGACTTAATAAGACAGGTCATTCATACATTTATCCATTAGATCTCCATGGTGGAAAAAGCAAATAAATATACAAGTAAAGAAAGAGAGACAACTCTTAACCTCTCCAAGGCGTCGAAATGCTCCATAGATACCTCCAAATAATGTAGAGAATATTGCATACCATATCTGGGTATCCATAAAATAGACCTACAAAAGTTACTTTATTAGAATATTCATTAACCAAATATGACAAGATATATTCATTAGCTTGTAAGATGATAAAACCTACAAGAATAATCGGAGCCCAAAGTGCAATTACAACACCAATATTGTTTTTTGCTGCACAAAGTTAACAAGTGATTACTGTGATGAACAAATAAATCAAACAAATCGACGACATTAACATCCTTATGTTCAGTACCACGGGGAAAGAACTCATGCCACTGAAATGTAGAAATATGCACTTCCATGATAGCTTTGGTTGGACCAACTAGAGGCTTTATCTGAAACAAGAATGGAAGATTATAAGAACAAATATGCATTGGCACAAATCAATGAGGAGACCAACAGGAAGAACCTCAAGAAATATTCACACGTACCAAGAAAACCACAATTGAGGACACTCATCATTTATTATATCAATTTGCTTACTAAAGTAAAGGATTAACAATTCTAGTTGGGAAGAAGCAACACCTCTATATAGTAGCTGAAAGCCAACTTCGTGATTATAAGGAGCACCCAAAACATGGTATACCTAAACGTTCGAAACAGAGAAATAACACATTCAGATTGAGAATTGATGATTCTATCTAAAGAAGCAATCCAGCAATCAATTGAACAATGGAGTCTTACTTAAAAAGGGAAAACGCACTCTCATGCATTCCCCTGCCAACATAGAGGCGAGGCTGCAAATGTCCAAAAATTCAGAAAATTGAGTGGCAATCTCATAATGCCAAATTATGCAAAAATAACAAAATTTTGCTAACCTGTGACCACCACATCATTAACATCACAATCCTATAGTTTGATCTCTCAAGGAAACGGCGAATGAATGGAAAAAGAAACAGCACTGCAGCCAACATATTTGGAGACAAGTAGATGACAACAGCCAAAATAAACAAGGAAGGCGAACTGGAGCTGTTTCCAAACCAGCCTTTTATTGTTTGAGCAAATCCAGGAGGATTCTCCCAAGTATAAGCATAAGTAACAGGTAGGATTATCACCCACGCAGCAGCTGAAACAACCTTCAAAATGTACCGTAACTTGACATGAAATGACATACTCCACTGAGCTTTCCAACTAAGAATTACATCAAGGACAGCTGCAGAAGTCCAAACATTTCATCAAACTACTAGCACACGGTAAGATGCACATGCCCATTTACTAAAGTCTTCAACTTTCCATAAGCAAGTGACATAAAACAAGTTTTCCACTTTTAAAAGAAGGCAAAGTAAATTTAAATTTCACCAAATCCAATGAGAGGATTAAAAATTCTAATTGCTATAAACTTCCACAATATTACTCAAACAAAATGCTTAACGAGGTAAAAAAGGCATGCCCTTAAAATCCATCAATAGAGGAATGGAAAAGATAATATACTTGCACACCTGATTAGAAAACTAAACTAACCTTGCCCAAGCTTCAATATTGCAGCAGTTATGAACACGCTTAATACTTTCTTGAAAACATCGTCAGTGAAGATAGAACCAGGTTGCCCCGAACCGTTCCAAGCAATAATAATCATAGCCTTGCAGAAAACTACCACTTTCAGCACCAAGTCAAAAACTTGGAGATGAAGAAACATGACAACATCAGGTGGAAGTTAAATACCTGTAAAGCGAGGATAAAAAAACTCCACATACGATCAAAGCTTCTAAAAATATGCCAAAACGACCGTATCTCAACAAAGTTAACTTTTCCAACCCATCGGTCTCTGCTAAGTGGCTTGCCATCCTGCACATCCACCACAATTTACAACTCTTAAGTGAAGATTATCGTTAAGATCAACCAAGAACTACCAAGAGAAGATTACATCTTGTTGAGAAAAAAGAGAAGATTAAGTCTTTCAGATTGAACGGGACAACCTTAAGAAGAAACTTGAACTAGAGTACAAGAGATGCGGAAAAAAATAAAAAGGCTCGATGCCGACAAATAAGAAACTCTTCGTTTTCCAGATTCACAATAAATTGTTGAGATGCAGTCAAGAGAGCTTAATGTCAAAATGTCCTAACCATGAACAGATATTAACTTCCCTCGATGAAAAGTAAAGCACCAGTTCATGTGAGATTTGGCATGAGGGTTCCACTTTATTGGTACAACTACTCTTTTATTTTATTCTCATTTTATGTAAAAGAACTAAGAAAGCGAAAAAATGAAAAACATGTCCTACCCCACTTCTTTCACGACGTAGTTGTTCAAGAGGCAAGCAAAAGAAATCAGCATCTGCACGCATAGGCCAACCTAACCGGAAACAGTCAACCGACCTATAATCCATTGAAATGAGTTAGTCACAGCCTCCCACCTAGTGAAGAAAGCTCTGAAAAGATCAAATGTAATACCAGAAATATTCATTTAAATCATCATAATTCCTCCACTGTGAATGCTTTGATCTTCCTTTTTTACTCCTTTCAGCTTCCTGTCAAGCCAAACAATCATAAAAAACAAGAAGATTTTTCACCCATACTATATATCATTCATCATCCTACATTCAACCTTCATTTAAATAAATAAATAAATAAATAAAATCATAAAGAAGATTTATAAAAAACCTTTGCAATCACTTCATATATGGGAGTAACAACTTTCCTCAAGAATGCCTCCTCTTCACCTCCATAGGCTGGCTTCACATTCTCGCCTGTCACCGGACTGACATTACCGGCTAGCATACCATACAACTCAAATGCCATCTAAAACATAAACGAGGAAGTCAGAATAAAATTGCACAAAGCACTTACTTAAAAAAGCACCATCGTAGGAACTGCTACATTGTTAATGAAAAGTGATTTCTCAAGCAACATACATGATGATATATATAACAAAGGCATTCAGGCATGAATCTCAAATTTGCTGCCTCTCCCCATATTAAAAGATACAGCCCCATGTATAGAAGTTTGCGCTGTTGAACTTCCTGCTGTATGGTTGGTAACCTGCATTTTCATGCAAAAAACAGGTTAAAATCATTAAAATTGGACAGTGCACTTATTTTTAACAGAACAAAAACTTGAATAGTGCACAAATGTAAACAGAAGCACTTCGAAGACTGCTCTATAAACTGTCATAAATATAGCGGAGTTGTAACCTCATTAACTATATTATACAAATAGAAAAGGGGTGTAACAAACTGGAGGCATCTGAGAATGGATGTCAGCATCCAAGAATAGAAATAATAAATAAGTAAATCTCACTAAAGGGTAAATGAAAAAGGCACTCACCAAAGGCTACTTTTCCGACCCAAGTACTTGCACCATTTTTTATAGTTCTTGAAAAGCTTCTTCATCACTTCCGTTAAAGCACGATCATCCAACTAACCAAATGAATGAAAAAAAAAACCTCAGCGGCTAATCAATTATTGAAATGGCTAATTGTTTGTTCTCTAGATAAGATTTTCACCCAAAACCTTCAGATTAGGAAAAAATGAGTTGCCTACTGGGCCTACTTCCACTATTTTCAAATAAGAAGGGAATATGTAGTGATGTTCAATCCATTACATTGAGAAATACATTCCGTTAGTATCTATCTAACTGCAACTAACCTTGGGTTGTTGATCAGGCTTTGGAAACTGCCGTATGTGCACATTTGCAAGCAATAAAATCAGGTGTTCTCTCTGGTTCGCCACACTATCCTTCTGCAAATTGGTTATAATAGCCAATGAATATGAAAAGAGTTAAACAAGCAATGGCATGATACAGCAAACGGAATTTTAGATGCAATGCAGAATAAGGAATATGTTTTGCCAAACCTGAAACCCAAACATCGCCTGTAGCCAATCCAGAATGTCTTCATCTTTTCTCTTGTTATATTCCTTGGGCCAGGGAAGACCCCTAGTGTTACGTAGAGCAACAACAGCAGCTTGAATCTGCAATTAAGTACAGATAAATATAGATCATAGCAACGACGCAATGTCAAAGCTACAATGCTAAAAACGTACCTCCGGGTATCTCATAATTGCCTGATTTGCACTATCAGGATCTAAAGGAAGAATATTGTAGGGCACTAAAATCTGTGTCTTCTCTGCAACTTTATCTTGAGCTTCCAAAATCTAGATTCACCAAAGATAAGAAGTCATAAAAGAAGCACATGGCATCCAAAAGAAGTCCTTTAAAATGATAGAGCAATATTAAAGCTAAAAGAAAAGATTACGGCATTGGAGATGTGTGGTCTTATCTGTCATGTAGTCTTACCTCACGATCAACTTCCATAGATTGGGTCATATTAACAGCCTTTAAGACTTCAAAGAGAACATTGGCAGTCTGGTAAGCCTTGGTAAGCTGTGCACTGCAAAACAATAGAAAAATGGTCCATCAACCAATGCAACCAACACTAAATTAATTTTCCAAGCAATATAATAAAAACCTAAAATTACCAATCACCAAAAACGATGGCTTACCGGTCAGCTTTATCTGCAGCATTTTGCAAAGCTTGGATATATTTCTTGTAGTAGTGCTGGTAGAAACTCTGCATTTCACGTGCATCACTTTTTTTCACCCTACCCATAAGGGTCGGATCATTTTCCTGTAATTTAGAGCCAAATCAGCTAAGGATGCATGGTGAACTAACAAAGAAGGCCTTGGAGAGCACACATCTTGTGTAAGACAGCCGTCCAACATAGAAATCTTACCCTTTCGAGACGTTGAAGGAGTGCGGTTTTAAATTGCCGTACACCACGCCCGCTCGATGTCGGATCCAATCTATGAGCTTTCTCAAAGGCATAAAATCGACCTACAACAGATGTACATGTGTGCATTGAATTTAAAACGATTACAAATGAAATTCAAATAATGAAGGAAGGACAAACTTCTATGAAAGAAACAAACGAAAGATCAGCGCAAAATGCAAAAACAGAAGGACGAAGTACACTGAAAAGGGTTATCAAAAGACAGACTAGTTAAAGCACCATTAAGCAGACGTTAGGGAGGCATTTAACTTCCTTAAGTACCCACAAGTGAAAAGGACACGGATGCATAAACACAATATACGTGAAATCTCAAAATGCAGATCAAACATATAAAATATTAAGATACCACTAATCGAACGGAATAATGTATTTTCCATCAACGCAGTTTATGCATTGAAGGCCAAAATTAGAACCTTTGAAAATATGATTAAATAAAAAAGGCATTGCATTAAGATACCAGACCACTTTTTATTAGAATCTTATATATCAGAGTGTAAGCATAATGAGTAGAAACAAGATCATGTAAGTAAACAAAGAGGGGCAGTGTCAGCATGGATTGCTATTAATATCTGGAAATGTTGTCTTAAATTCAACTGGAAACCAAAAATGAAAAATTAAAAAAAATTACCAAACATGCACTATAACAAACTCAAACATTACCACGTTTTTAGGTGATGCATTTCCATTTTCTAACTTGAAAACAATAAAAAGGTACATTTTTAGCAACATTAAAAAAAAAATTTTTTGAAGCAAGAACTTACAGAGATAAGCGACCCTCGGGTTGCTGGACTCGACCTCATTGGCAACACGGAGAATCGGCGCAATCTCGACGAGCGACGACGGAACTACCTCACTGTCGAAAATGGATTCCCCAAGGTTCCCGGCGGTTTGCGTCCGCTGGATCCGCCGCTGCGGCTGCGGCGGCTGATCGGACCTTCCTCGAGACGACATTTTTGTTTTCCCCTCAAGCTCCGATCAGAGCCTCAGAGAAGCCAAAACCACCTCTTTTTTCCCTTGAAACCAAACAAAATCGAAAAACCATTTCAGAAATGGTTGAAGAAGCTAAAAAAAGCCAAGATTCCAGACGAAGAAGAACAGAAACCCTAACGACGCGCCCTAAACACAGCTAAGAAGAGAGAGAGTAATCACCTGCTGATAGTCAGGCATCGAACAAGGACACTGTGAGAGGAAGAAGAGAGCTTTCCTCCGAGATATGGTAGTAGCAGCAGCTTCCACTGCTCCGAGCAGAAACCCTAGGAGAGAGAGAATGGCGAATAGAGCAGAGGGGAGAGAGAGAGAGAGAGAGAGAGAGGCCAGAGACAAATGTGCAGCAGAAGGACACCGCTGCAACTTTAAGCTACTTAAGTGCAAAGGAGGAAGTTTTTGGAAAAGTTTCTTTTTTTTTTTTTTTAACTAATCCGCTTCGCGCTTGTTCGGTGGCATGCCATTCGCCATGCGGTGGGTCCATTTTCTTGAACTCCGGTCCAATAAGAGGGCTTGTTTTCCTCGAAGATCACAGTAATGCCACTGCCTGCAAAACAATTGTGCAGATGTCAAAATGACTGTACTGCCCTTGATTGAGTATCAGCTATAGAAATGTATTTGGTTAGTTTCGGGTCCTACGCGGGGTTGATTTAGTAAATCGACTCCTTCCGCTCTAGTTACCACCACCAGTGTCGATTTCGTAATAAAAGAGGAAAAGCAAGGGCATCTTTGGGAGGTGATACGAAATTCAAAAAGCAAGATTCGCAGAGAGCCAAACCTTTATTTACGAATGACGAAAGGACGCTTCTGCCCTTTTGGGTAAATCAAACATCAAGTCCCCCTACACCCAGCAGCACACGCACCGGCGAGGCTAAAACAGTGAATTCAAAACCGTTGTTGTACTTTGATTTACAGTCCGAGATAAGGGCAGTTTAGGGATTGAGATGAAAAGACATGGCGAATTTAGTAATTTTATGGAGGAAAAGAGTAATTATCCTGGGATGAGAGATGATTGTCGGTTTGTTTTGTCTTCAGCCCGACACTTTTTTTTTACGCTTTATTGGTGGGACCGTGGGACCCACTGAGCGCAAGATTTGGACTGACAAGAGGCAAGTGTAGGCATGGGAACAGTGAACAAGCGAGGTCTCTACTTTCCGCAATATAACCGCAAACACCACCCATTGTTTACAGCTAAATACCTGCAAATGAAACGGACCGTCTACCTCGTCGACTGTGACGCTGCTCCCACATGTTTTGATGTTACATTCTTTCCGGCCAACCACCCCAATTTGTTTTTCTCTCTCTCAAATTTAAATCGGTATAATTATTTACAACTTTAACCCCTATTTGGGTGAAAAGTCCAATTTTAAAAATTGAAAAAATTTTTTAAAAAGGGTTGTTTTTCTCTACGTTTTTTTTTATCATTTTCTTATTTTGAAAAAGAAAATTATCTTATATTTAAATGACATATCTAATTTCTAAAATTAGAAAATTTTTACAAAAATGTGATTGTCTCAATTTTTTCCATCATTTTTTATTTTAAAAAAGAAAAATTATATTATTTTTAAACTTATTTTATACAGTATTATTTGGAAAAAAGAAAATTATTTTTGAAAAAATCTTCTCATAATATACAATTTTGAATAACTTTTTTTTCAAAAAAAATTTTTTTTTGCACATCCAAATACCATCTTATTTTTAAAATAAAAAGATTTTCTCATTTAAAATAATAAAATTTTTCTTTTCTAAAATGGACATATGATCCAAACGGAGCCTAAGGGTTTGTTTGGTGTTTGAATTCAACTCAACTAAAGTGTATTTTTTCAACTGGATTTTTCTCTTTTTTCTGAAAAATCAATAAAAATTATAATTAGTTTTTGAAAAGTCAATAAATTTCAACTCAAAAATTTTAACTCCAACCGGCGATCCTAATAAATGCCAAATCTCTAAAAAAATATATTTATATAAAGAGAGAGATAGAAGTTACGTTTTTTGTCCTCAAACTAGTCTTATTAAAAATGACTCATAAATTTCAATTTATAATATTTTTCCTCTTAAACTTTGAAAAAGTTTACGAGTTTTCCCCACAATTAAATTTTTAACAAAAAAAAAAATACATAACATTCGTTGTAAGCATGAGTTGGGGTATTAAATATAAAACTCTAAAATAGCACATATTGACAACACTCCTAACACCCGTTACTCTCATTAAACGTGAAATTATAAAGTTATATATAAGAGAGAGGTGTGAGAAAAAAAAATGACAATCAGCTTTAAATATTTACTTTTTTAACCTCATTAAGGGAAATTTTATAATTTCACATTTAATATTCGAAACTCGTTTTACAATGAGTGTCAGTGTATTTTTTTTTTTTTATCAAAAACTTAATTGAGGAGGTGGTAATTCATAAACTTTTCTAAAGTTCAATATGAAAGAATGTTACAAATTAAAGTTCATGAGACATTTTGTGATAAGACCTAAATTTCGGGTAAAAAAGTGTAATTTGTTAAAGAAAAACCTTAAATTTAAAGTTCATAACTTTATTATTTCATATAAAAATGAGATTATTTTTTTTTTAATTACATAAAAGTTTGAGAGGAAATAAACAATATTCATGTTGTTAGTGTTTTCTAAATACATTTTAAGTTTTTACACGTTTTCATTCTACACATTTTTTTAAACCAAATACATGTTTTCAAAACTCAACTCAACTGTGATTTGGGTATAATCTAATAGTAACTTCACATTTGACTCCAGCACAAAATATAAAATTTGAATCCTCTCACCCCAAATTATTTATTAGAAAAAAAAACTCCACTCAACCTTAATCCATAAACTCCAATACAATAGTTCCCCATTCGTCCTTTAATTGTAATATTAAGGATCGAAACTATTCGGAAAAAGGAAAAGTTCAATAACTAATTTATTAAAATTAAAAATTAAAAAATTAAAATGATAAAATATTCATACTTTATAGGCGGAATAAATTATTTTTATTTTTGTATTCATTTATATCCAAGAATCTACGCATAATCGTTGTATTTTTAAACAGATCCGAAAGAAAAGAAATTTATATATGCTTTAAAAGAAAATTGCACGAGGTGTGATGTGGACATCACATGTAGACCTTTTGTGAAATGTCATATATCTTTCAGCTTTCTTTCCTTTGATACATCATGGGTTCCATCAACAATCATAGGCTCATAACAACTCCATAAAGCGTCATTAACGTAACCACCCCCAAGTCTTCACATAGTACCCCTCGGTCACATAATATTAAATCAGGTTAGACTCACATGTCATTTTTATTTTTATTTTTATTTTTATTTTTTGTTTTTTTCCGTTTCCCTTCCATAAAATCAAAACACATTAATTAATAATTTTTACATCGTGACAATAAAAAAATATGTTAATTAAATATATATCATAATATTATTTAAGAAGATATATGTTTCATAATAATAATGAAAAAAAAAAAAGTGTTTGCGTTGAATCTTATTAAGAGCCTGGGAACATCATAGACATGAAATTCATATATAATTTCCAGTGTCCATTTAGAACTTCATTTGGTTTCCAAATGACTTCAGATATATATATTTTTTTACTAAAAATTAATTATATGTTTTTTTTTAATATCAAATCAACAAAACACACACATCAAAAATTTTTTTTTTTAATTATTCTTCAACTAAACACAAAGCTCCAAAACTATTTTTTTCAAAACTTTTTACACTAGATATATTTTTTTGAAAATTATCTCAATTACAATACAAATATCAATAAATATCTCATCCAAACGGGCCCTAAATCACTTAAGTCATTCTTTTTGCAGGAATTAGGATCTCTTTGTTGTAGCATTTTTGGTAAACTTGGGGATGCAATGGAAATTGCAAGAATTTGATGAGAGAAAGTTGTTTGTTAAAAATGTAATTCAAAGGCCACTTATCCTTCATTTTCCTTGCAAAAACATACAAATGTATAGCTTTGCGCTTATGAGGGGCCTTTGTAGGTGATATATGGGACAATAATTGTCCGGATTATTATCTCCAACACTCTTCCAAAAGCCATTGACCAATCTTTTTTCATAGAGTCACAAAAGTAACTCTCTATTCACATTTAAACTAACAAGAATTGAACAAAAACCTGCCCTTTTGTTATCAACATCCAAAAGCCATCAAAACATGGAAAAATAAATATATAAATAAATAAATAAAATGAACAACCTAAATTTAAGGGGGTGCCCACAGAAGTTACTGTTTTCTATGGGGTCAATAAAAACCCCCACCTTACAGGAGATTTACGTGAGATGGGTAATGTGTTTGGGAGGGAATTACGTGATGAAGGTGGGGTAAACCCTCCCACATCTATCATCGACCAAAAAAAAAAAAAAAAAAAGGGAATATTGTTCTTCCTAAAAATAAATTAAAAAAACCCTTTGATCATCTCTTTTATATTATTTAATATCTTATCAGTACGATTATACTCAAACGAGCTATTGATCATTTGTGTTATTGGGTCTTTTTTTATTTTATTAATATATTTTTTTTTACGATTGTCGTCCCTATACCATTGCGTCCCATTCTGACGATTGACATCCCAGCGCCATCGCGCCCTTTTCTCTTTTAACAATTGCCATCTATGCACTCAAGTGCCCATTGTCTTCCCCCTCCTCTTCTGACGATTGTCGTTACTGCACCTAAGTGCCCGTTATTTTCTCCCTCCCCTTCTAACGATTATCATCCTCTTGCACCTAAGCGCCCTCTCTTCCTCTCTCGATGGTTGTTGCCCTTTCTCTGTGCTCTTGCACCCAGACATTTTTTTAATTTTATTTTTCTAGAAGATTTGCACTAACTTAGGAGATATATTGCAATCCGATGATTATTTCCTAATTTAGAAGATTGACATCGGCTTAAGGGGGTGTATTATAGTCCGATAATTATTTTTAAATTTAGAAGATTTACACTAACTTGAGCAGGTGTGTTGAAATATAGTGATTATTTCCAGAGTGTGAGAATTGTGAAGTTATTCTTGAAGTATTCAAGGTAAGTTGGGGTGCACTAACTTGAGTGGGAGTGTTTAGATTTGATATGATTATTAAATATTGATTGAAATTATTTTTTATGATTATTTTCAATTTGTAGATTGATTTATTTTAATATAGGAGATTTATATTTATTTGTATTATTTTTCATATTACGAAATAAGACTTATTGATTGTAGAATATTTTATATCTTTGTGTAATTTACCCGTTTTTGTACTTGTAAACGTGTATTTATATGGGAGCCTATTCATAGCGCTCATCACTAACAAATTCATTGTTTTTAGTCCATCAACATTAACACATATTCCACGTTAAACATATTGTATTCCCTTCTTATTGCTATTGTTATTCTTCTACTCTTATTCTTCTTATTTATTTTCTATTAAGGTCGGTGCAACTTATAACTCTTCTCACATCACGTTCACATTTAAGAGTATAAGCAGGCTTGATTTTGGGGCATTATCTTTGTTTTTAAGGCTTTCATTTGTTCCAACCAATACTCCCATTTATTTATGTAGTTTTCGAATTGGTCTACCCCATTAAAAAAAAAAAAAAAAAAAGAAAGAAAGGAAAAGAGAGGTTCTCTTCTGTTTCTATGTCATTCTCCCTAACTTATCCCATCGATAATTACGTAGTTATATTCATAAAACATCGAGATATGTGAATAAATGACTTTTCTATTTAAAAAAAAATACTTTTTTAAAAGTATTTTTAAATAAATATCTAAAATTTCATTCAATTATAAAATTTTCTATTTTTTAAAATAATTAATAAGTGATTGGCCACTTAATATAATCATCAATAATTGATCAATCATATCCATAGTATTTTTACCCGATCGGATGAGTCAACTAAATTTTTATAATTGTTTGTTATTTTTCTAAATAAAAAGTTTAAGACATTTTCTAAAAAAAAAATAGTAACTGTCTAGAAATTGTCTATCTATCCAATTTTTCCTAAAGCATCAAATCATGTTAAAATTAATAAAAACTCCTTGATGAGAGGGAAAAAATTTGACTGTTTTGAGTAGGAGGTCCTAGTTTTTAAACTTGGAAGAGTTTTTATTTATTTTTATTTTTTGTAATACATGTGAGTTATAGACACACAATTGTAAAAGAAAAAAAATGTTTGTAAGAAATGAAAAAGGGTAGACGGTGAGGTACCCGAATTGTAGAGGCCCTGAGGGACATCGGTTACTTATTAGAATTTAAAAAGAACTGGGCATACACACATTTTATAAACGTTATTCCATTTAAATTGTAAGATTTACTGCCTCTATAGTTGGATGTTGTAGAATTCTTCTGAGAAAAATATAGACTTGATAAAATTTGATACATATGTATACGGTTTATGTACGTCACTATTAATGATTTCTTTCTTTCTTTTTTATTTAACAGGAAATTTCCCCTAATAATAAATAATTATTTTTATTATATTCCACAAAAGTAAACTAGCACCACCCAATAATGTTAAAGAAATAAATAGACGAGCGCAGTAAACAACTGGCCAAGGCTTGGAAGAGGTAGTGAAAGGACGGCAGTTTTCGTGGCACTACCAGTTTGAGTGTTTGAAACGAATAATAGCCCATACATATAAAATATATATATATGTATATATATGTATACACACACTAAACCTACAGCAAAACGCCTTATTGAAAGAGTCATAATAGCAATTTTATATGAACTACTTTTTAAGAAAAAATGTAATTATTTTTTTTTGTCTAATAAACTCAAGTCTTTCTGTCTCTTGTTTGTCATCATTCACCTGTCACACTACAACTCCAAAGCATTTTGCCCTTTTGCCTTGTTGCCTAATGTTAGCATTGTCCATTTCTCTTGATCATCCCTTTTTCCTCGTCTGTTTGTCTTCTTCCATTACTTGCAGTCCTTTATAGGCAACTCCACCTCATTGTTTTTCTTTTAACCAGCATCTTCATCATTCCTTTTTTGTTCTCTCCTAAGATTCCTTCGTTACGTCCCTAGTCGAGGACTCGCCCGAATAATGGAGCTCTTTGAATTATTATAAGCTGGGTCAAGCCAGTTTTTCTCTTGCAGGCTTAGACGAAACTCTACTCTTTTTTGGCTCCTCAGCTACTGGATTTCAGGTACTGTTTCTTTCTGAGTCATGTCATTTAGAGTGTCAATGGCGAAAACCGGACATTCATTATCTTTTCGATTAGTTTTTCATAGTTGTTGCCGAGTTTTAGGACCCTGATTTCTAGATTGTGACCTCATTTTCCATGTTGAGATTTGGAGCTCAAAAGGGTATGGAAATTTATGTGAGAAATATGATTTTTGCGGTTCATATTGGTAGTAAGTATGTTTTATGCATGCTCTGTGTGACAATAGTATAAGAAGTTGATCTGTTTATGACCCGGAAGTATGTTTGATGCATGCTCTGTGTGACAATGGTGTGAGAAGTTGATCTGTTTATGACCCGGTTTCTTAAATTATGAACCATTCTTACCAATTGAGTTTTTGGAGGAAAAAAGGGGTTTTTTTTTTTTTTTGCAGGACAAATCAGCAGGGTGTATGATTTATGATGATCTGTTTGTGATAGAGAGGAAGCAACATCGATTTGTTATTTTCATAGTTCGATTTTGAAGTTTATGACCTCCTTTTCAATAGTTGATATTAAACAAAAAAATAAAAAATAAAAAATCTCTTTTTGGTTGCAATGAAGTTGATTAGCACGTAGAAGCGAAAGCAATTATTTGATCCTACTGTTTTTATTTTTTTACCAGTGTTTGCACTGCACCAGATTAGTTATTTTATTTTTTTTGAATTTGAAATAAAAGATTCGAATTCTGTACTTTCTGATAAAATTAAATATAAAATTACTGTCAAATTATGCATGCAATTACTGTTATGGATTTATTTCTTTGTTATTACCAAGTCCTTTCAATTATCTATGAATTTTAGTCCGTGTCATCTAACACTTGTGTTTGTATTTTCTTAATTACGTCGACATAGGATTCAGTACAAACCATTTTGGAATCATCAATGGCATCATCTTTGGAGGATCTTCTTGCAGAGGATGGATTCAAAGGACGAAAATCACTGGCGAGGTCAAGAACCTCCTTCAAATCAGAATCACCAAATCTGCCACCTTTCCCTTTCCCGGACCGACTCAAGAGAGATTTCCTGCCAAGGGACAGAATCAGGACTGAGAGAACAATGTCCGATGTGTGTCGACACAGTACTCGAGGCGAATCGCTGATGTATGATACCAGTGATAGTGGCAGATCAAGAGACAATCTTGTTAGAAGAGAGAATACTGTTGCCGGGCCAAAGAAAGAAGCGAGAGATAGGCATGAGAGAGGACAAGTGTTTGAGATAGTTGAGGTTGGAGATGAAGAAAATGAGAAAGTTAAGGGCATATATTCGAATGAAGAGAAGTACTCCAACAGGATTATTAAGGAAATGGAAAATAAGGACAAGAATCATCGAAAAAATTCGGAGAAACATAAGCTTGGACGCAGGAGTTTTAGCGATAACATCATGAGAAACATGAAACAGAAACATGGGATGTCTAATCTTAAAGATTCATCAAAGGGCAAAAGCTCTGAGGAAACTCAAGTCAAGAAGTATGGCAATGTTGTCAATACAGTTTCCGAGCCTGCACTCGATGAGGTTGCAATTCAAGCAATGGTTTCGATTCTAAGTGGTTACATCAAACGCTTTCTTAGAGACAAGGAGTTCCGATCAACACTTCGGGATAACTGCTTCTCTTCCCTTGATTTTGTCCAAGTAGAAGACGGAAACAATGAGAGCAAAATCATTGCCAAGCTTGAGGAAGCGATTGAAGTGATAGAAAAGGCGGTGGAGGAAGCCACAAGCACAGAGGATTTGAAGAAAGCCGTACTACAACTCAGTGTTATTGTCGGGCTAAATTCAAGTGACTTGAAGGATGGATTCACTTCTGGGGTTCCCAATTACAAGTTGTCAGCTTGTGCTCATCTCTACCTAAGTGTGGTCTACAAGCTGCAGAGGAAAGACAGAGTTGCAGCGAAGCATCTCTTGCAGGTCTTTTGCGATTCGCCAAATCAGGCCCGCACAAAACTGTTGCCCGAGTTGTGGGATTATCTGTTTTCTCCACATCTTTCACACTTGAAAGCGTGGTACAACCAAGAGGAAAATGCTTTAGCAGACTCACCAGGAAGGCTCAGGAAACTGAAAACCCTCGAGAATGTGTATGATGAGATAGTGGACTCCGGCACTTACCAATTTGCAGTTTACTACAAGGTTTGGCTGACAGAAGGAGATGAAACTACTCCTGTTCCTTCTATCCATGTTCCGACAATATCCATTCGGGAAATTCAGAAGGGAAGTAGTTCTCACAGTCATTCTTCCGAGCAATCTGGTAGTTCTGCCGATCCGTTTTCACCCCAACCGATGATGGTCAGTAAGAAATTCTACAATGCTGCTTTTCGCCATTCAAGCCAGCCTGGATCTGAAGACGGAAGGGACAAAGAGAATTATGCTAGTTGTAGAAGAAGTTCTGATGTTCCTGGTGTTGTCAAAGAGACTGATAGAGATGTGGAAGAAGATCTCACTAAGAACGCACCAGAAGATGAATTTTTTCCGGTAAGTAATAATGGTAAATAAAACAGAACAAGTACCAACATTTCCTGTGAATTGTCATTCATTTATTAGCCGGTGTTTTGAGTTGCATCTACCTATAGAAAGATACAATCCACCTACTGCATGAATTGGTATCGTAAAGCTGGTAAAAAAGAGTTGATGCAAAGCAAATCTCCATTGGTTTTTAGTAATCTCTATTGTATCTATGAGTGAAGAGATGAATTTTTATGTGCAGGAGAATGGACTGTTGGGGATATCCGAGGAGAAACGGGGCTTTTCTGGGGAGAGGGTTTCGACAGGAAGAGATTTCAATCAAGAATTTGTTGACACAATGACAAGTCAAGAAACACAAGAAAACAGCCAAGTGACACATTCACCAACAAATACAAAAGAGAATGAGCTTACTCTTAAAAGGCTAGCGAAGTCTCTTTTTGAGCTGCAACAACCAGACAGTGAAGCTTCAATTACCCATTCTCTTGTAAATGTACTCAATTTCTTGCCTATGTTCTTGACGTCACTGCAGAAGAAGCTTCACTTTACCGTACTATCATTATCAACTTTTTTTTCCCCTTCAATTTCTAATTTCCTTTTTCTAAATGCAGCTTACCAAAGTAGGATCGGCTTCGGAAGGTTAGTCAATTTTTTTTTTTTTTTTCCAGAGAAAATGAGCTTTAATTCTCCTTTAAGCTAAAAAAGAAGAGGCTTTTTAATTTTTTTGAAAGACAGAAAAAAAATAGATAAATAAATAAAAAATTGCCATGTTGCATATGGTACGTGACAACTATATATTAGGTCTGTTTAACACAACATTTGGTCATGCCCAAAGTTTTCATTTTTGTTCTTAAAAAAAAAAAAATCTTGATTTTTTTTTTTGGGCACAGAATTGCGTGGGGTGTACTTTGAAGAAAGACCCTCTTTCTCAACCATACCACAAGACTTCATTTGCCCTATAACAGGGCAGTTATTTGAAGATCCAGTGACTTTAGAAACTGGTCAAACATTTGAGAGGAAAGCCATAAAGGCCTGGTTTGACCAAGGAAACAGAACATGCCCAGTTACAGGGAAGCCCTTGGAATGCAAACAAGTCCCTTCCACAAACTTGGTCTTAAAGCGTTTGGTTGACACGTGGAAGTCACAGCACTGCAGACATCTCTTAGAGCGGATAGACGAGAGTGACTCAACCACTTTGGTCTTGGAACAGCTTCTCCTCACCACTGCTTTCACTAAAGAGGAGAGAATGGCCAATGCAAGACACCTTGTGTCCCTCGGCGGATTGCGGTTTCTTCTTTGGAGATTTGAGTGCGGGGACATCGAGGAGAAGACGCATGTCGTGGCGCTATTTGTCTGCTGCATCGAAGCGGATTCGGGGTGTAGAAATCGGATTGCAAGAGATATTGACATGAAGTGTGTGGCTGAGCTGATTCATTGCAAGCAGGCCAAGGCGAGAGCAAATGTGGTGGTGTTGTTGATTGAACTTCTTTGCCTCAAGAGGTTTGTGATGAATTTTTCTTTTCAATCGGTTTTCTTTAGATTTAGATGCTCTTTTTAATAAAGAGAAAAGGGGGGGAACAAAAAAAAAAAAAACTTCTATTATGTCACAATATTTATTAATTGTGTGTGACTTCCTACGTAATTGCAGGAAAAATGATGTTATTAGATTTCTTAATGGATTACAAAATGAATATGAAGGCATAGAAAGTACAATGCATGCTCTACTTGTTTACCTCCAAAGTTCTCCACCACCCCAAAGACCTCTAGTTGCTGTGCTTTTGTTGTACTTGAATGTTTTGGTATTCTCCCAAATCTCTCTCTCTCTCTCTCTATGTATATATACATATACATATACATGTGCATATATATAGGAATTGTGTGTGTGTCAAGTAGCTGATTGGCCAAAGCCGTTGTTGGTTTGCTACTATTATAGGTGGAGCCTCGGAAGTACAGCATATACCGAGAGGAGGCAGTTGATGCCATTACAGAGGCACTTAAAGCCAGTTTGGCTAATGAGAAAATCCGAGAAAATTGCTGCAGAGCGCTTCTGATCTTGGGAGGGCGTTTCTCTTCCTCCGGTAAATCATTAACAGATCGTTGGATCCTAAACCACTCAGGATTCAGCGTCAATCACGAAGCAAATTCACACGAAAACGAAGAAAATGGCCTATTGGTACGTCCTCGTCAAATACACATTTCATATATTACTTTCTTATAACCCCAAAAATTAAAAAAAAAATAAAAAATCTGATGTTTATGCTGATTAACAAAATTTAGAGTGATGATGAAGAAAGCAATGAGGAGTGGTTGAGGAGCTTCTCTGCATCACTACTTGGCAATGGCAAGAGGTCATTTTTAGAAGCCATTTCCAAGTGTTTTGGATCAGAAAACTTGGACTTGATCAAAGTCTGCTTAACAACGGTGGCATGGCTGAGCTTTTCACTTGCTTCAATGTCCGAGACCGAGCTTCACCTCCCCGCCTTCTCAGCTCTTGTTCCGCGGCTAAAGGAAAGCCTGGAACATGGCCATGATATTGAGCACAAGGTCCTTGCTTCAACTTCTCTTCTCAACTTCAGCAAAATTTCAGGTCAGCCATTTTTTTTTTTTTTTTCAAACTCTATTCTACTAATTTTTTTAGTACATTTTTTCAAACTTCCTATTTTAATTTGTGTATGGCAGAATGTAGAGTCCTTCTTATGTCAATGGCAGAAAATCTGAGAACGCCTCTGGGAAGGCTTGTTGAAGTAACTTGGACCGCGAAAATGCTTTTCTCCATCATATCTGGAGAAGCTTTGTAATATAGTATGAACCATGTCCAGGCCTCCTGTAACTTTCACAGTTTTGCAGGTACTAACAATTTCTTAAATTATTGAAACAAAAATATCCCCTTCAAAGATAAGCACCTCTTTAGACCTTGAAGAATAAAAGGAAAAGAAAATTAACAGAGTTGGTGCTATAGGAGAATACATTGTGCAATGTTGGGAACATATTATTGTATTATATTATAATAGTTTTTTATTGTATAGTACCATTAATATGTCTTGTTATAATATGCACTGGTGTCATGCTTAATTGACCTGAATTCTCTTTCATATTAAAAAAAAAAAAAAAACCTGAATTAAAATTTGAATCTATTTTTCATATAACATATTACTGTTTTTATAATCTGTCAGCGATTCCAAAAAGTGAAATGTTTGGCAGGAATTAATAGAAATGTAAGAACTATATATAAATAAGTATATTTTGCCACCGGAGAAACACGTTGCTTACCGGAAAACAACTTGTCGCGTGTCGTTTTTTTTTTTTTTCGTAGTTTGTTGTTGTGTTAGTAGACGCTAGAAAAACGACAGCTCGTAGCTGTTGTTTTTCTAAGTACGAGTCGTTTTTCAGTTCACAAAAGTTGTTGCCTGTTGTTCAACGAAACGATGCATCTGCTGTCGTTTTCAGAAAGGATATATCGTTTTAAACAAGTCAGCTGTCATTTTCTCTATCAAAAGACGTTTCGTCTTGAATTTTGTACTTATCTATATAAAGATTCCCATGTCTTTCTTTTTTATCTTCTTCTTCTTTCAAATTTAAAAATATTGTAAAATAAAACATACGATTAATTTTACAAATTCTTGTCAGAAACTTATTTTTTTTAAATCATAAATTATTAAAACAGTTAGTTATATTTTATGAATTACATAAAATCATTTTACTTTCACTTATTTATTTAATGAAATTACTAAGGTGATACACCGTTAAAAACAAACAAAGATGTTTTAAAATTTAATTTATGAAAATAGCAGTTACTTTTATAAAATTAAAGTGTTTTCTCTCTCTCTCTCTTCCCCCCCCCCCCCCCCCCCCCCCCCGAAAAAAACCCAGGACCCCATCTCCCACATGAATTCCCGACATGTAGAGGCTCTCTAAGCCCAATTTAGATTGAACATAATCTTCGTCTTCAGACGAAAAAAAATGAATACCCATAATTGGTGGGAGGAGGAGAGAGAGAGAGAGAGAGAGAGAGGAGAGGAGAGGAAAGGGTAGTTAGAGAGAAGAGAGATAGGAGTATTTTGGGATTGAGAAGAGAGAGGCGAAGAAAGAGCAAATTGTCCATCTTTCTAAAATTCTCTTTATTTCTCTTCGTTTGTGTCTTTCTATCAATAATTATTGTTCTTTTTCTTTTCTCATCTTCGTGAACTCTCTGGTCCATTTCCAGATAGGGAGAGTCCATCTTCAAAAACAAAAGAAAGAAAGATAATCCATTTACAAATAAATTTAAAATAAAAATAAAAACCAGATAGAAGAGGGGGAGAATTTTTTTTTTTTTTTTTTTAGGGAAGTTATGTTTTTTTATTTATTATAAATTGGTATTTATTTTTATAATCAAGATTTATATCTAAAAACATATTTGTTTTAACTTTAATGATGTACCACGTATCTCCGTTAAATATACAACGGAAGTAGATGGAAATAGCGAATTGAATCACTTTGTATATGTTAAGGGGCATAATGAATAATTTTGATAATTTATAGGACAAAATAAAATATTATACATAATTCATGAAGTATTTATAACATTAATCCTAAAACATAATGTATTTAGATAATTTAAAAAGATAGCACGTCGCTTAAAATTTTAAAAAATAAAAGATAGTGTATTTAAATAACTTAAAAAAAGGGCGCATTCCCGCATAAAATTTGAAATTTATAATGGATAAGATGGTTACAAAGGCCTAATCATTCATTGGTTGGGCTAATGAATTAGGATTTAGAAAGAATAACATGGCAATATAAGACATTGAAAAGCTAGAAACGAAAAAGGACGGTTATAATAATACAGAAAAGGCGAGACTTTATTTCTTCATGTCGGAAAGATAGCGGCATTGAATTTAAAAACAAAGATAAAAACTTTAATCTTTACTCAAATCAATAAAGTACCTCTTTTTTTTTTTTTTTTTTTTTTTTCTCCTTCAATAGGCAACCTAAATTTAAAAGGGAAAACGAAATTGAGCATCTTGCTCTCTACTCAAATGGAAGTTTGTCGAAACAATAATACGATAAAATTACAAATCCATGGGTTCCTGCTTAAGGGGAGCAACAACAATTTCCTGCCCAGAACTTCCATGGCTGTCCCCATCTCCCCTGACATCCACAGCCACTCCACTCCTCCCACGCCCCATTGCAGCAAATTCCTTGAAAGGCTTACAAGGCACAATGCTAATTTCATCCCTCGACTTGACGAGGCGCAGATGTTTCTTTCCATACTTCACCAGATGCCTTTTTCTCCTTTGCTCCGAGGTCTCATTCCTGTAGTGGGACCCTATATGAGCAGCGAACAGTTGCGATGTGACAAGTATCTTATTGCATCTTGGACACGTGTACGGTCCATATTTCTTGTACGGCATGCTGTGGGTCCGCCCATCGCCCTCGATCTCATATTCTTCTTGATCATCACAAATATTGTTGAGGCCTTGATCATGGTTGTTGCCACTCTCTTGTGATTCATCATCTTGGGTAGGATTTGGATTATTGACTCCAGGAGGGAAATAAACGTCCAATGGTTCAGGATCAGAAAAATCATTGTTGTCCCCAGTTGTAGAGTTGGGTGTTTGGACATGAGGATTATATGGCTCAGATGTGGAGTTATGAAAGTAATGACCAGAGCTTTGGGTGACATTAGGACAATTGCTAGAGACATAGCTATGAACCACATCGTGATTACGGTTTTGATAACGAGAGACACCACTAAATGGTTGTGTTTCAGCGAATGCTGAGTGGTTTGCTTGGCTTTGGAAATGGGTTTCGCCTTGGTTAATCCAAACACCGGAACCATGGTTGGCACCTAGAAAACGTTCCCTAGTAGAGGTCGAATCGATGAGTTGGGTTCGAACGACCTCAATGACACGAACTTGACCACCTACGGCACCAATTGACAATATTGACGGGTTTTGTAGCGGAAGATAGTCGATGCTAACGGTTTGAACCACTTGAATTCTTTGCGGCACGAGACACGCGTTCCTCAGCTCGTTTGTCACTCTTTGGCTTTGACCTAGTTGGGAAGTGAATTGATTTGTCGGATTAATGTTAGAAATAAAACGGTTAGGATAAGAGCGAACAAATACATTCTCATTTGTACGATCACCTAAAATAACATTGGAATTTAACACGTTTAATTGACTATTGATAGGTTGATTGTGGAGGCCTAAACCATTTGATTGGTTGGAATTGGAATTAGCATTGAAAGAAAATGCCATGGGATCTAAGATATAATATTGGCTAACAGAAATGACAAGAAAAATATTGTTTGAGGGATGGGTAAATGTAAACTTTGTACCTACATATATAATTCTATTAGGGGTGCCTTGTAAACTCCAATTTTTTATTTATTATTTATTATTTGTAATTTTGAGGAACGGATTTTTCTAATTTCAGTAAGTACAGATTTGACTATAGCCCAAATTAAGTATGTCATTAATTTGATATATATCACTAATTTCTTTGATATATGTTTACATGAAAAAAATCAGTCTGTTTCACCATAAAAGGTAACGAATATTGCTAGTAACGGAAATAAATTAAATGCTCTTTTGCTTTTGCACATTGTGTAAAATTGTGAGAGTTAATGACAGAATCCTCAAGAGCTGTGTAGAAATTAATTGCTCATATTGTAATAAAATGGTTTCCATTTAGCAAATTCTCAAACATGGAAAACACCAAACCTCAGGCAGAGTGCAAAAAAAGAAAAATGTCTATTTTGGCAATGTCATTAGATTCTGCATCCAGACACCGCGCATCTCACATGAGTGACGACCCTGCATGAGGGACACGTAGGTGAGTCCTACGTGTGGGACCCGTAAGTGAGACCTGTAGATGTAGATGGGACCCACCGCTCTTTATTATTGTGAACCTCTTTTACTCCCGAAATTTCTCAAGTATTTTTGTTTTCCCGATTTGCCCATAGCGTCATGGTTACCCCTTTAAAAAAATGTTGTCTTTTTATTAATTTTAATATGAATACTTATAAAATACGTTATTAAAAAGTTAATCTAATAATCATAATAATAATTTTTATAGATTAATTTTATCGTAATCCCTGAATTATATGTTCAACTTTATTTGAGTCTCTAAACTTCAAAACATAATAGAACTAGCTCTCAAAATGTCAACTTTAATCCTTTCGGTGAAAAAATACTTTAAGAAATGGGCAATCCTTCGTATATTGAAGATCATGTGCAGGCAGAGTTACCCATGTAAAATTAACCAAAAGTTGTAAAGATGTGAAGATGACAAACTAGTGTTAACTAAAATGCAAATTTCAGTTTTTTTTTTTTTTTCCCTCTGAAAGACTAACAATTGGACAAATTAAAGTTCATACTTCAAAAACCAAATATGAATTTAAACCATTTATAAATTTCTTATAATATGCCAATTCAACTACTAAGACAATATCATTTGTTAAAACTCATCAGGCGTGAATTTTTGGCGCAGCAGAGAGTTCATAATATTTCAAAACGATCAAATTATGGATTACTATTTTTTTTTTTTTTTTTTTTTGCTAATTCACATCGTCAATAATTTGTTTGAGACCTTAAGTTGTCGTTCAATGACTCTATTAAAAGAACTATTGGTAGCGAAGGCGGAAAAGATAGAAAGAACAAAATATGGTACAATGTGCAAATATATTTATTTGTGTGCGTTGATTTCTTTATTATTTTGGAAATTCCATTTATATAGATGTTTGACAGCAATTTGTGTGAGTTAAATAAATAGGAAAAAGACCCACGCACAGAAATGTACAACATTTGCGCTATGTTTAGTTTATTATTCCAACATTTGTCGGAGTACTGTAGTTCATTTATTCTTGAGATCTTCACAATACATCATTTCATGCCCTTTTTCTCTTGCGAAACTAATCTTTCATTTTAAATTTATCTAATATGTAGTTTAAAAAAAAGGAAAGAGAAAAGAGAAAGCCATTTATGTTTTATTAAGACAATATTTGTTTCAGTCACAAAGTAAGATAAATAAAATGATAACTTTGATTAATAATGATAATACTAAAGTTTACATAATGATAATACATTATAATCTAAGGGTTACATAAGTAGAAATATATATATTTTAAATTAAGTTTGTTTTCTACATCTAATGGTTCATTTCACCCTCTGATTCATGATCATTTTCTTTATTTTTCTTGGCATCTTCACTTGTCTGAAGTCCACTGTGTTTTTCAGCTAAAGTGAGTGCTGCTTCCACATTTTTTAAGTTGCTTAGTTTAGCTGAACATGTTTTTTGTGGTTTCGGGACTATTTTGGGAACTTGTCTATCTTTTTGTCCACTTGTTTGGTAGATGCTGATCGAATATTGGTTGTTGAGATTTGTTTTTTTCTTTTGGCCTACTTAGTGTGATAAGAATCTACAGTCTGGATCCTATTACTAGCTGCATCTAACAAAAAGATGACATTATAGTTATTATTATTTTTTATCTGTATTGTTATCTTATCTTGAAGCTCGTATATAGACAATGACTTCTTCATTTGTAGATGAACGATTAATATTAAGGATGTTATCATTTTAAATGTGTGAAGAAATTAATATTGTAAGTGTTGAAAATAATAATAGCACTACGAAACTTTATCATTTTGAGAGTTCTTCTTGCTTACCAAAGAAGTTTCTTCCATCAATTTCTTTGCATTACATTATATATAGTAACTTCTCTGCAGGCTGTCAATATATTGTTGCCTTAATAGAACTCGATGAATCCTCGAGTTCAACATACGCTCGAGCTCTTCAAGAATTAGAAAATTAACAATGATTAGATGTTGAAGATAAAACGAATAGACATTAGTATTTTTCAAAAAGTTGATACCTTGGTATTGCTCTTGCTTGAGTTTGCAGTAGATGCAATCATAAACTTCATTGTAGTTGGAATTTGAGACTTTGTTGCATTTCTCACAAGACATGTACCGAAATGATTGATCATGCACCCTGACGTTTAGTTTGACCTTAATCCAAAACCATAGTTGCTGTGACAAAAAATTTATCCTGTCATTTTTTATGTGAATATTATAATTTATATATGTTGCATTTGTTTATCGTGACGTGATTATTCTGAAATGTTGCTCCCTTCATATATCTTTCATGCATATGAGTAAGCATGTATGTACGAATATGCATGCAAATATTGTGTTAGTGGCTACAAATAGAGAGACACACATGAACATCTATATATACAACAAAAAGTGAAATTATAAAACAACAAAAGCATGACAATTAACACAAAATAAAAATTGTAGTCAAATGAAAAGAAGCCACAAAATGACAACAACATAAATTCAATAACAGCAAGAAAGTGAAATTCTTATGACGAACACGCGCAAGGGATCGGGATGAACCAACACGCTGCGACGCCAATCGAGGAGGTTCCTGAGACTTAGAAATGGGAAATTGAACGGGTCGTCGATGACGTCCAACCGGTGAACTTCAGGCGTCGGCATGGCCTTCAACGAAGTAATCCGGCCGTCCCACCAAGCACCTCCGTCGTAGGCATCGACCTTATGAGAGACAATGTAGACGGTGCGGCTGCAACAGGACCGTGGTACAGACCTAACGGAATGAAGAAATAAATGAACGATTATTGAAAACAAGCAATTTCAAATTAAAAAAAAAAAAAAAAGAGGAAAACCACAGGAAATAAATTTTGGGAAGAGATAAAGTTCCAGAGAAAGAAATTTTCGAAGAATACCTAGATTTTGAGATTTAAAAGGGTTCAAAAAAAAAAAAAAAAAAAACCAAAGGATAGATGAAGAAACAGGAAGTGTAGAGAAGAAGAAGAACCGGTGTGTGTTAGCAGGCAAACTTTTTGAAAGAGCAAGAAGAGGTTTTGACGTCAAACTATAGTTGCAAAAGAATGGGACTTTTAGAAAAAAAAAATTAAAAGGGAGTTAAAAACCAACAATATTTAGATGCCAAATTGGACAATCCACTAACCCACACCAACTTTTTGAAAGAGCACAAAGTGGTTTTACAAGTGCAGTTTGACGTCAATTAAACAAGGGTACAAAAAATGACAAGATTTAGAGACTGCTTTGGATGACCCACTAACCCACACCAACTTGTTTAGTATTGTTTGAATTTTCAAACAATACTAAAAGAGCGGGTTAGACGCACGTGGGTCGTCCAAAACGATTTTCAAAAGTTTATCATTTTTAATTCTCTCTTTGGTTGTCGAGGGACCCATGACTTGGTGATCTTAAGGGCTCGTTTGATTGGTGAGTTTAAACTCATCACCATCAATTTAATTTTTATATTTTTCTCTAAAATTTTTTTATCTTTTCTGAAAAAGTCAACCAAAATCATTATTTAAACTTATAAATCTTAACTCAAACTCAAACACCAGACACCCATCCGATATAGGCCTCTCTTATTTTAAAAGGGTATGGGTTCAAAGCCCACCTCTCATGCTTCTTTAATTCTTCATTTTATTATTATTATTTTTTTGTTTTCCTTTTTCCGTTCATTTTTTTTAATAAAAAACTTATTGAATTCTTTTACTTCTTTTTGTTTCCCTTTTTTTTTTTTTTGTTCTTAATTCTTATTTTCACTTCTCTATTTTACATAAATTCATTAGATTTTTTTTTTTTCAATACGTTCCTTCATAAATGTGTTTTCCATTTTCTTTAAAAAAACTCGTTTTCCTTAAATATATATGAAAAACTTTCTTTTATGCAACGTTCAATAATTAAAAATAATAATATCAATGAAATTTAATATAATTTCCATTGAATTTTGTGAGATTGTTCCTACATATTCATCTTTTTTCTTCTTGCACAAAAATATTTTTCACAAATGTTGAAATTAATTTAGCATCATCAATTATAAAATTACAATATCTCGTTATTTTCATAAAAATTATCAAATTACAATTTAATTACCGTATTATATAAAGACACGTGCAAAGCACGTATCTTTATCAGTATAGATCCTAACAATATTAAAAGAGCAGGTTATGAGATATCCTACTCATTCTAGGCTATCCAAAACAGTGCCCATAAGTTTGATTGAATGTTCTAATATATGTATTAAATCATGTTTTATTATTGTAACTTCTCACAAAAAGAAGTCTATTTTAGGAAATGTTTTAATCATTCACAGTCTATTCATCTTTTGATTGTAACTGTTCAAGACAACTCTATTTTATGAAATGTTTTAATCACTTATAATCTATTTATCTTTTGATTATAACTGTTCAAGGTAAATTAAATACTCTGATATATGTATCGTATCATGTTTTATTATTACAAATCCTCACTAAATGGTGTCTATTTTATGAAAGGTTTTAATTGTTCATTACATATTCATCTTTCGGTTGTAACTATTCAAAATAACTCTATTTTATGAAATGCTTTAATCATTCATAATCTATTCATCTTTCGGTTGCTATTGCTCAAGACAACTCTAATTTACAAAAAGTTTTAATCATCCACAATCTATTTATATTTCGGTTGTAACTGTTCAAGACAACTCTTTAATATTCATATTAAATAACACTTACAAGCGTGTTTGTATGTTGTTCAGTTTTCAATCATTCAAAACAACTGTAGAAGAATCATATTTTTGCTTGTGAAATTCATATGTTTTTAAGTAATTAGTCTTTTCCGTGCAATCACTCGCTCAAATAATTAGTACACATTAATTTCTCGATCTCTTTATATGTATGTAATTATTTGTTTCTCTCTCCAAGGTGAAAATACACCGACATAAACATTTTTATGGATATAATTCTCTTACGTACACAAGTACGAAGAAGACCTTAAAACATATGTGTGTGGAGAATTAGAGGAAATTGATATTCTCTTACTAAAAATATTGTGGATGTTGTTTCGCTCTTCTGCAACTAAATTATGGCATGTTTAGAACTGCTATTTTTTAGAAAACTCACTACAAAAGAATATTAATTATTAATTTTCTTACCTTTAGATTCATACACATATACTAAGCTAAAGCTATTTGATAGTTTTTATCCATCTATATTAATTATAAAATCTGCAAGATTAATTACTACAATATGTATATAACATGTACAAGGCATGTATACAAACTAGTTTTTTTTTTTTTTTTTTTTTTTTAAGATGAGCTTTTTCTTATTAGGAAAATGACTAACATGTACAAGGCACGTATACAAACTTTTTTTTTTTTTTTTTTTTTTAAGATGAGCTTTTTCTTATTAGGAAAATGCTAACCGGCAGTCATTGATTGACCAAAGCCAATCATTAATTGGCCATAATTGAAATTGGAATTTTCTATCTATAATCCAAACGGGATTAAATCATCAAAGACCTGCATCTGGATTTATCCTGCTCAACCGTTTATCTCCAATGTCATTTTTGCTTAAACAAATTAGACTACATGTATTTTTCTCTTGAATGAAAACGATTTGCCGTTCATGAAAGAGTGTTGTATTTTTAAGAGGAAAGAACATGTCGTTTTAATAAGCTCGTGTCTTCTTTTGTCTGCAACGACACACCGTTTGTTGTACTCTTGTTGAGTAGAAATCAAAACGACTTGTTGTTTACTTCATCTATAACTAAACGTAATCGAAACAACATGTCGTTTCTTTCTAATATAAAACTTTCAAGACAGCTTAAAATCTATTTGTTTGAGACAGAGTTCACTGAAGACAGTAATCTAAAACAGAAACACAAATGGTAAAGCTAAAAACAAGGTTCATTACAACACCAAGAGACAAATCTAAATTATAACCTTAAGCCACTACTTTCTCTCCTCACAAAGAGACCAAAAGTCTTTTTTCTCATTCTTAACGTCTATTATCGTACACAGCACTACATGCCAAGACGTTTAACACTTGTTTCTAACTTTCCTCGTACTACATTTTTTTTTCCCCCTTCCAATTCCGATCAGAGCTTGTTCTTGTACCAATAAACTCCTTTATTAGGAGCTTCATCATCTGGCTCAACATAGAGACACTCCTTGGCCTCCCTCCACATAGCCTTCACAATCGGCGTCTCGTCTAGACGGTAGTACTCCCCCAACAGAGGCTTCACTGCCTTGGTCGCTTCCATGGCGTTGTAATGTGGCATTGTGGAGAAGAGGTGGTGAACCACGTGTGTGTCTGTGATGTTGTGGAAAACCTTGTTCAAAATTCCGTAATCTCGGTCAACGGTTGCCAGAGCTCCTCTTAGCCAGTCCCATTCTGATGAGTCGTAGTGCGGTAACGCCGGGTGAGTGTGCTGCAAGTAGGTGATCAACACAAGGAAGCCGTTCACAATTAGTAAAGGAACGCCATATACGCATATAAGCCAAGCCAGGCCTTTCGCTGCTGCGAGCTTGTAAAGAACAAAAGTTGTGACAAAAATCCCTGCATCCGAGACGAAGATTTGAAGCCTTTCACGGTCGGAGTAGATTGGACCATTGGGATCGTAGTGGCACGCGAAACGGTCATAGGGCCTGCCAGAGACGTTGAAGGCCAAGTACAGAGGCCATCCAAGAGTCAGAGTGACCAAAAGGCTGAGGGCTCTGCCTGGCGGGTTGTTTAAGTACTTGGAGAACCATGCCAGTTTGGACTTTGGTTTCGGGACAAAAACCTCGTCGCGGTCTAGGGATCCGGTGTTGGAGTGGTGGCGGCGGTGGCTGTACTTCCAGGAGAAGTAGGGGACGAGAAGCCCGGAGTGGAGGATGAGGCCAACTGTGTCATCAATCCATTGGTGATCACTGAAGGCATGGTGGCCACACTCGTGGGCGATAACCCAAATGCCGGTGCAGACGCAGCCTTGGACGATCCAGTAGAGGGGCCAGGCCAGGTAGGGGAGAGGGTGGGGGAGTAAGTGGAAGTAAGAGGTGGCAACATAGTAGAACAGCGTGGCAAAAAAGAGATCATGAGCGACGAAGGAGAAAGAGCGGACAAGGGAGCGCTTGAAGCAATGGGGCGGGATGGCTTTCTTGATCTGGCTCAGAGTGAATGGAGGGGTTGTGTGTGGCACTCGCTCAACCGGGCTCTTCTTCCCCTCCAACTTGGTGCCACTCGGCATTGGCATCCGCCCACCAGCTCCCATCGCGTTCCCTAAAATTGGGGGGGAAAAAACTATCAAGGGTTGGTCAAAAGTTATAGATATGAAACTCTGGGTGTACACATTCTGAGAAATTGATCGGTACAAAAGTTGAATCGTTTGTCACATAATTAACATGTTAGTCACACGGTCCCACATTGATCAACGATTGAAAATAGACACGACACTTGCGTTAGTCAGTCACAAGTCTAGCATTAGCATTAGTATCATTGGGACTGTTCATTATACAAGGTAAAGGACTGTTAGGAGTAGCATAGTACATGGCAGACTACTTTTTTTGTTTATATACATTATTGTCGTAATATTAGCAGTAGAAAGTGTTAGGACCAGCAATAATAACTTTCGTCAAGTTGGCACTATTGTAGAAAAATCAAAAACAAAGGACAAAACTACGACATAGATTTAAAGATGCCAAAGAGATATGAACCACACAAACAAAACTTTCGGCCATGACCACAGCGAGGCACACCACAGAAAGTGCTCGACAGAAAAAAAAAAAAAAAAAAAAAAAAAAGGGAGGGGGGAGTTGTGCAAATTAATCACATGACCTGCATATGGTGGCCAGAGACTGGATTTGGGAAATCCAGATTTTGACAAAAATAGTTCTCTTGTAATTGAATAAGGTCCGTAATTTCCAGAGATATGTTACGTGGCTGAACTATGAATACAGCAAAGCAGCAATGGATTGAAGTCAGGTAACGTGGACCATGAACGATACAAAATAAATGACCCTGGACCTTCACCTTTTTTATTTTTTATTTTTTGAGGAAGCCTGATTTTAATGCTGTGTCAGTGTGCCCATATATATATATATATTACAAGTATAATTATACATATTACAAGTGTATGTATATCTAGAGAGAGAGAGAGAGAGAGAGAGAGGAAGGAGAGAGAATCTCAGCAGCGATAATTGCATCTGCTTGCCACACACTACATGCCAGAAAATTCCATGTTCTTATTTCTTAAAATGTTTTTTTTTTAATTGAGGACTAAAAAAAAAAAAAAAAAAAGAGGAAGAGGAATTTTCTTGCTTTTGACTAAATGTACGAAACTTTTTCAAAAAAGCACTTAGACAATTAGAACGAGGGTAAGCCACCGAAATTTGAGCTTCGGCCATGAGCCTAGTCAAGTCAAAATTACCAAAATAACCAAACTCTTTGTTTTTTTCAAAATTTTTTAATTCTGTATAATAAATCCAGGAATGCAATGGGTATTGTAAAAGCATATTCGTTAGTTTTTTTTTTTTTTTTTTTAAGGTAAAAAGCATATTATTGGCAACGACATTTTTTATTTTTTATTTTTTGCTAATCTGAGAAACGACAAGTCCATGACCACGTGTCGGATGTAAAATAACCACAAAACGACAATGGCATTAAAGAATATGTCGTCAATTTTTTCTTTCCTTTTCTAATACCGAGGCGAAAGTTTCAAAATTTTACTTCAAAATATGATGTGACGATATTTCCAAGGGAAAAAAAAAAGTAAACAAAATTGAACTCCGTGATATGGTGGTCAAAATTAAAAAAAAAAAAAAACAAAAAAAACAAGAAAAATTTACAGCAACAAATTTCAGGAATTAAAATAACCAAAAAAAAAAACTGCATTAGCTGTTACAGAGATTATAATATCTCTTGTATTATCATTAGGTAGTGAAAACAAAAGTTGTATATTAGAAAAACATAAACAAGCATAATGGTATAAAATGAAATAAGTAAAATATAACGATTATTAATATATAGTGGGGACTATGTTATTATTATGCACCATCACATGTGTGTGCGAGGATGATTTGGTGTATTTTATACTTAGCACATACGCATCGTCGTAAGGAGTCAAGAAGTAATATTTTTTTCAATGTAATGTTTTTTCAAATTAAATCTAGACCGTTGATTTGATCAGACATAATCTAACGGTCGGATTTGAGTGATTTCAGATTTAATTTAAACTGTTAATTGAATTATTTCAATCTAACGGTCATAATTAATTCTGATGACCAACAGGTATGTCTATTGAAACAGATACGTTTTTTTTTTACTAAAAAGACACCTTTTAATTTAAAATGTGTGATTGTTGTATTTATTGCAATTGTTAGATCAAAAGATGCGATTGTTGTATCTGTTACAATGCTTCATGAACAGGTATATCAAATGTTATAAAACTCCAGTTTCTGAAATTAATTTCATATCTTGTTCTGGAATTTAATAAGATTGCTACTTATTAAATTCGTGGGTTTGTTGTATCTTGAAGATAATTTACCAAAACATCCGATAGCAAACTGTTTAGAATGGGGGCTAATAAAATATTAAGAAAAGTAATTCCTACATCTCAAACCTTTCTGATTTTCTCTATTCTATTCCGTTTCTTTACATCAAAACAGTTTTCCACCACCCATTTTTTTTTCAAACATTACCATTAAAATGCCAAAAACACAAAACAAAAACTAAACATGCATTGCAATTCAAAAATGCGATGTAGATTAGGAGATAGATCTAGCATAGTAATGCTTGAAAATGTGATTATTATAACCAAAAGAAAGGGGAAAAAAGAAGAAGAAAGAAACATAAGATATGGTCATAATAAATACAGAATCCAAAAAAAAAAAAAAAAAAAAAAGCCAGTAGTACCTGAAGATAAGAAAGCTCTGCTTGTGAAATCAGCTTACTAGAAAAGCACTTTTTTTTTTTTTGTAGTGTAAAAAAGGCTCTCTCTCTCTCTCTATCTCTCTCTCTCTCCCATCCACCAAAGAAGTTGCTTCCTCTTTCTCTCTATCGCCCTATCTCTTACTTCGGAGAATGGTGTGGCTCGGAGACTCGCATTTAAAGATCAAAGAGCTTCAATTATAAAAATAAAAACTAAAAATTAAAAATTAAAAAAGAGCTTGGTTTGATGTGGGCCCCAAAAAGATTCCCTCACGTGCCCACGCTTGGAAAACACACGGATTCTCTCATTTTTTGTTGGCGTGTGTGCTGTTATTGGACTCCATCACGACACGTAGATGACTCTGGGCAAGTTTTGCTTTCTTTGCCGTTCGATTTAAGTACTTTTTATTTTCTACTGGTCAACGGTTGCTAATCTGGTTTCACCCCCTGGTGTTGTTCGTAGTGGATGAGTGTTTGTTATTAAATGACGAAAGTAGCCCTACCATTGTCTCGTGCGGTGTCCTACTCCAGTCAGTCGCACCTTGTCATTAACGTCATTTAGGCCATTTTTGGCTTTTCTTTTTTCTGGAAAAAAAGAAAAAAAGAAAAAAGAAAACCTTGCAATAATGACTGTTGACAATTATTTCTTTGAGAGAATATTTCTTTGTTTTTTAATATCAGAAGATAAGAAGAACAAATATAAAAATTAAAAAGTAAGAGATGTATTTTTTTTTTAAGTACGATTTAGAGAGATTAAGGCATTCTTATTTAATTATGGAAATGCAGGGAAGATCCTGCCTTATTCGGAAAGATTACATTGGAAATAATTTATTAATAGCCTATTATAGGGATGCACAAATTTAACTATTCATTGATCCACATCAAGTTGGCAAGTAAGTGGCTTTTGCCGTTAATCTATAGTAGGAAACACCTATCTTAAGCACCTTATTTCTTTCCTGACCAAACATTAAAAAAAAACAAAAACAAAAAACAAATAAAACAATGCCTCGTAACTAGAAAGGTCAATTGTAGAGATAATCACGGGAAGGAGCGGGCGATCAACATAAGTGTGAGAGAAAGTCCATTTTTAAGTTTTGAGACTGAGAAGGTCCAATACTCTTAACATTTGTACAAAAATTAAGTTAACCAATAGGGTTATATAAAAAAAAATATCATAAATTTGACATATTTTTATATTTATGTCCATCATAATATTAAATTTGATAATTTTGCTATTTTATAATACTAAAATTATAAACTTTAATGTTAGAATAGGTAAAATTATAACTAAATACTCAAAACATGACTTTTCATCTAATTTTAAGAGTGATTAGCCCAATACAACTAACAAATTTTATGGATGTATTTTATGTGGTAATGGTACTAAAAAAAATATCTAGATGACGTGATATAATATTAAGTTATTAAAATTATTTTTGACACAATTTCTAACATGATATAACAATTTAAAATGTATGATTTTTAACGTATTTTTTTAGTAATAAATGCTTTTAATTTTAATTTAGAGTATGGGATGACAATTCGAAACCAATCTTAAAAGAATGTTATAACTCTCATCTTTTGTGAAAAAGTTCTACGCTTAGTGAGGAAATAATGTTATATTGTCTAATTATTTGAAGATGCCATTTTGTCGGGAGACCTTAATTTACTTATTGATAAAGTCTCTCTCTCATGTTTTTCATATGAAAATTGTTAGGTAATATATAAAACATAAACAACGAACAAGTGAATTCAAATAATATAATAACAATAGTTACTCCAAGATTTAACCTTAACTCGAAAGAAACCAAATAAAAAGTAGAACATCGAGGCACGTGTATTACGCTTTTCTTAAAACAGATTCGTCCCCTCTGGTAAGTGTACGAGGCTTCAATAGACGTCTGCCTCCCAGAATACAACGACGAACAACGGTAGTCTAGCACGATCGAAAACCGCTTCCGGTGAACTTGAAATCAATGCCTTCCCTCTATCACCAAAACTCAAAAAACCCGACCACTACAAGAAGAAGAAAACCAAGAGCAAGAAAAGAAAACTTGTGCTTGTGTTGTGTGTCTGTTGTGTGTTTCTTTCAAGCTTATGGAGGCCTCTTTTTATAGGCTCAAGGATGGGATGTCACAAAACCGAAAATTAATTTGGTTTTAATTTTTGAAATTAATCATCCACTAAAACCGCCCATTTAATTCTTGGAATATGAACGTTTTTTCCAGAATAACAACAGACATCAAAGATGACTGTTTGTATTCTGAAAAAAAAATCGGAATTGTGTTGGTGAAGAAAAAAAAATTCCAAAACAAAGCCCGTGCAAGGACAAGCTTGATGAATTGACATTCACGTTGCTCACGCCGTGCGGGCGCACACATTGGGCCCCTAACCCACCGGGGTTATGATTTGCACCCCCTGCGCGTGAGAGAGCATCTTGGGTTCACAATCTTACCCAAGTCTAAAAGTGCAAATCCTTATAAAGTCCATCTAGCTTTCATGCCTAAGCAATGTGGGACTCCACATTTATAAGCAACTTTCTAACATAATTCTATTCCATTGGGCACATTTTGAGTATCAATTTTTCATTCACCCGAATACCATTTTGAGTGTATAAATATATGATTTTGATCTCCTCGCGACAGAGAATGTAAATCTATTAAGACCCGTTAATTATATTAAATGGGTCCCATTCAAATGCAAAAGAAGTAGGTTTGTTTGTTTGTTTGTTTTTTGTTTTTTTCTTGAAGAGATGTACAGGGATTTTTTTTTTTTTTTTTTTTGGAAAATTGATGTACAGGGAGTTTTATGGACACTCAGGTGCATCGAAAAAATAGTTGATCATCATAAATGATAAAACTGTTCCGTAGTGTAACACCAGACACTCGTCAAAGATTCTCGACCGGAATTAATTAAAAAGAAACGGTAAGAATTTGACTATAAGGACTCCCATTTTGTTTTGTTTTTTTTTTTTTTTTTCAAATAAAAAAAATAAATACAAAAAGAGCCAAACTAAAAAGCGACATATTTATTAAAAAATATATAAAAAACGACGTGAAGAAGTGTGATTGTTTTGGCTTATAATTTGGTTTGTACACGTTGTGACACTCATGCGTTGCCTCGGTCTCTCCGTGATCAAATTGAAATTTTCTATTCCTTTCGATGAAAAGAGCATCTTCTCTAGATCTTCCATTTGAATTGCTTTTAGCAAAATAAATAAATAAATAAATAATCTTCCTTCGTAATGTGCTTGTCATTCGTCACTCAACTTAATTTTGGTTCCTTCCCACGTATTTTTATTTTCCGAGCGTTTTCTTCTTCTTTCTATTGGAGCTTCAAATTCGTTCCTCATACATATATGTAGAACTCTTTTGTTTTATAAATAAATAATTATAATTAGTTAGATGTGAAAGTTACAGACGTTATTGTGATATTGATCTTACAAGAGAATGAATAGTAATCATAATAAATTCTACCTCTAACTTCATTATTCATTACAATATAGAATTTGAATTCTCCTTGTCTCTAAATTAAAAAATGTATATAAATAGCCCATTGAGTTAAGATGAAAGAGGGGTTTTCATAAGAGTTTTTAGGTTCGAAACCTAAATGTATTTTTTTTATTTTATGATAAATGAGAATCATAAATTCTATATAAAAATAATAATTTTTACAGCTGTAGATAACAATAAATGAGACTTATTATACGTCTAAATATTACTTGAGCGGCATTATTTGTATAGAAGGGTCTATGATTCCGGCCTCAGATAATAAGATCAGGACCATACTTAAAAGCCCTTAAAATAAGACATAAACGAATAATGTTTGTAGACTAAATCTTTCGGGCTTGATATACTAAATAATTGATAGGATTAGATTGCGTGTCTTTTAACATTTGAAATTTTAATGAAGATTAAGAGAAAAATAAGTAAATAGTATTTTTATATAAATAATTGAAGTAAATAGTATGTTCTAAAAATATTTGAAGTAAATATATAGTCGTAAATAATACATTTATTTCTTGTAGATATGTTATTCACCTAATAAATTTTTTGTTTACCTATTAAATTTTTTATTTATCTAATAAATATTATAAAATATTATTATTTATTTTAATTATTTTCGTAAAAGTATTATTTACTACACTTATCAGAGGATTAATAACATAAATCCTACCTCATGTTTTTTTTTTTTTTTTGAGTCATCTTTAACTTAAAAGATGAAATACATCTATCTCTTTATCCGGGGAAAAGTTCGAAACAATTTTTCCAAGAGGGAACTAATAATTACCGTTTAGTCATCTTATTTGGAAGAACGGCATCGTTTGAGTTTATGATTGTAAAAGTTTTTTTTTTTTTTTTCCGACGCCATTGTATAAAACTCTCTCTCCACTTCTTTGAAATAAGCTTCCGTTTTAGATCGCTAATTGGAGTAAAAATTTTTAAATTAGACTTTGTTGATTTTTAAAAAACTAGTTATAATTTTGTTGATTTTTCATGATCTACTGCATTTTATGCTTTGATAGCGAGAAACTATTAAACGGAGTATTTTTAGTATGCAAATGTGAAACTTTAGTGCTTTAATTGCATTAATAGAAATATTTGTTCCCTAGAAAAAAAAAAAAACACAATAATTGTGTTGGTAACAGTAACCTTTACTTATTATGGTTGATATATGTATATGTTCCTTCAGTCGAATTTGAGTTCTAGAAAAGGAAAAAAAAGGTGGTAAATTGGGGTTCACAGGAATTGTATTCTCAGGATTTAAAAAAAGAAAAGAATTGTATTCTCAGTGTCTGAGAAAAGAATGAAGAAGAAAGAGCGAGAATGTAATAAAGATTGAATATATATATTTATGTAAAAGAATGACAATGTAATTAATGTAAAAAGAATGGTGAACATTTCAGACAAAAAATGTTAGACATTAACTGTAATGACAATGCTTAATTCATTTGATTTAACAAATTTTTATATTAGATTTTTTACCATAATGTTGCGCTCAAGGAAGTGAGAGGTCGCGTGAGGTTTGCTCGTAAGTGAACGTCCTCGAGGCAAGCCGTCTAGCCAGGCGCATTTTAGTTGTCAGCGGAGGTCCTATAAAGTAGTCCTGTTTCTCCGGACGATGTAGGTCGTTTAATAGTAAGGACTCTTCACGCGAAACTTATTTATTTATTTTTTTTTGTGGTGTATAGTTTTGTGTATAATAGTGATGATAACTTTTTCGTGTTTTTATGGATTTTGTTGAGTTTATATTTATAATAAAAGAGGTGGTTTCCCCATCTTCCGCATTGAAAGTTTGTCCACCAGATCTAAGTCTTGACTGTGTTTTAATCCTACTAGAATTATTTTTAAGTAGGGTAGGCGGTGCCTCTAGTTCTATTGATTTTGACACTCAATCAATCTAAAGATTCAATCCATCTTTAAAATTTTGTCAAAAAAAAAAAAAACCATATAACATGCTCTATTTTGATGTGCCGAGAAATTTCTCATTATTAGACTTTAGGCATATGGCTTCCATTTGATCGTCGTCAAATTTTACTAATAGATCCGTTCAAAGGATTTTATCTCATATATATTGTGGGGTCATTTGTTCTTTTTGGTGTGTTTATATCTTCTTGATGATCAGTTTAATAACATTTCCTGTTTCAAAATAAAATGCCGCTCTCGAGATGGTTCATTGACGTGTGGGTGCATCTTGAACTTGCACAAACGGCAATTGTGCAAGGGCAACATTGTCTTTTCAACTCCATCAAAGCCATATATATATATATATCGGACGTTACAAAAGAGAAGAATACATCAAGATGGTAGTGATCTATAAATGTTCTGATATTTCGATGGATTTTAGTTTTAGTATGAATATTTCTTAGTGGTGTGCCTTTTCTACTAGCTATTTATGTGTGGTTTATCATCTTTCATCTTCTAACAAGAAGTTGGAACAGCCACTTTTCTCCATTTTTTGTATAAGAGCTTATTGATGATCAATATTCTCTATTTATTTGTCTGAGAAAATACAGTGCTTTTTATATGTTTATACATTTTCCCATCCTCTATATAACAGTATTCTCATTCAAAATTACAAACATGTAACTGTGTTCTTATTTGATAAATTATAGTACTTCCATTGAAAAATTTTGCTGGCTTTGCAGGCACTATGTGTAACGTCTAAGTCATGATAATCCATCTCTATAGAATATTTGTTTATAAATTTATATATATATATATGTATATATTCTTATGATCTTTATCTGATCGCCATAATTAGTAGCTTCTCATTCCACGATGTGCTTGGTTGTCTAATCTTACCAATAATCGTGTGTAATATTTGTCTATATATGTAGTTTTGTGTCAGTCTTTTCAGGTCACTCGGTTTCACCCTCATCAAGTGCTTTCTCTTCAGTTTCAAAAAAAATTTCAATTTTAATTTGGGCCAATCCCAATCCCTTTGTCTGATTGAGATCTCATGTGTTGCTCGTGTGGATCACTGACTAATTAATTATTACTATCATCTTTTTCTTAAGACAAATTCCCCCCCCCCCCCCCCCCCCCAAACAATTTTCAGCACCATTTTTTTTTATATATAATTTTGCTTGGTAATAAAGCTTAATATTTGAGATTTTGAAACTCTTTACTACTTCGCAAGGCAAGTTTAGGTGATGAATCGTTTCCAGATGATTCAACAAGCATCTCAAATGAAGAGGTTGCGCTACGATAATCGTCCCAATCGAGCAGGTTTCGTGGACCTTACCCTGAGATTAGGCTTGCCTAATCACGATTACCGCAACAATAATCCGATTAACATTAATCAATCCCTCAATTTTGATATCTTCAATCCTCAACAAGCTAATCTTACCTATTCCAATGGCTCTCGTATGAGTTCTACTAGTACTCATGTTGATCAGGTACATATATATATATATATATATATATTCCCTTCCTTCTGAATATAAATTATCCATTTATATAAATGTTGTAGTTTTGATGTTCATGAGCTAATTCCGTTCAGTTTTAATTAATCAAATATATTAAAGAGCTTGCAGCCTTTACTGAACAACAGACGATAAGCTGCTTCAAAGTTTCTTGATTTATTTGAGAAAATTTCAGGAGATTTATTTTACACACACGCATATACATGCAAAAACGCAATCTCTCTCTCTTCTCTCTCTGCGCGCAATTTTCCTGTGGTTAGCTAGTCATTTTGCAGTTAACTCTCATTTCTCGCCCAAATGTTTCAACCTTTTTTTTTTTTTTTTACGCTAATTGTTATATATATATATATATATATATATTTTTTTTTTTGGATGGTAAGTTGTTAATTCTCGATTTAAGCGATAAATGATAATATTTTGTATGTAACGTTCAGTAAGGAATTTAATTGTACAGGCCACACTTTCACGTAAGTAATTAATAACAGAAAAACAAACTTCTTGCTATTAAAGCCATTATTGAAAAAAAAAAAAAAAAAAGAGAGAGAGAGAACTCTGCATAGAAACAAACAGTACACCTTATTATCGATGGGGTTCATTAGGTCTGTTTCATGCGATGCTATTGGTATGAAGTCGGACAAAATTTTATTTCTTTTGAAATTAGGGGATAATAATCTATCAAGTCCTCTTATGTACATGCGTTTATTTTTAATTTGATGCAACTAATTATCTAGCAATGGATATATATAGTTCAGTGGCTGTTTCTAAATAACTGAAGTTTTTGAACATTAAGAAAGTTGCCGTTTTCAGTAGAATGGGCAATCGGTTATTGAAGTATTGAGTAACCATAATCATTATTGATTGATTGACATCAATATTTGTTTTGATTGGATGGGCCAATCAGCATTTTAATAGTGACTAAATTTTTTTTTTTTTTTTTTAAATTAAGTGTTCAAAAAGTGTCTATCGATCTAATAGATATTTTCCATAGGAACTAACCCTTCCGGGAAGTTAACTGTCGTTTGATGCCTTTTTCAGCCCTCCATGCCGTACTGGCAATATGGCGACCATAATACTACAGGCAACATCAATAACCATAGTACTTTGGTCATCAACAATATTACTGGTAGACCAAACAAGTTTGGAGGATTCAACCAAGCTGGAATGACGACTATGGGGCAGAATATTATTAACACAGAAGCAGATCATGTCCTAATATCAGTGAATAATTCTAATGGTACTAGATCGAGGTCAAGCCAATTATCTTCTGCAAGGAAGAATAATAGAGCGAAAAAACAGCGAACCGATTCTGATCATCATGATCAAACGGTACTCGTTGCGGGTGAAGAAGAACAAGTTAAAATAGTGGAGGATCATGTTGTTGATGGCGAATATGGTGCAAATAAGAGCTGCTCCAACCCTAGCTGCCGCACTCAGACTACTCCCATGTGGCGCAGAGGTCCCCTCGGTCCCAAGGTTTATTTCACTAATTTCATTTCTCCAATTAATTTCTATTATATTGTGTTGGCGTACCAATATATATATATATATATATTTAGATGAGGGTATAATAATGAAATTTTAAATATGAAAACTTGCTCTCGTATAACGAGGATAGAGAGTAGCATACAAAAATAATCTTAATTATAGAAAAACTTGCAGGACTTATCCTTATTATATTTAATACGTCGTTGATGATATATATAAATATTTTCTTTCGCAGAATTTCCCACGGTTGATTTTTGTTAGTACATGTGTGTACAGACCCTGTGTAATGCTTGTGGAATAAAGTATCGGAAGCAACAAGAGAAGAGGGCTGCCGCGACAAAGGTAGGAAACAATGGTGGTACTTCTAATATCGACAACCTCATTCTTCGTGAATAAAGGGACTTTCTGTCGTCTCAAAAAATGAAGAATTGTCGTTGGTGATTGGTGAAATGCTATCTCCTTTCCTTTAGTTATCTATTTCCGGATATTTGCAATTTTATTATGGGTTTAATTTTAGCAAACATTTTAGATGTTTTATGCCTTGTTAATTAAAAACGACATGACGTTTGTTATTTGACATGAAAGTTGTCCCTTTTGGTTTAAGGTGAAATTTAGTATTTAAATTGTAAAAGGAGGCATCTAATTCCGGTGGGAAATGGAAATTGTCCTGATGTTTTAGTTTAGAGCAACTTGGCGGTTTCCATAAAATTAACGGCCGTTTGAAATTTAGACGACATGGTTTTTTATTTTAGTCAGTATGCGGTCCTTTGAGTTATAAAACGACATATTGACTGTAGAGGGAAATATTAATGTCCTTTATTCGAAAACTACAAAACTACATGTCATTTGTCTGATACTAAAACTGAATCTTCTTTGTGTGTGAATTCCATTGTCTATGTACAGTAACGGACGACATGTCGTTTCATGTAGTCAGAACTAAAACGACATGCCGCTTAATTGTACAGAACTACAAGAATGACATCTCGTTTCATGCTAAACTTTGTTGTCCCGTGTTGGAAGTCGTAATGTACAAACGACAGCACAATAATGGTATTATTATGGTGATTCCATCATAAATGATAATGAATATTTTTTTAGGGTAATATACATACAATATTTTTTTGATCAACATAAAAGAGTAAAATTTATCCATACTGATAAATAAAAAAGAAGAATAAGAAAAGAGAATATATATACATATAGGTAACTATATAGAGATTTGAACTGGTAGAAACATTGATATGAAGAACAACAATCGTATCTGTAACAAAAAAAGCACTAATTACTAGTAACAAATCGTTACCAATTCCTAACCTTTTTTTTTTTTTTTTAATAATTAATTCCTAACCATTGGACAAGTTGACATTTGAAATAATCCGAGCAAGTCACTTCGTTGTTTTAAGCTTTTGAATCATAAATCTTAATAATTTTTTGCAATCCATGCTTACCAGAAAATTGTATATTGATTGACACATACAGCACTCGTCTACCACACATATACAAATATGTCAAGTTGTGCAGTTTTATTATATTATATTAGATCTTCGTACAGAGTACATAATAGCTTGATGAGTTTCTCTGCTCTATAACTAAAACGCTGCTATGTATTTTCAGATGGTTTAATGCTAACAAGTTCTAAACCGGACATATGCATATATAGGAATAAAATGTTGTACTGTTGCGTGGCTAGCTCTTCTATATTTACCGTAACTAATCCCACATGATACCTTATACGGGAATAAAATGTTCTTGATATTCTGAGCAACAGTTTTTTATTTGCATATAAACCATCCATTGTTTATTAGTTATTATCAAGTTTACACGATCAGCTGTTTATATTACTCTACGATTTATATATGACTAATTTGGTATGAACTAAAAATTAAAACAAACTTGCTATGATTTAATCATAGTTGATATGATGTAACATATCCTAAAATTATTTCTAAAAACTTTACTGTTCTTACAATGCAACAATCATATTTTCGTCCTTATTAGGTGCTGTTTATTTGAAGTGTGTGTTTTTCTAAACACTTCAAAATATTGAATGACAAAAAAAAAAAAAAAAAAAAACAATTATTGAACACAACTAAGAAAACATATTTTCATTAAAAATCTGAATACTGAATAAGATTCTTTTTTTTTTTTTCATTCATAGATGTGATCTTTATTAATATCTATTTGAAATGGTATCAATTTTGTTTTTAATTATTATTATCTGTGATATATATCAAAGTATAATGTCTTAATTTTTATTTTTGAAGGATATCAAAGTATATTTGTTGTGTGAAAAAAGTCATAAGTATGTTCCGCGTTAATGCTTGTAATATTTGATAAATTGCGCTGCACGTGTGGTCATGTGGTGATTTCATCACAAATGTTAATAATGGAAAATGTTTTTAATTATTTTATCAATGTTTCCTGTGACAAGTTGGTCTTTGCTTCCATGATTTGGAAACCCAATTTAACCGAAGGGAGAAAAATCAAACGCAAAGGAAAAGAGTTTACGGGATTAAAAAAACAAAAAACAAAAAATAAATCATTTGTAGCACAACGTTTGCCTCCCATAATCGGTGTGATTTGGGTTTTGGCCAGAAACGTCGTGTATGAATTCTGCTGCTAATTGTAGAGTCTAGAGTGACATTTTGTTGTTGTCTCGCTCAAAGACAAAGTCAAAATTTTTTGTCAAAGAATATAATAACTATAAGAAAAATTTGTAGTAAAAAGATATAATTTTTTTCCCGTATGAAATTTTTTTCTTGTTTCTTTGGATAAAAAGTAAAAAGTGAAGCAAAGTGGATAAAATCTGTGCGGAAGCAAATGAAATCTTACGTCAATAAGTTATTTCTGACAGACAAATGGCTAGCCCTAATGCCTTAATTTAATTTTCTTTAGAGACTAAGAAATAAGAACATCAAATTGGATTTATACAAGAAAATGTTACAGAAATGGAAAACGAATCCTCCACTCTGGTTTCTATTCCATAAACAAAGTCCTGTTGCGGTTGGGGAAGCGATGCATAATTGGTGGTGAATAGTGCTAACTAGCTATGTGTACTGACTACTGTTTATTATTATTATTTCTTTTTTTTTTTAATAATTTGTTATTATTATTATTATTACTACTGCCACGCGAGGAACTGTCTTTATATTTATTACTATTATTATTATTTAGTAACAGTGCAACCCACCTTTCACCTGTGCCTTGTATCAATCCAAATGGATTAGCGTCACATGAGAAACTATTTGCTGGTCTACCTTAGAATTGCTTTGGCACGAGGTTCATATTTTGTTCGATTTCCTTTTTTTTTTTTTTTTTTTTTTTTTTTTTTTGCGGGGGTGTGTGTGTGTGTTTATCATAGTGCCTTCATTAAGTTTTATTTTTCTTTCTTTTTACGTTTTTTGTTAGGTCTCAACTTGTTCTGTCGGCCCATTGTCTCCCTTCCCCGAAAAGAAAAAAAGGGAAAAAAGAGAAAAAATTATTGTCAAATCCAACGATTCTATCAATGTGATGAAGTTATTAGATGTTTTGTTTTCATAGAGGTGTAAGAGCGGGTCAATAAGTCTGGTTCATACGGTTTAAAGAGAAAAACGGGTCAGATCTTACTTTCCATTGAGTAAATCATCGGTTGATCAAAATCCGATCGAATAACTTGACCGGATCATGAGGTCGTCCATTAATATGATCCAAAAAATATAATAATATTAGGCTTAGTTTAGTTTACCCACTTAAATCTAAAATTTTCAACTAATTTTTATCTTTCTGAAAAATTTTTTGTCTTTTCTGAAAAAATCAACAAAAATTACTATTAAAATTTAAAATTCTTAACTCAAACTCAAACACCAAATACCCCTTAGTAAAAAAAAATGTAATATTTATTACAGCTAATTATGATGATAGGGATATGTCACGTAGTAATTTACATTCACTACTAATTTTGGGGTTATTAAAATTCAAATTCTCTATCTTTAGCTTTGGAGGACCTATTGATTATTGATTAGAGCCCAAGAAATTTAAATTCATGTATATAAAATTATGACCATAAACAAGGTTCAACAAATAATATATAAAAAAAAAGTAGAGATCGTTGCAATTATAAAGATAGTCTGACAATAATTTTACTATTTTATTATTATTTTTTAAAGGATTTGGCATTTAACTTCCCAATTTTATGAAGTTAAATAAAAACAAATTGAAAAAAAAAAAAAAAAAGGTAAAGACCATGACCTCAGCTGTGATATCCTTCTCCCCTTGTTTAAATTTTTTTTTTTTTAAAGGAGTGGTAAAGGAAAATGATCATCACTCATTCTATATATGCACACGCCAAACATATTCTCCATTTTAGTGGTCTGAATTTATGCAGTGATGATCATAATTCTTTCACCAATTTTATGGGGGAAAAAAAAAAAACACTAAGCAATGCAATTGACAGCAAATAATATTTGCTACAATATTACTTCTCTCTGTCCTCAGAAGTGGAGACTTGTAAAACATGGACTCATTAAACAAATAGCATGCACGTGAATTGAAGATCAATTACCATAATGTAGTGCTTCTGTGAAAAGAAAAAAAAAAAAAGATACCAATGAACACTTATCTGACATTAGCCTAATAATATATAAAATACCATAATATAGTGCTTCTGAGTTTAGTGTTAAAAGAAAATATATGAATTACCTTAATATAGGGCTTCTGAGTTTAAATTATAAAAAAATAAAATAAAACTAATGAACATTAGCCTAATATGTACAAATTGGCTGAAGATTAATTCACAAATTAGTTTTTGTGCATTTTTTTTTTTTTTTTTTTGTGAAATCCATATTTGGATTCCATTTTGATTGAATTACGGCTGGATCCACTCTTCAACATTTCTATCATGGTCTAACTGTTGTCTCCTTAGCCTTATCTCATTTTAGTAATTTATTTTTAAACTTTTATTTAGATAATTTCAACCGAAAACTTTTCAGTTGTTGTAATGTACTGCTTTATTAGACGTAACTTTACATTAAACCAGTAAATTGGTAGGTTTGTTTCTGAATTTTTAATTTTATCTAATTTTAATCATGAATTTTTTTCATTATTAAAATACTCCTAAATTTTTAAAATATTATTATAATATCTTTATGTTATTTTTTAAACAGAATCTATTAGTTAACATCATTTTTGACTAAATTATTAACATATTCTATTTAAAAATTAACATAAATGATTATTATAGTAACATTTTAATAGTTTAGAGATATTCTTTATTCTTTTTCATAGCTGAAATGATCATGAACTATTAAAAACATTGTTACAGTAGTTATTTTCGTTATTTTTTTACGGAATCTGTAGTTAGCACACTTTTTGATCAAATTACTAACATATTTCATCCAAAAATTAATAAAAATGACTATTATAGCAATATTTTAAAAGTTTAAGGCACTCCAGCTACATAAAAAAGTTTATAGATCAAAGTTGTATAAGACTAAAATTTAAGGATTAAATGAGTAATTTATCCTAAATTAAATCAACGATAAAAACTATATACACCTCATATGAAATTGTAAAACTTTATTTTCAACTTAAAAAGTATAAATTTAACACAATCTTAATCTAAATATTCTAAATTTAAATATTCAATTTAATAAAAATTAACAAAATGTTACACATGACAATAATTTATAAAACTCAGAAAATAAATTATCAAAATTAAAAATTAAAAGATAAATACTTATCAAAATACAGTGAGTTAATGGGACGGGTGTTAAATACCTTACATTCTGTATATCTAGCTACACTTAAAAAGATAAAAGTCACTTCTATAGTGCCTTCGGTCCTCCACTTAGTGCCATCACGTGGTGGATCCGATGCCTGCCACGTGTCATTTAAAAAAATAAATATAACAACAAAAACTGGGAGAAAGACAGGTCCTCTCTTAAGTTCGTGACACATAACTAGAATTCCCTCTTGTGTCAATATTAGCATTAGTATGTCTCCCGTCTCCTCATCAACGAATAAATAGACCAATAAATGAGTAAAAAAGGGCGGTCATGATATTGGCTCCGTTTAGAATATAACTTTGACATGAAAATTTTAAATTAAAATTTATTAATTTTTTAAAAATTAATTATAATTCTATTAATTAAAAAAAAAGATAAAAAGTTTAAATTTGAAATTCAAAGACAAACGCATGTTACAAAATTGGCATTCCAGGCAGGGATATATGGCCATAAATATAAACATAAAAAGCGATCTTAATATTCCTCCAAAAAAAAAAAATTTGCCCTACATTGAATGTGGCGTCCAGCTGTTTATATCAATGCCACATACAGTGGCCAAACGTAACTCGTAGGCAACATACACAGAATGTGTTGGTTCTAGCCAAAAAAAAAAAAAAAAGAAAAAAGAAAAAGAGAGAGAAAGATGATGTTGGGTGGGGTCCAACAATTTGCAGACTCTGTTACACATGATATCAGATTTGCTGGACTACATTTGTTTATTTATATATGCTGGCGCCTCAAATACAGCTTTTCGTTTCCCTTTCAAAGTTGCATATTTTAGTGATTAATTCACTTTTATATATATATTATTTGCCATCATTGGTAGAGGCCTCATGAGGCGTATCTGAATTCATGGTGGGGGGTCAGGGGGAGCGAAGATTTGAACATTAATTAGAAATCCATAAATAATCTCCTTTGGGCCCCCTTCTTCACAAAAAATTAATTGATTCAATGAAGCCAAACTGAATATAATTGCTACCATGGAATGAAAGGCAATATTTGAAGGTGGAGACTAAAAACTAGTTAATCATTAGAAAACAATAAAAATCAAAAATTAAAACTAGCTTCTTCTGTTACATGATCTCTTACTTTAGATTATCCATAGAAAACAAAATCTTTAATTGTAAGATGATATTTTTATCGATTTGATTTATAAGTGTCTATATTAAAAAATTTATGATACGAAATAAAAATTACTCCCATTTATAGATCACAATATTAAAAATATCTATAAAATATTTAAAACAATGGTTTTTCTTCATTGTAAAATGGAATGTCTTACAACATAAACTTCCTTCGAATTATGAGTGCAGAAAATAAGGTTCCGTTTGATGAAACGGTTTGAGTTGGTTGACTTCTTTAAAAATTAGTTATAATTTTTATTGATTTTTTAAAAAAAGATAAAAATTGAGATGAAAAATTTAGTTTAAAATATTTTATCAAACGTAACATAAATGTTTACTTGGGAGACAGGTGATCTCCTCTCTATCTTACACAGCTTAAAAAACAATTGGAAAAAGACTTTTCATAATGTTTGATTTGATAAGTCATTTATGAATAGTGCTATATATATGGATCTGTCCTTATCATTTTTTTAATTTGTTTCTTTTTCCTTTCGGACTGAAAACAAGTTGCAGTTATATTCCATTATTCGTCTTATTACTAGTTTCCTCATCATCAGCATATTCGCCACATAGATCCCATTTGTGTCAAATACAAATCCAATATTACATGGGACTTTGTTTTTCTATTTAGTGGACGAAAACTCATCTCAACGAATTATGTCACATCTTAAGAAAAAAATGATTTAACATTGAATATTATCAAAAACTTTATTTCAGAAATATAAATATTAACGAGAGAATTCTCAAATTTGATTACAAGTGCAAGCAAAGAAAGGGAATATATATATATATATGTATGCATGTATGTATGTATGTATCCTTCTCTATAGTAGGCACCGCAGTAATTGGAATTTCCGAGCATAGTTTCAAGTATATATACATAGTAATAACCACTAAAATCCTTTGTTTTTTTTTTTTTTTGGCAAAAAAGAAAAAAAGAAGAAAAATTGAATTCCTATACTAATCAAGGAGGAGTCCTTTGTGTGATTGCTCCACTAGTTACAACCTTAACTTGAAATACTAATTGAAAAGACTTTTTTTTTTTTTTTAAATTAAGAATAAGAGATTCAAACTCTACACTTTCTTTTGAAAGTGGGTCTGAAATCATCATTAGACTAATTAACGATCCTATCATTTGATGTCGACACCAAATAGCCTAAACCCTTTCACCTCCACATTTTTATTGTATTTACACTCAGTGCCTTGGCCAAAATTTTGCTTCCATTCCATCTTCAACATTTTATCACAATGATAATAATCATTATTAATCCCTTCATTATTATTCAAACACTTGTTAACCCCATTATGTGTTACCTCAATTAGGGAAAAACTTTGGCCTCCATGGCTCCGGTCACGTGCATAAAACGTAATGACATCGTTGGCCTTCAAGTTATTTGCCTTGACAAACCTATTCCAACCCCTTGTGAAGACAAAACTTTGGCTACTCCTCCAATAGCAATACCTAAATCTCCAAGGCCTCATTTTTTTGTCATAAAAAACAAGCTCAATATCTTCCACTCCATTTCCCTCCACATGGTTAATCTCTTCAGTAATGAAAGGAAAATACTTAACTGCATATTTCTTAGGGATGACAAGTCTATTAAGCTTACCAACGTCACTCGGTGTCAATTCCTTTTGAAATAGTTGCCTTGTCAAAACTGGTGCATCTCCAAGACCACCCTTAATTCTGTTGAGATTTTGTTGATGATGATCCTGCAGGCTTGTATTTTCGATAGTCGCCTTCCTTTGGGTCCGACTCCGACTCCTAATGAATTCCTCGAATTTCAATTGGTAAGAGCCGTCCTTGATCATGTTAAGCACCGTCTCCACGCCGTGACGGCTTTGGAAATCAGGCTCTTGGATAGTGAGGCTAGTCCAGGGGAAATTTCTCTGCGAGTTGCTGCTCCGGAGCTTGATGGCGGCACTGTCATAGGCCATGGCCGCTGCCTTCTCTGACTTGAACGTGCCGAGCCAGATCCTCCGGTGGTTCACGTAGATTTGTGCGCCCCAATGACCATTTTGTTGTGGCACAACCCCTTTGAACTTGGCTGGCAATGAGGGAGTATGGTCAACATGATGATGTTCATGTCTTGAACGCTTATTCCTTATTTGAATTGCGTAATTGGCGTTGTTTGGATCCGAAGTTTCCATGGAAGCTCGAAAATTGTTGGTGTTCGTTTTGCGACTTGAAATCATGCTTGAGGAATCATCGTCCATTATTAACAAGGAAGATATATAACAACAAACTATATATATATATATATATATATATATAATGTATGTATATGAATATGGTGTAAATGAGTAAAGAGAAAACAAGAAATATATAGATGAGATTTGAGCTAATTGGAATAGTGGTGAAGACTATATATATGTGCGTGTATATATATGTATTTGAATTGTCTGGGTTGGGACATGATGTTCATTATTTTGGGAGAGATTGAAGGAGGGAGATCAGGCAATCAGATATTTTCGTGTTGCATGAAAATGGTCGATTTTACATTTGAAAGGTGGAAAATTGATTAGACTGAAACTAATTTAGTTTAGGGGGACTAATAAATCCAAACAAAAATCAGAACCGTGTTACAAAATTTTCTCTACTAGTATGAAAGTTAGAACAAACTTTGAAGTGGCCTTACTTATTTTAGGCAAAATTTATCGCGTCATAAAACTGATTAGCCCCATTTTGTTGAGCTCTTATATATATTTGATTTACACACACACACACACACCATTGAATCCAAATTACCTTGGCTAGCTAATTAAATTATCGTTTTTGCCATTGAATCCAAAAACCAGATTACTATGTTAAAAATGAATATTCCAGATTTTGTATTTTGTAATATGAGAAATTAGTTATTGTATTGGCATATTTAAAAAGATTCCAATAGTCGCACTAACAAAAAAGGAGGGGAAAGAAAAAACAGAATAATAGACGATAACAAATTATAATGTATATATATGCATAGCTCCGCGGGAATCTGCCTCAAATGGGACGAGGATGGGGGACAAAGTTTGGGGATAGGGATAGAGATAAATTCTTATCCCCAAAGCTTAACGAGGTGGGGATGGGAAAAGCACTCCCCGTCCTGCCCCCGCCCTCATATATCTATATATACATACATATATGTATGATTTCATATATATTTATAAGTATATAATATACTATGAAAATTATTTTTAAAAGTGTGTGTATCCATGAAATGTATATTGAAACTATAAGGAATAGACAAAAAATTATAATTTTATATTTATTTTTTATGGTTCAAGTATTTTTTTGGCTTAAATGTTTTATAAATGTTTAGTTTTAAGAGTTTGTAACGTTTTAATAGCTTTATTGTTTAAGATTTTATTTGCATTATTTAGAAGTTGGTTTATTTATGAAATCTTTGGTTTTGAACTAAATTTATGGTGCATTTCTACTTTATTGTTTGGTTTTACTTTGTTATATTTTCAAATCTATATTTATAATAGATGAGAAATGAGACGGATACGAAGAAAGTATCTCTGACAGAAAATCCCCGTTCCCGACCTCGCTTCCATTTAAATAAGTATAGAAACAAAGATGAGGATAATTTTGATGGCGAGGATGGTGACGAGAAAGCATTCCCCGACCCGCCGCACCCCGTCAGTCGCCATCCCTACATGCATACATATATGAGCAAGAATTTTCCTCTGCTTTTCCCGAAACGGTGCAGTATTAATTTGAGCCTAAATATCATATTTACATCAATACATTAATGCAGTATAGAGCATTAATGTTATAGAAAGAGAAACTAGAAAGTGCCTCTTTTTTTTTTTTTTTTTTTAATTTTTCGTATATTGTTTTGGGTTAGTTTTTCGTATTAATTTCAGTTGCTAACGATATTGATTAACTCTTAATTCTGGTTGAAGTTTTTTTTTTTTTTTTTTACTCGTATCTCTTTCTTAAAATTTAGTCGACGTGTTTCCACAATTAAAAATTTGGCAACCTAATTTCTAATTATGGTATTCCTATTTATAAGTCTAATTCGAATGGAAAATATTTGACTAATTAGGGTAATGACACCACTAATTAAAAAAAATTTTATTGATTTTTCTAGACATTTCTGTGTTGTCTCGACAGAAAAATTGAGACGGAAATGTTTTTTATCTTCCTTAACTTAAAGTTCAAAAAGTTTTTTTTTGGTTCCAAGAACTATTTTTTTAAATATGTAAAAAAAAAAAATTCAAAGTTGATATTTATCTTTTTTTTTTTTTTTAATCTCTTCTAACTTCTAAGATTTAAAATCTATACACTCCTTAGTAAAATCAGGTAGAAATTATCTAAAAAGTTGATGTATTTGATATTTATCTAAAAGGATAGAACTTTGAAAATTAAATATAATCTAAAGTTCAAAAACAAAAACAAAAACGAAAGAAGGCGCTTCCAATTATTACCATTTATTTTAATTGGGGACGGGGGGAAAAAAAAGGCGATGCATTTTATGACCATTCTTGAAATATATCTATAAATATCTATATATATATTTCAAAATATGAATCCGTCAATAATTTTAAATTTTAAAATGAGAACCGTGGACTGAGTCTCCGAAATAAAGGGGCATGACTAGCCATCTGGCTTTCCAATCTTTATATAATGTAATATAAAATCTGCTTAGAGAGCTAATTTGATCACCTGATTAATAATTTTCTCTTCCTGTTAAAAAAAAAAAAAAAAAAAAGGCCCTCTTTGTAGCTCAGTTGTTGTTTCAGATCCAACAGGATAATTCACGGCCATTAGTACTATTGCTCGGTGCAAAGTTTCTTCAAGCCGATACTTTTCCACCATAAATGACAAAAGGGTTCAAGGGATTCTCAAATTCCACGGCGGGTCCAACGCTTTTGCGTTCTGAATTTCATCTTGTGACAAGCATTACCACCTGTTCTCTTCCATCACCGGAGTTCATTAATATCCCAGAACAAGTTACATTCTCGGTTACCAAGTTCCGCAAAAGGTTTGCTTGCTGACCTAAATTTGATTTCCTTGTTAAATTTTACCTGGCTTCGGAATTACATATATATATATATATATATGACATAATCTTACTAGTGATACCGAAATAGAGCAAAATAAATAAATTATATTTTACGTCCAGCAAAAATTCACATCCTCATGGTTATTACTATGTAATTTTAAAGTATAAAACTTGAAAATCATCATAATAATCACACTGTTATGAACATGCCAAATAGGGAGATTAAATTCTAGTTCATTAATCACTTCATGCGTACCTTTAAAAAAAAAAAAACGAATATTTACAAATTTATTAGCAATAGAATAAAAGGACTGAAGAGGCTTTTCATTGAAGAACTGTTGAAGAACTGTTCTTTATGCTTTGTGATGAAATTTTGGAAGTTTGTATTATTCGTGACATTATAAATTCAAAAGTGATAATGAGGAGGCATTATCACTATAAAATGCCACTGAAAATCCAAAATAAACAGAGATAGAGATCATAAAAACTTACGTGCCATCTTGATGTGGATATTGAATTTATAAATTTATGAAAATATGACCAAATCTGTGGTCCAAACCTCTTCTACGCAAACTTGCTTTGCCCCTTTCCTCGAATATATCCATTTTTTCTTTGTCAATAAATTTTTTTTTTAATTTTATGTTTTCATATATTAGTTTTGTTCGATACAAGGACAAAATAAAGTTCGAAAATGACATTTTATTTGGTTTCCACAGTACCCACTCTCACCCCAATTGTTCGTCTATATAATGAACTCCAACACTTACTCTTCTCAATACAACTTCTTCTCTTCCCATAATTCCTTCAAAATTTCTTATTTTCTTATTCTTCTTCCACGTAGAAGCAAGTTGTTCTTTTTTTTTTTTTTTTTGAAGCCCATTTTCTTTTCCCATTTTAGTGATAGTAGGTGGGGTTAGAAACGTCCTCGAGTACTCCTATAATATCAGTATGTTACTTTATCCCCCACTCTTAGCAATTCAGTAATTTGTATAGAGTATCTTTTTGATAAATAATTTGCAGAGGATATTAATTATATTGTCTTTATCTGCCCACGTAATATAAAAATTTTGAAATATTTTTTAACTAATTTTTCAGTATTTTAACGTTCGAGTCCATTAAATGATGGTACATAATTTGATAGCCTAAATAATTTTTGGGACATCAAAAATTAAATTGGGGATTTCAATCACAAATATATGCAGCACGTATATATGAATATGATATATGAAATGTAACTTTGTGTACTCATTTGGCAAATGAATAATATTTTTGTACTTAATTTGCAGAAAACTTCAATGGCCGTTATGGATTCACGTAATTCCACCGACCAGGCAGTACTAAAGGTAAGCGTTATAGGTCCGGAAAAAAAAATGTATATATATATATATATATATATATTAGTTTAGTTTATGTTTAGTCTTGGGATGTTTTATGTTCAGTTTTTGGTTTTTCCTTAATTTAGGACTAGGATTAATGTAATTAAATTCTTTTTACTTTATATCTATCTTGAATGAGTCCATATCTTGTAAAGATTCGAATTTAGACATTTAGTTGTTTGTTTCTCCTACTTTTGAGTTTTTTTTTTTCCTACTTTCTACTTCATAATAACTTGAGTCTTGTTACTTGTTAGTAAGTTATAGATCGCGTATAGTTTGTCGGTTGAAAATGAAAATTTTAAGTTGAATTTAACTGATTTTTAAAAAATTAGTTATAATTTTAATTACTTTTTAGAAAAAGATAAAAATTGGTATAAAAAAGTATAATTTAGTTGAAAAAGTACAATCTAGGGATTGAATTTTTTTTTTTTTTTTCATATTTAAGAATGTATAATAAAAATCTTAGGGGCGGGCGAGGAATAAATGTGCATATATATATATATATATATGTATGTGTATATATATACACACACTGTCTCGATCAAGCTTGATAAATGTCGACTTCTTAGTCCCACGCTCCATATACACATATAGATATACACACACACGCGTTTATATGCAAGGCAGGACTGCCATTTCAGTTTTGTTTTGTTTTTTGGTCTTTTGTTTTTGGCTTTTTTGTTTTTTAAAGTATTGATGTTCAGTAGTTCTCCTAAGGGTAAAATACGTGAATGAATAACATAAATTTAAAAATCATTACATTAATATGCTACGAAAAGTTAACAATTGGTTAATATGATACAAAATTAAATTAAAATTAGTTAAAATTTATGTAATGTTAGTCAATAATAAAAAATTTATATCATGCTGATCAATAAATAAAAAAAATATGATTATTTAGATAATTTTTTCTTGTCTCTCTCACACCATCCTATTTGTTGATGGGTGAACTGTAGCGGCATATACTAGCTACGTGGAATAATATTAAGTGGACCAGATTTCGTCAATAAGCACGTTTGGCTATTGTACTTTTCCTTTGTTTCAACCGTAGTTATATGATAGAATTAGGGTAATAGTACCATGTATTTGTGTACGAATTTCAGAAAATATAGATAAAGTATAAATATATATATATATATGTGTGTGTGAATCTGTGTAGGGATTGGATTAAGTTCATGGGTTGTTAATATATATATATATATTTTATATAAATCTACAGCCCGGTGAAGAAAATAGAAGTGATCAAGGCATTAGAAAGAGAACAGGAGGGTGGAGATATTCGAGTCTCTTGCTTGGTATGTACATACGACATGTATTACTATATATATTTGATTAGTCCTTGGTCCGGCAGCCGTATTGATGTAGTTTTTTATTTTATTTTATTTTATTTATTTCTACATCGTCATGTAACTATTAGTTAGTTGATTTTTATTGCAATTTTATATACATGTGACATGTTATTTTTGGAAACTTTTACTACAAATTACAAATATCCAGTGCAGTCAAAATGTTACTTTGCCGGATCTATATGGCCACTAGATTGAAGACCTTATCCATATATGTGTGTGTGAAAAAACTGTACTTGTTTCCTCAATTTTGGTTTTGATTCAAATTTTCTCTTTATTTATTTATTTATTTATATCTTGCTCATGTTTTAATTGTAGCCAACCAAGCCCTAGCAACACTGGCATTCTTTGGGGTTGGAGTGAACTTGGTTTTGTTCTTAACCAGAGTTCTTGGCCAAGACACTGCGGATGCTGCAAATAGTGTCAGCAAGTGGACCGGAACTGTCTACTTGTGTTCTCTAATCGGCGCTTTCCTCAGTGATTCTTATTGGGGCCGTTACTTAACATGCGCATTCTTTCAAGCCATCCTTGTGCTGGTAACAACTTTCCAATATATTTACAAATATATACATAGATATATATATATATTTCTATTAGGACGTTAATTATCGCTCGCTAATTTCAGAATTAGTAATTCTAGATATTCACTACTCACAATAATTGAGTCCCATATGTGTAAGATTTATTTGTGAGAATAACCAGTATATATGTAGTGGTGTCATGTCAGATGATATAAATGTCTTATATTATTAAATAAATATAATGTGATACAATATATTCAAGAATAAGAAACTAATTTTGATTAAATTGTTTCGTTCATGTTTAGGGTTGTGGTCTCTTATCAATATCATCTTGGTTGTTCTTGATCAAACCGGCGGGGTGTGGTGATGGGAAGCTTGAATGCGTGTCCTCGTCGACACTCGGTGGGGCTATTTTCTACATGTCCATCTACTTAGTAGCCCTTGGATATGGGGGTCACCAACCCACTTTGGCAACCTTTGGATCGGACCAATTCGACGAGTCAAACCCAGAAGAAAAGGATTCAAAGACGGCTTTCTTTTGCTACTTCTATTTTGCTTTGAATGTTGGATCGCTCTTCTCAAACACCGTCTTGGTGTACTATGAGGATATTGGGGAGTGGACTTTAGGGTTCTTGGTGGCCTTGGGTTCTGCCGTTATAGCCCTAGTGTCGTTCTTATTTGGATCGCCCGGATATCGATACGTTAAACCGTGCGGGAACCCTATTCCCCGTGTTGCTCAGGTCTTCACGGCTGCTGCTAAGAAATGGAATATCGTCGCAGCCAATCCTGATGAACTATATGAGGTTGAAGGATCAGAATCCGCCATTAAAGGGAGTAGAAAAATTCTCCATAGCACCGAGCTTTCGTAAGTAATCTATAATCCATTCTTTTCTTAAGTAATTTTCTTGTGGCAAAAAAAAAAAAAAAAAAAAAAAAAAAAAAAAAAAGAACATGGTTAGAAATACTAAAATCAAAGTTTCTTTTAGCTAGCCTCTTTAGTTGTGACGTAACCATAACAACCAATATTGGCTCAAAAGTACTTTAAAAAAATTATTTAAAGCCAATATTTCCTATTCTATCAATTATTGTAGGCTTTTCTTTTTTCTTTTTTTAACAAAATTTGTAGGCAATTCATCTTTTGTTAAAAATTAGTCATGAAAAGGATAATATCTAGATCGATATTGAATTTAATATTGCCCATCAAAGAAAGGAACTAATTTTTTTATTTTTTTATTTTTTTATTTTTTATTTTTTGGGAAATCGGTTAGGTTTTTGGACAAGGCAGCAACTCTAACGGAGAAAGATTTAGCCGGTCCAATGAATCCATGGAGGATTTGCACCGTAACCCAAGTGGAAGAAGCAAAATGCGTCCTAAAAATTTTACCAATCTGGCTTTGCACCATAATCTACTCTGTGGTTTTCACTCAAATGGCTTCTCTCTTTGTGGAGCAAGGTGATATCATGGACTCCCACATCGGAAACTTTCACCTCCCAGCCGCTAGCATGTCCGCCTTCGACATCCTCAGCGTCCTCATCTTCACCGGAATCTACCGCCAAATCCTTGTTCCCATCGCCGGAAGACTAAGCGGAAACCCTAAGGGCTTAACCGAGCTACAAAGAATGGGAATTGGCCTAATTATTGGAATGTTCGCGATGCTAGCGGCGGGTATCACCGAGTTTGAGAGGCTTAAACGTGTGATTCCTGAGGAGAAGACAAGCTCATTGAGCATATTTTGGCAAGTTCCTCAATATGTCCTAGTTGGTGCCTCTGAAGTTTTCATGTACGTGGGGCAATTGGAGTTCTTCAATGGACAGGCCCCTGACGGGATCAAGAGCTTCGGAAGCTCGCTCTGCATGGCTTCGATTTCGCTAGGGAATTACGTGAGTAGCATGTTGGTTAACATGGTGATGGGAATTACTGCTAGAGGTGCGAAACCCGGTTGGATACCGGACGACCTTAACGCCGGTCACATGGACCGATTCTACTTCCTCATTGCGGCGCTCACCGCCGTTGATTTCGTGGTTTACGTCTTATGTGCTAGGTGCTACAAGTGCATCAACCTTGATGATAATGGCAAGGAGTTGGTCCAACTAGGACAACAAGATGAAGTTTTAGCAAAAGTTTAGACTAGTAGTTCTACCATGTAGAACAACTCCAATAATAAAGAGTTATAATTAAGTGAATGCTTTCTCATTGTGTGTGTAATTTTGAGAGTACTTAATTCGCTTAGTGTCTCTGTCTACGTCATCTTTGTTTTGCCTTAAATCTCTTTTTTAGTGTTGTTAATTGTACAATAAGTCCTCTTTTTTTTTTTTTCTTCTTTGCACGCAAGTAGCTTGAAACCATGACCTCCATCCCATGATTGGCTTCTTGTGCTACATGTAACATTTGCTAAAAGTAAGGTTTTTGGTCATTGAATAAAGTAGGTTCTCATTCCATCATTTTCTGTTTATGTTTTTTTTTTTTTTTAAATATTTATAATGAGATTAAGGTTTGCTTCTAATTGACCTTTTTGTCTACTTATCTCCATAGATAGTTTTATTTGTTTGTAGTGCTACTTCTAGATCAGGCAAGTTTATTATCAGCAATGAGTATAATTAGGAAAATGAACCGAAAAGAGACACGTGCCTTATCCTGCTAGCATATCTAATGGGGACAATTTTGTCGCCAACAAAATGATTTTGAGTGGGACTTTCGACTTCGTTTGTATGGACCTTCTCTAAATATGCCTCAAATTGCTTTTCCTCTCCCAACTAAGCATTCTTCTGTACAAGTCAACCCCACGCGTGTTTTAAAAACAACGTGTCTATAGTCTATCCAAAAAAAAAAAAAAAAAACCGTGTATATACATATTCTCAGGTATTAATACACACAATATTTACCAAAAAAAGTACTAATACACACATTCCCCGGAAAAAAAAGAAAAAAAAAAAGAAAAAAAGAAAAAAAAGTGCAGTTGTTGTTTGTTTCACAATTCATTTAAATTTTTTTCCGTATAAACTTTTTAAAAAATACATTGTTGATAAGATTCTATTTTTTGATTGTCACGTCCGTATAAAGAATTATTATATTATGTATTTTTTAAATTATTTTAATGAAATTCTAATAGTTATAATCGTTAAAAATATGGACTATCAGGTTTTAATAAATATTAAAAAAAAATAAAAAAGTTTTTAACTTGGTGATATTTCACATCGGTTGGCAACAAAAGGTTCCCACTTGCTGGTGGGAGGAGAAAGGGCAACGACACCCACTTAATACATGCAATTCCAATCAGTCAATATCAGTGTCTGTCTCAGCCAATTTCAAAGTTAATCAACTAATTGAACCTAGTACTTTATCAAAAATAAAATAAATAATAATCAAATAATTAAATCTAGTGTTATAGTGTCGCTTTCGAACATCAATTTAGTTAATCTTATTCTCCAATTTTTCAAACTTGTTCATTACTTTTTTTTTTTTTTGAAATAATTTCACAAAAAATCTATTTTTATAATCTCATTAAAAATATAATTATTTTTTGATGATATTACGTAAAAGTCCATTAAAAAAAAAACTGATTGTAGCATCTTTTTTGTTCTTTTACTATATTTAATATTATTTTCCTTCGTTATGATTCATATTTTTTTCTTATTTGTTCATCATTATTATATATTTATCTTAATGACTAATTCTTTATTGAAGTGATGGCTTATTAATTAATTAAGATTTTTTTTATAAACATATTTCTTAAGTATGATTTAGATTTCTTATAAACTTATTTTTTTAGTATGATTTATATTCCTTATGATAATTGTAACGTTATTGTAATTAATTATTTATTTATTATTGGTACTGTTTCAAGTTAATTTCTAAAGTTTAAATGTGTGATGAAATTGTTTATTTTTTTATGGTAATTATTATATCACTGTGATTTTTTTACTATGTTATGCATTTTTTCTTTATGGTCATTATGATGTCTTTTTTCTTTATGATAATTGCTATATCATTATGATTTTTTTTTTTTTAGATTTTAAAGTGTTTCATATTTTTTTTATAATATCTATTTATTTTTTTATATGTTCGTTGTGAATTTAATTTTAAGGACTAATTATTTATTATAATGAATATTTTTCATGTATCATACAATTAATATCTATTATGGTTCTTTTTCTTTAGAATAAAGCAAGTAAAATGGTCTTTTTTCCCTTCTTATAAAAGATTTGTTTAGTTTTACATTTTTTTAGAAAATTTTTCTTTCCTTTTTTAATTAATTATTTATTTGTTTAGTTTCAATTCTTGATGAAAGGGTAATATGATCTTTATAAGTATCAATTTAGAAATTCATATAAATAAAAGAAAAAATTAACATTTTTTAAATCATAGTCTTTAACTTAGACATTTATGTAAATAATCCTTTTTTTTTTCACTTTCAGTTTTTATTAATCCAATCATTTTATGCTTATTACGATATTAAGATCTAATAAAATATTATTTAAAAATACCAAGGACATAATTAAAAGGCGACTCCATTGGAGATCAAACCCATAACCAACTAATTGGAATTGAAAAATAAAAACAGGATCAACATCTAGATTAATTAGCTGAAAAAAAATATGGAATAACAGAAAATATAGTTGCAATAAATGTAAAGTGCTAAAAGAAATAAAGAACTAAAAATTAGAAGAGAGAAACAAAAATTAATTTTTAAAAAATCATAATAACTTTATTAAGGAGCTTTGTTAATTAAATGTTAATAAAATATCACAAGCATAATTTGAAGTTTGGGGTGTCCATAAGATATCAAAAGCATAATTTGAAGTTTGGGGTTTTGTGGCTCAATAATTAAATGTTCATGCTTTATTTTCAGCTATTTTGAATTCATTAATCCAGTTAGCACATCAAGTTATTATTTTTCAATTACTTGGTCCAGTCATTTATTTTCCAATTCCAAATAGCTGGTTTAGTAAATTATTCTCCGATTTCATTTAACTAGTCCTGTCAGTTATTCTCCAATTCCATTTATCTGTCAATTACTTTATTTTTTATGCACAATTTTATTAATCTAATATGCTTAACTTTTCTTTTTTTTTTTTGGGCTTATTATGATACTATGATCTAATAAAAAAAATAAAAGCAGATAAAAGAAATACCAAGAACACACACCAAACTAGAAAGTTTCAAGCTTCAATCTGATTATTCACACAGCAAAATGCACCAAGCAATTCATTCACTACATGATATAATAGGACAATTTTTTTGTCTTCCAAAACTTCTGAAGAAACCAATCACCAGATGTGCAACAAGACAGGGCGTACTCTTATTCCCAAATCTCTTCTTCAACGTGCCTCGTACTGCACGACTGCAAGAAGAAAGATTGGTGTTAGATCAACACTTGAGACACGTTGTAATTAGCAAACTAGAATAACTAGTACTGGAAAACAACTGAGAAAAAAAAGAGAATCAAGATAACAGGATCATTAATTGGCAAATGAACTACAAACGACATGCGGGGCAGAATTTGAGAACGCAATCAGGAAAAAAGTGACGAATAGAAAATTCAAGTAAACAATTAACGATAAGCAATTAAATTGACTAGTATCTAACAAAGATGCTACTGAAAATATCCAAGGAAAAATTATATATGCTATTAAATTATAGCAACAAGAAATATGCAAATAACATCACATGCACCTTCAAATGATACCGTATAGTGATGACACTGATGAGGTATGGTGGTAGTTCATCCATCATTTACACATTACAACAGATATTTGTAATCAAACACACAGGATAGCACAAAGTAAAAAGCATTTCCACCACTTGAAACAAAAATGCTGTTAGTTCAAAAAGGGAATAGAGCATGTGGCGGCAGTATTGGCACATTCACTCATGCCCATGTTGAAATATTGGCTAACCGGTATACTACCAACAGAATCATGTAGAATGACTATTATGTATAAGCAAATCATGGTCCTTACAAGCAATGTTCTAAAGGGCAGGTCTGAGGTTTTTCTTTTGACAGTACACATCATAACACAACAACACAGAAGCCTCAAAAATCTTAAGGTAGAGCAAAAGTATAATTGGCCTAAACTTTGGTAGGCCTAGGAAAATCTACCTTAAGAAATTGTGAAACATTGCTCACATTAGACTCATTAGCACGCTGGGTTACATACACAAACCATGCTACAGGCAAAATTATCATCATCTCCGTTACAAAACCATTCTCTCCTTGTTCCTATCAAATCACCACTGCAAAAACATGAGGTGCTAGAGCTGACTTAATACGCTTAAGTCGTTTAAGTCAGTTTTCACGTCCAACATAGCAGTGCACTAGAGAAATACAACACAAGGAAAACGGGAAACTGTAAAGCAGTTATAAGAAAGACATGGAGTAATTAACAGGATGTTTCAAAAAAGGGATAGTCGAGGGTAATGAATATCTCTAGATAGGGTCATCAGTGAAAGTGAATTCATGTTACACTTCCTAATTAGTTTATGACAATGATTCACACAGCCAACCTCGGTCTCCACAAAAACCATCAGATTCAATTAAACCATGCTGTGTTTATGGGCTGAAAAGGGAGACCCGATCTGAAGTGAATCGGACATCGCACACAAAAAACAATATAGCACGTTTCATGCTTTGCGTGTTTTATTCATACTGATAAGAGTTTGAACAATTTTGCAATATGCATCCGCAGTTCACTGTAATCCTAATTTGCTTATTTTAGTTTAGGAACTATGAAAGTATCTAAACCTAGAGCAGTTAGTCCATGTCATCATAATGCCTCCTAAACTTTAGCTATGTTTATAAACCAAACCGTATACTCCATAAGCAACAAAAGTGAATAAGAAAGAAAAGACGAGAACATACTGCGACGGGTGCGCTTCTTGTACAAGATACGGTAACCGCACTCACGGCACTGTATCACATCACCTGGCTTCAGAGTGTTCTCCATTCCGCAATCTACAACAACAACAACATCATCAAAATCTCAAGGTCTTCAAACCCCGAAACCAAAAGTTTTTTTTTTTTTTTCCTTCTTTTCGACTTCAAAGTTGCAACTTTCTAATGAAGGAGTAAAAGGGTACCTCCACAAATGTAGCTGACTGGCTCTGGCTGAGGATCCATGAGTCAAAATTCAAAGGATATTTCTGAACCTTAATTTGCAGAAAAACATGGAATGATTCAGTCACAATATTCAACAATTTAAGAATAAAACTGAAATTCGAAAACAAAAAGAAAATAAACAGAAAGGGTTTTTCTAGCTTCCTAGAAACGTCTCAACAACGTATAACACATTTAATCAAAACAAATATCCAACTCACGTTTTTAGGACTAAAAATTCCATGGAAAAACTAACAAGAAAAACATGAAGGAAAAACTCAATAGATTCATATCTAAGTACTGAGAATTTAGGGATTTTAGGGTTTTGCGTAAAGTCAGAATGACAAGAGAAAAGCCAATTTCAAGAGGAAATTTCGGGATTAAGGCCATTGAAGAGAGAAAACCAAACCTCAAAATATCTCAAAGATCTGTACAAAAAGTTTCCCTGCAGAGATTGGTCTTCTACTCAGCGGGAAAGCTGACAGCTTGGTGGAGAAGCAGAGGAAAGAATGCTTGGGTCAAGAGAAAAAGAAAGAGAGTCGCGAGAAAGAGAGGGAGAGAAAATTTTTTATTTTATTTTTTAGTAATTGACACAAAGAGTAAAGACTTTTTAAAAATTAATGGTTTGATTTTTTTTTTTTTTTAACTCCACTGATATTAAAGTCTATAAAAAGGTAACGATCCGTTAAATTTTTAACAAAAAAAAAATAAATTACATGTAATATATATAATATAATTTAAAATAATATTTTAATAATTTAATAATAAATTTAATTTTTTTTTTAAACTCATTAAAAACTTTAGAATTTATTCTCTCTTCTCTCTCCTAAATTCCTCCTCCCCACCTCGTTTGACCAAAACCTTCTTATAAATCTGAAAGACAAAAAAAAAAAAAAAAAAAAAAAAAAAAAAGGTTAAAACACTAGTCTTTTCCAACCTCTTGACCTCACACACTTGCAAACCACAAGCCCAACAAGTTCTACAACAATTTTTTTTTTCCCTACATATGGTGACTCATTAAACCAAAAAAAAAAAAAAAAGGGAGCGAAAGCTCAATACATCAATGGTAGAAGCAATAACAAAATAAAAAGAAATACTCACCGTAAACCCAGATCGTCGGGGTGGCCATTCGCACTCGTCGACAAAAGAGAGGGCTCGGTGATGAAGAAGATGACGCGGGAGGGAGAGGGGTGGTGCGACTCCTAACAAACCCAAATCTGGGTTCTGTAAGGGGGGGCGCTCGCGCTCGTCAGCAAAGGCTGGGGCTTGACGAGGAAGAAGATGAGGGTTGTCTCCGGCATTCGACGTTAGATCTGTTGGGGGGAAGGGAGGGGAGGGGAAGGAAAGGCTAGAGAAAGAGTCGGTCTCTCAGTCTCCAGTGTCAGATCTGGGGGGAAGGAGGAAGAGACGACAGGCGTCCAGCGCCAGCGTCGGACCTGTGGGAAAAATGGAGGGATGGGAGGGGAAAGGAGAAAAAGAGAGAGAGGGTTGGGTTGGGTTTGATTTTTAATTCAGCTTTCTCTCTCTCTTTTTTTTTATAATTTTTTATTGATATGAATAAGGTTATTTTCATCTTTTTAGAGGTATTTTCTTTCAAAAAGCACAAAATGGGCTTCTTACCTGACCATTTTCGTGAGTTTTTTAATAGAACTAAATAAAAAAGATCAAACCGTCACATTTTTAGAGACTTTATGGTCATCATGGCAAAAACAAAGGGACAAAACCGTCAACTTTTAAATAGTTCAATGACTATTTGAGTCAATTACTCTTTATATTTTATCTTTATGAATTGATCTTTGATACAAGACATGTGAGAACGTCAGGAAATCAGATTGCGACACTTTGCAAATTTTTAGATATGAGGGCTAAAAGGTAAATTTGAAATGCTAAGAAAAAAAATGTTTCCGTTTAAATTGTCAGTTGGAGTTAAATTTTTAAGTTGGTGTTATTGACTTTTCCAAAACTAGTTATAATTTTTGTTGACTTTTCATAAAACGACAAATCTAATTGAAGAAATACAATTTTGTTGGAGTTAAACCTATAAACCAAACAAAGCAGTAATTTCATAAAAATAAAATGTATTTGGTAGAGTTTTTTTAGAAATTAATTTTTTTGATTCATAAGGTTCCAAGGAAAGAATAATTTGAAATTATATATTATAAACTTTATTTTAATATTTATATTACTTACTAAAAAACTTTAAAATCATTTTGATTTTATAAAATCTTTTTTAAACGTGGTTCTCAAATAATCATTGAAAAGTTACCGTTTTTATTTATCTTATTTTATTGACTAAAAGAAAAGGCACTGCTAAACAGATTCATACTCAAATTCCTAAAATTTCCAAAAACATAAATAATTTTTTTGCTAAACAAAATTTAAATGTACAAAAAAAAAAAAAAAACTCCAATTATCTAACATAAATAACTGAATTTCAAATTATTATTTTTATTAAGTATTTATCAACTCAAACGTCTCATTCCTTTTTTTTTTTTTTTTTTTTGTTCGTTTTATAACGTCTCTTGATCCTCTTCCTTGCCGCCATGTTCCCCGTAATGGTAACGTGGTTGCCCACTTATCAACCAATTCTATATTTCACGATTATGATTTTTTTGGTGCGGATGTTATTCCCAGATTTATTGAGAATTAGCCGACTTGGCTATTTAATAAAATGGAAGTTTTTACTATAAAAAAAAAAAAAAAAAGAAGCTATAACTTCTTAAACTTCAGTCTTTAATAGGTCAATACCTAACCATTTTTTCCTTAATTTTATTTTTAAACATTGATAACGTACCAGGTTACAAACAAAAATAACTATAAGTTTTATATTAACTATAAATCAGAATTAATGGAGATGTTCTGATATAAAATAATAATCTTATAATTAACTAGTTAATAATATAAAATTATAAATAAATTATAGTTAGAGTTAACTAGTTAATAATATAAAATAGTAAACCTAATTATGTGTATATATTTGGATTAGGATATTAGGGTAATCTTATAGTTAACAAAGACATAAATTTATTAAGATGTAAAACAATAAAATTTACTCATCATTTTGAAACTATATTTTTCAAATTTGAACTTCAACTTTCCAAATTCTTATTGACCATGAAAAAATAATTCAGAAATAATATTTAAATATTCTTGTCATCATTTCTGTATTTTTTACTTGTAGTCTTCGAATTACTATTGTAGTTTATTCTTTTACTTGTTGTTTAAAGCAACTAAGTATTTGACAATACTATAAAATATGTTTAACTCCAAAACTAGGGTCGGCAATTCCGGACACGACACGGTGACACGACACGAGAACGACACGTAATAAATGGGTTTGGACCGCACGTTTAATAATTGGGTCGAAATGGTCGAACGTTTAACACGAAAATAAATGGGAAACGGCTGAACACGACCAGCTCTAGGCAAAAGTAAGAAAAACGAAATTTATGGGAATGTATTGGTAGGGAAAGATAGAAGAAGTGAAGACATGAGCTTTAAAACTGGCCCAATCAGAGATGGGCTTTAAAAAGATGGGCTTGAAAGATGAGGAAGGCCCATTCAACGTCAGCACCCATGAATGAGAGCCGTATACGAATCAGAATATATATACGCTAGCGTCACACGAGCAGCACGTGAACCCCACTACCACCACCACCTCACCTGCACGAGTTCTTAGATTTCGCATTCAACCACATTTAAATCTCCTTTCAGTTCCGCCCTTTTCTTTTTCGCCCTTTTTCCGCTGTTGTCTCTTGAACCCTAGCGTCGCTGCTCTCTCTCTCTCTCTCTCTCTCTCTCTCTCTCTACCTGTGTTCTTGGATAATTTAGAATTCTTTGCTGCTGGCCTTTCTCAGACTTTCTTGCACTTTCCCCTACTTTCTCGCCGTTTCTTTTCCTCTCGCATCTCCGTCTCTTCTCCGATCTCTGTGCTATTTTGCGGAGCGGCGTTAAGATGGAGTTTGCCGGTGGCCGCAAGAGAGGGAGGCATGACGCTTCCTTGAACGGCAATGGCGGCTTCAAGAAATCCAGGCCAGGTTTGTCTTTCATCCATTCTCTTACCTTCGTACCCGTACTTGTATGGATTTCCATCGTTTTTCGATCTGCGCGAACGGATTCCGGTATCTTGTTTATGCAGTTAGAGCTTCGTTTTGCTCTTTGTTCTGTGTGATTTCCGTGCGTTTCTTAAGGTTTTGTTGGTACAAGCTATAGGATGAAGTAGAAGTGAGATTTTTTTTTTTCGAGAAAGAGAAGATTTTAATGATTGTTTCGTTGTCGCGAGCGAAGCGAGAAGGAATTTGGAGTCCAGTTGTTGTCTAAATTCATGATGTGAAAAGGTGTTTTAAGAATTAGATCTTAGGTAGAAGAGTCAACATTCAGGGGTTTTTGGAGGATACTGGATCGAATTTCTTTCAGTTTGAATCTTTGATTTCTAGTATTATTGAAGCTTCTGTGTTGTTTTTTTTTTGTGTGTGCATTAAATTTGTATGTTTGAACTTTTTTTTTTTTAATCTGTAGCTGGGTTCAAGAAAAAAATTTGAAATTATTTACATGGTGCTATTTTCGTTTCTAGTAGCTTTATCACATTCTGTTGTTGTTCCATTTTCTCATGAATGGTCTCATAAATTTTTATTTTATGTAAAGGGTTTTGCGGTTCTTAAGAAATGTTTTTCTTTGTACACACTATAACACGATCTAGGAATTCGTCAATCTGGGCATAGCTTGTTTAGAAATCTTTGTAAGCATTAGCGGTGTCATTTGTCGATTTGAACAGATTTGGTATAGTCATAATTATTTTCTTTCTGACTGAAAGGCTTGATATAAAAGGAGAATAAAGGGGAAATATGAAATTCCTTCGACTTAGATTCAACGTGTGATTTTCCTTTTAAGAACTCAATGAGCAAACTGGCGGTTGACGTAAAACACCCCAAATGCTTCGGAGCTGTTTTTAGTCATTGGGATTATTCTACTACTTATTGTACTACTATTTTAAACTTTTAACAGGATGGGTAATTATTTTATGTGTACTAGTGTTATAGTGATAATATGGTGTTAGATATTATTAACTTCTGAAGATTCATAATCCAATGTAATTTTAACCGAGGCAAATAATTAATGTTGTCAACAGAAATGGAGTCCTTATCAACTGGTATAGGAAGCAAATCGAAGCCATGCACAAAGTTTTTCAGGTTCAAATCTTAACCTATCTAAAATAAAATAGTCTAATGCGATTTTTCCTATTGATAATTCATAGAAATTTAGTAAAAATGTTTACACAATTTCGCAAATAAAATATTGTGATGTGGACTAATGGAATGAGCGTTTAAAGCTGTGATACAGGTTGTACTCTCTGTTCTAATCATGATAACAAAGACTATGAACAGATACGGTTGAATCACAGGATGTAGTTCAGTAACTACTGGCTGCACTATATGTTAATTTAAAGCAGTATGGAATGCAGAACTTTTCCTTCTTATAAATGGTCACATGTAGTCTCTAATACATTCAATCCAAGTAAAAGCAGTTTGATGGGCTACTGATTTTGCAGCTAACTTGTGGTAAAGGTTGTTTTATCTATCAATCATGGACAAAAGGTAATAGGTAAAAAGGGAGGAGGAAGAAAAAAGAAAAAGAAAGGAGAATGAATAATAATGATGTATCACATTGTTTTGCTGCTTGTGGGCTCTATCTGCCATGCTGTAAACTGAAGGGACACAAAAATTTTGTCTGTTTTCTTTTCTTTCTTTCTTTTTCTTTTTTCTTTTTTTTGTTTTGGGCCGTAAGGAGTTCTCCTCAATATAGTGAGTGCAGTTCAATCTGCTAAGAGAGTATGCTCTTTCCTTAATGTTTTCAAGTTTAAAAAAAAATATAGAGCAAGGTTTGTGCCGTTTGTTATTGACTATACTCATTCCAAACTATGTCACGAAGGGTTCTAGGGTGGAACTTTGAAGGATGACGCTTGGCTATTTCACTTTTCTTTTGTTTTTTGGATCTTAGGCCTTTTCTATGTTTTATTACCGTATTTGCTTCCTGTATTATGTTGAAAAGACAGCTATATTTTTAGTTTCTTTTATTGATTCTTCTGTTTGATTGAATGGGGCTTGAAAATCGTCTTTATTTTCTATCATTTCAGTTATGGAGTTTGCTTTTCCATAAATACACATTATAGTTGCAATTTCCTCATTGTTTTTAATCCATATTTATATGCAGTACGTCTGGGTGCCCTTTTGGGGAAGGATGTCACTTCTTGCATTATGTTCCCGGTGGCTTCAAAGCTGTGTCTCAGATGATCAACATCGGTGGCAACCCTGCCCTCCCTCCACCCGCTAGAAATTCTGCTGCCCCACCATCATTTCCAGATGGTTCTTCTCCTCCAGCTGTCAAGACCCGCTTGTGCAATAAGTTTAACTCAGCTGAAGGCTGTAAGTTTGGTGATAAATGCCATTTTGCACATGGTGAGTGGGAGCTTGGCAAGCCTACAGCTCCATCCTATGAAGATCATCAACGTGGCATGGGACCGGGGCCAGGCAGGATAGGTGGTCGGATGGAGCCCCCTCCACCTGCACACGGAGCTGCAGCCAGTTTTGGGTTATCGTCCACAGCTAAGATCAGCGTCGCTGCTTCACTTGCTGGAGCCATTATTGGGAAAAATGGAGTGAACTCCAAGCAAATATGTCGGGTGACAGGAGCAAAACTTTCTATAAGAGATCACGAGACGGATTCCAACCTAAGGAACATTGAGCTCGAGGGTACATTCGATCAGATCAAACAAGCCACTGCCATGGTTCAAGAGCTTATCGTGAATGTGGGCTCGGCTGCCGGAAATCCCATGAAGAGCCATCATGGTGGGGGACACTCGGCTCCGGGAAGCAATTTCAAGACTAAACTCTGTGAGAACTTTACTAAAGGTTCATGCACCTTTGGGGATAGGTGCCATTTTGCTCACGGAGCCGAAGAATTGCGCAAGTCAGGGATATGACCCTTTTTCATCACTGCCTTGGTGCCAATCTCTTTTTAGGATAAAAACTCTTGTAATAGCAAGTAGCTTTCTGTTTTTTTTTTTTTTTTTTTTTTTTAACTTTCTGATCAATATTGCAGCATTTTGAGTTTGATGATAGGGTTTGATATTCTTGAATTTTATTTATTCGGCTTATTTTATTTTATCAGCGTTTGTCCATTCCTGTTCTAAAACAACGGCCTTTCTTTTTCTTTTTGTTTTTTAATAGTCAGATAACGGCGTGAGTTACGTTACTGCTAAGTTACTGGTTTCGGGACAAGAACTGTCGCAGGCAAAGTTTCACTCTCTGGATTACCTTGTTTATTTTGTGTTGTTTTTTACAGTGATTTCGCATTCTTACTCTTTATAGTATTGAAACAAAGGTCAATTATTAGAAATGTAATTAGTATGGGTGGACTTTTTATTTCTATTGTTTATGCTTGTATTAGGTCTATTTACTTTATTTGTCGGAGTTAATAGGATTTTTCTTTTTCTTTCTTTTTTTTTTTATTATTCAATCAATTCAATTGAGGAGGAAAGCAATAATCGAGTCATTATTAAAATTGATAGCCCTGTCGTTTTGTTTTTCTTTTGTTTATCGGAAGCAATTAAAAAAAAAATCAAAGATAAATAGTCCCGAATAATTAATTTTTGTCATTTTGAGTTTTGTACTTTTAATTATAATAAATAATTAAAGCCCCAAAAAACCATTGTTTAGGATCGAACCAAAATGACAGGAAGTATATCATTCAGGGGCTAAACGGCTAATTACTCAAATATGAAATGGGGTTCTCCTTGTCATCTTTTTCTCGATTACTAAACATTATCGTTTAGAGGCTGGACTTGTCGTAGATCCATGTTACTGTCGTTTGTTCAGACGCAAGAAAAAAGCCAAATCCAGAAAAAACTAGTGTGGAGCAGCCCAACCTACCAACATCACATAGCTGTAACCAAATACCTACTAACCCATAACGCTCATAAATGCAAATTACAAATAAAGGTATCATTAAACAAATTTTTTGATTTACTAAAAAAATATATATATATATATATATATATATTTAGAGGTCCTTTGCTTTACAAGTTTAAACTTAATATTTTTAAACTTTTTTTTATCTTTTTCTTCAAAAATTTTTATCTCTTTTTTAAAATTTTTTTTTAATTTTTTTAAAAAATTAACATATTTTATTATTTAAACTTAAAAATTTTAATACAAATTTACCCACCAAACACCCCTTACAAGCATAATATGACAAGGCAAGGCTCTTTCGATTCGATCTGAGCTCGCTTTCGACAATTTCAAAGCGCCTAATTTCTCCTCCCAAGCCTCTGATATCTTTGTTCTCACCGCCACCTTCTCTTTCTCCTCCTCCTCAGGAAAAAAAAAAAAAAAAAAAGTTTGCTCTTATTTCATCGACGAAATCCTCTCTCTCTCCTCTCTCTCTCTCTCTCTAAACTTTGCGAAGGACTGAACTGGAGTTCACGGTTTCTTTCCTCCGCATTGGCGGTTCTTCTAGCAGAAGTGTAAGAATAAATTTCTGTTCCTTTTGCGACCTTTTTTTTTTTTTCTAGGTCTAGATTTCTTCTCTCCTTATCTTTGGATGCTAAGAGTTTTTTCGTATTATTATTTTTTCGGTGATGGGTTTTAGCTTTTACTGGGTTCGGTCTTCTTTTCATGTGGCTTTAAGTAAATTTACTTGTATATGTTTTTGTTGCCACAAGCAAATGACTACATGATTCACTCTTGTACACTGTATATTCGAACTTGTATTGGTTCAGTTTTACTCGTCAATTTAGCGTAATTTACAGAGTTTTGGGCCCCCTTTCCTGTTTTTTTTCTATGTTTTTGGATTAATTAGGCGGATCATTGGGTTTCTTTTTGTTTATTTTGGAAGGATTTTGTGATGTGGTGATTGAATTTCAAGAATTTTACAAGAAACTAGTGAGTAGTAGAAGACTTGGGAACGGGATTGTGACTTGTGAGTGGGTAAAGAAGTACTATTTGAATCGTTGAATAGGTTCTTTGAAATCTTTTTAATGTATCTTCGATCATCATCGATCATTCTTGAAACATTATTTGGAGCTTGTTGTAGAGTTTGTGCAACTGGGTGGTCGAATTTTCTGTATTTCTTTGTTTCCATGTGATAATAAGATAGTAAATTAAGTTATTCCCCGTTCAAAATGTTGTTTCGTTTCTGCTTCTTAACTCTTCATGTCCATTTCGATTCTCATTCTCGTGTTGGTGATTGATGTAGAACTTGGTTCTCCTCAACAAGATTTCGTTTACTTAAGATGGCATCAATGGCAGCCTCTAGCCTGCAAATGGCAACTGCGAGACCCTATATTTCATCTTCTCGTAGAGCTTTCAAAGCAGCTCCCACAATGGTTCATGGCAATTCTAAAGGAGCATCATTGGCCAAGCTTTCTAGCGCCTGTCATATATCTTCCTCTGTACAACTTTTTGAGCGCAGCTTTACATCATCTTTGGCCAAATTTGATAAAACTGTTGTAAGGGCAATGTCTTCACCTAGCGAAAATAAGCAGGTCTCAGGGTTGCCAATTGATCTGAAAGGTTAGTTTTTCATTCCATATTGCTTTTGTGCATTTTCTTGTCTCAAACATACCATTAACCAAAACTAGCTGCTGCTTTTTTTTTTTGGTAGGTAAGAGAGCGTTTATCGCTGGTGTAGCTGATGATAATGGATATGGTTGGGCAATTGCAAAAGCTCTTGCTGCTGCCGGTGCCGAAATTCTTGTGGGCACGTGGGTTCCTGTGAGTAAATTGGCCCATTCAATATTTGTTGTCCTCCTAATATATACATGAGAAATGGTGTCCTTATTACTGGAAATCTTCTTGTGTAGGCTTTGAACATTTTTGAATCCAGTCTACGACGTGGAAAGTTTGATGAATCACGCGTGTAAGTTGTTAGAATAGTTGTTCTGTAATATTGCGCAACATTAATGAATTGAGTGTGCCAATACGTTATATGATTTTTCAGGTTGCCAGATGGTTCTCTAATGGAGATAACCAAGGTATATCCTCTGGATGCAGTTTTTGACAACCTTGAGGATGTTCCTGAAGATGTAAGTAGAGAGTACACGGTTTGCTTGGAAAAGTTATGAAAGATTGTGAAATATATGCTCAACCTGTTTTGATGTTTTTGGTGCAGATTAAAACAAACAAGCGTTACGCAGGATCCAGTAATTGGACAGTTCAGGTTTGGTCTCAAGCATTATTAGCATATCTGCTTATAGAGGGGCTTTTAAGAGCCTACATGAGAAGTCGAGATAAAGTGTTAAGCTGGATCCAATTTTCTGCTTGTTCTTGCAGGAAGTTGCTGAAAGTGTGAAGAATGATTTTGGCAGCATTGACATTCTAGTGCACTCACTTGCAAATGGACCAGAAGTAAGACTTGTTCTGAATGTGGAAACTTTAATGCACAATTTATTTTGCACTAAACAGGCTGAACAATCGCCTTCTTTGCAGGTAACTAAACCACTGCTGGAGACGTCCAGGAAAGGATATCTTGCTGCTATATCAGCTTCCAGTTACTCCTACATTTCGTTACTCAAGTATTTCCTCCCAATAACCAATCCAGGTACCTTTCTCCATTTGTTTATTGAAATAGCACTTTCAATTCTTTTTGTTCTTGAATCTCCCTTGATGAGTTATGAAAAACATATTTGCACTTTTTGGTTACAGGCGGTTCTTCAATTTCTCTTACCTATATTGCTTCAGAAAGGATCATTCCTGGGTATCTTTTCCATCCATGTCAATTTTGTGATTATTATCAAATTATAACTTATCCTGCTACATAAAAAATTGGATTGTTCATACTCAGATATGGTGGAGGTATGAGCTCTGCAAAAGCTGCTCTTGAAAGCGACACTCAGGTGAGTTCTGCGTTTGCATTTTGACCAATTATCTGCATCCATTTTTGGTTTTTGTTATTTATTTCAAAACTTTTTCTTTCTCTAATCAGGTCGTTGTTTCTATGTGATTCATTTAGGTGCTTGCTTTTGAAGCTGGTAGAAAACACAGAGTTAGAGTCAACACGATATCTGCTGGTACTTTTTCATGACCCTCTTTTACTAATTCGAATTTCGTATTTCCAAACTAGAGAGTAGAGAAGGTGTTGCCAGAGCTCGTGGGTGTGACCATTTATGCATACGTGTGCGTAAGATGTATAGTAAACTAAATTATCCAAAAGCTACTTGTCGTTTTTAGTCTTTATTTTAGGTGGGGGAAATTTTTCTATCGTAATGCCAACGTGATAAGAAAGATGATCTAGCTGAAAAAAAAAAAAAAGGTCTTCCATGTGGACTTGTATTGTTAAATTCAATCTTTTCAGCAATCGTAGTAATTTAAACAAAGGACTATGTCCATTACTCCATATTTAATTGTCATGGATCAAATTATAAACGTGCACCTGAAGACACTTTTTCTTGTGTAAATCCTCAGGGCCCCTGAGAAGCCGTGCTGCAAAAGCTATTGGCTTCATCGATATGATGATTGACTATTCATTAGAAAACGCACCTCTACAAAAGGAACTATCTGCAGGTTTTTTTTTTTTTTTTTTTTTTCCAAGGCTTTTCTCACCCTTCATTTGTTTTTTAATTATCGTTTAGTTGGTCTGTTAAATACTTACTGAATTCACAAAAACTACTGAAACAGAGGAGGTGGGAAACACGGCTGCTTTCTTGGCATCACCTTTGGCTTCAGCTATAACTGGTGCTGTTATATATGTCGACAACGGGCTGCATGCGATGGGTGTGGGAGTTGACAGTCCAATATTCAAAGACCTCGACATTCCAAAGACTCGGCACTAGACCAAAAAAAAAAACAATGCCATTGGAATAGTAAGCTGAATTTTTTGACTTTTTTGGTTTTGTCCAAGGGTAGGACATTTCTAGGATTCTGCTTCCTTTTTTTCCCCATTGTTGGAGCGACTTGAATGGTTTGGCCAGCGGCCCCCCGTTTTGTCCTGAGTAAAGATTTGACTCTTGAATCACAACGATTTGTGTTTACAAGTTGATGACGTTAATGCTAGTTGGTGAGACTTGGGTTTTAACCAAATGTGAACGGCGCAACGTGCACAAATTATTGATTATTGGTTCTACCGTCTACGACTAGACCTTATATGTGGATCCTATGTTATGGGACTTATCTTCTATTAGTAGATAGCAGTGCTTTTTAGCATCGTATTTAAATACTTCCTCCAAAATCATATTTTCTTTTCTTTTCCCCTTTTTCTTTTTTCTTTTTTTTTTTAACTGTTCATAAATCAAGCATTAATAAGTTAGTAGAGTACACGTGGGATCTAAAGTCGCAACAGTCGATTGCTTACCCAAAATAGATGCATCTTCAAGATTTCATGCAATGTTATATCTTGAGGAGAATGGTTAATGAGGTTAGGACTTAACTACCTGTATATAAAAATGATGATTAAAGTGGTCCCGCATATATCATATATATATATATATATATATATTTGTATATGATACTTTTCGCGTTAGTTTATTGCTCAATTTGGGCTAGCTACAGCTACAAACGGAAGAAGCCTCGTTGCAGCGTCAAAGCATCCTTGAGGGTATTCTTGTGCAATAGATATCTTATGCCCTCGGTTCCTTGAGACTTTTCTGATCGGCATTGCCATGGAAATATCTGCTGATGCTGCTTCTACGTTAGTCGCAATAGACACGCTTCGATGAGGCATTAACTCCTCTCCAACCGGCACAGCATCCTTCATTATCTGCAAAACAAAAAGAACTACATTTCTATAAGTGGAAGGATTATTAGTGAAACTCAACTCGATATACCAAGTAAATTGTTGTTACTAAAAGACCTGAAAACTTTACCTTCCTGTCCTCGAAATCAAATCTGAAGACAAAATGGTTGTAGTTAACTTTCCGTGATGGTGCGTTCTTTGGTGCTGAAAAAGAAGCGGAACACCGACGAATAAGTTTAGTATCATTGACATAAAGATATAAGCGAATCTGAGCTTACGAGGATGAGAAAGTGCATTTACAAACAAGATGTGAACCATTTGCCTCCACAGTTATATCTACCCGGCCATCTTTGGCTAGAAAAGACGAGCAGACAAATTGTCCACTGTCTGTGCAAAAGAAGACCTGTTTAGTATCAGATTTTCAAGCACAACACCCGGCTACTTCTTCAAGATCTCGAACATTGTTGACATTGTCTTGGCTGTTCCCGTTTCGGTTCTTAGCCCCGACCAACTTTCTTCAAACTGTTGCACATGAGCCATACTTGTGCGTGAGCAAACACTTATGTTTTGTTTGGTATGAACAAAAGGTGGAAGGAAAGAAAATATTGCGGGAATTTTGGGATTTAAATTGATTATTTGATATGTTTGGTAGGAAGGAAGTTCAGATGAAATGAAATTTAGCTCGAAAAATAAAAGGCAGCCCCTTATCATATTTGTCTTCCCATGAGTGGGTGGATTTTTTTTTTTTTATGGAAAACTTTGACATCAAAAATTACCAAATTATCTCTCTTACTCATCAAAGTTCCAACTTAAGAAATGGACAATAACGATATTATTGATAATATGAGTAAAATGGTGATTACACTTAGGGATGGCAATGCGACGGGATATGCTTCTCCTACCCCCATACCTTTCACTCTTTTCCTCCCATACACGTCTAATTTAATAAGGGTGCGGGTAATCCTTATTAGGGGCGTTAACTCATATCATACCAATTTACCTATTAAAATTAAAAAAAAAAACTCAAAATAAATTTCATTAAAGTTTTTATAAAATTTGGCAATATAATCACAAAATATAAATGAAAATAAAATTGAAATCTTTAAAAACAAATCCAATTTCTGGAAAACTATAAATAAATTTATAAAAAACTAAAATATTGGAACACTAAAAATTCAAATTATGTATATACAAATACATACTTTTTAAGTGTGAATATTACTGAGGCGGATGCGAATATGGAGTAGCTTTCCCCATCCCCGCCCCGCACCTTCACAGGGGTTAATTTTAAACCTCATACCTGCTCACATACCATCTTCATACCTGCCTCCAATGGGGTGAGTACCCGCACCCATAGATAAAAATGTCATCCCTAATTACACTAATAATAATTCCAACTTAAAATTCATTTTCATTCTTAAAAAAAAAAAAAAAAAAGATTTTCTGATATTTGGAGCAAACCACACAGTCATGATGTTTAAAGCTTAAAGCTAAGGCACAAAACAAGATGTCTAAGAACATTAATATTAATATTAAGGATTAATAGCTCCCGTGGTCCTGAAATTTTTATTTTTATGAAGGTATTAATTGCTCCCTAAATTTTTTTGTTTGATTAAAATGTCCGTGAACTTTAAAAACAGGTGCAAAACAATCCCTTTTTTTTTTTATTAACCGCCGCTAAAAATCAGACGGCAATTTACTGTAAGTCACCAATTTGGATGAATTTACAAAACTAACCTTACAATTTTAATTAAAGTTAAAATTCACACATAAACCCATCGTCCTCATCTTTTCCTCTCCAACTGAGAGATTCAACCTAGGCTGTACGTGGTGGCTTGCCAAGGCATGGAGGGGAAGAGGCTCGCGATGGCCTGGGCTCGCGACTAGGGTGTTCGCGACAAAACAAAGAGACTCATGACAACAAGCTCGATCTCACGGCTGCCCAACCTTGTGACTGGGAAGGGGTTTGCCATGGTACAGGGTGGACTCAAGCGGGTGGGCTCGCCAGAGTAGGTTTCGAGGGCTGGGGAAAGGAGATGGGTGGAGAGAGTACTTGGATCTGGTGAAATTTTGCCTTTTTTTTTTTTTTTTCTTTTTTTCCGTCGTCGCGAAACCTCCCCACCATCACGAGCTCACAATAAATCGGGCCATCGTCGCGAGCTCACTCCGCTATGCTTTTCGCAAGCCACCGCGACCTCCACCTGTCACTCCACTATCGTGACTCCGTGAGCCTCCCCTCCCTTGAGCCTTTTCTTCCCCCAGCATACTTTTTTCCCCCTTTCTCTGGGCATACTTGCAAAAAGCCTCCAATTGAAGAAGGTTGGGGATTAATATGTTTTTATTCCATAAATATTCTCTTTTACATATTTTATCGATAAAACTTACGACGTTATTTATGTATAAAATTTATAATATATTTTATCTTATAATAGAATAATAACTCAGAAATTTAAAGAATAATTAAAAAAAAATCAATCTTCTTTGGTGGAGGTTTTTTTGTTTTGTTTTTTTTTGGGGGGGGGGGGGGCTCATCTTCTAGGTTAGGCGCTGAGGGCTTGACATACTATTTTTATTTATGTATTTATTTTCTTGTTAATTTTTTTAATTTAAATGTGAATTACTAGTAATTTACAAAAATAGCCTCAAACTCACTCACGTGACATGCACTCTTCATTAGTTCCGTCCAAAATTAGGCGGAAGTTTGAAAAAAGGATTTTCATGCAGCTTTTTTAAGAGTTTGGGGATCAACCAAAAAAAAATAGTTTGGGGACCAAAAGGTAACCTCATGAAAAATTCAAGGACTAACGTATCAATTTACCATAATATTAATTATTTATTACCTCCTGAGGCCGATCAACTTCGGCTTCTTACGTTTTCTATAAATTCTCTTCGGCTTCATCGTAACATTTATGGGTCCAACCCTCAAGAGAGGAATTGCTGTCTCCGTTTCACTCACTGGTCCAGCCCTTAACATTTGAAAAAAAAAAAAAAAAAACATATATGCATGTATATATACATATACATATATGTAAAGAATGGATTTTTAGGGAGGGGCATAAATGAAAATACCGTTCTTGAACAGGTTTTCGACTTTGTCGGCGATAACAAAGAACTTCTGCGAATCTGTCTGGCTAATTCATCTTTTTTTGTCTACAACAATGAATGGGTGAACAAAAAAAAAAAAAAAAAAAAAGACAAACTTTCAAACTTTGAAAATGAACTAATTTTAGAGAGAGAAAGAAAGGGAAAAAGATTTTATTATTTTTGGCTCCACTGATCTTGTTGATGACAGCGCGGTATTTGGAGCGAAGCAGACGACGTACTACGGGATCGTCCCGACTCAGCTGAGTCGACTCGTTTTGATCATGAGTTGGAGCTGAGTCCGCGTTGACGAAGGACTCGAGTGTGGGCATTCTCCCTTTTTATAATCTATTCATTTTTTTTGGGGGGGGGGGGGGGGGGGGGGTGGTCTGATTCTAGGGAAATTGCAGACACTACTTTCTAGTACCAGTGACGGTACTGACCGTAGGTTCTGATTATTTTTTCCCGCCGAAACTGAAACTCTTTTTTTTTTTTTTTTTTTAATTTTAATCCATTACTTGATCGATAAGATTTCTTTTTTTTTTTTTTAATTCTTTGCAAGTATTTGATTGATATGGCTAATCAGTCACCTATACTATGATGTAAAATTTTTCTCTTTAAAAAATAAAATACTTTTTGAAAAATACTCGATCGATTAATGAAAACGTAAATCCGAGTGCGATTCACGTGTTATCGGATCTTCTTTTTCTCGTCAAACTTAATATTTAATTTTTATACATTTTCTAGAAATGAAAAAAAAAATAAAAATGAAGCATCTTTTTGAAATACAGGTTTGATATGAAATTTTTATATTTAAATTAATTAATTTTTTAAAAATTAATTATAAAATTTTTTAAATTAATAATTGATATTTAGGTTTGCACCTGTAATCCAACCTCACCAGAAATATAAATCCCTGTTAGTGTTGAAATTGATAAAATCCCTATTAGTGAGTGTATTGAAAATGGCAGTGAGAAGGGTAGAGATAAGAGAATGCTTTTCAATTTTCATCCCACCTCCTAACAGGCTAAAACCGTTGTTATAGAAAATTTCTATTCCACCTATCTTACTATTTATCCAATTTTTGTTTTCTTGTTTTTTCAGTGGCAATTGGTAAGAACATTTTCTCTTCACTTTTGTAAAATTTAAAAATGTGGGTCGCACAAGAGATTTTATCCCTGTTGTTTTCTTTCTTTTCAAAAATCACTCTAATCAAACACTTTTTTTTTTTTTTTTAATTTCCACTATAAAAGCTCTAACCTTTTGCTTCCACTTTTTATTTGTACCAAACATAATAGAATTTACACAATTAATATAATATTAATAATAAAATACCGAAGTATATAGGGAGAAAAGGACATGATAGTTGGATCTAATTTCTGATAGTCTAAATCTTTTGTTTCACTATATAAATTTTAGTTTACGTTTGGTTCGCTGGTTGGAGTTAAAATTTTTAAGTTGGAGTTAGTTAATTTTTCGAAAACTAGTTATATATTTTATTGACTTTTCAGGAAGAAAAAAAAATTAAGATAAAAAAGTACAATTTAGTTGAAGTTAAATTTGAATGCCAAACAAAGTTTTATTAGTGTTGTTAAGTTTAAAAAATAATAATAAAAAAAACGAGAAGTTCATGTAAGCGAATGACATTATCTGTAAACATATAAGATAGGTGAATAAATTCTCATGTTTGGTCCAAAAGCGAATTGACCATTTTTTTTTTCCTTCGGTCTAAAATTTATTTTACTTCATTTTGGTCTTTTTCTTCCATATTTGTCTATTTTTTTCTTAGTCCTTTTATTTTCCCAATTTTTTTTCATGTCTCCCTTTTTTTTTTTAGTCCTTCGTTTTTTTTTTCTGTGCATATTGATCTATTTTTCGTTTTATTTTTGTTTTTTAATCTTTCTGTTTATTTTTTGCATTCCTCCTTTTTTTTTCAGTCCTTTATTTTTTCGTCTAAGATTTATTTTATTTCATTTTGGTCCTTTTTGCCATATTCGTTCTTTTGTTTCCTTTTTATCTTTTTTTCGTATTGGTTTTTCCCTTTTTTTTCCCCCCCTAATTCTTAAATGTGTCTCATTAAATATATATATATATATATATATTTATTTATTTTCTCCCATTCAGATGAATATTCTTAAATATGTTTAACTCATTAAAATTAAAATGCATAAATGGCACATGCTTTCAACTGGTTCTATATATCGTGTGGATTTGTCCCCAGTCATTCATGCATCATAACGACATGTCATTTTACGTTTGAAAATTTTGTAGCCAATAGAAATTACAAACCTATCGTTTTTATACTGCTGTTCGGACTAAAGGGCTTTCCTCCTTAAAATGGGTAACAAAATGATGTACTGGTGTTTGGTAAAACATCCAAAATAATGGCAGTTCGATTAAGATGCAAGACGACCTCCCATTGAAAATATAATAGTCGTATCTTATACACTCTTTTAAATTTTAATGCCATTTACTAAATCAAACGACATTATTTGGAAGTACATTTTCTTGTAAAAAGTTCATCGTCGTTTATGACTGATAACTGATAACAACACGTTGATTTTCAACTTTTCATTATCGTTTCCTTATATACCATACACCGTTTTGCTTTTTTTTTTTTTTTGGTCTCTGTTTATGACAAAAAATAGGCACATTTTTTCTTTCATGTGTGTTATAGTTTTATCCGGTAAATGGGATTGACATTTAAAAAAAAAAAAAAAAAGTTGAAGATCGACCTTATAGATAAAAAAAAAAAAAAAAAAAAAGTCAAACAAACAATTTTTAAACACTTATTCTAATGAATAACCAAAATATTTTTGTTAAAAAAGTGGCCTTTGATCAGTGATTGATCCATAAATAATCAATAATTGATAACAATCCCCTCTTATAGAAATTATCAATAATCAATTATAACCCTTCAGTGAAAATTTTATTAATATAATTAATTACTAATTAACGATGATTGATTAATAGTTAACCAATTCACCATTTTCTAAAACAGGTCACTTTTAAATTTTATAAAATTACATTCATTTGTTAAAAAACTTGTTTAAAAAAAATAAAATACTATTTGACAACAAATCTCTTTACTTTGTTCTTCTTTTATTATCGTTGCTTTTTAAAGTGACGTCGTTTCTGACGAAATCACGACACGTTGCTTTTGTTATAATAAGGAAATGTCACGATCGTTCGTTTTTATAGCATAGACCGTCTTTCATTACCTTAAATTTCGGTGTCGTTTATAATAAGCGACTTTTCATCTGTGGTATGAAGACATGTCGTTTTGCTTAAAATTTTTGTCACACCTGACTAGCAAACGGCATCCCCCCCCCCCCCCCCCACCCGATTTTTTCTTATGAGCCATGATTTTTGTGAGGAACAGACAAGTGTTTTCCTTCTCAAAAAGTCAGCGTGAATAAGAAGCTTATATATTGGGGGTGTTTGGTGGAGTAGTTTGAGTTGAGATTTTTAAGTTTAAATAGTAAATTTTTTTGAATTTTCAGAAAAGACAAAAAACTAAAAAAAAAAAGACAAAAACTTTTTGAGAAAAAGACAAAAAAAAGTTTGAGTTAGGGAGTTTGGATGGTTATGCCAAACTCCCCCTTAAACTAGAAAAGAATTAAGATATTATTAGCAAAATTTCGATGCAAATTGGAAAAACATATAAGCACACCATTCTTAAATCATAATTAATAATTTTTCTTTTTTTTTTTGTGAGGAAAAAATGCAATAACATTAATAAAGAGTTACAAACTGAATATTAAAATGCATAGATCTTGCAATTGTACGGTCATAATCCTCAACCATCGGTACAAACAACTAATGCATAGTGGGAACGACGTAAATCTGAGGCTCAAAAACGAGAAAGTACCTCAACACGCTAGAAACGAGTATGCACCAAACTCAACTTAATAAAGCCCCAACAAACAACAAAGACTACGAATCGGTTGGGAGTCTAGACCTCATATCACAGAGATCACCAAACATCCTAAACAGCTGCAAGTTTAGTAGGACCAACAAACTACCAAGATCTAAATCTGATGAACAAATAATGAGCTCGGACGATAGGAAGACCATTGTTATTATTAAGGACTGAAAACAAACACACCCAACCAACAACAAAACCAGATATGTATATGATACGCAGTTATTATACCTACACATAAACATATCAAAACAAAATGAAAATCTACTAATATCAGAAAACCACAGGTAAGAAGATGACCACCACAGCCAAAGTAAATAGCTTGAAAGTACCGTCAAAGTCATGACCCTTCTCCTCTTCCATTTCACCAAAATGCAGGCCTCTCAACCCCGCAGTCACCTCCACACTTAATAACCTCCTTGCTGTGGTCTGATCTTCATATTTAGGATCGAAAAACTGATGGCAAGCAAGACTCCGTTGCATGTTTTCGGCCCTCCAAGAGGCAAACTCTCTAAAAACCATAAACACCCCATGAAGAGAGAGAGGGAGAGAGAGTGAATTTTTACTAGTCACTATCACAAAACCAAACCTTTTTTATTAAGTAATAAATTAGGAGAGTACATATCGGAAACAAAGTCTTTACAAAAGGCAGCTTTACAAAAAGCAAAGACTCTTACAAGCCGCATTAGTCAAGTGCTCAAAAAAAAAAAAAAAAAAAAAAAGGTGCACCTAAAAGGATTCATGCACTATAAGTATATTGAATGGAAAACCTTGTGAGGTTAAGTTAAGATAGATTCAATTAAAATGACAAAACTATTGAAACGCAAAACATCATTTTGAAACAGAGCACAACAAAAACATATCAACTAAAGAAGAAAAGTGATTGGAAACAAAAAAAAAAAAAAAAGTGCTATTATGACCTTGATACTTCATAATCTCATCTTAATAGTCCTGTCGCGACCACTAGTAATGTATAATTTAATTAAATTTTTTTTTTTGGATAAGTACTAGGTATGTATTTGGAGTGAAATTGCATGAGTTCTTTTGCGTTCTACTAGTGAGCCGATACTTTTAATACGGTGAAAGGGAATAAGAAACAAAAAAGACACCAAAAAAGCAAAATATATATTAACCTTTGTTGGATAAGATTCTTTCTAAAATAATATCTTCGACTCCTTGCATTCATGGGCTGAGCTATCTACACTTCTAAAGATCATTGGACCGGACTCGATTTCAAGCTAGTTCTTTCGGGGAAGAATTTTCTCTTCTTGATAAAACCCTTTTGGGGGAGAATTTGGATCAACAACTGGCTACTTTTGTATTACAAAGAGATACATTATTTTTTGGTAGTTAAGTCGAGGCCTTTTGTTTAAACCTGAACACATTCTTGACCTCAAACCAAAATATATCATATTATTATTCTCTTCTCCGCGAAAAATTACAAGTCTTTTTTTTTTTTTTTTTTTTGAGGAAAAAAATTACAAGTCTTTTAGTATGTTTAACTAAAAACAGAGAACTCCGAATCTTTTCTTCTTACTCTAAAAAAAAAAAAAAACACACACACACACACAAATTTCGGCTCGGCCCGGCCCAACAACCCAGGTGGTTGGGAGAGACGGCGAGATAGAACCAAAAACCCCAATAACATGCTGATGAAGAAAAAGCAAAACCCAGTCATGAAGAAGATAGAAAGATTTGACCCAAAAGTAAATCAAAATTTTCAATGGCTAATTAGCACAAAAATACAAATTAAATATCAAATTAAATTAGAATAAAATAAAATAAAAAAACGCGACCGCACAAGAATAAGAAGATGAAATAATATATATAAAAGGCCGCGATGGGGAAAACATCCGTTCCATTATCGAACCAAATTTATCTGAATCTCTCGTGCGTGAATATATACACATATATACACATATACATATATATAGCATATAAAGACAGACACATATATTTGTATAAAACCAAAAACCCTAATTTTGAAAACCAATGATGACATGAGAGGAGCATGGCTAGGGAACACGAAACGAGCGTGCAACCGTGGGGGACGTTGGAGGAACTGTTGCTAGCGTGCGCCGTTAACCGGCACGGCACGAATAGCTGGGACTCCATCGCCATGGAAGTCCAGAACCGAACCTCCTCCGCCTTCCTCCTCACGCCGGAGAACTGCAAACACAAGTTCGACGACCTCAAGCGACGCTTCATGATGTCCGAGAAGGAAGGCGACACCGCCGACGACGAAGAATCCTCCTCCGCCATGGTCGACCACCTCAAGCGGATTCGGGTGGACGAGCTCCGCCGCGAGGTCCGCCGCCGCGACGTCTCGATCGTGTAAATCTCGCCCCTTTCTTGACGGAGATCTGATGAGATCTGAGCAAATAAGCGATTGTGTTGTGATGTTGTTGCGTCATGGTTTGCTTTTCGTTTTTGACAGGTCGTTGGAGTTGAAAGTGAAGAGGTTGGAGGAGGAGAGAGAGCGGAGCCTCAAGGAGAAAGAGGAAGACGACTTGGAGCGACTTGATTCGCGGAACAATAAGAAGAAGAACAATCTCGGAGGTGACGACGGAGTTACCGGAGCCGGAGACGGCGAGACCTCGTCGGAGAATCGCGGCGTCGGCGGCGCCAGATCGAAGTCCGGCGACGACGGTTCCGAATCGTGCGACCGGGAGAACCGATCCTTCAACGAGTCGAATTCCACCAGTCAAAAGCGCAGCGACTTACAGAGAAACGGCGTCGTGTCGGGAAAATCGGAGCCGGGACCCGAACCCGAGAGGAACAAATCTGATCGCGCCGAATCGGAGCGAAAAGCGGAGGAGCGGGAGGAGGGCGGTGGTGGTGGTAATGACGTGGCGAGAGGAGAGAACAGCGCGAAGCAGAGCAGCGAGGCGCAGAGCTCGATGAGCCTGTCGAGGAGAAAACGGCGTCGTGTTGGAGGAGGCGGCGGACGAGGAAGTAGCAGCGGCGAGGAACCCGAGGAGGAGGTGGAAGAGGCTGAGGGAGATGAAGTTTCTCCCGCCACCAAACGGCTTTCGGCTATCAAATCTGAGCCTTTCGTTAAGCTTCTCAGGATCATTCGCTCGCATCGGCTCGGCTCTGTTTTCCAACGCCGGCTTCGTAGCCAGGTACTTTTTTTGTTTTCAATTTATTTTTTTATTTTTTAATTTTGGGCAAGAAGAGCCAGATAGCCTTTTGGCTTTGCTTTGACGAAAAATCTGCCTTTCAGAAATACAAATTTAACGTTAAAATTTAAAAAACAAATTACTGGAAAAAAGTAAAGTTTGAAAAAGATTTATAAAAAAAAAAAGGTTTAAAAGAATTAAAATCAAGTTATCAAACCGGGAAATGAAGAAAAAAGAATACGCTACATTATTATTTTTAAAAATTTCAAACATAAACATTTATTAAAGAGACTATTTTGATAATTTTTTTTAATTTTATCATCGCCATTGAGTCGGTTAGATTTGTTATGGGCCAATATCACAGCGACATTTCACGGACGATGATAGTGATATTGTCGTTGAGCGTTTTTTATTTTTATTTTTATTTTTTTAAATTTAATTTAATTTTTTGAGGGGAGTGAAAATGAACTAAAAAAAAGAGTGATTGGTGAAGGAGGTAACAATTTTACTTGGGGGTGCATGAGAATGAGGCTCACCTCTCACGCTAGTTTGGAGAGCAGAGAAGGAAACGATTGAGTATTATACTCAGAATGTCTCCCTGTCATCTTTGCGCTGTCCTTGTTTATTATCTATTTTCTTATTCTTTATTTATTAAGAAAAATGCTAAAAGTAAATATAATTCTATTTTAACTTTTTAAACTAATTATTAAATTTTCAACAAAAAAAAAAAAACTTATTATTAAATTATTAAATATTTTTTAATATAATATTATAATATTTTTGAAATATTATCTACTCGAAAACCAGAGTGGGGGGCGACATGCACGTGTGAGGGTCTGATGTGGGCTGTTGAAACGGATGGGCTTTCCTTTCATTCCAGGTCCACAGCTTCTGTTTGTTGTGTTTCGATCGGATGTTAGGACGTCTCTTTAGGCCCATTACTGTTCGATCACTTGTGTTACCACCTTTACGGCGCAGTCTAATTGGATTTGATTCGCATGTCTTTTTTTCTTTTCTTTTTTATATCCGTTTTAAAATATTTCATAATATCGATTAAAATATTACAATATTTATATTATTATGATATTTTAATTGATGTAACCTGAAAACATAAAATTGTCTCTAGAATGATCAATGACTAGTGTAATGCTTAAGAATTAAGCCAGTCCCACCTTGTCTAAGGACGGACCCCGTGGCATGTGGCAGAATATGAAGTACCATTGGAGATACCAAGAAGCCCTTTATTGGATCCACTATTTTTTCTTTTTCTAATTAAAAAAAAAGTTCTCTGTTATTCATTTTTTATTTTAAAATAAGTGGCGGTATTTTTTATTTTAAAAATTTTAAAAATTTTCCTAAGTGAAGTAACAACGAACAAGATAGTCTTTTACTCGTTTAGGAAAAAAAAAAAAAAAAGGGTTATTTAACTCGGTTTCGTGTATAAGTCTGTGTATGGATGACACGTGATGGAGCCCACGTTGGCGAGGAACACAACCAAACTGTCACTATCTAGCAAACCCTGGAATTACTTCCTTAAATAGAACTATTTCTTAATCCTCACATTAAATTCGGTGATGGGATTTTCCTCAAATATCATTACGAGTTTTGGCACTAATGAAAAATGCACGTACAAATAAATAACACGTGGAACATACGTAAATAAGTATCATTTTATAGTTTCACAAATGCTAATCGTGAAATGTCCGTACTATTTTTTGCAGGAATCTCATAGGTACAAAAATCTCATCCGGCAACACATGGACCTCCAAACGGTGGAAGCCAGGCTTGAGAAAGGGCTCTACTTGGACTCGTCCGGCCACAACTTCTTTAGAGACCTTCTCCTCGTATTCAACAACGCCGTCGTTTTCTTCCGCAAAGGCTCTCAGGAGCACGTGGCTGCACGCGAGCTACGTGCTCTAGTGCTGAAGGAAATGAAAAACAGTAAAAAGTTAGGAAAAAGTCAAACGTTGACCGCTAAGCGGGAGGATGATTTAGTACATCCCAAATCCCACAAAAACAACGTTAAGAAGTCTCCTATCATGGTTACTTGCGATAAACGTGGTTCTAGTAAAACGGAAGTGTCGAAAGGAAAAGGAGATAAGAAGGAAAAAGTAGTGGTGGAAGAGAAGGAGAAGCCAAAGGCTAATGAGAAGAAAATGAATGGCTCTTTTGTTGCGATTGACGACAAGGGTATAAGGAAAAAGAGGAGCCAAGAAAGAGTAGCGCGAAGAGGAGGCTCGAGAACGGGCAACACTGGCAGCGGGGAAAGCGAGCGAGGGTTTGGAGGGAATGAGCTCAGCTCCCATGATGCTTTGGAGGTCAAGACGGACAAGAGAGAGACCGTCAAGAAGAAGCAAGGCGTGGCGAGCTTCTTGAAGAGGATGAAGCAGAACTCACCGAAGCAAGCGGAGGAGGAGGACGTTTCGGAGGAAGATAGTGATCAAGATAGTAAGGTGGACAAGGAGGAGGAGAGGAATAAGAGGAACAAGGGTAAGTTGAAGAAGTCGAGCCCGGTGAAGGAAAGGGTAACACGAAGTTCTACGCAGGGTAGTAAGGGGACGAAAGAGGATAGTCGAAAGGCGAAGAGAGGGGTTGGAAGGCCGCCAAAGAGACCAGAGAAGGCCGTGGCGGCTTCAAACGGGAAGAGGGGGAGAGACAATGCTGATCAGTCGGAGGTCGGGGTTGTTGGAGGGAGGCCTAGAAAGCGATCTAGGAGATGATCAGTGGATGGTTGTGATTATTGTATAATGTATATTATGCAGTGTGTTTGTTTTTTTTTTTTGGTTTTATTATTTTGTTTGCTTTAGGACTAGGCTCAGATTCAGTTAACGTTTTCCTTGACTTTTTACTTGCCCAAACTAAAAAGGTCGGAAAAAAGGGCGGTCACGGGGAGAGAGGGGTGGTGGTTTTGATGAGCTTGTAGAGAGTTTGTGAAAGCTATTGGCATATAATTACATCACACATTTTGCATTGCGTTTGCGTCAATAAGGGAGATTTCTTCCGAATTACTTCAATTTTTGGACCTAAAAAAGAATCAAGTGGAAGAAACAAAAAGGCCCCACAAATCAGCAGAAAAAACAAAACAAAGAAAAAAGACAGCACACAAAACAACGACAAAGTGGATTGAAAAATTCGTAGAAATTCGAGCATTATTGTAGTGAGATCATGGTGGACAAAATGTTGCTCTCTTCTTTCTACCAAAAAAAAAAAAAAAAAAAAAAATTGTTTGCCTTGAATAGGTAGAAAATATCAACCCACACTGGCACCTTAACGAAAAATCCAAATCGGAGAATTTACGTACAATGGCTGAAAAAAAGAAGAAGGAAAAATAGACGTATCAAACGAAATATATATATATATGTGTGTGTGTGTGTGTGTGTGTATTCTAATACAAAGGTGGAACAACAAAGGAAAAAACATTTTTATAATCTAACCACAAAGGTGGAACAACGAAGGGTCCACAAACTCCCCAAAATCAGGAGATGAACCCGAGTACCATACTGATATTTAAAATTAGACTTACTCATTGATCCAATATTAATAGGAATATTGCCACTACGTGACTGTTTGTATCAATGCTCGAAGACCGTTTTGAGTACTACTTAGAATGTTTTTTATGATGTTTCTTTCATAAAAATTAATTAATCAAATCTATGATCTAAATTGATGATCAGATTGTTGTTTATGATGAATCTTGCCGTTGGCATGTTGGTGAGACGATCGTACTATGGATTCAAGATTTCTGTCCATTGGTTGTAGCCTCTTTTATCATCTATGCTGGAGGAATGCGAGGTTGCTTGGGAAAATTATTAAGTTGTAGAGCTTAATTATTGTTTTGATATAGAAATAATAAAAGGAATGACTTTCGTGATAAGGTTGTTGAAGGAATGAAAGAGGGACGGGAAACCTCTTTTTTGAGTGTAGAGACTTTTCTTCTGAATCAAAATTACATCAAGAGTAAGTTGAAGATTTCACATTTATAAAATCGGTTCTAGTTTTCTTTATAATCTGGAACATCATTTTTAGAGTCGATGAGAGATAACATAAAGAACTGAAAGATACATAATTTTCTCTTTTAAGCTCTTGATCGCTTGAAATTGTCTGCAATTCTTCTATTAAGGTAAATCACTACATAAGTATTATGTACTTTTGTTTGATTATTTTCTTTTACCAAAATATGTCTTAAATTCATGTGACCCACATTTTGGGTCCGTTTAGAAAAATTTGGTTGAAACATTTTTACTATGGAATTTTCATCTCATAAATTCATTTTAACAAACAGGCTCTGAATAACTTTGGGACTTAGACTTTGAGGCCATGATGTTGATGGTTTTCCAATAACTACTGCGCAAATCAGTGCTCTCTAGATTCCTCTTGAAATCAAAACATATATAACTTTCTTAGTTAGGAGGGTCACAAGAAGGGTCTTTGCTACTTTGATATTGCAAAGCATTTTCGTGATTAACTCAAACAGAATCTAACCAATCTAATAATGTTTCTCAATTCAAATTAATATTGATCACCAACTTGCTTGAGTTTTGAGCATTGTACTAGAAAAAAGAAAAAAGAAAAAAGAAAAAGAAAAAGAAAAAGAAAAAGAAAAAAGGTTCTCTTTTGCGGATTCCTCTTTCTATGGACTGTTGATTTCATAGATAAAAGTGCCGTGACACTGTCAAGTGATTCTCTAAGTCCAAGATTCTTAAGCATAAAGTTGATTAGTTATGCCTTCACTAGCCGAAGTCGTCCTTTTATTTTCTCACTATCTAGTTTCTACTAGTCAAATGTCGTTTTTCTTGGACGAATCAGTGATTGGAACAACGTGTCGTTTGACAAGAGAGAGAATATTATATTAATTCCAGTCATAAGAAGTGCTGATTTGCTATTATTAGAAATAAGAAAATGGACCACCCAAATATTGAATTATTGTTATTATTTTCTTGGGTAGGAAATGGTATAATTTGCTCCAAAGGCAGAGGATCACAATTCACAAGTTGTTGAGTAGTGTCAGTTTAGCCCAATGATAATAATAATAATAATAAAAAGCTGTGCTTAATGCTTTTCCCAATTAATAGAAAATTGATTATTTAGTACATATCTAAATTGAAGACTATGATCTAAAAAATTTCCATTTTTTACTTTTATTTACATGAATGTTTAAATTGATATTTATAAAGATTATATCACCCCTTTATTAAAAATTGAATTTAAACAAATAAAGAATTGATTAAAAAAGGAAAGAAAAAATCTCTAAAAAAATGTAAAACTAAACAAATCTTTTATAAAAAAGGAAAGAAAGACCATTTTACTTGCTTTATTATAAAGAAAAAAATCATTACTGATATTAATTGTATGATATATGAAAAATATTTATTATAATAAATAATCAGTCATTAACATAAAATTTGCAATGAATATATAAAAATAAATAAATAGATATTGTAAAAAAATATGAAACACTTTAAAACCTAAAAAAAAAAACATAATAATAATATAGTAATTATCATAAAAAAAAGGCATCATAAAGATATAATATGCCATAAAGAAAAAAAAAGCGTAATGCATTTAAAAAAACATCATAATAATATAGTAATTATCATAAAGAAATAAACAATTTCGTCACACATTTAAATTTTAGAAACTAACTATTAAAACAATACTAATAATAATAAATAAATAATCATAATAATGTTACAATTATCATAAGGATCCTAAATGATACTAAAAAAAAATAGGTTTATAAGAAATCGAAATCATGTTTGAGAAATATGTTTATAAAAAAACCTTAATTATACTAATAAGTCATTACTATAATAAAGAAATAGTCCTTTAGATGAAGATATAATAATGATGAATAAATAAGAAAGAAAAAGAAAATGATATTAAATATAATAAAAGGATTAAATAGATACTATAAATAATTATTATTATTTTTAAATAGATATTTACGTAATTTAAAAAAAATAGACATATTTTAAAATAGATCTTTAAAAATATATATTTTTTGTGTAATTATTTCATAGAAAATCCCGTATAGCCAATGGACTACGGGCAGGGAGGGGGGGAGCCATAAACCAGTTTCTTCCACATTCCCTCTCCAATTAAAAACCAGCCCAACAACAAAAACAACACTTGTTTTACGACCCAAAGTCTTTTTTATCACTTTTCTCTTGGCGTTGTCCAACCAACATTAACCCAATCCCCCCCCGCCCACCCCCCCCCCCCCCCCCCCCCCCCGGCGCTCGCTCTTACAACCCTTTCTTTCTTTCTCTCTCTACTGCCTATTTCCTTCTCTCTCTCAACTCTCAACTCTCAACTCTCAACTCTCAACTCTCTCTTTCTTTCTTTGTGGGTGTGTGATGTCAGAGCGTACGGTGGAGTCGTGTACAGTAGAGACCAGCGATGGAGTGAAGCTCCACACAAGGCTGTTCAAACCGAGAGAGGAGATAAAGGAGGAGCTTGTGGTGGTTCTGGTGCATCCGTTCTCAATCTTGGGAGGTTGTCAAGCCCTACTCAGAGGAATAGCAACTGGGTTGGCCGAGAGAGGAGTCAGGGCTGTCACCTTCGACATGAGGGGCGCTGGCAAGTCCACAGGCAGGGCTTCTCTCACTGGATTCGCTGAAATCAAGGATGTTCTTGCTGTCTGCAACTGGCTCTCCGATACTCTCTCTGTCAACCGGATTTTGTTGGTCGGTTCTTCTGCAGGTATTCCACTCTCTCTCTCTCTCTCTCTCTTTCTTTTTGATGATTTCAGTCTTTCATGGATGCGTAGGTGTGTGGCAGTAAAGGGTATGTTTTTTGTTCGTGGATTGTTCTTAGATTGGTTTGTTGAATGGTTTTGGTGGATTGTTTTGTGGATCTGTGAAATTTATGTTTGTTTTTGGGTTTGATCGGAGTTTCTATTAAGTTTTGACAAGTTCTATGCTCCTTTTTTTTTTTTTTTTTTTTTTAAATTATAAATAGTAAAGGAATTGATTTTGATATTGGAACAAGTTTGGGGAAATACAAGTTAACGTTTCAGATCAGGAAAGAGTATATATATATATATATATATGTATGTATATATACATTTTGGCCACACCTAAATTATAAAGTATGGCCAAGATTGGTAATTTCCTCCGTCTTTTGCAATATTTTTTTAGTTATGACTTTGATCATGCAAGTTCTTAAGAAGTTCTTAAGTTTTAGCTAATTGGTGACATGAGTGTCCTCGATTGATCCAAAAGTTTGGATTTTTAGTTATCTCAGAAAGGAGAGTTTGGATTCAAGATTAAAATTCCTTAATTGCTTAATGAAATTCCACATTTGAAACCTTGTGGATCTAGAATGAGAAGATGTGTAGAAACGAAAATACAGTGACCAGAATCTTAGGATTTCCCTGGAGTGAACGAGATTCGAAATCTCTATTCCATGAAGAAATATGGGTGGCATCTGTATATTTGAAGAAATATGTCTTTCAGCTTCCCTTCTTTTCCTCTGTTGTTTTATAGTTTTGTCTCGGCATGTTTATGATCTTCATAATAACGTTATTCCCAGCCCGTTTCTGTGTAGGTGCGCCAATTGCAGGCTCGGCAGTTGATCAAATAGAACAAGCTGTGGGGTATGTGAGCTTGGGGTACCCTTTTGGCATGATGGCCTCAATCCTATTTGGAAGGCACAACAACGCCATTCTCAAGTCACCAAAGCCGAAGCTCTTCGTGATGGGGACTAAGGACGGGTTGACAAGTGTGAATCAGTTGAACAAGAAGTTGAGTTCTGCAGCTGGGCGCGTTGAAACACACTTGATAGAAGGAGTTAGTCACTTCCAAATGGAAGGTCCGGCTTATGATGCTCAGATGGTGAATCTCATCCTTGAGTTTATTGCATCGTTGTAGGATTGTCAGCCGTTTTTGAGTTGTGTGTGGTACAGGATTGCCTCAAAATTGTCGTCTTAGTGCTTTCCGTGTACATGCTAACTATTTATGGTGTGTAATCTGCAGGAAATTGGACAATTTGGTTGCTTTGTTCCTCTACTATGCTACGCACAGTAAAAACAAATCACAGCAGCGTTCTCAGAGAGCATATATATATATATATATTCATTGAGAGAGAGAGAAACAAATGGCCATAATTAGAACAATTTTTACATAAACTAACTGGCGTTTGTTACAGAAAAAATTTTACACAAAGCATTCTCCCTGCTTTTAAGTTAAAAACTTACAATGACACAAAGCCTACTCCTAGCAAATGAAATAGAAATACAACAGAAGGGTGGTCATCAACCTAGTCACTAGATCAGCATTTGGCATACTACAACAAAGACAGATACAAATAGGGCGCTACGAGCATCCTAGGGCCCTAATTGTTACACGTCATCATGCTCGTAATGTTGATCATCCGACACAAGTCTTCCGTCCCTGGCCAGTTTATCACCGTTTGAACCTTCCACAATTGGTCGCCCTTCACCCATCTCATCGAACTGCCGTTTTCTCCAACCTCGCTCATGGTCCATAGATTGCCCTTGAGAGAATGGACGGTCTCCCTCATCTGCTTCTCAGGCAAAACAAAGAAAATAATAATAAAAAAAAAATGGTAGCTTATCCGTCATCCACAGAATTTCAAGATGTTGTTGGTCCCTAAAAACATACATCCAATGTAATTATGTTGGATGGTATAATTTATGTTTCCCACCTCACTAATGTTAAACATAAAGAAATGGTCATTGTGTTAGCATTCAACGGATTCAATATTAACATGGAACAAGGTCAGCATGAATGGTAACGAAACGACACATTTGGGTTCCCATTACTCTAAAGCGAACAGAGGACATTGATTAAAAAATTTGTACAGAACCAGAGGAGGTCAATCTGACTATCCGATAATAAAAAGGGAATAAGATACAACAATGGGTAGAATAGATCCATTGACTTTTAAGTAGATGGTTATATGTAATTAGTTATTACCACTTTCACCGTCAGATGCATCTTCAAGCTTTGCGATTGCATCAACCAAAGCTTGTTCATGGTCCTGTGATTAGGATCAATGTCACAAAATAACCAAAGAAAACAGCACCGAATGCAAGGAAAAAAGTAAAGGGTAAAAGTTATTTGGTTCTTACTTTCAGCACTTTCTTTGCCTTCTCAATTTCCAAAGGGTCGGGATGGTTAGCACCAAAAACTTTTTCAACCTGTTTAAGTTCATGCATACAGGGAAAAACTAGTCATAAAGTGAGCAGCTAATTACGGAACATAGGGTGAAATGTGGAACAAAGAGAAAGTAGTTTTCTTATACCTCTTTAATCAATGTGTCCGTGTGAAGTATTTCTATATCGCCCATGCCTTTCTTCCCAATGCCATTCTGTTGTAACGGAAAATCTTTCTTTGATTGACCCTTTGTGGTCCCTCTACCCCTTCCAGCACCAGGAACTGCACCACCCCGTGTCATGGATTTCTTATTCCCTCGGCCGGGTCCAGGGCGGCCACCTTTACGAGAAATCCCAGGATCTTCACCTTCCCATCTAATATCTTCAGGAGATATCTACCATTGGAAGGTACAAAGTCATTGGCAAGAAACTATCTAGCAATGTAAAGGTCTACTTTTGAAATATGATTTAAATATCTCAGGTAAACAGTTCAAGAGGCAAACTATAAAAGAAGCTTACGCACCACATGGCCCTGATTAGCAACTTTTGTCGAGGGATAGACTGGTAGTTGCCATCAGAACATAAATGGACATTATTAATCTGTAAATACTTACCTAATTCCGAGCCTAGAATGGAATAACGGCTCAAGTTGCGGTAAAAAGAAAGTACTAATAAAGCAAGTAATCCAGGATGTAAACAGTTCAACAATGCAACTTCTAAAATATACTTTCCAAAGACTTTAAAAATATAAACCCGCTAACTGAGGCAAATAATAAGCTCTTGAACCCCCAAGCCCAACAAAATTCACCACCTGACAGCAATGTTGATGTAAACCTCAAGTATTAAAGTGTAACCTTTTGGTTGGAAGAGAGAGAGAGAGAGAGAGAGAGAGAGAGAGAGGTGCAACTGCCATCAAACTTGTTATTCAAGTTGATTCAACAACCACGGTCAATACCAGTACACCAATGTATATTAAAATGCCTAACAAGTCCTAAAGATAAGGGTCGTACAAAGAAGAGATTTTCATGAAAAGACGAACGTTCACAACCATACAAGACTTATTTGTTGAATTAATAGGTTATGGACAACAAATCGTATACAGACACCAGGGTGCTGGTCCGACTTAGTCAATGTTTGAAATAAAGAAAAATGCATTTACTAAGAGTCATCAACCTTTTGCATCCAAAATAAATTCCTAAAAGTCAATCACAAAATAAAGAAACTCTTTGCATTCAAGTCATTAAGAGTCTCAGTAGTGGCAACCATTTACTAAAAAGATATTCAAACCTGAACAGCATTAGGGGAGAAAAGGTTTACTTAGCATATTCGAAACACTGAAAAAGCAGTTGTACCTCTTTGAGATTAACCCACTCCCATGTCTCATCTGCTGTGTTAATATCATAAACCAGAGCATGTCGACCCTGTCAATAATTGGCAAAGGCAAGATCAAACGAAGGCCCACATTAATCCATATACAGGTTTTCATTAAACATTAAAAAAAAAAAAAAAAAAAAAAAGATTACTTCAAGAGCGTTGTAGTCAGTTATAACAGCCTCGTAGAAGTGGTTGTCTTCAGGCCATCTTGTCCAAACTTTTCTTCCTATCAATGGATCAAAAGCTCCTCCCTCGGCAGCTTCAGCGGTTCCAAAAGCACCTGATGAACCTCGATTAGTCGCTTGGGCCCTTCCAGTGACACCTGTAGTAGGGAACTGCATGGACTTCATGGCAGATGAAGCAGGCATTATACTCCATTAACAAATATGGAAAAAAAAAATCCAAAAAGTTTGTTTTTGTTTTTGTTTATCCAAAAACTCTTTGAACTTACAGATTTTGGCTTCTTGGTTCGAGCTCCTGGAGGAGGACCTCGTCTTAAACCTGATGAGGATGGCTGCATAGAGGGAGGCAGCGCAGGCGATGGCGCCCCAAGAGACAAGGAAGCTACAGACTGAGATGTTTTCGGTTTTTTGCGTGATGCTGAAACAGTAGGACTGGGTATGGGGTCATGAACAGTTTGAGGAGCACTAACCATGCCCGGTTGAAGCCCACTTGCCTTTCTCCATTCCCTAACAGCATAATCCATTACACTTTCTGTGAAAACGTGGAACTGATCAAAACTATTCTATATTTTCATGAATCTGCTCAGCATAACATGTCATGATATAGTCAGACCTTATTCTACGGATCATGTCATCAGCGTTAACCCTGGATAGAAGCTCCCTGTGTTCCTCATCAGATACTCTCAACTCCTTTCTTAGTTCCGTAATTAAGCTCTCCTTATCCTGAACACATAAGAAGATGAAAGAATAAGATCACTTGGGACTTTTTCTCAACGTGAACAGCAGAAAGAAGGAAAATGAAAAATAAAAAAATCTACCCAAGTGATAGCATCAGATTGAGCTTTAAAGGCTCGAAGAACTGAACAGTATGCTTCTTGCTCAATGTGGTGGATCTGGGTTTCCATGTCACCATGGATCCTAGGAATCGGAGCAGAACCAACAGGTGCAGTTCTTCCATTTCCAGAGGCACGACCTCCTCGTTGAAATCGGTTTTGATGAGAAGGAGGAAGGTCATCATCTGTACCTGCAATTTATTCAAAAAACAAAAGGCAACAATATGAATTTCTTGTGCAGGTTCAAAGTAATTTCAGGATTTCAAATAAGGAAGAAAATCCTTCTCCCAAAGTTCATCGTCCTATCAATGTAACTAATCCTGTCTGATTCGACAACCACATGACTGGCACTGTCTCTGTGAAGCAGCTACAGCAATGACATCACGTTCAAATAAAAGCATGTCAATCAATTCGTGGAGGTTAGTGCACATCATGATTGCAATTCGAGCACATCAAATTCCTCTAACTTCCCGGGATCAAGAAAAACAGGGCTGGGACATGATTTGCAAACAGACAAATGTCTACGAACAACTTTATCCTATTTGTCATCCAATTTCTTTCAACATTATCTGGTAAATAAATGAATGTCACCTTATTTGCAAAAAACAAAAGGAGAAATGCTAGCTGAATAGCTATGGAATTAATCCTTCTTTTTCTTTTCTGTAATTCTCATTTCTCGATTAACGAAACCATTTATGAACTCCAGACGAAACACCAAATACAAGTTACATTTTCGAAAAAGCAAAATTACGCCGAAGGATTAGCTTAAACTAGTGTCTTTATTAAAACCATTGATGACGAACTAATCTAATACTAATATTAACTCATAAGTTTACAGCAAGTAGCAAGAGAAATAAGTTCCGAACATTGGAAGAAATCAGGACAATTTTCTTGCTATGGATGGGTAATCACTCTTTCTACACAATTCTCGTCAAACCCCTCAAAAGTCAACTTCAAATCAATACAAGAAACGAGCAGAAACTGAAATAATTACTCTAAAGGACGAGCTCTGACCAACTTGGACTACTAAGAACTGCTTAAAAGAGAAGATGTTTCTTCTAAGTTTAAAAAATAACGTCTTCAAGCACACCATGAACTCGATTTAAGGTGATGAACATGCATCGAAAATCCTAAGGTTAACCATAAAAAACACAGAACTCGTCGAAACTTAACCTTATCTTAACGCTAAGCTCCAACAAGTCCATCAAAAGAAAGATTTTTAATTTCAAAATCAGAAAAATTTTTCTTCAAATTAACTGGGGGAATCACAAGCTGAGAGCATTTTCTACAATAAATCACCGAAAAATGGGACCAATTCAAGAGTAAAACTTCTAGAAATCACAACAAAATCAGTAATTGCATAAAAAGAAAGAGAAATTCAACTAAAAATCCCTAATTAAAACTCCCCAAAAAAAAAACAACAAAATCATCTTTATTAGCTCACCACTGCTATCAGAGAGCCCGTAGTCCATTGCAACCTGTGAAAAACCGAAACTTTAACTAGAACCCCCACAAGCCGACGTCGAAGAAACTCGAGGACGGCGAAAATTGTGTGAATTTCCTCGAAAACTCGAGGTAGTACGACCTAGTTCGAGTCGAACACTGGTCAAATCAAAATCACGGAATTGGATAAAATTCGAGCCATGAATCGGGACTGGAAGCTCGGAGGAGCTGAATTCGACGCGCGGAGAGGGCACACAGAGAAGCTGATCGATCGGTGAAAGAAGAGAGAGAGAAATCGGGCTCGGAGTGTTTTCTTCGAATTTTGGGGTGAAATTGGAAATTTGAGGAGTTTAGGGGCACAAAATATTGTTATTTTATTTTATTTTTTTAATATATAATTGGAAATTAGGGCAAAGGGCTTGGGGAGTGGGATCTGTACGAACAAGAACGATTGAACGAGGAGATGGGATTGGGGAGAGAAGAAAGGCGGACTTGAAATGAGTTTATGGTGCTGTTTCTTTTCCAGTTAAGAGTTTTTTTGAGTTCCGCGCCGGCCACTGGCATGGCCGTTTCTGAAACGCGTTTCTTTAAAAAAAAAAAAAAACTGTTGAAATGCGTTTCTTGATTGGTCTCTCCTTCCCCCTCTCTCTCTCTCTCCCCTTTTTGTTCTTGTTATTTTTTTTTTCCTTTGGTTCCTCTTTTTCAACGTTATCATCGCTCTGCAGTGTAATGAAAATGAAATAGTGCGTGATCTCTCCAATTTTTATATGCAAATTTTGTGGAATAAAATCTCTCAAATTTAAATGATTAAAAAATTGCAAGCAAGCCATTCTCTCAATTTGACCACACCAAATTTTGGTAGTTGTTTAACCGACATCTCAATCGAAACATTTCTTGTCTTTTTTTTTTTTTTTTTTTTTCAAAGCTTCTCTACGTAACAAAAGATAGTTATCTTCTTATCTTCTTCTTTATTTATATAGATTTTTATTGACATTTAATTTTTTCATTAATTTTAAAGAATTTTTTTTAAGTTTCAAATTTAATGTTTTGTTTGATAATATAATTTAAATTCAAAATTTTCATATTAGTTTTTATCTTTTTTTTAAAAAATCAACAAGAATTATAACTAATTTTTAAAAAAATCAACTAATTTAAATTTAAAAATTTCAACTTAAACGATTTTACCAAACAAAATCTAAAACTTAACGAAAATAGTTTAATTTTAAACTCTTATTTTCACCCGTTGAGTCAGCACTGATATGATTCAAAAAATAAGTATCTTTGTTTAGCTGGCGTGAGCTATTGAAGCAAAGAGAACCAAAAAAATTAAAAAATTGTTTTTTGTTCGTAGCAACAAAAAGAATTGGATTTTGTAAACGGAAATACACGTATACATAAATGATTCTCAACAAAAACACACAAATACACAAAATGATTCTCAACAAGAAAAAAGTTTAAAAAAATTCGGAAAAAAAGCAAAAAGAGTGTTTGGTTGAGAAATTGTATGAATGCTGACTAGAAATGTAAGGCTCGTATTGTTGTAACGTGTCCTCGAACAGAAAATAGCAAAAGAAAAGACACATATGATGCTCAAAGGTCCTATTTTTTTCACTGTTTCATGAAAAAAAAAAAAGAAAAAGGAGGAAAAAAAAAAAAGAAGGTCCTGGTTTTCCACGTAGCCAAACCAAAAGTACTCTTTATTCTTTATTAACCCAAGCGAGAGCGGTTATTTTCCTTTGTAGCTAGTCAAACGAACCAAACAGAAAACAAGAAAAAAAAGAAAAAAAAAAAAAGAAAAAAAAAGAGAAAAAGAAAAAAATTAATGCAAATGCTTTCCCATTTCTCAGCCAAGGCCTCTTCCTCATTCTCACTCCCTTCTCTCTCTCATCTCTCTCGCTCCGCCGCTTCCTCCTTCCGCCACTGCCACGGCCACCGGATTCCGAAATTCCCCTTTTGCCTCTCTCTTCCACTCAAATTTCCCGCCTTGCCCCTCCTCGCATGCCGCGCTAGCTCCGGAAGTGTTTCCATGGACTCTCCCTCTCCCTCGCCAGACGTCCCCGCCGCTGCCGCCGCCTCCGTCGAGTCCGTTGCTCGTGATTTGCAGAACCAGAGCCTCCGCAGCGGCGATGATGATCAACGGGACTATAGTTTTGGTAACGGCGCGAAGAGAGCTAGGTTGAGGCTCGAGGATCTGAATTGGGACCACTCCTTTGTTCGAGAACTTCCTGGTGATCCCATATCCGATACAACTCCGCGAGAGGTTACACTTTTTTTGTTTGGCTATTGTTTAACTTTTGACCTAATATTCTGTTTGGCTGCCGAGAAAGTGGCGGAAAGGGACAAAGCTTACACTTTCTTGGCCGAAATGTTTGGGGAGTTTTTTTTTTTTGTTAGAAACTATTTAGATATTGGTTGTTTTGTATTTTTCAGGTTTTGCATGCGTGTTATACAAAAGTGTTACCCTCAGCGGAACTGGATAAGCCTCAGCTTGTCGCGTGGTCTGAATCAGTGGCTGAGTTGCTTGATTTGGATCCTAAAGAGTGAGTAATCTCGTTTCTTGTGATAAAAAAGTTCCTAAATATTTTCTTAAGGAATTAATATTTCAAAACACAAACTTTTAATTAAAGCTCATAAGAGTGATAAGTATTTTTTGGGAGTATAAAATTATTTTTATCTTCATCTTTAGACAAATTAGGTCAGAAGGCAGTTTTTGGACGCTCACTTAAAAAAATGCCCGAATTTTCGCAAGTGGTTCGATCATTTTCCGAATTTAAAGGGTCATTTTTCTACATATCAATATTATTTTTTCCGTAGATAGTCACTATTCTACTGATAAACGTATAGTGGTGATCAATAGTATTGCTCTTGAGACTATATTTGATGGCCATTTGAAGGAAGTAGTTGAATTTTCGTAGTTATGATTCATGACGATTTCTGTTTTGTATGTGCTGTGTCGTTCTTTTTGGAACTAATAATGGCTCTGTTGGAGTTTCAGGTTTGAAAGGCCAGATTTTCCGCTTCTGTTCTCCGGGGCGTCTCCTTTGGTGGGAGCGTAAGTTTTGCACTTGATCGCGCTATGAAACTTGAATTGTACGTCCTTCGTGATTTTATGTACAATCTGGATTCAAATGTTTGTTTTACAGGGTGCCTTATGCCCAATGCTATGGTGGACATCAATTTGGCATGTGGGCTGGGCAGTTGGGAGATGGGCGGGCAATAACTCTTGGTGAGGTTGTTAATTCTAAGTCCCAAAGATGGGAACTACAGCTAAAAGGAGCCGGGAAGACTCCATACAGCCGATTTGCAGATGGGCTTGCCGTGCTGCGCAGTAGCATTAGGGAGTTCCTTTGCAGTGAGGCAATGCATAGTCTTGGGATTCTGACAACTCGAGCGTTGTGTCTCGTGACAACAGGAAAACTTGTTACTCGAGACATGTTCTATGAGTATGTTCAGCAGACTTGGATATTATGCTACCAACGCTCTCTTGTCACAACGTGGTTTCCTTTGTTGTGGAAACTTATTTTATTTATCCAAGTCATTAAAATACAATTTACCCTTGTTTAGTATTTGAGAAGGTTCCATTTCGATTTTTCAATTAAGATTTTCCCTTTTTATTGGGATTGGAGATTTTGATGTTTTGTTAATCGTAACTGATGAAACTAGGTATCATGAAAGCCCAAGAATCAAATTCATAGAATTAGTGTGTGTGTGTGTGTGTGTGTGTGTGTGTATAAGTATATCAGTTACTGAATTGACATACGTTTATTTGCAGTGGGAACCCGAAGGATGAGCCTGGTGCGATTGTCTGCAGAGTTTCTCAATCCTTTTTGCGGTTCGGTTCTTACCAAATACATGCATCTAGAGGCAAAGAGGATCTTGGAATTGTTCGTGCTCTTGCAGATTATGCCATTAAGCATCACTTTCCTCGTATTGAGAACATGGACAAAAGTGAGAGTTTATCTTTTAGCACAGGCGATGAAGATCATTCAGTGGTGGATCTGACGTCAAATAAATACGCAGGTAAATTCTGTAGTATGCTCTTGTGTTATGGAGACATACTAAGCCTAGTGAGCGTATAGGATGAATCGCAAACCTTCAACTTGTTAAGAGAAGGGCATCAGTTCCAATATATAGTTGTAGGTAGGAGAAGCTGACACGTGTTTAGTTTGTTATCAGTTGCCTAATAAAATAAGTCAAGAAATACTTTAGTGTTGACAATTATTTATTTTTTTCATTGCGAAATACTTTAGTGTTGACAATTATTTATTTTTTTCATTACCTTATTGCTTCTATGGTAATCTTTAACAGCTTGGGCTGTGGAGATTGCTGAGCGTACCGCATCCTTGGTTGCCAGTTGGCAGGGGGTTGGTTTTACTCATGGTGTTTTGAACACCGATAACATGAGCATTTTGGGAGTCACCATTGACTATGGTCCGTTTGGATTTTTGGATGCATTTGATCCAAGTTACACGCCAAATACTACAGATCTTCCTGGCCGAAGATATTGTTTCGCTAATCAGCCTGACGTAGGCTTATGGAATATTGCCCAGTTTGCCACAACTTTATCCACTGCTCAGTTGGTAGATGATAAAGAAGCAAATTACGCCATGGAAAGGTAGTTTCGATTTCTACTCATTTGTTCTTGAGAGAATTCTATAGTTACTAATGCAGATGGAGATTTTTGCTCTTTGACTTGTTACAGATATGGAACCAAATTTATGGACGAGTATCAAGCTATAATGACTAGAAAACTTGGTCTTCGGAAATATAATAAGCAGTTGATCAGTAAACTTCTCAACAACATGGCTGTTGACAAAGTCGATTACACAAATTTCTTTCGATCACTGTCCAACATCAAAGCTGATCCCAGCATTCCGGAAGAGGAGTTGTTGGTCCCACTTAAGGCTGTTCTATTAGATATCGGGAAGGAGCGTAAAGAGGCGTGGATTGGGTGGGTAAAATCCTACATGGAAGAGGTATGATAATGTGCTTTTTGGTTCTTCGGCTACATTCACCGACACTTTTTCATATTTCATTTCATGCTTAAAAATATTTTCCCAAATTTTAAGAAGGTTCTATAGCCTTGACCTTGGCTGTGAAAACAAAAGGAAAAGTGACAAAATCTGTTCTCAACTTTTTCCTCCTTTTCTCTGAATTTCATTTGGTTTTTGCAGCTGGCGGCTAGTGGCATCTCGGATGAAGATAGGAAGGCCTCCATGGATGCGGTGAACCCCAAATACATTCTCAGGAATTATCTCTGCCAAAGTGCCATTGACGCAGCGGAACAAGGTGATTTCGAAGAGGTTCGAAGACTGCTTAAAGTAATGGAACGGCCGTTCGACGAGCAGCCGGGGATGGAAAAATATGCTCGCTTGCCTCCGGCTTGGGCATACAGGCCAGGAGTCTGCATGCTTTCTTGTTCTTCATGAGTTGTGTTTGTATTCAGTTCTCACTATATTATTACAATCGCACCTTAAAAAAACAAAAAATAAGAAAAATAAAAAAAAAGTCGGCTATATATATATATTTTTTATGTTCCTTTTCTGGTTATGGAGAATCTTGCTATCCAAAAACGGAGTTAAAAAAAAAAAAAAGGGTTTTAAAGTGTATCCTCTTGTATATAATAGTGAAATTCTGTTTGTTTCTTATAACAAGGATTAAAAAAATTGTGTATGCTCGTTCCTTCAGTGCAGCGGCCAAGAATTTGTTTTGTTTTTGAAATTTGCATGCACGGATTTGAATTTTACATGTTCCAGTAAAGTTAAGTGAAATTTCCGGGGCAAGGTAAATATAAAATTATTGTTATGTCATGTCCGGCAATCACTGCCAATAAATGCAAGGGGATTCACTTGTATTCATTCCAGAATTACATTTGGAGGCTTTTTACAGCTAGTTTAGGGATTTGTTACATTTTGGAGTTTCTTTCTTCATCATGTCAACTTCATTTTCTTTTAATCATTGATTTCAATCAGAGATAATCTCATCGATAATCGTTTAATTCCATTTGGCTTTAGTTTGTTGCTCAGGGCGCGTGGAATCGTTGACTGACATGCATTTAATTCGAGGTATCTCAAAGAATTATCCTTGAATGTCGGATAGTCAAACGTTGGTCGAATTAAATGACTAGCCTAGTAAATCATTATGTTCACTGTCTTTACTTGTGTATGGTTTGTAGGTTATAAGTGAAAATTTTAAGTAAGAGTTGGTTGATTTTTTAAAAATTAATTAAAAATTTTATTAATTTTTTATAAAAAGATAAAAATTAAAATGAAAAAGTATAATTTAATTAGAGTTAAATTTATATATCAAAATAAAGCTTTAATTTTTAAAGAATTAATTTTTTTAGGGGAACTTCAAACTTTAATGACAATCAAGCTCACATGCCAAAAAAAAAAAAAAAAAAAGGGCTAATGCATCTAGAATAACATCACAACTAATAGAAAACGTTTTTGAATTGAATATAAAATTCGCTAAAATATGAGCAACTCTATTATCAACACACGATATTAAAGTAGCAACTACCACGATAGAAATCTAGAACAGAATGAACTTCTTCAATAATTGGGGTCTTAACAGCAAGAGGTGATGGATTTCTGATAGCAGCAACTACATTCATAGTATCCGTTTCCACCAATATTACAAAGAGTCGAGAATAATGCAAGGGACTCAAATTATTTATCCCCTAGAGCTAGTTTAGCACCTGGAAAGGAGGGATTAAAGGTCTTATGTTTTAAGTTTATAATTAGAAAATTAAGTTGGGTGATCTTTTTTAGTCATCTAATCTAATAGATGGCTTAATTTTTTTTTATTTAGCAAAATAGTTATCTCTCTCTCTTGATTTGGTCAATTAGTGATTAAAGATAAAATTTGGTTATTTCAGTGATTGACTACAAAATTTGGTGATTTACGTTATGTTCAAGCAGTGAAACGGTCAATCATAGATGAACCAAATTAATTATGTTATGCGATTAATATTGCTAACCATTTAAACAAATTGATTGATTATTTAAAAAAATATATCTTTTAACTAATTTTTAAAAACTTCTGTTATTTATTAAAAAAACTTAAAAAAAGATTATTTAGCTATAAGTCCCTTTATAATTTGAGATTTTTGCTTTTAAATTAATAAAGAAGATGTTCAAATTAAAAAAAAAAAAAGTCGATCAAATTATTTATCATATTTAAATACTAGAAAAGTATTATTTAATTGATTAAATAAAATTATGCATAACTAATCTAGATAAATTTTATTAATCCTTAAGAAACTATATTCTAATTACACATTATTTAGTATTTAAAAAATAATTCTATATATTATAAGAAAACTTGAACAGGCAAGAAACGATGTCGTTTCATTAAGGAGTTTCTTCGGATTTTTGGCACCTTCCTATCTACTCTTTGCTTTCTCAACTCTATCTAGCTTTTGATTGATTTGTGTAAATTGCACGACTGTGGGGATTCGATTTCGCAGGTAATTACATTTTCTTTCAAAGCAATGAAATTTACAGCCTTTTCTGCTTCTTATTTTTATTTTTCTTTGTGCTTTTAGCTATGGATTTAATTATTCCTGCTTAATATTTTTCAAATTCCCTGATGGCTCTTTCAGACCATTAGAAAACTGTTTCAGAAAATTCGTTATTGAGAAATCTACTTTATATTCTTGTTAGCTGGATCCAAGTGGTTGCCCATCAAGTGTTTGTTGAAATGCGTAAGCGAACTATGTTGACTTAGTATCAACTACGTAGTCATCTGTATCTCTCCCTATATATATGTGTGTGTGTGTGTGTGTGTGTGTGAAACTACACAGTTATTTTGCATGATGGTCGTGTAACAAAAGGTCTCACATGCAAAGATTTGATTTGATTTGATTTGATTATTATTATTATTATTATTTTTTAATATTTGAGTTTGGTCTGTTGTTTTGTTAAATGGTGGTCTTGCAAAAGTAGGCAGTATTTGACTCCGATAGCTTTGGTGTGGATAATATTATGTTGAGAAAGATTAAATCATGGGTTCACCGAGTGTGGATGATATTGATGTTGAGAAAGATTAAATCATGGGTTTGCTGAGTCAAGTACTGGGGCAGCTGAAAATTTATTGGATTTTGCGTTAATCTCTAGTTTATGCTAATCGATTGAGTAGTCATAGGAGTCACATTAAAGCCTTTATGGAGTCTTCTTGCTACTGCCCTACCATAAGAGAAATAAGCCAGTCACAGGCAAACAACCTCTTGAGTCTCTAAAAAGATTTTGACATGTTATTACATGCTGGAATACTGAATTTTTGTGCCATGATACGCAGGGAATGAGAATTCCTCGAAATCTTGATGTATGGAAAATGGGCATTGTCAACTATTTGGATGCACTTAAGATGCAGGAAAAACTGGTAAGTGCCAGAAAAGTTCATAAGATACCAGATACCCTTTTGTCCTTGCAACATCCACCTACATACACTCTTGGCAAACGGAGGACTAACCACAACCTATTAGTCCATGAGTCCGACCTTCAAAATATGGGAGCTGAACTACACTATACACAGAGAGGAGGAGACATAACATTCCATGGTTCACATCAAGCCATCTTGTATCCCATTATTTCTCTCCGTGATATTGGACTTGGTGCTCGGAATTATGTGGAGAAACTTGAGTCAACAATGATCGAATTGGCTTCTTTGTACGGTGTCACTGCTTGTGCTGGAGGAAAATGTGAAACTGGGGTTTGGGTGGGAGATAGAAAGATTGGTGCAATTGGGGTTCGGATTTCATATGCAATCACCTCTCATGGGCTGGCATTCAATATTGATCCAGATTTAAACTATTTTAAGCATATTGTGCCATGTGGGATTTCAGATAAAGAAGTGACATCATTGAGAAAGGAGACAAATATGGTGCTCCCTGCAGAGGAAATAATTCAGGAGCAGTTGATTTCTTGTTTTGCAAGGCAATTTGGCTACGACAGCGTTTCATTGAAGGAGGGCACCTCTGTATTGTCTGGTGACGGGGAAATTGAATGAGATAAATTTCTTAATCTGTGTACTCTTTCTTTAATCCTATTTTTGTTGTCATAAATTTGGTGTTAATTCATACGTTTCGCATTATTAAATTATATAAAGTTTGGTGATTTTATAAATTTGGAAGGAAGTCCAATCCAGTTTGGAAATGCTAGTGACTTATGTTGGAAAAGTATATGGAAACATGAGGCAAGAAATCTTGGAAACTGCATGACAGTTAGATTTTAATGGCTTCCCGAGTTTGAAGCTCGGGGATTTTGACGTGTGAAACTGGTTATGACTAAGATGATCGTGCCTCAGTAGTAAGCACCATTAGATCCGTTTTTGCTCTTTGGTTATGACAAGCATGCTTGACAGCAAAAACCCTGTTAGTTTAAGTTTCAGGCTACAATGTTTGATCATGCATTCAAAGGGGTTAGAAGAAGTCAGCACCGTTTCTTCTACACTTGTTTCTGCTGACATAGACCACATGTTTTTCTTCAGAGAATCTTTTTATCCACATGTATTTTGAATCCAAGTTTCTTTTTCTTTTCTTTTCTTTTTTTTCAAATTGCAAATTTAATCAAATTTTGATGAATCTTTCGGGAGTTCCTTGACCAGATCTTGTAATATAAATTCTTTTCAACCTCTAGAGGCCATATACTTCCATCAAAGCAGACAAGCTCTTCTAGTAACAAAGTATGGAGTTTTCCGTCCCGAGTTAATTAAAAATTGACTAAATCGTAGAATCAGATCAAATAGTTTATTGCAGCAAATCCTTCTATATTAGAAAATTATCAGTCTATATTCCTTAAAAGATTGCGGATGGCGGTTTGGGCAGGTTCACTAAAGGAATCAAACTGCTTAAATATGGCTATGCATTTTGAAGAAAACAAGGGGCTCTATTGAAACACCTCACGGAAAGTTGTATCTCTGGATCAAAGGAACTTGTTTGAAGCAGGAAGCCAGTTAAATTTTATTGTGGTAAAAGTTTGTCGATTTAGGACGAAATGAAATGTATTTTTCCTTGATTGAATTTGACTAATGTTGAAAACTAGAAGAAAATAAGATTTGTTTTAGGTAGTAGCAGTTGATGAAAGACGAACAAGCAGTTTCCCGGAATATGATGGGGATTAAAAGCAAGCCTACCCAGCCAACCTTAGCTGTGTTTGTCAAACTTATCGTAAATATAATACAATATTTAGTTATTTATACAAATAAGTACAGAAAAAATTATTTGGTCTCATGTGATAAGTCACATGAGACATTTTGTAAAATATTCATAGTTTTCAGAGTAGTCAGGGAAATATGATTGTTAATTTAGCATCACATGATCCGCAGCTTCTAAGTTCTATTCCACTGCAGAACAAATAAGGAATTTGTAAAATCGTGTGAAGAGGAACACACTGTTTGAGCAGTTGAAATTTTTATTTTATTTTATTTTTTTCAATACGGGCCATTGGCTCTTGAAAAAAACGAAAACACTTTCAGATTACAAACCATCGCTTTTATACAAACTCCACTAGCCTCAGTGGGGTTCGACATACTTGTTAAGTTAGATCACAGTTACACACTCCGCTGTGCCGGTTTGTTAATCTGCCCTTACAGAGTTTTCATCTTGTTTGAGTAAAACTAAACACGTTTGTCAGAGAAAAACAGTGCAACAAAACCACTGATACCCGCTGATTGGCTAAAGGATTCTTGAGCAATAATTTTTTCATTCAACAAACCATGTTTCTGTGAGTAAAAATTACTTACCATCATGTGAATTTTAAGATAACTCAAAAATTATTAGAACTAAAAAATAATCATGTGACAATTTTTGACTTAGTGGATGTATATTTATTTATTTTTTAAGTTTTGTTGAGTGACCTGTATATAATATTATTACACTTACTCTTTTGTCTACAACTTCATATAACATGCATGCACCACCACCTTTTTAGATACAAAACGTCATAAAAAATATCTCTGTCTACTTTCTTCTTCAAACAATCTCCTTTTCTCTTTCTTATTCACCAGCCACCACCATGAAAACCAGTCAGAGAGCTTTGGTCGTCTTGTTCGCCGTGATTCTCATGCATACTTCTCTATGTTCTTCGCTCTCGCCCCATGAAGTGGAACAAGTTCATGCATGGGAAAGAAACCAGCCCAGAAGATTGATAGTCTCAGTTTCTTCATTTGCTGCTAGTCCAAAGAAATTGATCAGTAAAACTCTCGAAGATGCAAAGCGATCTGTAGAGATGAGTTTAAGGAACGCACCGCGCAGCAAGTCGAATCCTATTCAGAACAAGTAAACAAGCAGAACATCTGTGTAGAGATCTCTAAAGGAAAGAGAGACTACATATGTCTCATTCTCTTTCCACATTTTTGCAGTTTCCTTTCTTATTTTCCTGTTGGATAGGTAGGAGAATCAGATCTCTATACAAATTTTCTTTTTCTTTTTTATTTTTCCATTTTTTTCTTATTCGTTCCCCACTTGCCTTGTTTTTTCAAAAATTTTTAGCTCATATTCTTGTAACTTTTTACTTCTATAGTTAGATTCAGGGGAAAAAAAAAAGAGGGAAATGTATTTAGAGGAATCTGTAAGAAATTTATGTTAAAAAGTATTGTTATATCTTCATCTGTGACTACAGTTTCCCATTTAGTTCTATTCTATAAAAAATCATAAGCTTTGTTCAGATCTCAAATCCGAATTTAGTGGAAAAAAAAAAAAGAAACTTTCTTTGATTGTTTATTTTGGCTGAAAAGGACAGCCCCATAATTTCAAAGGAGACTCTTAGAATTGACCTGTATGTTTAATTGAATCAGGACCTCTTTGTATGGAGTGATCTATATCAAATGCTTGATAGTTGTTGGATTAGGCATAAACTCATGGCGGAATTGGTTGAAGTTATTCGGTACAGATAGAATGCCATTTGTGTGTGTTGTCCCATTGATCGAGATGCCTGTCTAATTTTTAGTGTCTCAATTGATGTGAATTTATAAATATTATGGCACATCATTGAATGAGTCAAACGTTCAAGCATAGAAAAATTAGTTATAAAGCATTTCAAACTTTTAAAATGACTTGACGTAATATTATTAATTAGACATGCTAAAAACTTAGAATTCATGCTTGCTAGACACACCAAACGTCTTGCTGTTTGGATTTCCTTTCCTTCAAATATGGCCACAAATTTGTTTTCTGCGTCAAACCATTCAAATATATTCCTCAATATTCATTGTTCTCTTTGTTTATTAACAATCTTTTCATAAGTTTTGCCTCCAAGATTGACTTCGTCTTTTACTAATTTCTTCTGTTTCTTTAATCCAACAACCACATCATATTCTCCGCTAATTATTGCTACTCTTCTTCCACCTTTCGCATTTCCTTGCGTCAACATTTTATACACAAAACCTTTGTTGTTCTTTCTGAGGCCTTTCGTGATAAGGACTTCGGAAATTTTTTTACTCAACGACCAATACCACTATAACTTCTGGTTATGGATGTGTCTCTTGGGATCATCCTCTTTCCCTTGCTTCTTCTTTTAGCAACTTATTCTTTAGCCCAAACTAACAACGGTAACATATTAGGAGCTTCTCTGTTCGCAAAAGCGGAGAATTCTTCTTCTTGGCTTTCTTAATCTGGTGATTTCGCATTCAGCTTTCACCAACTGCAGAATCAGCCTGATCTTTTCTTGCTCTGCATATGGTATGCTAAGATACCAGACAAAACCATCGCTTGGTATGCAAACGGAGATCATCCTGCACCAAAGGACTCGAAAGTCAACCTCACTGCTGATCGTGGACTTGTGCTAACTAGTCCTCAAGGCAAAGAGCTATGGAAATCCGAGACCATTCTTGAAGAGGTTGCCTATGCTGTTGTGAGTGACGAAGGAAACTTTATGATCCAACATGAAAATTCAAACAAGTTATGGCAAACTTTCAAGAATCCTACGGATACCATGTTACCTTCTCAGGTGATAGACAGAGGAGGGACACTTTCTTCTTGTCAATAGGAGACAAACAATTCCATTGGGAGATTCCAACTACGTCTGGAACAAGATGGGAAATCTTGTGCTCAACACCATCAATTTGCCCACTGACTACGCGACGAGCCTTACTAGCAAAAGGAAGGCATACAATTGATCTTCAACGAGTCAGGCCACATGTATGTTGTGAGAGAGAATGGTGAAAGATTCTATCTGACAGAGAAAACGATGGTTTCGGTGAAGGATTACTATTTAAGAGCAATTCTGAGTTTCGATGGAGTTTTTGCGCAATATAATCCTCCAAAGAGTTTCACTGCTGACAATGTGAGCTGGTCTTCTCTCGGGACTATACCAGAAAATCTTTGCTTTTCAATGAGTGTTTCATCAGGTATTGGTGTTTGTGGCTACAACAGCATTTGCTTTCTCAGAGAAGATAAGAGGCCAAGGTGTGAATGCCCAAGAGGTTACTCTATGCTCGATCCAAACGACGCTTATGGAAGTTGCAAGCCGGATTTCATTCAAGATTGCAAAGAAGATGAGCTTAGTTCTGAAAAAGATCTGTGTCATGTTGTGAAGGTCATGAATACTGGTTGGCCCACATCAGATTACATGAAACTGAAACCTTCTACTTAAGAAATGTGCAAACAATCTTGCTTGCAGGATTGCTTCTGTGCCATCGCAATTCTCAGGGAAGAAACTTGTTGGAAGAAGAAGTTACCGCTCTCAAACGGGAGAGTGGATGATAGTCGTCCATCGGTTTCATTTATCAAAATAAGGAAGGATAACCTTAGTACTACTCCCGTTTCAATTGTTAAGAAGAAAGATCAGGACAATTTGATCCTAGCGGGATCAATTTTGTTGAGCAGCTCTGTCTTTGTCAATTTGTTGTTGATTGGTGCAATTTGTCTTGGGTTTTTCTTGATTTACAAGAAGAAGGATAAACGGCTTCCAAGAGAAGTGATGTACCGGTTCACTTACAAAGAACTCAACGAAGCCACAGATGGTTTCAGAGGAGAATTGGGGTGGGGAACTTTTGGAACTGTTTACAAAGGGGAATTACAACAGGGCTTCGTGGTGGTGAAGAAACTAAGAAGTAGAGTGGTACAAGATGGCGAGTGGGAATTCAAGACCGAAGTGAAAGCCATTGGTCAGATACATCACAAGAATCTTGTACGCCTGATTGGATATTGTGACGAGAATCAACATCGCTTGTTAGTATACGAATTCATGAGCAATGGCACTTTGGCAGCTTTCATTTTTGGCGGTTCATTGGAAGCAGAGGATCGAAATTGCCATGGGGATTGCAAGGGGACTCATGTATTTGTATGAAGAGTGCAACACTCAGATCATCCATTGCGACATAAAGCCTCAGAACATACTACTCGACGAGCATGACAAAGCGAAGATATCGGACTTTGGCTTGGCAAGGTTGTTGATGATGGATCAAAGCCAAACGGAGACGGCCGTCAGAAGAACAAAAGGGTATGTCGTACCAGAATGGTTTAGGAACGTTCCCATTACAGCCAAAGTTAGATGTCTACAGCTATGGAGTTGTACTATTAGAGATCATTTGCTGCCGGAGGAATGTGGATATGATGATTAGTGAGTAAGGGAAAGAAATATTGACAGATTGGGCTTATGATTGCTTCCAAGAGGGAAATATAGATGTTCTGGTTGACTGTGAATTAGAGGGCTTGGATGACAGAAAATTCCTGGAGAGGGTTGTGATGGTTGCCATTTGGTGCATTCAAGAAAACCCGTCTCCTAGACCCGATATGAGGAAGGTTGTGCAGATGCTTGAAGGAGTTGTTGAAGTTCATGTTCCACCATGTCCATCCCCATTTTGCATGACCATCTAAAACTAGTTGTTGGCCTGTGAAATTCAGAGTGTCATTGACTTAAAAAAGTTAAAAAAACATATATTGTGTTCTTATGTAATAGTCAGTATTTGAGTGGTGTCATCAGATTGTTGCAGGATCTCTAAAATTTTCAATTCAACTCAAATTCAAATCTGAATCTAAATTTTCATTTTTTAAAAATATGTATCACACTTATTTTTTCTTTCTCCCAAACACATATTCTCTGTTTGGCATTCAATCTCAAACCAAAATTTTCATATCAGTTTTTGTCTTTTTTTAAAAAAATTTTATCTTTTCTGAAAAGTCAACTAAAATTACTATTGAAATTTAAAATTTTTAATTTAAACTCATTCACCAAATGGACCCTCAGTTTAAATTCTCAATTTAAATATAAAATTTCCAGTTCAAATTTACGATCTTTAACAGGTACTTAGTTTTCACACTAGTTTATGCTGTACTATTTGAATTGATCTATTTCATTTTGCTAATTAGAACCATCTTTTTCAACTGTTGGTTCTTGGTATTTATATTTTCCCCCCTGAAACTACATATATATTTAAAAATGGAGGGGAAGAAGAAGACAGACAAAGTGACTCTTTTTAAATAAATAATTATCAGACATTATTCGTTTAATATGATAGTATAGATACTTCAATATGGACTTTTTATTTATTAGTGTTTTTAAATTCTGTAGTTGCCGTCCATGATAACACTAATGCAGTTCAAGTACCTTCCTTTTAATATATATTACTTGTATAGTATGCGCAGATCTGTGTTGAATAGATAAATAAAACAAAGAAAAGTAAAAAAAAAAGAAAAAGTCACGTGACATTGATTGAGTCAATCACATAACTGATGACATGACTATCATAAAGCAATCATAAAAGGGGAGAAAAGAACCTATTCGTTCTTTTATATATGCTTAAGAGAGATATATATATATATAGCTATATAAATACACTCATAGTTTAATATCCAATATTTTTATAAAATGATACTTGTAGTTTTTTGAAGGTTAAAGTAACAATTAGTTGATTTTAATGTACCATTTTGTTTTTTGTAATAATAATATATTAGAGATAATTTTACATAAAATTACATATAAATCTATTAAATTGCTATATAATTATAAATAGAAAGTTACAACTGTTGACTTCTCTCGCATCCGACTGTCGGACTTGAGACATATCCTATGTATATAGATTGTTGTTGGAATGCTTTAATTTTCTTTTCCAGGAAGAAGGGAAAAAAAAAATAAAAAAACATTTGAAGTGGTCAATTACGTTAGGCAAGCGGAGAGCAAAGTTTTCGATTTTTAATTCAAAAGCAAAGACCGAAGTTCCGTCAGCTTATTTATTTAAACCAGTAGGAAATTTCAGCTAAGAAGATTACCTCTGTATTATTCTTTTTTTCTTTTTTTCCTTTGAGGGCACCTCTTTAAGTATTCTAATTAAGGTAAAACAAGTATTTATAAAAACACACTTTAATCTTCAGATAGTTTATCTAATCTGAAGTCAGAAATTTCTGCTGTAAACGAGACAAATAGAAAGATATCCAAGATTGCAAATAGCGATATAACAAAGGATAAAACGAGCTATTATAATCGCAATTTCTTGGAATAGTTGGATTTGATATTGACACTATTATCTTCATAATCTTCATTCTTGAATAGTTGGATTTGATATTGACACTATTATCTTCATAATCCTTACTTATACACTAAACTTTGGTCGACTTTTTGTTTGTTCATGGTAGTGTGATTTAAATCTATCACTTGCTCCGTTAGAATGTTTTGATCGCACTTTAGAAATAGAGAAATTACGACAAATGATAGATTTTAAAAAAATAACTAGTGATCATTAAAATATTGATTATCATAATCAATTAGATTGATTGATAAAAACACATATTAATATCAATCAATCACGTTTATTAAAAGGTAAATTAGTGATTGACCATTTTTTCATATTTCCCTTTGAAATATAAACTACATGTTTAAAAATATAAACACCATACCATGTTATACCCAATCTTAATTTCTACCAATTCGGCTTACATGCTTGATTGTAGTGATCTATGTAGGCATGAGAATAAATAGGTAGATTCAAATAGTCAAAGCAGCATGCGACTCCTCACATGGCCCTCTTTTTGTCCCTCTTTTCTCTTTTTCCAACAGAAGCTAGATAACCTGGGAAAACAATTTTAGCACGCCATAATTTTTCTTTTTTTTAGCTGAACTAAATAGAGACACTAAAATAAAAAAAATCAAAATCAAATTGAGATACTACAGTGGCCCATTTTTACTAAAAACAAAAATTAGATAAATAGACATTTTTAAGCACTTATTTAAACAAATGATTGAAAAATTTTTTATTTAGAAAATAATCATTAATTAATGATTGATCATAATCAAATAATGATTAATCACATTCAATCAATAAAAATAATTATATTAACATTGACCAAATTTTGATTAGCTATGTCAATCAGTTAATCGTTGATTGACATTAAAAAAAAAAACGGTCATTTTTTTAGTTTTACAAAACTGGAATAATTTATTAAAAAACTTCTTAAAAAGGGACCACAACTCCCTTTTTGCCATTAAAGTGAAGCGTAACCAGTATTAAAAAAAAAAAAAAAACAGAGAGAGAGAGAGAGAGATTAACTTACAGTTCTTAAAGTTTAGCCATATTTTAGAGATGCGGAAAATACTCGTCATAATCTTATCAACACCGTGGAGTTTGGGTGTGATGGTCACTAGGTCGCTTTGAATTTTCTCTGGCTAATTCCCGTCATTGGCCTATTTAATTAGATAAAGAAAATTTTCATTTTCTTATTTAATAATTTTATTTTTTAATTTCTTTCAATCAAGTTACTATTTCTTAGCATATTATCTTTTCTTAATAAATAGTTGGTTATAAACAGATTATTTAAACGAATGTGTCACAATTAATTACTCCTATTTTTATTTTTGTAAGACGGAAAAACAAATTTTAGTTGCTCTCTTAGTTACTATACATTGACAAATAATCAAATTATATTATTTTTTTATTTTTAAATTTCTTTTTAGCTTGAACTCTGACTTGTAATTATATGGTTGGTAGCTCTTTTATTGTGAATAAAAATCAACAAAAGGTCTTATATTCTTCACCTACTTTTCTCTTTAAAATTTTCACAAGAAAGTTTCTTAGGTCTATACATGTATGCACCGTTGGATTCGCCTCACACAGTGGCCTTACGAGATTAGGCAAAGGTAATTTCATTCTTAGAGGACTTTTCGTTGACTCCAAATAGTGACAAACGTTTGCTTTTGTTTTTGCTTTTTGTTTTTTGTTTTTGTTTTTTTTTTTTGTTTTTGTTTTTTTTGTTTTCCCCATTTTCTTTATCTGATGAAGACCAACTTCCTTAAAAATGCCAAACTACTACAGTGATTTATATGAAAAAATTGAGACACCAATTAATAAAATTCTAGTATCAAATTTAATATTGGCTACATTTATGAGTAAATTTCAAACAAATTTAACATCATAATAGTACTACAATAAAAAGCTTTTTTTTTTTTTTCCCCACTAAAACATCAAAAATTTTAATTGGCACATGGATTTAACGCTCTATTGGAGATGCTCTTACCGAAAGTGTTCCAACGAGAAAGAAAATTACTCCACGCGTCTTGCGTTCTAGAGTCATTGTTGGTCTATTAAGTAAATGAGAGAGAATTACAATCACCAAAAACACAACAACAACCGACTCAAAGTCATGTCCGATACGTCAAGAATGATGTTTTCTGTTTGAAGAGTAAGTTTGGTGTGGAATTGATCACAACTTATGACTTGTTATGGAGTTGAGACTGCAGGTAGGTCTATCCAACAAGTGTTGAATACAGGTTCGGACTGTTTCAAAGAAGGAACGTTGGATGTTCTGGTGAATTGGGAGCGGATTAGGCCTTTAACGACATAAAGACGCTAGAGACTGAAGTGAAGGTTTCCATGTGGTGCATTCAAGAGAACCGTCTGTTAGATCGCCATGAGGAAAGTTGTGCTGATGCTTGAAGGAGTCATTGAAGTGAAGTTCCACCATGTATATTTCCAGATTCTGTCACAAAATGAAACATGTTGTCTATTACTAGTCTCTGTGATTGGATTGGATAGTTAGTTATGCCATGTATCTTCTGATGAATTTGCTCTTAATGGAGGTTATATAAATATATCTGGGTTATTTGTTGCTCTACATGTGTTTTATGATTGTTTTATGGAACTTAGTGGTTTAAGCTTGCTAATAATGAGTAATTTAGTAGTTTTCTTACTGACGGTTTGAATTGAAATTTTAAATTTGAGTTGGTTTATTTTTTAAAAACTAATTATAATTTTTATTAATTTTTAAAAAAAAATAAAAAATTGAGAAGAAAAATATGAGTTTAAGATGTATAATATCAAACGGTTATAGGATTTTCTTTTTTTTTTTATTCTCTAATTTCAAAATAATATTAGTACGTGCCTCTAGTAATGGCTCCACTCTACTCTGATAAAACCTCTAGTGGACTGTAAAATGATAGAGTAGTAAACTTCCGTGCTTCTCCTATAATTTGGCTTGTTTATTATGACAAACAATATTGATGAATCTGTGGTGGCTAGAATAGTGAAAGTAAAAAAAAAAAAAACTTAAAACGGAGGAACACTGAACGACAGAGAATTAGACAACACTTGAAAGACAGAACTGTCAACATTCAGGAAAAATAAGTAAATAATGAATAAAAAAGGAATAATACACTTTTTTTTTAAATTAGAAATGGCTTTTTAATAGTCAAGCAATAGTGATTGACAGTTCAAGAATTAATTATTTTTTATTAGCATACCAATCATTTTAATGACCACCGGTTATTTTTTTAAAATTCATTTTCTAAAAATTAGTGCATAATGGCCAACCTGAAGAAATAGAGAGCATTTTTTTTAAGCTTTAAATTGAAAGAAAATTCTAAAGCTTCGAATCTTCAAAAGCTTCTTATTTAATTCCAAGTCAGAAATTTTTGCCCTAAGAGAATCCAAAAAATTTGCATATTCAATTACAATATATGTAGTCACCATTAATTAATGCTATTTAAAAAATTTTTAGTTACAAATTGATTTGTTTATTTTTTTTAAATGAGATTTGTAAACAATTATAGTAAATATATTTTAATTTTTTGCTTGAAAGTAAATATGCTAATTATTATCTTAAAAAAATGCTATTTATTGACTACAATTTTCCTTTTCTATCAGTTATTATTGTACAAATAATAATATCATGAGGCCCCCTCAAAAAAAAAAAAAAACACACACACACACACTAATATATATATATATATATATATTTTGATAAATCACACACTATAGTATTGGCTGTTGATACGAGCTCTTTCAACTGCCATCCTGGACATTTCTCTTAAATGGGAGTAAAAAATTTAGGAAGCTTACAAAATAAAAAATAAAAAAAATGAAAAGAATCCTTTAATTAATATTGAGAAACAAGTATTCAAGTTAACTATGCCTTATGGCTCGGTCAAGCAAGTTGTCCTTTTCTCTGTAACTGTCCCCATATGTTTCCAAACCGCAATTAAATGTTGACAGGTGACAACACATTAAAATGTGACGTGAATTGATTATAATGACAACGATAATAAGAAATATTTATAAAAAAAAATTGATTGATGGATTGATTTAAAATATGTGTATTTTTTAATAATATTATATATATATTTTGAGAAATAAATATATATAATATATATTTTTATTATAATTGTTATCATTTTATTTATATATATTTTTTTTGTTTTTTGATTTTAATGATAAATATTTTTGTTGATAAATGTAAATCATTTTTAATAAACTCAAATTAAATATAGATAACAAAATAATTATAATAAATATAAAATATTTACTATAAAAATAATGATCATACTAAATAATACAATATAAATATTAATAATAAAGATTAATGAAATTAAAATATTTATATTTTTCATATATAAAACTAATGAATTCTTTATAAAAAATCTATTTATTTATGTAATCCACTATAAATCATATAGTTGTCATTTATGGTTCAACCAAACAAATTAAAGACTAAGATGATAAATAATATCAAATTCTTCATGAAAAAACCACATTATTTATATAAATTAATAGGGATGAAATCGAATATATCTTTATGATTAAAACTGATTCGTTAAATGAAATATTTTGTTAATATGTTCTTTTTTTTTAGCTCATTCTCATTTATGTAAAAATTCATTTTTAGAAAACATTTATTTTGTGGTTTACTATTGAAGATTTACACCTTATTTATAATAAACAAGTAAATATCTTAGATTCTATTTTTTTTCTTTTATTTTTTGTAATTTCTTTATTTATTATTCTCTATTCTTTACGAGGATAGTATCATTTTTATAATTACTCTTTTAGATATTTACATAATTAAATGAAAAAATGGATATATTTTAAATCAACACGTTCAATTTAGATATCTATATAAATAACATCAATAATAATTAGAGATTTATAAGAAAATGAAAAGTATTATTTTGATTAAGGTTTCCATGTTCAACAGTGATAGATTAATTTATCAATGATGATATATTGTTGATGGATTACCATAAAACTCAACTAAAAAAAATCTCTTATAAAACAAAATTAAGAAAAATCATTTATTTAAAAAATTAGACTTTTATGATTACAGATATATCTTAATATAATATCATATTAATTTTATTTTAAATATAGAATTTAAATCTCCTCACGTTAAAGTAAATCAGAGGAGGAAAAAAAAAAAAAAAACTCTTAGACCATTTCATTTCTTTTTCTCTTCTGTAGACTTAATTTAGCAAGAAAAGTCTCGAAACAATATTTTAATCACGACTTAAAAAGTCTTCCGAGAAGAAAGAACATTATAACTTTGACGCGTCTCGGGCTCTCTTCTAGACTCGCTATTGCGTGTTTTAATTGGAAGACTCAGAATTATTTACCAAAAAAAAAAAATGAAAGACTGAGAATTGCACAACAAAAACAACACCCGAAAAAAAAAAAAAAAATAATATATAAACCAGACCAGAGTTCTATCTTGTTGAGGCCATGGCTTTGTCTAGTCCTTCTGAACATATCTTTCTCCTTCCCCTGTTTCTTCTTCTCTTACCAATCTCTGCTTTTGCTCAAACCAACAATGGCCCCAACATATCAGTTGGAACCTCTCTCACGGCAACACAAAACTCCTCTCCATGGCTCTCACCATCAGGCGATTTCGCATTCGGCTTTCGCCAACTACCGAACCAAAACAACCTCTTCTTGCTCTGCATATGGTACGCTAAAATCCCCGACAAGACTATCGTTTGGTACGCCGGTAACAATCCACCGGCTACGGCTCTGACCGGATCAAAAGTAAGCCTGACTTCCGACCGCGGGCTTGTGCTTACCGACACTCAAGACAAAGAGCTGTGGACATCGGAAATTGGAGATGTTTACGAAGGTGTCATGACCGACCAAGGCAATTTCCTGCTTCAAGGCAGAAGCACAGAGACGTTGTGGCAAAGTTTTGACCATCCGACAGACACCATTTTGCCTTCGCAGGTAATCGACAGAGGAGGGATTTTGTCTTCTCGTCGATCGGAGACTAATTTCACCCGAGGGAGATTCCAGCTGCGGTTGCGACAAGATGGAAATCTTGTGCTCAACACCATAAACTTGCCTACCGATTTCGCCAACACTCCTTATTATGCGAGCGGGACCGACGACGGGACTAATCAATCAACTTCCGGTATGCACTTGGTGTTCAATGAGACCGGTTCCATCTACGTTTCCAGAAAGAATGGTGAAAGTCTTGGTCTGGCAGACGGTGATTTAGTCTCGTCAAGGGACAATTATATTAGAGCTACTCTGAATTTCGACGGAATTTTCGCTCAATATTATCACCCGAAGAATGGAAGTGGGAGTTGGACTTATCTTTGGTCCAAACCAAATGATATTTGCCATGACATTTACCTTGAATCAGGTGCTGGGGTTTGTGGGTTCAACAGTGTTTGCACCCTCTATCAAGACCAGAAAAGGCCAACATGTAAATGTCCAAGAAACTACACTCTGATCGATCCGAATGACGAGTATGGAGACTGCAAACCGGATTTCATTCAAGGCTGTGCAGAAGATGAGCTTTTTAGATCGAAAGGCGGAGTACTTGATCTGTATGATGTTGTGGAGGTAACCAACACGGATTGGCCCTCGTCGGATTATGTTGAGTTGAAGCCTTTCACGGGGGATTTGTGCAGAGAATCTTGCTTGAGTGACTGTTTGTGTGCTGTTGCTATTTTCAGAGATGGAACTTGTTGGAAGAAGAAGTTGCCGCTCTCCAATGGGAGAGTGGACAACAGCCTCAACTCCAGGGGGTTTATCAAAGTCCGAAAGGCGGAGTATTCCATTTTGCCTAATGGGTCTCATGGCCTTAGTCCGGAGATTATAGAGAAGGAAAAAGATCAGGACACTTTGATCCTGGTGGGATCAGTGCTTTTCGGTACCTCTGTCTTCGTTAATATTTTACTTGTTTCTGCTGTTTGTTTGGGATTTTTCTTCATTTACAGAAAGAAGAAGGGAAAAACGGTGATTGCCCAAAACGTCTTCGAAATGAATTTGCGTTGCTTCACTTACAAAGAGCTTGAGGTAGCCACAGATGGGTTCAAAGAGGAATTGGGAAGTGGAGCTTTTGGAATCGTCTACAAAGGGACAATACAGCTTGGTTCTAGCATCGTTGTGGCGGTGAAGAAGTTGAATTTCGTGGCACAAGAGACTGAGAAGGAATTCAAAAATGAAGTAAACGTTATTGCCCAGACACATCACAAGAATCTGGTGCGTCTACACGGATATTGCGACGATGGGCAGAACCGCCTACTGGTGTACGAGTACTTGAGGAATGGCACTTTGGCAAGCTTTGTGTTCGCGAACATAAAGCCAAGTTGGAAGGAACGAACCCAAGTCGTGCTAGGAATCGCGAAAGGTCTATTGTATTTGCATGAAGAGTGCAGCACTCAGATCATCCACTGTGACATAAAGCCTCAGAACATACTTCTCGACGATTATTACAATGCCAAGATATCAGATTTCGGGTTGGCAAAGCTGTTGATGATGAACCAGAGCCAAACACACACCGCCATCAGAGGAACCAAAGGGTATGTCGCGCCCGAATGGTTTAGGAACATGCCTATCACAGCCAAAGTGGATGTCTATAGCTTCGGCGTGGTACTTTAGAGATAATTTGCTGTAGGAGAAGTGTGGATGCGGGGTCTAACGATGACGGGAAAGAGATATTGACGGATTGGGCGTATGATTGTGTCGTGGAAGGGGCTTTAGATGCACTTGTCAGTTGGGAAATTGAGGCCTTGGATGACAGAAAGAAGCTAGAGACTTATGTGATGGTGTCGATGTGGTGCATTCAAGAGAACCCGTCTCTTAGACCCACCATGAGGAAAGTTGTGCAGATGCTTGAAGGTGTTGTTGAGGTCCACGTTCCACCTTGTCCGTTTCCGGCTTATTCTATAACAAATTGATCATCAAAGCCAAATCTCTTTACCCGTAGAGTAATTTGAATCTCTCTCTCTCTGTTTTTTTTTTTTTTTTTTTTTTTTTTTTGCAAATCTTCTTGTGAATTGTAGCTCTTATTATACTTCAATGATGTTGTTCAATGGATTTATTAGTGTAACGTTAAAGGATTTATTTCTTTAAGTTTCTAGTTAAATAACAGAGCAGTATACAGCTGTGCTTCTCTCTATAATTAGGACTACTAAGTTTTGCAAGAAGGTTCACTAACAATCGAAGTAAAACAAAAAAAAAAAAAAAAAAAAAAAAGATCTAGGAAATGTCAGAGGGGACAAGGAACTTGACATAATAATATGAGCTCCATATTACCATATGGCTAATGGCTCTGCTATCTCCCCTAAACTTAGTATGCTATTAGAGTTATCGCTCCCACGAGCAAAAATTTAGTTTTTTGGTTATCTACCCCCGACGATTGCCGTCCTTGTGCGCCTATGCATTTGACGATTGCCACCTTGTGTCGCTGCATCTCCGGTTGCTGCTTTTGCACCCTACACCCCATCATTCATAGTGGTTTCCTTTATTATTGTTGAAACCTTTTATCAGAACTCCATCTTGTTAGGACATATTTAGAAATTTTACCCTTTTTTTCTCTCTTGGAATATTATAGATGAATTCTTGAATAGAGAGGAGAAAATTAAGTAGGAGATGAGGGAAAATATCCACCAGAGCCTTGAATACCGTTGGCTTATAATGTTAATGCTTATATTTATAAGTACAAACTTCAATACTCTCCAAACATAACTAAATATGGGATAAGATTAATTAAAATCCAATCTTATCCTTTCATATACATTCCAATCTAATCTCTTAATCTTATCTAATGTTGTCTTATCCTATTGCTTCAAACGAATCAATGGTATATTGTTACTTCTTGTCAAATGATCTGTGTCGGAACTTTTGAATGTCTAGAAATATCTAAAAGTATACGTTCACCATTGCTCTAGTGCAAATGGCTTGGAACCATAGCATTGATCTTTTTGTCTTTGATATTATTTTGCTTCATATATATATATATATATATATATATATTTGTCTTTTTGCTGCAAGCATGGAGTTGATGGAGGATGCCATACCTTGGTCAATTAATAATTATTTCTTGGATAGTTTTTTATGGAGGGATTGTGCTACTTCCATCGTGTGAAACAGAGAAAATTTCGACAGAGTAAATGTCATTTCCATAAAGATAATATTGATATGTAAAATAATTATTGTATTACACCTTAACTTGTACATGTTACACGAGTAATACCGGTCATGCTCAAGAACTTAAGACTTGCTTAATAAATACATGTATTATTATATATTGGTCACCAAATTATACTCACGTACAACTGGGACTGACCTGCTATGAGTCATATCCCACACATTGAGAATGCACTAAATGAATTTTCACCTCTGCTACTTTTTTGGTAGCGGAAGGCCATGATTTTGGTCGCCAAAACATTCTATGTTGGTCACTAAAAGGAACCATCGATAGGGCTTACTTCTCTCTCCCCCGGAATATAATGACAAATTCTTGAACTTTCTTTAAAAAAAAAAAAAAATTAAAAAAGATACTGTCTCATGAGAGAGAGGAGAAAATTAAGTAGGAGATATGGACAAAATACCAGAACCTTTAATACGGTTGGCTTTTGATGTTTTGCTCTTGTTTGTAATTAAATGCGAGTTGTTATTATTATTATTATTATTATTGATAATATCTACTTGTATAACCTTCTACCACCATGGACTTTTGTTAAATGGTTGTAAGGACTAGGGGACCCCAGCACAGTTAATAGAGAGAATTGTTCAAACCGTTTGTTAGATACAAGTAGCCAAGCCAACTAATTGATTGCACATGAATTGGTCAAGTTGGACTCCACAATCAATGTTGTAATCAACAAGGCGAAAATGTAGAGAAGACGACATACTAACATGTAACAACTGTGACAACCGACGTGCTTAATACTCTTTAACTTTAATTTCAACTTTTTTTATTAACTCACATAGTGAAGTGGTTTTTTTTTTTTTTTTCTTTTTTTTTCTTTTTTTTTTTTTTTTTTGTGCAAATTTGTAATATATGTTCCCCTGAATTTTGAAACTTTTACAAATTTTCCCTCTCAATCAAAAATTTAACTGAAAATAACATGTGCAGTGCACATGTTGACAAATTTAAGGGTATATTAGTGAAATCCTCAAATTGGTAGATTTTACGTTTTTTTTTTTTGGAGAGAGAGATTTTATGTTTTTTTTTAGGGTAAAGCTTCAGTAAATCACATTTTATATACCATATCGATAGAGCTCATTTTTAAACTATTAAGATAAAATCGAACAGTTGATGTGTTGTTTGTGTATCATAATTATTATACACTTTATCTCATATTAATATAGATTAATAAATTAAAATTAAAAAAAAAAAACCCACCCATTTCCTACCCCAATGCCGACAATAGACCCCCCAACCAGATCTCCCCCCCCCCCCCCAATAAATACCCTTAAACCCACTTTTAAGGATATTTAGATATTTCATAATTTAGGGAAGGGGCTATTATTTTAATTTTAGGGGTAATTCAATAATTGCGTATTGAATATCCCAACTCTTATTGTGAATGAATGACACATGTCATTTTCTATTAAAAATTTAATTGAGAGGGAAATTTTACAATCGTTTCAAAGTTGAAGGAGAATGTTATAAATTAAAATTCGGAAGGTATTTTATGATAAGATTTAAAGTTTATAGGGAAAATCTGAAATTTGTCCTAACAAAAAAGATGGGGACAATACTATGGTGATTGTGATATCTGTTCTCTTTGGCAGTTCTGTTTTTGTTAATTTCTTATTAGTGAGTGCAATGTGTTCGGCTTTCTACTTCTACGAGAAGAGGAAGAACTTGTTTCGTCCAAATGAAAGTCCCATCATCAGTAATTTGCGCCATTTTACCTTCAAAGAGCTCGAGGAAGCAACGAACACTGTGACATCAAGCCTCAAAACGTACTTCTTGATGAGTACTAAAATGCTCGAATCTCCGACTTTGGATTGACAAAGCTTCTAGTCATCAAACAAACCCACACCTAAACTAACATCAGAGGAACAAAAAGGTACGTCGAAGGTTGATGTGCATAGCTTCAGCGTGTTGTTGTCATTGCTGTCGAAACCCTTCTGTGAGACCCAACATAAAAAAGGTCATGTTGATACTTGAAGGAACAGTTCGAGTTTCACCAACCCCAAGTCCTTGCTTGTCTGGTTCCATGATCGGTTGAAGCTTAAAGAAATCAAGTTATTGTTCTTGATTTAGGCCCTCCATTTTTAGTTTTTCTTATTCATGTTTGTTAATCCATTTTTTTTCGAAAGTAATTGTATCTTATCTAAAAGGTGAGCTAATTGATTTTGTATGTTCGTGAGCAACTTGATGTATGCTAATTTGCTATATTTGTTGAAGTTATGTTGAAGATCTCTATGTGAAAGTTGCTTCTTTTTTCTTAGGATAAATTTCACTTTTCTCCATTGAACTTTAAGCTTCGTCACAAAATATCTCATGAACTTCAATTTGTAACTTTCTTTTCACTCAAACTTTGAAACATTTAAATTTCTCCCCTCAGTTGAATTTTTAACAGAAAAATGTGTGGGATAGTTATTAGAAGCATGATTTGACGGGTGCTAAGTATGAAATTACAAAGTTGACCTTATAATTAGATCAAAAGAGTAAATATTTAATACTGATATCTTAAGTTTAACTATGTAATTTCACATTTAATAATAGTAGTGAGTGTCACATATGCTACCAATCACCAATGAGTACGACTTCGTAATTTCATGTTTAATATTACTACCAAATGCGTTTTTCCATAAAAAATTTAATTAGGGGGGGAATCAATAAATGTTTCAAAATTCGGGGGAATTCGGGAGGACGTTTTATGATAAGACCTAAAATTCAGAGGGGAAAAATAAAATTTATCCTTTTTCTTATTTATGTTTTATTCGATTTGCCATTAATGTTAGATTTTGATTTTCACTATTTTTTTTTGTTTTATGTTCTTTCATTTTTATAAATTTCAGTGTAAGCTATAGTTTATGCACTCTATTTATATATGAAATATGTATATGTGCACCAAACAATCACAAAATCGTTAAGAATCAGGAATACAAGTAAAAAAATTCCTGGGGTCGATCTGAAGAACAAGAATAAAAAGGGAAGAGAGAGAAAGGGGACAAAACGAAAACGACAACAACTTGGGACAAGTAGCGTGAAAACAATATTAAAAATAAACGACGACAAAAATTGAGAAACGACAATAAGTTAATGGCAACAAAAAAACGACAACAAAGTGACACTCTTAAGTAGGGGGATGGTAACGGGGCGGGGTGAGACTGAGGAATGCTATACTGTTCCCATCCTGCTTCAAAAACCATCCTTATCCTCATCCCCATTCCCTCTTAATTAGTAATAGGGCCGAGGCTAGGGATTACCCATCAAAGTAGCTTTCTCTCTATCCGCCCCATTCTCCATATATTTTAAATATACATTTGAAAATATAATAAAGTGAAAAGAAACAATAAAGTTTATATAGACCATAAATTTAGTTCAAAATCAAAGATTTCATAAACAACCCAAATTTCTAAGCATACATGAGGTAGAAGTCTTTACCGAGACTTTTGCTAAGCAAACCACTGGAAAAACTCGATCAATTCGTCGCCGATCAAGGAAAAATGAAATGGCATCATAACCGGAAAGATGAGACTCAAAGCTGGAATTTCTATTTAATCTTCAAGTCTGCCTTCATCTCTACATTACAGAGAAACAAATATCAAAGGCTACGCTCAGCTAAACGACCACGTTTTGGTCTTCATTAACAAACGACACACTAAGTAGCCAAACGAGAAGCAAAAGGAAAGGCTGAAACAGAGGAATAAAAATGACAAACAAAACAAAGGAAAAGAAAATGATAAGTAAACATAGATGTTTCTGCATCAATACGCAACATGAAATCTAAACCATAAAGTCATTAAAGATATTATCAAAATATTACAATCTCTAAAAACTAAATCTTTTAACATACTAAAGTTAAAAAAGTTTAAAACCATAAAGAATAAACATAAAATTCTCCATCTTTGTCTCTTCCTCATAGCTTCAATCTTCATTTAATAGATGCGCACACTTTCAAAAATAATTTTTATAATATATTATATATTTAAAAAGATGTGAAATCACACACACATATATTGGAACGGGGGAGGGGTGGGGAGTGTTTTCCCCATCCCCGCCCCGCTAATCTTCAGGGATAAAAAAATCATCCACGTCCTCGAACTTTTTGTCTCCCATCCCGGCCTCGTTCGGGGGTGGATCCCCACGGAGAATATTACTATCCCTACCCTTAAGTAAGTAAACACAACAGTTATGAAACGTGGAAAGAATGGCAAAGTGGCACCAATTCGTAAGAAACGACAGCAGCAAAGAAACGACAAATCGACAACAATAAAGGACAACAAAAACAGGAAAAGTGACACCAAAATGTAATAAACGACAACGAAACAGAAACGGCAACAAATCTGAAAATGAACCCAAAAAAAAAAAAGAAAGAAAGAAACTAAAAACGACGGAAAAAGAAATTGACAAAATGACAACAAATTGAAAGTAAAAACCGACAAAAGCAACTGAAAACAATATAAAATACAAATTTAACGCCAAAACAGTGAAAATAACAAGAAAATTAAGAAACGACAACACATACTGAAACGACAATTTAATTAAAACGACAGACAAAGATAGTGACACGAGACTAATTTGAAACAACAGTAAAATGAAACGAAAACAATTCAGAAAACAATAGCAAAGTCAATTAAAGCAACGACATGGCGACATGGCGACATGGCAACGTGACACAAAGGTAACGAAGTACAACAGTTAAGAAACGATAAAATTTGGGACAAACGACACATGAAAGAAACAACACAAGTCAACAACAGCCCAAAAACTAATGAAAAACAAATCAAGGAAACGAGAACAGTCTAGAAACAACATCACAAGAACCCAGATGTGGAATAATGCTCCCTATTCCTCGGAACAACTTGATTCTATTTTATCTTACGAGAAAAGAGTCAAAAAGAACACTTCCAAGTAAGCTTTTAATTATCCGAAATAAAATATTGAAATCAAGAAAAGATTAAGAGACAAAAGCTTAAGATGATTCTATTAAATCTACAAATTGTCAATACATAAATTACTTTAATTTAGATAAATTACTCTAAATTAGATACACCGAAACTTAATATGCTGTTAGAATTTTATCGCTTCAACGAGCAGAAACTTAGCTCTTAGTTACCTACTCCCGACTATTGCAATCCATATGCCCCTACTCCCTTGACGATTTCCGTCCTGTGCCATTGAATCTGCTGTTGTTGCTGCTACACCCTGCATCCTGCACCTTTCACCCTACACCCCTCCATAGTGCTTTCTTTCCTTACTATTGGAATTAATTTTTATTATAGATTCATCTTATCGGGACGTACTAAGAAAAGCATTTTGTACACACTTATCTTTAACAGCAATTTATATTTAAATGGATTTATTTTCAATTTAGAAAATCTCTTTGTTTTAGGATATTTGTTAAAATTCTTTAATGGATTCTGAATTTTGCATTAAAAAAAAAAAACTTTACTGTTAACTTTTACTCTCTTTTTTTTCCCTCTCTCTCTCTCTCTCTCTCTCTCTCTCTCTCACGCAGAATATTATGACAAATTCTTGAGCTTCCTTAAAAAATATATATATAAATAAACTAAGTAAGTAAAAAAAAAAATAGATACTCTCTCATGATAGAGAGGAGAAAATTAAGTAGCAGATGTGGAGAAATATAGCAGAACCTTTAATACGGTGGGGTCTTGATGTTCCGCTCTTGTTTGTAATTAAATGCAAGAGCTACTGTTATCGATAGCATCCACTTGTCTAGTTTCAACGATCATGGACTTTTGTTAGATGGTTGTAAGGATTGGGGGACCCTAGCACAGTTAATAGAAAGAATTGGTCAAACCGTGTGTTAGGTACAAATAGCCAAGCCAACTGATTGATTGCACATGAATTGGTCAAGTTGGACTCCACAATCAATGTTGTAATCAACAAGGCGAAAATGTAGAGAAGACGACATATTAACATGTAACGGTAGTGACGTGAATGGAATATGAAATATTACTAAAATTAATATAGCGCTCCTCAATGGCATCTCAATTTTAATCGCAACTTTTCATATTAATTCACCTAACAAAGAATTGTTATTTTTTTTTTCTATAGCTTTGGAGTTGAACTTTAGAGATCATTTGCTGTCCGAAAAGCATGGATTTGGATACTTACGACAACAGGAAAATGAGATTGACAGATTGGGCGCATGATTGTTTCACAGAAGCAGCGTTAGATGTTCTTGTCAATTGGGAAGCTGAGGCCTTGGATGACATTAAAGAAGCTAAAGACTTATGTGACAGTGTCCATGTGGTGCATTCAAGAAAAGCTCTCTCTTGGACCCACCATGAGGAAAGTTGCGCAGATGCTTCAACAAGTTGTTGAAGTCCAAGCTCCACCATGGCCCGTTTCCCGCGTATTCGTAATAAATGATCAAACCAATTTTCTTTACCAATAAAGTACTTGGTAATTTGTAAGTCTAACATTGGAATGTAGCTCCTAGCGGTGGCTATACAAACTTAATACTAGAAAAAATTGTTGGTGACTCACTTTTTAACAGCTTAAGTATCCAAAATAGATTTGGTAAACTGGCATAGTAGGAGTGCAAATTTGTAGATCATTGAATAACTGTTTCAAGCGATATCAGGTGTCAATTTTCCTACGTGTTTGATAGTTCAATATGTGTCTTTAATCGGATAAAAAAGGCGAACAATGACTTCATTGTCGTCCTTAGACTTTTCAGTGTCCATTTTCCAATTTCCTTTTTATAACTTCTATCTCCATATTCTGCTTGTTCTTCAATTTTTCAACAGATCGAAGACCAAAGAAAGTTAATATATTTTTTTTCAAAGGAATAAAATTAATGGTATTGTAATCCACATTTCCAAGTAGTGACTTACGTTATAATATCGGTCTTCATAATGAAGTTGGGAGGAAGCAGCAGTATGCTCCAATAAGCTACTTCTGATAGTACAAATTTTGCTTTCGTCAATCTTCAATCTCATCATTCTATTTATCTTTACGGGCTGGTTTGGTCATACTGTGGATTTTGGAAGAAATTTATTGTCTGTTGTGCTGAAAGCTAAAGCACCTGAGCATTTGCTAAACTATAATTTAAAAGTGCGGTTGGTTTCAAAAGCATAAGCCTCCGTTCGGTTCACCGGTTGGAGATTAAATTTTTAAGTTAGAGTTGGTTGACTTTTCAAAAACTAACCATAATTTTTGTTGACTTTTCATATTAATAAAAACAAAAAAAACAAAAATTGAGATGAAAATTTTGAGTTGGGAAGTTAAGGTACCCTAATATAGTGTTTGGAACTGGAAGGTATAAAAGTGATATGGAAGGCTAAAAATTGTTTTAATTTAATCAAATAAATAATTGTTTTTACTTCTAATGTTGATAGTAAAAATGAACATAAATTTACTAATCCAAGAACCATAATCAGAAAGTCATTGCTCAAAACAATGGCACCATAGGCGTGGGAAGTTCTCCTCAAGAACTCTCTCTCTCTCTCTCCAGTATTAATTTCCCTGCGTGTTTGATAAGCCAGTTACACAGTCTCCATAGGTTTTACTTTCAAAGTGCGACTTTTGCCGACTTTCTTATTTAGTAGTTGGATAAAAATTCAACGAAGTAAACATAAAGCTAAAATAATTACCAAACAAGTACTGAGATATATCTACATATATATATATATATATATATATATATATGTCAAACTCACTTTGCTTCTTCATTGCCTCACAAAAAATAGTTTTGTTTTAATGCATGAAATGGCAATTGCAATCCCATATTCTTCATCCTTCCTTTCACTTCTCTTGTTCTCTTTACTGCTACTATTGGAGTCCACTAATGCCCAAACTAACACGAATATCTCATTAGGCTCATCCCTCACTACACAAGACAAAAAACCTTTCTGGGCCTCCCCATCTGGGGAATTTGCTTTCGGGTTCCGAAACATTGAACCAGATGGCTTCTTATTAGCCATCTGGTTTGATAAAATACCAGATAAAACCATTGTTTGGTCAGCCAACCGAAACAATCTAGTGGGAAAAGGATCAAAAGTTGAACTCACCACAGATGGTCGGTTCATCCTCAACGATTCTAGGGGCAACACAGTCTGGTATGCTAAAATTCCTGCTGGTAGCAGAGTTTCCTATGCATCCATGCTTGACATTGGAAATTTTGTGGTGGCGAACTCGGATTCTGCTCATGCGTGGGAGAGTTTTGATAAACCGACAGATACAATTCTACCAATGCAAACTCTCAGCCCCGGCAGCATACTATTTTCTCGCCGCAATGCAGCAAATCACTCGAGAGGAAGATTCCTCCTCACGCTACAAGATGACGAAAATCTCATCCTTTACACGACATTTTTGTATGCAGAGGATCCTAATGCTAGATATTGGGTGGCCGAGACAAAATGCAACCAGGTGATCTTCAACCAATCCGGCTCTGTTTACCTCACCGCAAGCAACGGAAGCATACTTAAGATGCTATTCACAAGTGATCTCTCAACTAGGGATTTTCACCAAAGAGCAACTCTTGATTATGATGGAGTTTTCAGGTATTATGTCTACCCAAAATTCAGGAACGCTCAATGGCCTGAGGCATGGTCAGCTTTGCCCAAAGTCATACCTTCAAATATATGCTTAGATCTCATGGAAGATAACGGCAGTGGAGCATGTGGGCTTAACAGCTACTGCACATATGATTCAATCGGAAACAAACCAACCTGCCACTGCCCAAATGGCTATAGCTTTTTCGATGCCAACGACGTGCAGAGAGGATGCAAAAGAGATTTTTCTCCACAGAATTGCAGCAGCCAAGCAATGTCAGAGATAGATCAATTTGACTTTCTTGAGATGGAGAACTCTGATTGGATCGCTGCAGATTATGAAACCTTGAACCCGGCTACTGAGGATTCTTGCAGGCAGGCCTGCTTAGCTGATTGTCTATGTGCCGCTATAGTACACCAGTTTCCAAACTGTTTCAAGAAGAGATATCCCTTATCAAATGGACGGAGTCACCAAAGCATTTCTTGGAAATCACTCATCAAAACAAGGAAAGAAAATGCCACATTCCAACTTGGAGATGGAGATTGCAAGAAGAAGCATAGCATTCCATGGAATCTGATCCTCACAGGGTTAGTTCTCTTATGTTGCTCAGTGTTGCTAAACTTTTTCCTTGCCCTTTCTGCCATATTCCGACCCACCAACAGGAAATCGAAAACTAGGGTGGTTGATCAACATCAAGGCGTGAATCTGCAACTTTTTTCCTATGAAGAGCTAAACATGGCGACCAATGGATTCAAGGAAAAACTCGGAAGAGGTGCAGCTGGAACAGTTTTTAAAGGAGTGCTAACCCTTGACGGCATAGAAAAGTATGTGGCTGTTAAAAGGTTGGAAAATATGGTGACTGAAAACGATGCGGAATTCCAAGCTGAAGTGAATGCAATTGGTCGTACAAATCATAGAAATGTAGTCCAGCTGCTCGGATTCTGCAACGAGGCACAGCATCGGCTTTTGGTCTACGAGTTCATGATGAATGGTTCTTTAGAAAACTTCCTCTTTGGAGATTCAAGGCTGAATTGGAGCCAAAGAATGCAAATTGCCTTAGGAACAGCAAGAGGGCTTTTGTACTTGCACGAAGAATGTAGCAACTCGATCATACACTGCGATATCAAGCCCCAAAACATCCTTTTGGATGACTCCTTCACTGCAAGAATTTCAGATTTCGGATTGGCAAAGATCTTGAAGATCGATAGGACTCACACCACCACGGCAATCAGAGGAACCAAAGGGTACGTAGCGCCTGAATGGTTCAGACACATGCCCGTCACGGCCAAGGTAGATGTTTATAGCTATGGCATTCTACTGTTGGAGCTTGTCTGTGGCAGAAAAAGCTTTGAAGCAGAAGCAGAAGATCAAAACCAAATGGTACTCGCCGATTGGGCATATGATTGTTACTCGGAGACGAAACTGCATCTTTTGGTGGAGAATGATGAGGAGGCAATGAACGACATGAAAAGGGTGGAGAAGTATGTGATGACAGCAATATGGTGCATTCAAGAGGATCCATCTCTGAGACCCACCATGAAGGAAGTCATACAGATACTTGAAGGGACTCTTAGTGTCTCAGCTCCCCGAGATCCCTCCTCATAATTTTTTTTTTATTTTTTTATTTTCTGTTATGAATTTCAGATGTCTTCAAGGCTTGCTGTGCATTACTATGTTGTTGTAATAATGAAATCTTTTTTTTTCAATAACTATTTCATGTCAAGTAATTTATTTCTTTCACCTTAAGTAAGAAGACTTTTAAAATGTAATTTCTTTTCAAACCTGTTCATTCAATTTAGCCGACTCTGTCAAGGTAGTTCAGGTCAATATGGAAAATAATGAAATGAAGATCATTCATTGATTCACTCTGTCAATGTAGTTCAGGTCAAAGCATTATCAATATTCCATAAAAGATATCTCCAATTGTCAAGTAGTCTCAAAGAAAATATAGTTTTTTAAAGAATATATTATTCACAGATCATGGCTAAAAGTTACATCTTTGAGTTTTATAATATCCTTGGATAAGATTGTTAACAATGGATAATTATCTTCTAATCGCCGCTGTAGGGGGCAACGTAAACTAATCTCGCTATTAATCAGTTGATCCTAATAAATTACATGGCAGTGTAAATGTCACAGGGGACCTAAAATAAGAATAGAATTAACTACTTTTCAGGTCATTTTATTCTTAAAAATCAGGGTAATTTTCAGAAAAAAAATCAACTGAATCTTAAAAATATATAGAACAAACAAAAGGGTACGTCGCACCCGATTAATTCAAGTCAGCAGCTGTCTTAGTAAAGGTTGTTGTATATAGCTTCATCGTGTTGTTGCTCGAGATCATTTGCTGTCGAAGACCCTTCTGTTCTGTGAGACCCACCATGAAGAAGGTTACGTTGATGCCTGAAGGAAGAGTTCAAGGTTTGCCACCCCTAAGTCCCTGCTTGTCTAGTTCCATGATCACTTGAAGCTTAAGTAATCGAGTTATTGTTCTTGATTTAGGCCCTGCTTTTTTTATTTCTTATTTTTCTTATTCATATTTGTTATTCCATTTCTATTTTAATTTTCTATATATGTTGAAGTTATGTTGAAGCTATATATGTTGAAAGCTGCTTCTTTTTTCTTTTTTATGTTTTGTTCGTTTTGCTATTAAGGTTGGATTTTAATTTTCACTATTTTTGCTTTCTTTTTCTTTCATTTTAATAAATTTGAGTGGAGATTTTAGTTTCTCCTCTCTATTTATATATAAATATATATATATATATGTATAATATGTGTGTGTTGAAGTTATGTGATTCAAATACTAAACAGTCCCAAAATCGTTTGGAATCACGAATACAAGTAAAAACTTCCCGGTCGTTCCGAAGAACAAGAATAAAAGGGTTTTTTTTGTTTTGGGGGGGGGGGGGGTTGGGTGTGGTGGTGGGCGGCGCGGGGAAGGGGGGAGAGAGAGGACACAACGAAAACGACAACAACTTGGGACAAGTAGCGTGAAAACAACATTAAAAATAAACGACGACAAAAACAGTTGATAAGTCGGTAGAGACAAAAAAACGACAACAAAGTTAAGAAAAAACAAACGCTATGAAACATAATATTATCAAAGAATCTAACACCCCCCATCATAAAGGCTGGTTGGTGAAAATAACAAGACATCATAAAGAATCTAACACCCCCCATCCAAAATCTCAAACCACCCCCTATCATAAAGGCTGGTTGGTGACGGGTGGGGCGTGTGATATGATGGGTGGGTAGAGAATTTTGAAAATAATTTTATAATTTTTTTCCTTATTTTTTTTAACCGAAATAAGCTTAGAACTTCAATTCAATTACCAAACCTACTATAATGTTAAGATTGGAGAGACGGAAAAAAATTTAAGATTGATTCTAATTGTAAACATAGTATCTAAATAACAACAACAATAATAATAACAAAATCCAAAAAATAATTAAATTACTAGTAATTTTATCAAAGAATCTTATATTCATATTAGAGGAAAATATATTAATTATTAATTAAAAAAATGACGAACGGACAGGTTGAATCTATAAACTAAAAAGTAAAACTCACACCTGTCTGTAAGTGATTGCAGGCGGGTAGAAAACCCACCCAAAATAAATGGGTGATGACGTGAACCCGTTCAAACGAGCGTGGTAGATGCGAGATGGTTTGAGCGGGTTCACGGGTTTCGTGGACAGCCCTAAAAGAAATCACTAAATATTAGAGGATGGCAAAGTGGCACCAAGAGGTAAGAAACGACAGCAGCAAAGAAACGACAAAGCGACAACAATAAAGGAACACAAAAGCAAGAAAAGTGACACCTAAATGTAATAAACGACAACAAATATGAAAATGAACTAAAAAAAAAAGTGAAAGTAAAAAACCGACAAAAGCAAGTGAATACAATATAGCAGTACAAAACTAGAGCCAAAAGAGTGAAAATAACAAGAAAATTAAGAAACGACAATAGTTACTGAAATGACAATTAATTAAAATGACAGATAACGATAGTAAAACGAGACTAATTTGAAAAAATAGTAAAATGAAACGATAACAAATCAGAAAGCGATAACAGAGTCAATTAAAGCAACGACAGCAACGTGACACCCAAAAGTTACGAAGTACAGCAGTGAAGAAACGACACAAATTGAGAAAATCGACACATGAACTATAAAGAAAGAAAACCAATCGAGGAAACGACAATAGTTTAGAAACAGCATTACACGACCCCAAAGGTGGCATAATGTTCCGTAGTCCTCGGAACAACTTGATGCTATTTTATCTTAGGAGAAATGAGTCAAAAAGAACACTTCAAGGTAAGCTTTTCATTTCCCAAACAAAATGTTTTAAGAAAAGTTAAGAGACAAAAGCTTTAGATGGTTCTATTAAATCTACAAAATTGTGAATATATAAGTTACTTTATTTCAGATACACCCAAATTTTACCTTTTTTTTCTCCCCTTTCTGATCATCCAAAGTTAAGAGACCCGGCTGCAACAATAGTTGAGAAACCGTCGTGGTTTCTAAGATACCACGACGGTTTCTCAAGAAAACCGTCATGGTATCTATTTTTTCAAATTTTTTTAAAAATATCGAATTTTCCAAAAAAAAATTTCGAAAGAAGAAGACAGATTACTAGTCCTAATAATCTCTAATGACTTCCCTTTTTTGACAAAGTTCAATATTTTAATTGGACTACAACACACACATTTAGACCAAGTATTTGTTAAAATATTATATTCTCCTCAGATATTATAAAAATTAGATTCTCTACAGATATGAAATAGATTTGGTATGTACCAAAGCCGGCAGTAAGAAACTTCATATCCTCCTCCTATCATTTGTATTTGTGTGAAATTCCACCGACTAAAATATATTTGTAATATATAAAATATCTGCCTTTATATAACACAGAGAGATACCAAATTACTCATTGAGTTTCTTCATTTCCTCAAAAAGAAAAAAGGAAGGGAAAAAAAAAAGTTTTGTTCAATGCATGAAATGGCATTTGCAATCCCATATTCTTCATCTTTCCTTTCACTTCTCTTGTTCTCTTTACTACTACTATCTTCCAATAACGCCCAAACTTACAAGAACATCTCATTAGGTTCATCCTTCACTACACAAGACAAAAATCCTTTCTGGGTCTCCCCATCTGGGGAATTTGCTTTTGGGTTCCGAAACGTTGAACCGGATGGCTTCTTATTAGCCATCTGGTTTGATAAAATACCTGACAAAACCATTGTTTGGTTAGCCAACCGAAACAATCTAGTGAGAGAAGGATCAAAAGTCGAATTCACCGCCGATGGTCAATTAATTCTCCAAGACTACAATGGCGAAACGAAATGGAAGGCTAATATTCTTGCTGGTGCAAGAGTTTCCTATGCAGCCATGCTTGACAATGGAAATTTTGTGGTGGCGAGCTCAGATTCCGCTCATGAGTGGGAGAGTTTCGACGAACCGACAGACACAATTCTACCAATGCAAACTTTTGTTCGTGGCGGCACACTACTTGCTCGTCACACAGCAGTGAATTACTCGACAGGCAGATTCCTCTTCACACTACGAGCTGACGGAAATCTCGTTCTTTACAAGACACTTTTGAATTCAGAGGTAGCTGGTACTCCATATTGGTCGACCGGAACAAAAGGATATGGCGACCAGGTGATCATCAACCAGACCGGCTCTATGTACCTCACTGCAAGCAACGGAAGCACACTTCAGATGCTATTCACAAGTAATCTCTCAACTATGGATTTCTACCAAAGAGCAACTCTTGATTATGATGGAGTTTTCAGGTACTATGTCTACCCGAAGTTGAGAAATGCTCGACAGCCCCAGACCTGGTCGTCTTTGCCTAATGTCATGCCTCTGAATATATGCGTAAATCTCAAGGAAGATCTTGGCAGTGGAGCATGTGGGCTTAACAGCTACTGTACGTATGATTTGGGGGAAAACATACCAACCTGCCACTGCCCAAATGGCTATAGCTTCTTCAACGCCGACGACGTGCAGAGAGGATGCAAAAGAGATTTTTCTCCACAAGATTGTGGCGAAGAAACATCAGAAATCAATCTATTTGATTTTGTTGAAATGGAAAGTTCTGACTGGGTTGGTAACGATTTCGAGTACTTGATAAAGGATTCTGAGGATACTTGCAAGCAGGCTTGCTTAGCTGATTGTTTTTGCGCCGCCGTAGTATACAAATCTCCAAATTGTTTCAAGAAGAGATATCCCTTATCCAACGGATTGAAGGACCCGAGTGTTCTTACAAAATCTTTCGTCAAAATAAGCAAAGAGATCACCACCTTGAGAACTGGAGGTTGAGATTCCAAAAAGAACAATGATTCTTCATCGTCTCTGATCCTCATCGGATCAATTCTCTTAGGTAGCTCTGTGTTGCTAAACTTTCTATTTACCTTTTTCTCTGTAGTCCGATCCACCAACAGGGAAATAAATACGAAGGCTGCTGATCAACATCAAGGCATGAATCTGCAACGTTTTCCCTATGAGAAGCTAAACAAGGCGACCAATGGATTCAAGGAAACATTCGGCAAAGGTGCCTCTGGAACAGTTTTCAAAGGAATTCTAAAGCTTGATGGCATGGAAAAGCATGTGGCGGTTAAAAGATTGGACAATATAGTGAGCAAAAATGATGCGGAATTCCAAGCAGAAGTGAATGCAATCGGCCGTACAAATCACAGAAATGTAGTCCAGCTGCTCGGATTCTGCAACGAGGCACAGCATCGGCTTCTGGTCTACGAGCTTATGACAAACAGTTCTCTAGAAAGCTTCCTCTTCAGAGAGTCGAGGCTGAATTGGAACAGAAGAATGCAAATTGCCTTAGGAACAGCAAGAGGGCTCTTGTACTTGCATGAAGAATGTAGCAACTCGATCATACACTGCGATATTAAGCCCCAAAACATCCTTTTGGATGACTCCTTCACTGCAAGAATTTCAGATTTTGGATTGGCAAAGATCTTGAAGATCGATAGGACTCAAACCACCACGGCAATCAGAGGAACCAAAGGGTACGTAGCGCCTGAATGGTTCAGACACATGCCCATCACAGCCAAGGTAGATGTTTATAGCTATGGCATTCTACTGTTGGAGCTTGTCTGTGGCAGAAAAAGCTTTGAAGCAGAAGCAGAAGATCAAAACCAAATGGTACTCGCCGATTGGGCATATGATTGTTACTCGGAGACGAAACTGCATCTTCTGGTGGAGAATGATGAAGAGGCAATGAACGACATGAAAAGGGTGGAGAAGTATGTGTTGACAGCAATATGGTGCATTCAAGAGGATCCATCTCTGAGACCCACCATGAAGGAAGTCATACAGATTCTTGAAGGAACTCTCAGTGTCTCACCTCCCCCAGATCCATCCTCATAATTCTCTCTTCTTCTTTTTTTCCCCCCTTTTCTCCAATGAATTTCGGATGTCTTTATAAGACAATGACGTTGAAAATGTGTAAATGTTTCTGCAGTATGGCTCAAAAGCAGTACATAATATCAAGTTATTTGTTTATTCATCCTCATCATTCGTTTTTTTCCCCTTCTTTTCTGACTTCTGTAATTTCTTATCCAACTTGTAAATTCAATTTAGGAAACAAAATTAACCAAAAATGACTGGCAATGTTTCAACTGCCGAAGAATCACTTCATTAAAGTTATCTGAAATGTCAATAAATAGGATTATAAGGCCGGTAGCTAAGAACCAAAAGGTCATTTTAACAAAAGAAAGACAAAAAAACAACAGAAATCTCAAATCAACCAAATTAACCACTTGATTTCCACAATACTTTACATTGAGCAGGCGTTCATTAGATATTCCCCAAAATTCCAGTACCCAAAAAAAAAAAAAAAGAAAAACATAGAAATACAAAAGAGGAAAAGAAAACGATACTTGGAAGTCTCATTTGCCTTTTCGCAAATCTAAGCCCTCTCTCCCCTAATCCTGCGAGCGAGCTGAATATCCTTGGGCATGATGGTGACCCTCTTGGCATGGATGGCGCAGAGGTTCGTGTCCTCGAAGAGACCGACCAAGTAAGCCTCGGCGGCCTCCTGGAGAGCGGCGACGGCGCTGCTCTGGAATCGGAGATCGGTCTTGAAGTCCTGTGCTATTTCCCTCACCAGCCTCTGGAACGGAAGCTTCCTGATCAGAAGCTCCGTGCTCTTCTGGTATTTCCTGATCTCTCTCAGAGCCACCGTCCCTGGCCTGAAACGGTGAGGCTTCTTCACTCCTCCGGTCGCCGGCGCCGACTTCCTCGCGGCCTTCGTCGCCAGCTGCTTCCTCGGAGCCTTTCCACCGGTGGATTTCCGAGCAGTCTGCTTCGTGCGAGCCATTTCGAAGAAGGATTAGATGTGTTTGTTTCTCAGGAAAATGAAGGAGAAAGATGACGAAGCGCTGTGAACTTTTAGAAGATTTGCGTTGGCTTGGCATTTTATAAGGGGCGAGAAGGCGGTGACTAGAGAGCGGGAGTTGAAATTTTTGGGTCTTGAAAAGTTGAATTTAAACCGTTGATTATTTCAAGATCGACGGTGTGGATTTACTTTAGTTCCACATAAGGATCGCGATCCGTGGCACCATTTATTGGCGTTTAGGATTATTTATTTAGAGCGCACTTGAGCGGCTGTAGTTTTTGGACTTGGCGGTGCTTCGAAATTTTTTCACTTTTAACATTTCAGGTTTAGTAGGCGGTTATTTTTCGATTCGTTAAAAATAAAAATAAAGTCAACAACACATTCTTCGAGGGTAATGGTTCATTTTCATTACAATTACGTTGATTTACACATTTTGTTGTATTTCAACAATTTTACAAAATTATAATAAATAACGTTTTCACAAATAATTTTATAAAACAATTGAAATAAAAATAAATGTTTTCCTAATCATATTTATTTACTTAACAAAAAAATCTATCATTCTGATAGATTACATTTATAAGGTGTTTGATAAAATAGTTTGAGTTAGAATTTTTAAGTTTAAATAATAATTTTTTTTGAATTTTTAAAAAAGATAAAAAAATTTTGAAGAAAAAACAAAAATTTTTGTAAAAAAGACAAATAAAAATTTGAATTAAATAATTTAAACCATCCAACCAAACTCTCCGTGACTCTCCGTTAATTTGTGCATTTTTTTCAAGGCTTAACTCTCAGTTTTGACATGTCGTCTCTCCCTTAAAAAAACACGTCGTCAATTGTTCAGAAAAACGACAACTGAAAAGCGCATGTGGTGTGTACTCTTTTTAGGAAACGATAGGTCGTTCATAACTTTTTTTTTCAGAAGGAAAATCCATATGCAGTTCATGCACAATGTCGTTTACCCAATACGGAAAAATGAAGAGCGCGTGAACATCTCTAAATACTAAATGAACTGGAGGTCATTTTATCACTACGCCGTTGGTAGAGAAATCGTTTTTAAAAGACAGAAAACGACAGTAAATCGAAACAATTCATGGTTTCCGTTTCACTAGAGAAAATAAATGCCATATTGTCTGTTTTTATTGACGTGAGCAACGTTAAACAGCAACATAGTGTAAAAAAAAAAAAAGTAAAGACGACAAGTCGACTTGTCAAGGATGAAAGGTGAATTCTATGTTTTTTTTTTCTTCAGAACAATTCTTGGATTTTTCTTTTTTTTTTTTCCCCTAATTGAGGAGACAAATTTCAGTAATTAATGTAAATGAAAAATGGGAAGAACTTGGCAAAAACATTATTCCTTTCAGCTACAGAAGAAACTAGCGTACAAAAGTAACCATTAGATCTCCACAAGATTTTATAATAATCCAATGTTTTTCAAAAAGAAAATCCATTGAATCCGGTTTAGCACAAGACAAAGGGGACAATTACAAAAGAGGAACACTACCAGAATACAATTCCCAGAAATAATATCATTAAGCCCTCTCTCCCCTAATCCTACGAGCAAGCTGAATATCCTTGGGCATGATCGTCACTCTCTTAGCATGGATGGCGCAGAGGTTGGTGTCCTCGAAGAGACCAACCAAGTAAGCCTCGGCTGCCTCCTGAAGAGCAGCGACGGCGCTGCTCTGGAACCGGAGATCGGTCTTGAAGTCCTGTGCGATTTCCCTCACCAGCCTCTGGAACGGAAGCTTCCTGATCAGAAGCTCCGTGCTCTTCTGGTACTTCCTGATCTCTCTCAGAGCCACCGTCCCTGGCCTGAATCTGTGAGGCTTCTTCACTCCTCCGGTCGCCGGCGCCGACTTTCTTGCGGCCTTCGTTGCCAGCTGCTTCCTCGGCGCCTTTCCTCCGGTGGATTTCCGAGCGGTCTGCTTGGTACGTGCCATTTGGAAGAAGGATTGGATCTGAGAAAAAGGAATTGGAGTGTCTGTTTTCTCTGGAAAATGAGGGAAATTGACGAGAAAGCGATGGCTACGCAAGAATTGCGGTGGTTATTTTATAAGAGGAGAGAGGCGGGAGTGTTGAAATTTTTTGCGCCTTGCAAAGTTAAATCTTGAGCGTTGATTTTGTGGCAAAATGAACGGTTGAGATGTGGTTGAGTTGCGGATCGCGATCCGTCGTCTCGCGTGACGAGTACATCATTCCTTGAGAGGCAAATTTTTTTAAGTTCGCGCTGGTTTTTAATTTCGTCTTCAATTTCAACATTTTTAAACTGTGCCACGCCGACGCGGCTGTTTTTTTGCACCAGGATGAAATTTTTGGGCTTGATGGGCTCGTTCAGAAATGGGCTTCTCGTTAGTAAGAGGCCCAAAGGTGCAAGACTACCGAAGTCTTCCTTATGCCAATACTGTAATTTTCAAATTTGACACCAAAAATAGTGGTTGTGTCACATGTTTGGAAGTTGTAACTTTGATAGTTATACTATTGAAACGTCAATTTGAAATTTTTTTTGTCAAAAAAGTTATAACTTTCAATTAGAATTTAAAATCCAATCATATCCTAAGTTCTTAACAAGTTCATTCTTATCTTTTTATCTCCGATAATATATCATTCTTTAATACTATATTAATCATTGTTTGTTATCCCGTGTTATGCACCACGCAGGTCCTAAGTTTGTTTATTGACCTTAAACGTAGAAAATGTGCTTTGCTTTTGAGACTTTAAATCTCCTATCCTTGTCATGTGGATGACAAAATTGAATATAAAATGGCTAAGATCTAAGATGATAGTTTTCTTTTGGTATTCGAGTTTCGATAATTAAATCGGGGGTTCAGTTTTTTTTTTTTTTAAGAGTAATATTCCAGTTGTTTGCCTTTTTTATTATAATCACTATCCTTATTTACTATTTGAAATTATTTTTATTTCTTTTTCTCTTTGCTGGTTAAAAATAAATAAATAAATGAGTGGAGTTGTTAGACTTGCATGATAGATTCATTATGGCATGGTCTAATTAGGGCCTAAAATATTGCCACTCCTCCCAAGCTTTTGGGTTGGACCGGCAGTCCTATTTGAACCATGTAAAAATAAGTGAAATTTTGCCAAAAGACGAATAATAACAGTCCATTTATAAGACAAAATCCACTTCTTCAACTATATATCTAATATAATATCGCCAAATCAAGTGACGTATTAGGTGGTCTCCTAGAATTTCAACACACCCTTCGTTTTTTCCTCCACTATATAGCCAAGTGTCCGATCCAATTATCCAACACAATACGACGTTGAAACCATTTGATTAAATTAGTCACCATGTTTGACAAACTCATATAATCAAACACAACCACTCTTTGAAATCACAAACCTTTCTTTTTCAATTTTCCTTGACAAAACTGAAACATCCCGTTTCTTCAAACGTGTCCTTTTGAATTGAAAACTCTAAGCAACAATCTTTTTTTATATGTATGTTTATGTCTCACATATGTGTATATATATTTATATATATATGTATGTATTTGTATGTATCCTTTTTAGTAAACCACATCTAGCTTCTGAAATAATGGCTTCCATTTTCTTTTGTATCTTCATAACCATCACACTTCCAAGCCTTGTTACTGGCCAAAACAACGGTACTGTGTGGGAATTGGCGCGTCTCTCACCGCAGGCGATGACAAGGTCTCTCCGTGGCTTTCGCCTTCCGGTGATTTTGCATTCGGGTTTCAGCAACTACCTGATGATAAAGACTTTTTCTTGCTTGCTATCTGGTTCAACAAAGTGCCTGAAAAAACAGTTGTTTGGCATGCAGAAACCACCAACAATGTTCCTGCACCAAAATGGTCCAAACTATTGCTAACTACGGATCGTGGATTAGTACTTACCGACCCTCGGAACCAAAAATTGTGGAACACTGACCCCATCATCAGTCAGGTAGATTTTGCTATTCTTAATGATACGGGTAACTTTGTGCTTGCCAGCAGGAACTCTGAGAAGATCTGGGAAAGCTTCAAGAATCCAACAGACACTTTGTTGCCAGCTCAAAGACTCGAGAGGGGTGACGTCGTTTTCGCGCGGCAATCAAGTACAAATTTTTCCCATGGAAGGTTCGAGCTCTCTTTGCTGGAAGATGGGAATTTGTGCTCAATAGCATAAACTGGCCTTCTAAGTACGCCAATGAGGATTACTACAGAAGCGGTACTGATGCACACTCAAATTCGTCAAGCCCCGGTTTGCGACTAGAGTTTAATGAGTCAGGTTCCTTGTATATATTGCTAGAGAACAATGAAATACTGATGTTGAGTGATAGAAAAGAGAGGGGTTTGATTAAAGATTACTATTACCGCACGACTCTAAATTTCGACGGGGTTTTTACGAAATATGTTTACCCCAAGAGTCAGACTACTGGAAACAAAGGTTGGTCTGCTGTTTGGTCTATACCAGAAAATATTTGCATAGACAGTTTTGTCACAAGAAGTAGTGGGGCTTGTGGATATAACAGAATTTGCAGGCTAAATGCTCACAAAAGGCCAGTTTGTGAGTGCCCAAGAGGGTTCTCTCTACTTGATGCAAACGACGAGTACAAGGGCTGCAAACCGAATTTCCTGCAGAGCTGTGAAGATAGAGATGATTCGGCCGAAAACCTCTATGAGTTTGAAGAGATCAAGGATATCGGTTGGCCAACAAGTGATTATGAGGTACTGGAGCCTTATGATCCAGAGAGATGTAAAGATTCATGCTTGCATGACTGCATGTGCGGTGTTGCCACCTTCAGGAACAACACTTGTTGGAAGAAGAAGCTACCTCTCTCTAATGGCCGAATCATCACCGATGTCGAGCTTGAGGGAATGGCTTTCATCAAAGTAAGGAAATCTGACTTTCCGGCTAAAAACCCTTCTTCTTCAACCTCGCAGACAAAGAACCAGAATGCTGTAATTATTGCAGGGTCTGTCCTCTTAGGCACCTCTGTGTTGTCAATTTTTTCTACTTGGTGGAATCGGTATGGGATTCTTTTTCATCTACCAGAGAAAGTCCAAAAACCCCGAACAAGACAAGGACGTCTCTCGCTTTAATTTACGGTGTTTCACTTACGAAGATCTCACCGAGGCAACGGATGGATTCAAGGAGGAGTTGGGAAGGGGTTCTTTTGGAATTGTCTACAAAGGTGTGGTGAAAGACACTAATGACACTGTTGCAGTAAAGAAGCTAGACCGAGCGTTTCATGACAGCGAGAAGGAATTTAAAGCCGAAGTGAATGTGATCGGGCACACACATCACAAGAACCTAGTTCGACTGATTGGATTCTGCGACGAGGGAGAGCAGAGGCTGTTGGTGTATGAGTTCATGAGCAACGGCACTCTTGCAGGACTTCTTTTCGGTGACATGAAACCGAGTTGGAGCCAGAGAATCCAAATCGCTTTGGGGGTTGCAAAAGGACTTCTGTATCTGCACGAAGAGTGCACCACGCAGATCATCCACTGCGATATAAAGCCTCAGAACATACTTCTCGACGAGTTCTACAACGCTCGAATCGCAGATTTCGGTTTGGCAAAGTTATTGCTGCTGAACCAGAGCCAAACAAACACCGCCATTAGGGGAACAAAAGGGTATGTGGCTCCAGAATGGTTTAGGAACATGCCGATCACCTTGAAAGTAGACGTTTATAGCTTCGGCGTGTTGCTGCTTGAGATCATTTGTTGCCGGAGAAACGTAGAAGTTGAAATGGGGGCTGAAGAGACAGCGATTTTAGTGTATTGGGCTTATGATTGTTACAGTGAAGGCATGTTGGAACCTTTGGTTGACAGTGACATGGAGGCTATGAATGACCTTAAGAATCTCGAAAGGTTTTTGATGGTTGCTATTTGGTGCATTCAAGAAGACCCGTCTCTAAGACCCACCATGAAGAAGGTTATGCTCATGCTTGAAGGTATAGTTCAAGTTTCAATTCCCCCAAGCCCATTTCTCTTCAGTTCTACTATTTGAATTTATGTGTGTGTGTGTGTGTATTTGTGCTATAAACATGTTTCTTGTTATTGTTGATTTGACATACTGTGTTACAAGCACAATGGCGGAGGGAGGGGGGCCATGGCCTCCCTAGCTTTTTTGTTTTTTTTTATTTGTTTTTTTTTTTTTTTTTTTATGTTTATTATTTAGTTTGACATCTCAAAGATTTTTAATGTTTTTTTACCTACATGAAAATTACTTTAAAATTATTAAAAATACTCATACCCCACACAACTATAAATGAAAAAAAAATAAAAAAATAATTAAAAAAACATACAGCACATTAACCGAAAATAGTGTTTAAAAAAATCTTAAGAAATTGTGCTGAATTCTTCTAAACTCTAAATTACTCTTCATCAAAAATTTTTTTTCTTAAGAAATTTTTATAACTGCATGAAAACTTTCAATAGAGGATTCAAATGAAATAAAAATAAAATAAAGATAGAGCCAACAACTACTGAAATATGTAATTTTTATTTTTTAATTAATTATTATTATGCTTTTTTTTCTTTTTCTTTTTAGTATTTGAAAATGATTCTATATGGTTTTTTATTTGATTATTCTTTTTTGTTTATTGTTTCTTGTTATGTTGGATTATATGATTCTATATTTATGTTTTTTTATATGCATAAAGACATTTCTTGATATTTGATTTAAACATTACTTGAGTTTTTTTTTTCTTTATTATTTTCTCTCCTTTTTTTAGAGATATTTTATGTTTTCTTTTTTAGAACGAAAATATATCTTTTTTTTTTCTTATTTAGATTTGTTAATTTTACTTTTAACAAAATAAATTAAATTTAAAATAAAAGTGGGTGTATGAGAGTGTTAAATATGGTATTATATAAAAAAAAATATATATATATCTATAAAAGGATAGATTTAATTACTATGTTTATATTCGGAAACATTTATTGAATGTGAATATTTTATCAACATTGTGGGTGCAAATATAACCACTCATATTTTATTAGGCAAACAATTTGGATTCTAAGAAATAAAATAGTTTATTAAAAATATAAATATTAGTGGGCCTAATGGTTTGATAAAAAAAATGGATTAATTACACAAAATGTCTAATTTTAGAGTCCATTTTAAATATGTCTATTTTTCAACAATATTATGTATATGTTTATTTTTTAAGAAATAAATGTTATAATTTATTTGCCCTTTTTACTATAATTGCCATTATTTGATTTTTATACCGATTCTTTTATTTACCTTTTTTTTATTTTAATGATGAGTTTTTTTTTTGTTGATAAATGTAAATTTATCTTTAATAAATCAAAATTTGTTATAAACATCAAAGTAATTATCGCTTTTATTGAAGTGGATAATTATCGCTTTTATCACATGATTAAGCACTTTAAAATATATGGTTCAAAACAATATCATTTGTCAAGTAATTTTTTTCTTTTTTTTTTAATTTTAATGATGAGTTTTTTTTTTTTGTTGATAAATGTAAATTTATCTTTAATAAATCAAAATTAGTTATAAACATCAAAGTAATTATCGCTTTTATTGAAGTGGCTAATTATCGCTTTTATCACATGATTAAGCACTTTAAAATATATGGTTCAAAACAATATCATTTGTCAAGTAAATTAGTCCAACAAATTTAATAAATCAGTTTAAGTTTCTAATATATTGTCCCTAAACATGATCCTTTTTAATCTAAAAAAATAAAAAATTTGCTGTATAGTACTTTGGGGACTTTGGTGTCAATTTCTTTTCGTATCTTTTTTAACACTTTTTTTTTTTTCTCGTTTTCTTTTTTTAACTCCTTAAACTGGTGTTATCTTGTCCAAAAAAATTCAACGATTTTGCTGTTATTCAACTACTGGCGAGGCCTTTGCTCTCAAAACCAAAGAACAGCTGGTGATGAATTATTATTAAATTTCTAAAAAACGACATGTTGTTTTCTCATAGCGGTACCGACAACACAACCTTTCAAGACAAGAAAAATGAAATCTAACTTTCTCAAAAAAAAAAAAAAAAAAAAAAAAATCTAAATGTCACAAACTATTTAAAATTGTTTTGGATGTATTATCTTACAATAAATAAGAACGATACGTTATTTATATCTGCAGTGCTTTACCCATAACCATAAGAAAAACGAAATCAATCTCAAGAAAACCAAAAAAGAATGTCTCTATTTCAACGGTTGAACAAACGACATCAATCATAGAGACGTAGTTTATAGGCTACCACATTATAAACGACATGTCTTTTATTGTGAAAACGGCAACGTTGTCGCCAAATGATGGTATTTTCAAAATTACATGTGGTTTGAAGTAGAGGAAAATAACAGCCTTCTTAATTTTGATAATTGAGCTACTTGTCGTTTTCGAAGTAAAAAGACACAAATGAAAACTATTGTTCGGTGTAAAGTAAACTTCACGGCGGCATAATGGCTGAGAAAAGTTCATTTAAAGACAATTACTTGTTGGTGGGTTGAAAATAAAAATTTTAAGTTAGAGTTAGTTAATTTTTTAAAAATTAGTTATAATATTTATTGATTTTTTAAAAAAAGATAAAAAATATATTTTAATTGGAGTTGAGTTGAAATATCAAACGGAGTAAATTTATTGCATGTTTCATCTGTGCAGTGATGAAAATATAATTTTTTTAAGAGTTAATAAATATGTAATTAATAATTAAGGAATATTATGATCAAGTTTTTATTTTTAGGAGGTTATTATGAAATTTTATTCAGATTCATAGGATAGTTTTTTCGGGAAATTTTTTTTTTTTTTTTGAGGGGGCTTAGCCCCCTAGTCCTTCCCTCCGTCAGTGCACCTGTGGGTGTTGGTCTAGAGGACATTGTTTTCTGTTTTGCCCCAAAAAACAAAATTCATAGACTATAAATATAAAATTTTTGTTAGCATTGTAGTATTTTATTCAACAAAAACAAATATTATAAGCATAGATCTTGTAGAGATTTCTACTGAGATCATTATAACAAATGATTTATCATAATAAACGAAATAAAAAAAAAAGTCAATGCTTCTATAAAAAGACAGAGAGGATTTTTTTAGTGTACATAATTTTGCGCTACAAAAAAAAAAATTCAGTTTTTTCAAAACGTCCTTCCAGTTTAGGTTTGATGACATAATCACGAATTAGTCATTGATGTCAATTTTGCCTACCTATAAATTTCCACGTCTAGCACCAAACTTTTAAGTAGGAGATATAACATTAATGGAAATTTCAAAACATAAAACATAAAAATTCAGAAATAACTTTTTTTTTTATTTTTGTAAAAAAAAAATTATGTAAATTACTTTAGAAACTTCATGTGGACAGTATCAAACTCATCAAGTCTAAATTCAGGGCGTGGAAATTTCAAAAGAAAAAAGAAAAAAAAAATTAGGGCGTGGAAAATTATTAATTAGTATCTTGATCCAAACAAATAATATATTCTATTAAATAATCCCAAGTAAAAGCGTTTTTAATCTTCTTTCCCGTGACACAAATGCAATTATTTTCATTTAAAAGATCCCTTAAACCGTCTCTAGTTCTTGTACTTAAAAATAAAAGATAATTAAATTTACAAAGACTTTTCTCTCATGTTAAAGCAGAAAAATTAAAAACTATGTCATATAAAAAAGATGAATAATTGCTCGACTTAAACAAATAAATTGAGAGACTGGTAAGATTTGACAAGTGCATATAAGCTGGCTAGAAACAATCTTCCCCAGTTTTAATCTACATTTAAAAATATGCAATTTCTACATTATAAGGTTTTTTGCACTTGCTCCCTCAATCTCATGAGCTCTACTCACCTCAAAGTATCATTGACTCTCGAAGCTGCAGGAGAATTTTTCCTTTCACAGGCTTTCTTTCTGCGATCAATCTGTGAGCGAGGAATAGTTGTCGAAAGGTTTTCACTCGGTCGAATGAGGTAATTAGGTTAAAATTTTTGTTTTGATACCAAGTTCCTGTCATATAGCCAAGCTAGTGATATATTGTAACAGTCCTTCATTTGACATAAATTTTCAGAATTATTTTCGGATCATGGCTTTATCACCCCCACATGTTCTCTGCTTCTTTGTTCTTTCTCTGACGTTGATAAGCACCTCCACTGCTCAAACTCAAAGAAACATATCTTTAGGCTCGTCGCTCCCAGCAGTTAACAACAACTTGCCTTGGGAATCGCCGTCGGGTGACTTTGCTTTTGGTTTCCAGAAAATTGGACAAGATGGTTTCTTGTTGGCCATCTGGTTCAATAAAATTCCGGAGAAAACTGTTGTCTGGTCAGCCAATGGAAATAATCTGGTGCAAGAAGGATCCAAAGTTGAGTTGACCAAACTCGGGCTCATTCTCAATGACCCGAAGGGAATTCAGATATGGAAATCTGAAATTTCAGGTACTGGGGTTGACCATGGAGCCATGCTTGACACGGGCAATTTCGTGTTGGCCAACCAGAACTCTACCAGTTTGTGGGAGAGTTTTAATGAACCGACAGACACGTTATTACCGACGCAGACTCTGGCTGGAGGTATGAGACTCGTTGCTCGCTACTCGGAAGTGAATTATTCCAGTGGAAGATACCATTTCGCTATGCAAACTGATGGAAATCTAGTACTTTACACTAGACCATTCCCACTTGATGGTAATAACTATGCTTATTGGTCAAGCGTAACTGTGGGCGTTGGCTACGCGGTGATCTTTAACCAGTCTGGGTTTATTTTCCTTGAAGCGGAGAATGGAACAATACTAAACATGTTGTCATCGAAAGCGAGTTCAACACAAGACTTCTACCAAAGGGCAATTCTGGAATATGACGGTGTTTTCAGACAGTATGTCTACCCGAAGAGCAGTGGTTCAAGTTCAAGGGGTTGGAATATGATGTGGACTCAGTCGTCTACATCGATACCTTCAAACATCTGCACGAGTATTAGGGAAGAGACAGGGGGTGGAGCTTGCGGTTACAATAGCTACTGCGTACTTGGAAATGACCAGAGACCACATTGCTATTGCCCGAATGGTTACACCTTGATAGATGCAAACGACGAGATGGTAGGCTGCAAACCGACCTTTGAACCTCAAAGTTGTGATGAAGATTCAAGAGATGTCGATCATTTTGATTTCTATAGCATGGACAACGCGGATTGGCCTTTCTCTGATTATGAGTATTTTCAAGGGGTGACAGAGGACTGGTGTAGGAAGGCTTGTTTGGGTGATTGTTTCTGCACGGTTGCGATTTTTAGAAACGGTGAATGTTGGAAAAAAAGAATTCCTCTCTCAAATGGGAGGATTGACCCTAGTGTTGGTGGGAAAGCTCTGATCAAAGTAAGACATGACAATTCTACTTCCAATCTCAGTGGCACAGATTCGAAGAAGAAAGGCCCTTCGACGCTTGTAATCATTGGATCGGTACTTTTAAGTAGCTCGGTTTTCCTGAACGTCCTTGTACTACTAGCGGCTTTTCTTGCCTTTTCCCACTTCTACAAGAAAGTGAAGGTGTTCAGACGAGATCGGTTCATACCAGGGATGAATTTGCAAATTTTCACGTACGAAGAACTAGAAAGGGCTACCAATGGATTCATGGAACAACTTGGTATTGGTGCTTTTTCTACTGTTTTCAAAGGGGTTCTGACATTAGACGACAGCGAGATTTTAATTGCCGTCAAGAAGTTGGACAACGTGGTGAAAGAAGGCGAGAAGGAATTCAAAGCAGAAGTAACAGCTATCGGCCGAACAAATCACAAGAATTTGGTGCAGCTAATTGGGTTCTGCAACGAGGGACAAAATCGACTTCTTGTATACGAATTTATGAGCAGTGGATCCCTAGCAAACTTCCTTTTCGGAACTTCAAGGCCAAACTGGAACCAAAGAGTGCAAATTGCCTTGGGAACTGCAAGAGGACTAGCTTACTTGCACGAAGAGTGTAGCACGCAAATCATCCATTGCGATATCAAGCCTCAGAACATCCTTTTAGACGACTCTTACATGGCAAGAATCTCCGATTTTGGACTAGCCAAGATTTTGAAGACGGACCAGACCCGAACCACGACAGGAATTAGAGGCACTAAAGGATATGTAGCTCCCGAATGGTTCAGAAATATGCCTGTCACATTCAAGGTGGATGTATACAGCTTTGGCATTTTGCTGTTGGAGCTCGTTTTCTGTAGAAAGAATTTCGAGCTCGAGGCAGAGGATGACATGAAAATAGTACTTTCCGACTGGGCATACGATTGCTATGCAAGCGGGAAACTGGAGTTTCTAGTGGAGAACGATGAGGCGGCAATGGAGGACATGAAGCGGGTGAAGAAGTTTGTAATGGTTGCGATATGGTGCATCCAAGAGGATCCATCAATGAGGCCGACAATGAAGAAAGTTGTGCAGATGCTTGAAGGAACCGTAGAAGTTTCAGTTCCCCCAGATCCAACCTCGTTCATCAGTTCATTATAGATCCATATCTATCTATCTATGTATAAGTTACTTGTTCTACTTTAGAGTCTGTGTTAGTCTGATATTGTCAGCATGTCTATAGCGAAGTAACTTCATATTTCGACCTATAGATTTATGTATGTTCTTAAATAAAATGAACACTGTCTTATGTTGTTGTTGTCTTCATCTTTTTATTTATATTTTAAATATATATATATATTTTTTTAAATCGAGGGTGGGGGATTCGAACTCTATATCTTTTGGTAGAGTGATAGAGTTAAAGTGTGAAATTACTCTTAAATTATACCTGCAATCAGCTTAAATATTTGTAATTACACCCACAACTTATACCATAGTTATATATTTACTTAATACTGTGACCATTGAAATCACGACTTTATATTTTTTTATATACTTGAATAATAAGAGCAAAACTAACGATAATCAGACTTGCAGTCCTTTGAGGAAGTCAAAGACAGGACATGCAAGTTCAAGATAAACATCCCAACTCACAAGCCACACGGACAATTATTATAGGAAAGTCAAAACTCAACCTTATAAATCTAGCTATGTTTTTTTATTGCAGCAGAATTAAAGGGGAAGAATTAATTATAACTTGACTGAATCAAAATACGTAGTTTCAAATCCCATGTCTCCAACACTAACTAGACAACTCATTACTCGTTAATTAGCAATTTTCTTTTTAAGATATGCTTTTATTTATTTATTTATTTATTTTGCTTATTGTTTCTTGTCCGTAGAAATATCATAAACTCCAAACTATTCCATTTAACACAATTTCATTAATACTCATCTCATGGCTTTATCACCAGAACCAACTATTCTCTGCTTCTGTGTTCTCTCTCTAATGCCGATATGTTCCACCACAGCCCAATCTCAAATAAACGTATCTCTTGGATCATCACTGATTGCACAGAACAGCAGTTTGTCATGGGAATCGTCGTCCGGAGAATTCGCTTTCGGGTTCCAGAGAGTCGGAAAAGAAGGATTCCTTCTATCCATCTGGTTCAAAAAGATACCACAGAGGACTATTGTTTGGTCAGCCAATAGGAATAGTCTGGCTCAGGAAGGTTCCAAAGTTGAGCTAACCCAATTCGGGCTCTTTCTCAAGGATCAGACAGGCAACCAGATATGGAACGCGGGCACTGGAGTTGCCTACGCAGCGATGCTCGACACGAGGAATTTTGTGCTGGTAAATGAGGGCTCTGTCTGCTTGTGGGAGAGTTTCAACGAGCCGACAGACACGTTGTTGCCGACTCAGAATTTTCCTCAAGGAAGGTTACGCGTAGCTCGGTACTCAGAAACAAACTATTCTGAGTGGAAAATTCCAGTTGATACTACAAACGAACGGAGTTCTAGCGCTACACACAAGAAAACTCCCACTAGAAACCAGGAACTACGTTTATTGAAAGAGTAATAACCGTACAGTTGACAGGTTAAACTTTAACCAGTCTGGCTTTGTCTACCTAGAATCAAAGAATGGTACTTTTCTTGATGCGGTATTGTTACGTTCAACCAATAGTTCAGCACAAGAAATACTCTACCAAAGGGCGGTTTTCGAACAGGATGGCGTTTTCAGGCATTATATTTACCTGAAGAAGGACAACAATCAAGGTTCGTGGGAGTGGAATACGGTGAAGTTCATACCTTCGAACCTCTGCACGAGTATTTTGGAGCAAGATGGACCCGGTGCCTACGGATTCAACAGCTATTGCAGCCTCGGAAATGATCCGAGGCCAAAGTGTCACTGCCTGAACGGTTACACGTTCATCAATCCAAACGACGAAAAAAAGGCATGCAAGAGAATCTTCGACGCTCAAACTAGAAATAAAAATCATTCGCGAGATGTTGATGATCTTTTCTATTTCTACAGCATGGAAAACATGGACTGGCCTCAATCGGAGTACGATTACTTTCAACTCATGACGGAGGATTGGTGCAGATTGGCTTGCCTTCGTGACTGTTTCTGTGCTGTTGCTGTTTTCAGAAATGGCGAGTGTTGGAAGAGGAAAGTCCCTCTCACAAATGGACGGACGGACCCCAGCGTTGGCGGGAAAGCTATGATCAAAATAGGAAAATATAATTCCACTTCAAACAGTGGAGGTAGTAGCAAAAATTCGACAAAAGAAGACGATTCAAGACTAGTACTAATTGGATCAGTGCTTTTAAGTGGCTCTGTTTTTCTCAACATCCTTCTCCTACTAGCAGCATGTTTTAATTCTTTTCCGCTTCAAATGGAAGGCGAAGTTGGTTCAGCTACTGAATCACCAAGTCACAAACGGGATGAATTTGCGAAGTTTCATGTATGAAGAGCTAGAAAAAGCCACCAATGGATTCAGCGAGCAACTAGGAAGTGGCGCTTTCGGTACAGTCTTCAAAGGCGTTTTGACACTTGGTGGTAGAAATTTGGTCGCCGTTAAGAAGTTGGACAACATGGTGAGAGAAAGCGAGCAGGAATTAAAAGTGGAAGTAAGCGCAATCGGACGCACCAATCATAAGAACTTGGTACAGCTGATTGGATTCTGCAACGAGGGGGAACACTGACTTCTCGTGTATGAGTTCATGAGCAATGGCTCTCTTGCAAGCTTCCTTTTTGGACCTTCAAGGCCAACTTGGTACCACAGAATGCAAATTGCCTTAGGAACGGCAATGGGGCTATTTTGCTTGCATGAAAAGTGCAGTACTCAAATCATTCATTGCGACATCAAGCCTCAGAACATCCTCCTAGACCACTATTTCACCGTGAGAATTTCTGATTTTTGGTTAGCGAAGATTTTGAAGACGGACCAGACTCGAACTATGACTGGAATAAGAGGAACCAAAGGTTACGTAGCTCCTGAATGGTTCAGAAGCGTGCCTGTCACGGCCAAGGTTGATGTTTATAGCTATGGCATTTTGTTGTTGGAGTTGATTTGTTGTAGGAGGAACTTTGAAGCAGATTTAGAGGATGAAAATCAAATGATTCTAGCGGATTGGGCATACGATTGCTACATAAATAGAAAACTTGATGTGCTAGTGATGAATGATGATGAACCGTTAGCTGATATAAAAAGAGTGGAGAAGATGATTGCAATATGGTGCATCCAAGAGAATCCTTTGCTGAGACCTACAATGAAGAAAGTCACCCAAATGCTTGAAGGAACCACTGAGGTCTCAATTCCCTCGGACCCGTCTTCAGATACCAACTCCTTGTGAGTCAGTTTCCGTGCTTGTTGTCATTATTCTTTCGGTTTCTTATGTTCTGCTTCTTGCATTGGTTCGAATAAGTCCATAACTTGGTCTTGTAACTAGAACAATTGGTAAAGCATAACCGAGTCAAGTAACTCCTTTTTGTTTCTGTTTTGGTTACAAAATTGTTTGATGAAAGTTTTTGAGCCAAAAAGTTTTTGGTTACAAAATTCTTCTTAATTAGCTTCATCAGATTTTACTGATAGATCCGGTCTCAGTGAGAGTTTTGTCTCGTGTACCACAGGTCATTCTTGTTGGTGCTTGTACACTTTGTTTCGTTGAATGCAATTTCTCCTTTCAAAAAAAAAAAATAAATAAATAAAGGCACCATTTTCAAGGATTATTGTTATATTCAATTTGGAAAGGATGCAGAAAAGTTCCGGTATATATTTGCCTTTGTTGGGTCGGATTATGAGAATATTACCATCAAAGACTAACACAACTAAAATTTTTTTAGAAATTAATGTCAATGAAATCTACCAAATTAAGAGGTACAAAGTATAGAAAGAAACTTGATCACCATGAACTTTAACCAAGGTAGAAATTAAAAAGCTTGGAAGGTTAGCAATGGAAAAATAAAACTGGTTACCATTTACAAGAATTTGAAGAAAATGAAGTAACAACAAATTGAGAAGGAATAATTGCATTTAGAGGCTCCCACATAGCAATGGCGAAGTCAATGATCAATTATTGCCGTTCTTCATAATAAAATTGTTATCTTAAGCAAGTTATTGATTAAATTCAACTTGTAATATATATGGAACAAAATAGCTATTTATTATCTGACTATGAAAAATAATTAGGTTTAATATGGTAAACAATATTTTAAAAGATAGCACTCGTCATACATCTTGTTTTTAAAGATTGGAGCAATCTAGTAAAAAAGAAAGCCAGCTTTCAAGACTATTACTTTAAACATTTTTAAAGTCAAAGTAAGTTTTTTTTTTTTTTAATAACTTTGACAAAGTTTTGAATTATTCATAGACAGAATTAAATTATTGTAAATAATTCGTCATTCCAATATGGCATAAATAATTAATAATAATAACAATAAAAACAATAAATCACATAGCTAGAGTTGACCAAGTCAAATCGTGTTCACAATCACTCTCTATGCAAACGTAAACATGTGAAACAATTAATTAAAGCAAACATCCGCGTCTAGAGTTGACCGAGTGCATAGACCGAAACTGTCGGTGAAAACCATCGGAATGCGGTGGCCAACGCTGACGGGTCGGTGAACCGAACCACTTGGATCGATTGGTCAGTGAACGGTTTTTTCATTTTCCCTTCGGTCAGTGACCGAAAATCGACACTCTTTCCGATCTTCTTTTAGCGCCAACGCTGTCGATTTTGCATTCATGGTATCTGGTTCCAATTTTCTGAGCTAGCCTACTGATGCTGCTCTACTTCACCACAGCCCAAACACTGCAGAAGTTAACAACGATGTGTCATGGGAATCGCCGTCCGGAGAATTTGCTTTTTGGTTTTCGGCAAAATTGGAAAAGCTGGCATCCTACTAGCCATCTCGTACAACAAAATACCTCAGAAAACTATTCTCTGGTCGGCCAATGGGAATAGTCTTTTGCAGCAATGATCCGTGGCTGAACGCTACGCCGCGACTGACTCCTTGGTTCTCAAAGACACGACAGGTTGACAGGAATGGACCGCTGGCGTCGCAGTAACTGGAGTTGCTGAAGCAGCCATGCTCGACACGGGGAATTTTGTGCTGGCCAACCGGGATTACGTCAATTTGTGGGAGAGTATTAGTGAGCCAACGGACACTTTGTTACCAACACAAACTTTGGGGTTGAGACTCGTTGCTCGCTACTCGGAAGCAAATTACTCTAGCGGGAGATTCCAGCTTGTGCTACCATCAGATGGAAATCTAGTCCTTTACACAAGAGCATTCCCTCTAGACTAGGCAAACTTTGCTTACTGGGATACCGACACGGAGGGAAATGGCTTTAGGTTAGTCTTCAACCAATCCGGTTTCATTTTCCTTGAAGCGAAGAACTGCAGTGTGCTAAATATGTTATCATCCAAACCTAGTTCAAGCCAAGACTTCTACCAGAGAGCAATTCTTGAGCATGATTATGGAGTTTTCGGGCACTATGTCTATCCAAAAAACGATGGTCAAAGTTCATGGGGATGGAATATGACATGGACTCAATCGTCCAAGTCGATTCCTTTGAACATCTGCACGAGCATTAGAGGAGGGACGCGGTCTGGGGCTTGCGGCTTCAACAGCTATTGCAGTCTTGGAGATGACCAGAGACCAAGAAGCTGGTTTGTTCTCTTTTGATAGTATGGAAAAGACAGACTTCCCTTACTCGGACTACGAACATCTAACACCGGTGAGTGAGGATTTTTGCAGGAAAGCTTGCCTGACTGATTGTTTCTGCACCGCTGTTTTCTACGGCAACGGTAATTGTTTCAAGAGGCAGAGTCCTGTCTCCAGTGGAGTGACAGATATCACAGTCAATGGCAAATCTATGGTCAAAATAAGAAGGGGTAATTCCACTTTGGAGCAGCTGATTGGGTTCTGCAGCAAAGGTCAACATCGCCTTCTCGTGGTCGAGTTCATGAGCAATGGTTCCTTAGCCAGCTTCTTGTTCGGACCTTCAAGGCCACACTGGGACCATGGAATGCAAATTGCATTGGGAATAGCAAGAGGGCTATTTTACTTGCACGAATAGTGTAGCACCCAGATCATAAATTGCGACATCAAGCCCCAAAACATCATTCTAGATTACTCGTTCACCGCAAGGACCTCTGACTTCGGATTGGCAAAGATTTTAAAGACAGATCATACTCTGAACCACGACGGGCATCAGAGGAACCAAAGGGTATGTAGCTCCTGAATGGCTCAGAAACATGCCGGTCACGGTTAAGGTATATGTATAGAGCTACGGCATATTGTTGTTGGAGTTGATTTACTGCAGGAGAAATTTCGAAGCAGAGGCGGAGGACGAAAACCGAATGGCACTGACCGATTGGACGTGTGATTGCTATCGGGATCGGAGACTTGATCTGATAGTGGAGGAGGATGATGAGGCTTTGGCTGACATGGATAGAGTTATGAAATATGTTACGATTGCAATATGGTGCATCCAAGAGAATCCTTCGCTGAGACCAACAATGAAGAATTTCATTCAAATGCTTGAAGGAACCATTGATGTCTCTGTCCCTCCTGAACCATCATCATTTTTCAGTTCATTTTAAGTTCTTAAACATCTTTTTTTTTTTTGTTTCTTGATTTCTTTTTTTTTTTTTTTTTCACTTGCCATATTCATTGAAAAAAATTTATAAAATGGTCAAAGAACCAACCTTAAAAAGCTAATAAGCTGGCAAGGAAATTTTATTTTTGTAGCAGAATTTAAAAGAACAGTCAGTGATAGACTAACATTAAAGTAGTTCCCAATTTTCTTTTGTCCCTGTCATTTTCAGGCTTCGACAATCTAGGAGAACGAGAAATTAGCATTCTGAAGAGGATAAAGTCATGATACAGAAGTCAATGTTAGACATGGTCACGCTAATTTCGCCGCCATTAAATATGCGGGACAAAACAAAAAAAGAAGAAGAAAAGAAACTACGGCATTTAAAAAAATGGAAAAAAAAAATGACGTTGCAAGTAAAGACTTAACTCTGCATCTCAATCCACATAAAGACGTAGATTTGAATCCCAACCTTTAAATTCAAAATAATAATAATAAAAAATTAAAAACCATTAGTATTAGTATTATCAACCACACTTCTTATTTTTATTTTTATTTTACTTGAAAAAAGTTATTAGCGATCAGTATCGTTCTAGTACCCAAGTATTGAGTACAACCAGCCTTTTATGTGCGGTTTGTAGATCAATTATTATGTTTCTAATAATGCATAATGTTTTTTTTCTTAGGATATGTGATTTGTTAAATTCGTTCATAATTTTCGTAAATCAATGTCGTTGTTAATGGGGGTTGTCGTTAAAACTTGTCTCCTCTTAAATTATTGTCGTATCTGAGAGATACATTTGCCCATAAACTTGTCGTTTTTTCTTTTTTCTTTTCTTTTCTTTTTCCTTTTTTCTTTTTTTGTCGTTTTATTGAAGTTACCTCTTTGTGTTTCTTTTTCTTTTTCTATTTGTATTTTACTTTCGGATTGTCGTTTCTAATTATCATTGTCTCACTTTAAACTCTGTAGTTTGAGCCATGGTCTACTTAATAATGTTGTCATTTTTATATTGATTTCTTCTAACAGTCTCCTCATGTTTTTCAAGCCAAAAAAGAAAAAGAAAAGTCTCCTCATATCTATTAAAATATGGTGAACTTGTCAATTTAGACGCCAGTGTCGTTTCTTAGTGTAGTTGTCGTTTGACAATAAACTCGTCTGTAAAGACATTGGTGTTGTTTTAAGATGTTGCTTTCGAAATCTTGATACAGATCTAAAAGAAACAAAGAAATAAAAGAGAAAATTCAAAACAAAGAAATTAAAGAGAAAATTATGGTAATTCGAGAAACCAGAGCCTCCCAAGATAATTATGGATAGGGAACCAAAACCTCCCAAGAAAAAAAATATTCAGCACCCTTTTCTCATTAATTCATGAAGTTTAAATACAAAAAGATTACACTTGATCCCACTACACCACTAACACATACTACCCACTAACTAAACACGTACATAATGCATATCCTATGAAATAGGAACAAGTTACAACTAACACATACTAAAAATCTTATTTAACATAAAAACTAACAAAATATTACAATAAATAAAATAAAACAAATAAAAATAATAACCTAACTTCTAGGTTAGTAACAAATCTACTGTCGCTTCTAAACGCTTTTCTTTCAATTAGGTGTTGTCGTTTCCATGGAATCTTGTCGTTTTTCTACTAGTTGTCTTGAGTGATACTCTTTTTAAGAGGGATCATCTGTTTTATAGTCTTAACTTCAACGACCTGTTTTGAGTTCAAGCACAAAACCATTATGATATTTTTTTCACTAAAACATAAAAAAGAACGAAATATCATTATTTTGAAGATATTTAAGGGGGGAAAACCAAGACAATAAGCCGGGCAAAATCAAATTTTATTTCCAACACAAAGATGAGCTGATAACAAGACTTCTTTGAAGTTAGATTTCGGAACCATGCTTAGAGAATAGACTTCTTGTTGAAGCACAAGAACATACATATAAAAGTAGCTACGAAAAGCAATTAATTAACTAAAACTATCTTTATTAACCACATTAAAATCTCAAAAATCAACCAATCAGAGAGCGGAAGAAGGATCCGGAGGCGAAGGAACTTCAAGGACACCTTCAAGCATTTGGTTCACTTTCTTCATACAAGGTCTAACCAAAGGATCCTCCTGAATACACCAAAAGACAATCTTCACAAACCTCTCAACCATCTTGCCATTTTTTCTTGCGTCCTCGTCGTTTTCCCACAACGAATTCAACCGTCCATCTCTATATCTATCATAGGCCCAATCGGAAAGTATTATTCTACTCTCATCCTCTATGTCAAGCTCGACATTCTTCCTACAACAAACAATCTCGAGCAGCACAACTCCGAAGCTGTAAACATCCACCTTCGACGTTATAGCTCTCTTCTTGAACCATTCAGGGGCAACATAACCCCTGGTTCCTCTGATGCCGGTCATTGTTCGAGTTTGATCTACCTTTAGAAGCTTAGCTAGACCAAAGTCGGAAATTCTTGCCGAGAAATAGTCATCGAGGAGTATGTTCTGTGGCTTGATGTCGCAATGTATAATTTGAACGTTGCACTCTTCATGCAAGTAAAGCAAGGCTTTCGCCGTTCCCATTGCAATGTGCATTCTTTTCTCCCATTTCGGCTTAGAATTGGACTTGAAAAGGAAGTCAGCCAACGAACCGTTGCTCATGAACTCGTATACAAGAAGTTGGTGTTGACCCTCATTGCAGTATCCTAGTAATCGAGCAAGATTCTTGTGATTTGTGCCTCCGATTGCGCTGACTTCTGTCTTGAATTCTCTCACACTTTCCCTTACAACCTTGTCTATGCGTTTGACAGCAATAGGCTTTTTTCCTCGGTCCAAGAACCCTTTATAAACCGTTGAAGAAGCTCCACTTCCAAGTTCTTCTTTAAACCCTTCTGTCGCTTCTTCAAGCTCTTTGTAACTGAAATTCCGCAGATTCGTAATTTCTTCGGTTTCTGGGAATGACTTTGGGATAGTTGTGACCGATTGATGCACTGGCGCCTTTCTCCGTCTCAATAAGAAATAAGCCAGAAGAATTGCTGAAAATATTATCAAGTTTAATACAGCCAAGCTACCCAATACTATTTCTCCCTTAGGGGACATACCTGAATGTTTTTTCTTACTTGGGTTCGCTTCTAATTGAACAGGATCTTTCGCCACTTTTATGAAAGATTTGATCTCTACAAGTGAAGGGTCTATCCACCCATTTGTGAGAGGCTGTTTCTTCTTGAGACAAAACCCTTGTTTATAAACAGCTACGGCGCAATAGCAATCTCTCCTGCAATCTTCCTTGCATTCTTGTTCAGTTCCCCTTTGGCGAAAATAATCAAACTGTGGCCAGTCCATGTTTAATACCTCAATGAAGGTGAAATCCTGAGCCACTTGTTCCGACCCGATCTCATTGCATACATGAGGGCGAAAATTCGGTTTACAACCTCCAATTAGTGCCTCATCATCGGAATCCGAGTAATCATAGCCTGATGGACACTTGCACTGCGGTTTGTCCTCTTCCTCCATCACACAATAGCTGTTGAATCCACAATAAGGAGAAGCCCTCAACGGAACGATTTGGCTGCCAACCACCGCCGCAAATCTGGCACAAATGTTTTGGGGAAGTGAGGAATCAGCAGCGACGAACCACGTTCGGGTCCCAATTGAAACATTGCTGATTGTCTTCGGGTAGCGGTATATTCTAAAAACTCCATCGCTATCCAAAGTCGCTCTTTGGTAGAATTCATTGGCCTCAATTCGATCCGGTCTGATGATTGGAACCAATGATCCATTCCCTCTCATGAGGTAGATAGCGCCCCACTCCTTGAATATCACTTGAGACCCGTTTCCCAAAAGAGTACTTTTGGTATCCCAATAAGGGAAATCCATGGTGAAGAAAACAAAATCCCCATCTCCTCGTAAGATAGCTCGGAACCTTCCTTCCGAGTAATTCGTTCCCGAGACACGAGAATGGAGCATGACGCCTTTCTGCAGCGCTTGATTCGGCAACATGGTGTCCGTTGGGAAGGCGAAACTCTCCCACAAATGAACCGAGCCTTTGTCCGCAAGCACAAAGTTTCCAACATCAAGCATAGTTGCATAGGAAACTCTGTCCGGGGCAGAGTACATTGCAGCCCAAGTGGGCTGACCATTGGCATCTGTGAGCACAAGTTGGCCATCTCTGGTAAGCTCAACCTTGGATCCCTTCTCCACCGTGTCGTTTCCGTTGGCAGACCATACTACTGTCTTTTCGGGTATTTTATTGAACCATATTGCAAGTAGATATTCCGAGCCGCCGATCCTTCGAAAGCCGAAAGCAAACTCGCCGGACGGGGATGTCCAAGAAGAGTTGTTTTCATCTAGAGCAGTGAGAGACGAGCCTAGACTTATGTTGGTGTAAGTTTGAGCTATGGTGGAATAAGGTAATGGTAGTAGAAGAAGAAGAGGGAAATAGAATGAACCTTGGAGGAGCAAAATTGCCATTTTTTTTTTCCGGGTAGGATGTGGCAGAAGTGATGAAGTTGATCAAAGATAAATATGTGCAGTTCTCGAATCAAAATTATAGCTTTAGCATAAGAAGTCAAAGAATGAAAATTCAAATGAGACCCCTTTTTTTTCCTCCTCTTTTTGAAATTTGGGGTCGTTCGACCGTTTTTCTTGATTTATGACAAGCACTACTTTTTTGTTTGTTTTTTTCCTTCTATTTTACTTTCCCGTTGACCAGGAATAGAGGGTAGACTTAAAACCGTTCAAGGTAACATCTAGAGATGATATTTTAAAAGTTGAGTTGTAAATATGTATTTGAGAGGAAAGTTTTCGATAAAATTATGTGATATAAAAAATAGTATAAAAATTTAAAATTTGTTTGAAAAAAATATTCAAAATAGATAATGTCTTATTTGTCTTGTTGTTACGAATATTTTGATATAAAAATCATTTCATTCTGATTTGAAATAAAAAAATTACGGATTTTTAAAATTTGAGTATTTTGAAAATAAAATAGATATAAAATTTGATATAGAGTTAAAAATTTAAAACCCAAATGATAAAATGTCATCTCCAGATGGTATCTCAAACACCCCTTTAGACTCGACTCGGGTGTTTTGGATTTTACTCTTTAAGGCATCTCGAGGCTAGAAGCCATGAAGGGAGAAATGTCAAAAGAATCATCTTTTTTCACAAATTTCTACTCACCGTCGCGTTACAACATTAATAGGGCTCTGGTTTTTTCTCAAGTGGGTTCGGTTCATAAGTAATTTTGATCTAAATTCAAATTTTCTTAAAAAAAAAAACACCGTAGAAACAGTTTGAGTTATATTTTAAATACACAAAACAAATATTTGAACAGAGTTTTGATCTAAATTCAACTTTTTTTTTTTTGTTAAAAAGGAGACTACAGAAAAATATTGTGAATTGTAGTTTAAACAGACGAAACAATATGACACTTCAGGGTATCTCTAGTGTATTTCTGTTGTTACTATGTTTTTTCTTTTTCTTATCAGAGTTTATTTTAGTTATATCGAAGTGGAAGTGTATGTAAGAATGAAACTTTTTAAAATGTTTGATTTTTATGTTCTACTAAAAAATTTCTACTTTTTCTTCTGCCCCCTTGCATTTTTATTCTCAACTTGACCAGCAACAAATCATGGTTGGCTCCTGCTAAAGGAAGCCCAAAGTAGAGAGTCAAGAGAGGCAATCAAATCAACTTTTTATTGGCCAATGGAGAAATTTTTTATTAGCAAGATATGAAAATGAAATTTCAATTTCTTTCCTCGTCTTATTCCTTTTCCCTATTCTCTTTTAGTTTCTATTTTCTTAATTTACTTATCAAAACTGAATGATAGATTCAATTGTAGTTTCTATTTTCACGTACTAAAAAAGTTTTTTTTATTTACCTTATTTTCAATTATAAGCTTTTTTTTTTTTAACTTGGGGTTGAAGGATTCGAATTGAAGACCTTATAATAGAGTTAGTTATGAAATTATTGCTAAGTTATACATGTAATTACTCGATAATAAGTTAGTTATAAAATTATTACTAAGTTATACATGTAATTACTCGATAATAAGCTTTGATGAGCTTTCTTTCTTTTTGCCCCCTTTCTAGTAGAATAAATTTGGATTATTCTCACCTCTATCATACAACTTTAAAAACTCTCACTTTACCTTTTAAATTTAAAATTTAAGCCCCCTTTATCCATTAAAGACCAAAAAAAAAAAGAAGTGAGTTAATTACAATCATGTGGTCTTTTTTGTTTGTTTTTAATTGAAATCATAATTGAACGGGCTTATTAAAACTATTTTTTCTAGTTTTCCATCTTTTTTTAACTACAATTATGATAATAAGATAAAGTATGGTTGAATTCAAAGTTTATGAAGCATATTAGAAGACTTTAAAATTTAGAAATAAAGTGAGAGTGATCATATAATTCAAAAAATATAGATGAAAATAATTCAATAAATTTTGAGTAAGTTGCTTCATAAGGGCACTGACGTTGGTTCTAATACTAGCAAGAAGAGACAAGTTTTTGCAAGATTTTTGTTATTTTTAAGTGATTATCGTTGTTTCAAAACATTGTCGTTTCAAGACATTGTCGTTTCACAAAATTTTGTCCCTCGTATCTTTCTAATTTTGTTTGGATTTAATAATCCATTGTCATTAGAAATATTCTTATCGTTGTAAACTTTTTTGTTGTTCATCACAAAATCTGCTCTAGAGGAATTTTTTGGTTAGTTGTTGTCGTTCTCTCTTATTTGAGGGTTTTTTTGTTTAGTTGTTGTCGTTTTCTCTATTTTGAGAATGCTATATCGTATGTATATCTTATATAGTAGTGTTGTATGTTATATTTATTATTTTCAATCTTCTCCAGTCTTGACGTTCGTTAGATTAATACTAGTTTTTAGGTACGTGCAAAGCACGTGTCGATTTAATGTATTAATTTTTTTTGAAAGAATACACAAATGTTAATTTCTTATAAAAGAATTAATAGATGTTAATTTTTAAAGAAATCAACATATTTTCTTAATTTATTTACTGTCTCCTAAAGAGTTTAACAGAATCAAGTAACTAAAACCAATTTGAAAAATTGTAAGAAAAAATTTGTTGAGACATATTTGAAAAAAGTTATTTTACATAGGGACAAATTGGAAGAAAAATAAAAAGTATTTTAAATGTGTCAATTATAACTATGCAAAATTTTTGAGGAAAAAAAGTAAAAACAAAAAATAAAACGAAAAGGAGGTAAGCAGCAAAACAAAAAAAGAGAAAGAAAAGAGAAAGAAAAAAGTGCACAAAAAGACAAAATAGAGAGACTAAATTTTTAAATAGTGTCAAAATACAACTCTTTTTTATAATATAGTTATAGATTATAGATATAATATATTATCATCAGAATACCTCCTAGTTTCTAATTTTTATGATATGTCGTGGTGTAATGTCGCCTCTATGCAACATTGTCATTTATGCATGATGCAATGTGCAAAGATATTGACTTAGGGATGTTATTTTTATCCATGAGTGGAAGTACTTGCCTCTATGGAGTGTGGGGGAGAGCATATAGGTATAGTGGTGGGGTTAAAATTAGCCCTGCATGAGAGTGGGACAGGGTTCCCCCATACCTGCACCCGTCCCATATATATTCCCTTATAATAAAAAAATAAAGAATAATATTAGTGTTTTAATATTTTAGTTTGTTTTAAGAATTTAGTTTTTTGGATTTTTAAAGTTTTAATTTGTTTTTAATATTTTAATTTTATTTTCAATTATGACTATGTTGAAAAAATTTATGAAAATTTTAATAAAATTTATTTTTATTTTTTTAATAATTCTTGATAGATAAATGAATAAGATATATGTATAGTACTCCAACGTATAATATCCATCCTCACACTCTCATTAAATTAAGCGGATATAAAAATGAGTATGAGGGTTAAAAAAAGAGATGGATATGAAGGTATCCATCCCGCCCCATTGCCATCCTTAGATGTTTGTTTAAGTAAAAGTTAATTTCTCGTTGTTTCTGTCGTTTACACTTTACAATCGTTCAACGACTGGGTCGTTGTCGTTTTGAAGATACTGCTTTTAAGAAATCTATTGTCGTTTCTAGCAGTTGTTGTCTATTTGTTTTGTTTTTGTCGTTTCTATAAAATTATGCCGTTTCATTTTCTTTATAAAAAAAATGTCGTTTTTATGGTTACTGTCGTTTTATAAATTTTGTACAATTACAAGTTCTGATTGATTCTAAGACAATCATGTTTTCTTAAATATAATTTTGTTATTGTCGTATTTTTCCTTCAATATGTTTAATGATAATGTCATTTGTGAAAGATATTCTACATTTACATTTTGTAGTTTACTTACCATGGCTGTGTGAGTAAGATGCTGTCGTTTTAAACATGTTGCGTTTTGTACATGTATCGTCGTTTCAATTAGTTACATGTATTGTCGATTTGAAGTTGTATTGCCGTTTTACACCTACATTGTCGTTGTAATATAATATGGTCGTTAGTGTCTGTATTGTCGTTAAACTGCCGTCCCTCTGCAAATCGTAGTCCTGATTCCGTCTGTCGCCAGCCACCCTCCCCCACCCTCTCTCTCTCTCTCTCTCTCTCTCTCGATTATCTGAGTACTTATAACTAAATAATGAAAAGACCCTTTTTTGGGTCGTTCAGGTTGTCCCCGGACCATCTCGCCTTGTGTTTGAACAAATGCTTGAAAGGGAAAGCCCTGAGACCAGGAAAGCAAGTTCATGCAGTGCTTTTAGGATCTGGGATTGACATAAATGTCTTGTCTTTGAGTTCCAAGCTTGTTGGAATGTATGCAAGTTGTGGGGACATGACGTCGGCAGGATCTGTGTTCGATAAAATCCAAAAGCCCAATGTTTTCGCTTGGAACTGGATGGTTTTTGCTTCCGCTTTTAATGGCGACTGTGAAGAAGCTATTGGGTATTTTTCTTTGATGCGAGAGATGGGAGTCTGTGGCAATAAGCACACTTTTTCGATTGTGCTTAAAGCTTGTCTTGGTTTGATGGACGTGAAGAAGGGAAAAAAGGTTCATGGGATGGTAATTAAATTGGGTTTTGCAAACGATTCGTCTGTTGGGAATGCCATGATCGACATGTATTGTAAATGCGGCAATGTGCGCTATGCGCGCAAAATGTTCGATAGAATGCCTGAAAGAGATATTGCTTGTTGGACGACCATGATTTGTGGTTATTTCAGCGTGAATGGGGCTGCGCTTGCACTAGGCTTGTTTGAGAGGATGAGATTGGAAGGGCTTGAACCGAATGATTTCACGTGGAATGCGATGATAGTGGGGTTTGCTCGGTGTGGAGATACTAACAATGCATTTGCGCTAATGTCCAGGATGAGAAGGGAAGGGTATTTTCCTGATTTGGTTACTTGGAATGCAATAATTTCTGGGTTTGCTCAAAGCCAGCATGCTGTTGAAGCTCTGGAGATGTTCCGGGACATGTTAGTGTCCGGGACTAAGCCCAATCAGGTGACCATCACGGGATTGCTCCCTATATGTGGATCGACTATTTCAATTCAAATAGGAAGACAAATCCATGGGTTGATTTATAGAATGGGGCTTGAGATAAACTCCTTTGTTGCTTCTGCTCTCGTTGATATGTACTCAAAATGTGGCGATATGAAAAACGCTCGCACCGTGTTTGACAGGGTTCGTGTGAGAAATGTTGTCTTGTGGAATGCAATGATAGGCTGCTATGGGAAACATGGTATGGTTGATTCCTCGTTGCAGCTTCTCGAGAGAATGCAGGAAGAAGGGATACAGGCAAATGGAGTAACTTTCGTTTCTGTTCTCTCCGCTTGCAGCCATAGTGGTTTAGTAGAGAGAGGTTTGGAGATTTTCAGGTCCATGAAAGAGACATATGGTGTTGAGGCAAGTAAGGAACATTATGCTTGCCTTGTCGATCTTTTATGCCGTTCGGGGAAGATGGGTGAAGCCTATGAAGTTGTCAAGGGCATGCCAGTTGAGATCACGGAGTCCATTGCAGGAGCTTTCTTTAACGGTTGTAAAGTTCACGGAAGAAGGGATTTGGCTAAAGTGATGGCTGAGGATATTTTGAGAATGGAGTTGAAGAGACCTGGAGGTTTCGTAACATTATCAAATATCTATGCTGTTTACGGAGATTGGGAAGAGGTTCAGACTATAAGGAAGGTAATGAAGGAGAAGAAGGTCCATAAAAGGCCTGGATTTAGCTGGCTTGAGAAAAGGGACTGATTTTTTGTGGTGGAGCTAGAAAGAAAAGAAGGCAACACAGTCGATATTGGAGTAGCTGTGTTCTTTCGTAAGCTATAACCAGTTCTGTAACTCTTGTAGCCAACAAGATTAAAAATTTAATGGAACTCTTGAGCCTTGAGAATTTATAGAACCGGGTGAAATATAGATTAAATATTTAAATTGCCTGGTACTGATTCAATTACATTCCCTCTTATCACAATTTTTCCCAGTTGAATCTTATGCTTCTGTGTGCAGAAAAGGTGAAAACACGTAGAAATCATAGAGAACGTAAAGATGCAGAAGCTAGGTGCGGTTGAGTGATTCGAATTCTACATTTTTTGGTTCAGTCAATTATCGAATTATCATTAGGCAATTCCCGCCATCACCTCTTCAAAAAAAATTTTAAGTCTTTGTCAATGTACTCTTTAATCAAAATTAAGACGTATTTAAAAGTGTTAAACCTTTGAAATGAAGATGCATGCATTTAACATTTGATATGTTTCACCTTCCTAATTCCTACTAGTAGTCCAAATTAGTCCTCTAAACTTTCGACATTTTAATAGAGAATCAAAAAGTGCAGTCACTTTATGGAATAATAACTTATAGGAGCACTGTAAAAATCGAGAAAGTTTATAGATTCATAGCCTAAGACTTGCTAGCCTAACTTTGCTCATTTTCACCTACTTTAAATAATTTCTGTTTTTTTTTTTTTTTCACTATTTTCTGCTTCAAATTATAATTTTTTTTTTTTTTTTTTGAGATGGAGTGAAACAGAAGAAAGTTCTCGTAAATGCATTTCAAATTGAAATTTAATACAATCTCAAATAGACCATACCCTGTGGGTTGTTGTCCATGTATTAGGGGTTTGATGGACCACATCACGTTTTTATTTGTTTTGTTTTGTTTTGTTTTTCCCAAAGAGTAAGACCCACACGCACCAGATATTATTGTTGCCAAAATATTGATGGGTTAAGAACAGTTACATATGATTTTTGGTTGTTCGAAAGGATATTCTCTTGAAGAAAAATAGCTGCATTTGATACTAATAACCTAATTTGATTGTAGGACATGCAAAAAAGTTGAAGTGAACCACCTCCATTTCATTCAACATGGAAGTTTGTAATCGATAGTTACATGTCAAATCTTAAATTTAGGATTATTCTCATACGTGCCCTCTTAATTTTAAGATAACTTCCTTTTTTTATTTCCTGAACTTAAAAAATTCACTTCGTCACGTTTGAAACCCTTTTATTAGAATTTCCATTAAAAACAAACAGAACAAATGATTAAATACATTCATATTATTTTTTTCTATTTATTTATAATAGAAATATTAACCAAAGTGGTTAAGTGAACTAATTTTTCTATTTTTTCACATATTTTGGAGATTTTTTTTTAACATGAGATAAGTGAGACGAATTTAAAATTTAAAAACAAAAAATATATATATTTTTATTCAAGAGATAGAATAAGAGGGATCGAAAATTTATTGACCATAATCTTACACACGATAGCTAAAAAAATCCTCTAAGACCAATATAAACATTAATTGAATATTTTCATACAGAAGCTTTGTTTGCACTTCATGCTCATGGTACATGGTAATTTGGTCCTGCCTGCTTTTGGTGCCGAAAGACAATGGGCTTGCAAATTTGCAATTTAAGAAAGTCAATTTTTTATTTTTTATTTTTTGGTTTTTAGTCCACAAATTTCATTTCCAACCAACACGGTTTAAAGCCATAGATTGGACAAAGTTGTGGACTAAAAACCACCGTCATAGTCATCTGGCTGTCATCCATAAATATGTCTTATTAGTTAGGTTACTTTTTTAAACATTTTGTTTTATATGTAGAGCTTTCGTTTTGAACGTAACTCATGGCATACGATTTTTCAACGCTATATCCCATTATAATCACATCATAATATAAAAATATACATTCAATCTCTAATTATTATAAACACATCTGATCTTATAATGTATGTTTTTTAACATTATATCTAATTAAAATCACATTATAACAAATTCATTGAATATAAACATATTTTATGATTAGTTATTAAAAATATTATCAAATCAATAACAGAGCATCATATGGTAGAATTTTCCATATTCACAATGACCCAGCCAAATAAAGTTAGGTAAGAATTACTCCAGTGTGTGTGTATATGTTATATAAATATATACGATTTTTCGGATTTCTGGTAAATTCACAACATATGAAATTGGTTTGGATGCCTGCCAACCCATCGGCATTGGGTTTTGGATTTTAAGAATTTATCAGTTTTGTTCTTATTCAATATTATTTACTGCAACTTGAAACAAAACAAAGAAATTGTACTATATGGGAGAATATTAATAGAGCGACAAGGGTGAAAAGTAATAATAGGAGATAAAAACCTGAAGCAAAATGACTTTTGACAGATTTTACCAGTTTGAGAGATAGATAAAGCACTACAAGACAAGTTGTTTGTTATTGGTTTTATTTATTTATTTAATAAACTAAAAACTTAAAAATAAATGAGTTATGTAATAGTTTTCTTTAAATTTAAGACTGGTGGACAGGGATTAACAGTGGTTGTCACTTAATTACCTTATTTCTCTTCTTTTACAACAGATATCTATTTATAGTATCGTCATGATTCCTTTAATTTCTTTGTGTTTATTTGAGGGAAAAAAAAAATCAAAATAAAACTTGTATTTAGACTATGAATTCCTTCAATTCATGTTCGATGTTTTCCAATATATATACACACACACACACATACACACTTCAATTTTATCAATATTCAATACACATCCATGAAATGTCTATCTCAATCTATTAATTAAAGTTGTTGTCGACCAAAGGGCCAAAAAAAAAAAAAAAGACTTCTAGTTTTCCTCAAAGAATTTTCCTTTTCAAAATGAAAAAAAAAAAAAAAAAAATTGTTGTCCCATCCAATGGTGCCTTTTGCTTTAAGAAAAACCCGAGTACCAATAAATTTGCAGAAGAAAGTAGATTTCACTCTCTAGCATGTTTAAATGACAATAACACTCTTCAGCCAATTTTAAGTATAAAGAATTCACTTTATCAAAATAAAATTCAAGTAAAGAGTGCCTACAAGAAAACTTTTAGTTATGTCTCCTAACCGTCCGATTTTAATCAACATACACAAAGATACAAATTTTCCAATTATATTTTATTTATAAAATTTAACTTATCAAATTATCTTCACAATTAGAAATCATTATTTTTATTTTAGAGTTTTTTTTTTAATGGTAAACATCTAAGATACCTTATTAACAAGATGCCTTCTTAGAAAGATGCCTTTTTTAATGTAAGTATGAAAATTTAAAAAAAAATTATAAAATTGATAAAATTTCATAAATATCTAACTATTCGAAATAGAGTTCGGTAGAATTCTCATAATAATTTTTAGTGGCAAAGTAAATAGTAGGAACTATGTTTTTATTTTTATTTTTTATTAACAGATATTATTGTTTTTTAATTATTGAATTAAATTTTTAATAATTTGATCTAAGACTGAAAATGATTAATTTATTAATTTTTAATATATATATTTTCAATTCAGATAGTTAAAAAATTAATTTAATAATTAAAATAACAATGTCTATAAATAAAAGTACACTTTTAATTATAATATATATATATATATATATATTAATCATTTTTGTTGTCGGATTGGATTTGGGGGCAGAATTGTCGTCAATGACTTTAGGGTTTGAGTCATGGAGAAGACAAATGCCAAACAGATACGCAAAGCAGTGGAACTTTGGTGTAACAAAGAAGCTCAATATGGCGACAAGTAGTGACCAACCAACCATATTCTCAACTCCTTTCCTCAGTTCTTTACCCCCGCCCCCAAAAAAAAATAAAAATAAAAATAAAAAATACAGCCCTTTCCTCATTTACCAAAAGGACCTCCTTCTCTTGACTTTCTTACTCATTGACATACCACAGTTTTTTTTTTTTTTAATTAATTTTATTTTATTTTTCAGGGTCGCAGACTACAGAGTTATCTCCCCCATCAACAAATATCTCTTCCACTTCCTCCCCATCCTTCTCATCTCTCTCTCTCTCCTCTTCTCTTCCCTCTCTCTCTCTCCTTCTGTTTCATGTGGCCCGGCTTTTGGAGTCGCCACACTCTTGTCTCAATCTGCTTCCTTTGCCAATCGTTAATGCGTTTGAATCTCGGAGTTTCTTGATCTGGGAATCCACTATTTCCTCTTCAGATCATAGATTTTCCCATCAAAACCTTCACTTTTTTGTTTGTTTTTTCAACAGTAACGAATCCACTCAACTGAGGAAAACCCCACATGGGTCTTCGTCTTCTCTGAGAGTTCTTTGACAGATTCGGAGTAATGGGTTTCATTCTGAAGCTGCACACGAGGTTTGTTTTATAGAAGGTCAGTATCATTTCTTGCTTTCTTTCTGGGTTTTTGGAGTTCCAAGGTAATTTTAATGGCGTTTTGTCTAACTGTCCTCTATCAACTTCATGCATTGCTTGCATCTGTTCTTTGTTGATCGATCTTGCAAGCCGTTTTATTCAGAAATTTAATCTATTTTGTTTCTCTGATAATCTGGTTTTCTGGGTATTACTTGTACTTAGCGTCATTTAGTTTCAGTACTTTCTTATATGTTGTATTCTGGGATTCTTTCAACTATTGAGTGTGGACCAAGATAAGTTTGATTCCTTTATCGAAAAAGGTGAATTTTTGTTAGCCATGATTCATTTTTTTAATTGGGTTTTCGTATTTGTAAGACAAATACTGTGATTTTGAGATATTTTCTGAAAGTACACAAGTTCTGCTTTACTTAGTAGAAGATTGTATCGATGCTACTGGTTTATGAATTTTGAGTGAAAGAGAAGCAAAAACTCAGTCATGGAACTTTCCTAAATTTCAGAACTTCTGAAGCTATATATGTTCAGACCTCTGTGAGCCTAAAAGTCCGTTAAATTTCGTTTTTGCATTATCAACTGCAGAATTTATCTTTTGCAAGCCAAAACAATGGGAAAAGGATTTATCTTTATGTTTTTCTCTTCCTTTCACTTGACAAACAAATCAAGTCAAATACGAAGTTTCGAAAACATCGGATGGAAATGAAGTTGTCAAGTGAGTGAGGCAAGCCACTGCCTTAATTCTTGTACATGAGCAGAAAGTGTGATTCAAATCTTTATATATATATATATATATATATAGAGAGAGAGAGAGAGAGAGAGAGAGAAAGAGAGAGAGATAAGAGAAAAGTATGCCTCAATGATGATATGAATTCCTAAACTTTATTTGTGTAAATGACTTTATTGCAAAATTATTTGTGAAGGAGGGATTATGAACTCGGTTAATGAGATGTATATGAATCGAACAAAGATTTGGTAGTAGACATTGAGTATTTCTGTGATCTCTTTATTTGGCAGGCATAATCTTTTGCATGTATTATTCTTTTGTGGAGTTTTGAGAATATGGGGAGAGGTAGAGGAAAGGGGAAGAGGTTAACTGTTTCCAATCATGATGATGCTGGAAGCGGTGAGGAGGAAAAAATACCCGCACAGAAGAGAAGGGGAAGACCCCAAAAACCATTGAAGGATGAGATTGATGAAGAAGTTGAGAAAATAGAAGAGGATGACAGTGAGAATGTAAAAGCTGGTATTCCAACGAAAGAGGTGAAAAGTCCCTCTGCAGCAGACAATGGAAAGAAGAGGAAGCGATTCGTGCAGGTGAAAGAGAAGTCAGATTCAGTTAAGGAAGAAAACGGGAATGGAACGCGATCAAGCACTGATGAATCGACTAAGTCGAATGGATTCCGGCATAATGGGAGCAGGCGGAAAAGCAAGCCCCGCCGAGCTGCCGAAGCTGGCGTTGAGTGCAAGTGAGAACCATGGTCTCTTATTGCAATGGTTTCCTATGTTTCACATTGCTATAGGATCTGAGGCATAGTATACCTCTAGTTTCAATCCTATTTTGTCTTGCGGGTTCATTATTCCACTTTCTTTTTGGTAATCCCTTGCCATTAGTTCTCTTTTCATTCATTTTGAAATTTGGAATCTATTTTGATGGTTGGTTGTAGTTTTGATGATACACAAAATTCTAAATTTTGACTAGTTTTTTTGTATTGTACAATTTGCAAGACATACTTGATCGGCAGCTGTTTGTCACCCTAGTATCGGTTTTGATTGCAATTACTGAAATAACACAGCTTCTTATCAGGTAACCTGAGAAAAGATATCATTTTCTATCCCCTGAACTTGCTGGTTTTTTTTCCCTCATTTGGGTAACCGGACTTTTGTTCGGTGCTCTTCAAAGGCATGGCTGAAAAGAGAATTTCTCCTCTTTTATTTACTTGATACCTTTTGCTGTGTGTACTTTAGTTATCAGGATTATTGACTTCTTAATTAGCTTTTAAGGTTTTATCCTTGCATTTGGAAAAAAGGGATACATAATACACATCCATCTCTCTGGTACTTTTGTTGATTCTTCATTTCTGGTGATTGAGGGATTTCAAATTGATAGATCGAAACATCTGTTATCATGCGCTGCTCTGTTCGGTAGTACAGATTCCAGAATTAAGATAAAAGGCTGTTTTTTCTAATCTGAATTTCTGGAAGGTTATGTGGTTGTTTAGCTTTGAACATTGCACTATATGCTTTTAAATTTTGAGTTGCCTTATTCGGTATCATACATGAACCTATGATGAAAATGGAAATAGGTTGTTACAGAATTCAGCACAATTCAATGATTGTAGGTGTAGCCTAGCAGTTATCCATGCTCATGCTTCTAATGTCGAGGTGTAGAGGTTGAACTCTCTCACCAAACCGAGAGAAAAAATAAAAATAACAAAGGGATTCACTGTAATTAGTTCCCTTTTGATGTTCATTAATTTGGAGTAATATAACAAGTTGTAGAATATTTACGCAGATGATTACCATATCTGTGTGAGACATCAAAACATGACCTGATCAGATTATAAGGAAATTACCAAACAAGATAGGAGTGTTTCTACTTTGATAAGACTGTATTTTAGTGGTTGAAAAGGCAATTGAATTCATGATGCAGGGCACGTTACTAGGTAATGTGTGGTTGACTTTGAGAAGCTAGCACTGTTTTTGAGGATCATTCTCAGAGAGATTCCTTGGCTATGCATGTACTCAGTACTTATGTGACTCGTTCACTTACCAAATATTTGTCATTATTATTATTCTTATTATTTTGCTAAAGATTTTACTAAGGTTTAAAATGTTCATTAATACTGGCTTCAGACAGATTTTGTTTTCAAAATGAATCAAATTGTTCAACTCAAGTGTAAAATTTCAATCAGATATATAATTGGTATTCCAATAAGTTGTTTTGTCTTCTATTGTTGTGAGTTGGGCTAAACAATTTTGGAGGACTGTCAAAAAGTTCTGCTTTGTAGTCAGAAGCCACCAATGGGACATGGTGGTGCTGATAAGGTGAAGAAACAGCGTCCACCAGTCGCCGGATCCATACAAATTGAATGCAGATGCCGCTGCGTCTGATAACAGGAAATGAGCTGGTATCGGGGATGTCATTAGAGAACTCCGAGGGCCGAGTTTAGCCACGTCGGCCAAGAATTTCGGGGGCTGCTTACAATCTAGAGATGCTGAAGTTTAGGCTTTACCGCAGAGCCTACCTTGGGTTACAGATGTTGGACTGCCTCTCAGCTATGTGGAAATAAATGCTCTAAACTTGAATACCGCAAGTTTTTTATCTCAATTTTTATTTTATTTTTTTCTTAAAAAATTAAAATAAAAAATTATAACTGATTTTTAAAAAATTAACAAACTTTAATATAAAAATTCAATTTTAAACCGATATTTCAAACGGAAGCTAAACTTGGTTCAAACTCGGCAACAGATTTCTTTTGGTAGCCTGTTGTTAGATGTATCTACAATCTCCTTCATACTTAATAGAGAAGCCAATCATGAGGTTCACGTAGATTGGCACAATTCTCTCCCCTTCGATAAAATTTTTTCCCCCTTTTGAATGGATAGTGAACTTATTTGGTAGGAGGAAGCTCCTCCTCCTATTGAATCTGAAATATATATATATATATATATATATATTAAAAATTAAAAAGAAAAAAAAAAGGGTTGTGGAAAAAATGCGTGTTATTATTGTTTTAGCTATATATATATATATATATATATATATATATAACACCTTAAAAGTGGAGGAAGTAAATTCTTAATTTCTTATATGTCGACACTACTAGTATTTTAGGCCCCCGCAACCAAAAAAAAAAAAAGGTATAACTGTGGTAGAGACCCTTTGAGGGTCTCTATCGGCAAAGCCATTTTTTAGGCCTTTGAAATTTAATCGAACGGTTGAAACATTGTTGGTGTATTATACTTATCATACACCTTACCTCATATTACCCTTCCCACCTGAAGTCTTATCCATTGCTGACGGCCTTCCTGTCGCCGGTGACGAACGCCGACGACCCACCCCCGATGCAGGTGACCCATCCCCAACCTTCCCCACCGTCCCCAGCCTCGGTTGTCGGCGACCCCTTTTCTCTCTCTTCTCCTCTTTCCCGCAGCCCCCCCCCCACCACCGGCCCTAGCCCCGGCCCCCGACAATCCCCCTTTATCTCTCTTCCCCTTTCTCTCTCTTCTCCTCACTCCCGCGCCACCCTAGCCCCAGCCCTGGCTGCCCCCCACCCAGCCCCGACCCTTGGCAACCCCCCCATTCCCGCCCCAGCCCCCCCGGCGAAAGGGGAAGAGAGAGAGGGGAAGAAAGAGAGAAGATAAGAGAAAGAAAGGGGAAGAGAAAGAGAGGGGGGTCGCCGGGTGCTGGGGCTGGGGCTGGGGCTGGGGTTGGGTGGGGGGCGCCCGAGGCTGGGGCCGGTGGTGGGGAGGTGTCGGGGGTAGGGGGCTGCGGGAGAGAGGAGAAGAGAGAGAAAGGGGAAGAGAAAGAGGGGAAGAGGGAGAGAAGAGAAGAGGTAGAAAGGGAAAGAGAGAGAGGGGTCGCCGGCAACGGAGAAGACTTTAGGTGGAAAGAGTAATATGAGGTAAGGTGTATGATAAGTGTGGTACACCAACAACGTTTCAACCATTCGATTAAATCTCAGCGGCCTAAAAAAGGACTTTACCGGTAGAGACCCTCAACCACAGTTCTCCCCCCCCCCCAAAAAAAAAGGAAGAAGCATAAGAAGAAGTTGGCAAGCCTTATCCACTAAGAGAAGGCACTGGTCCACTGAAAAGGCTAGTCCGCACTCCCCTTCCGCCCTGGAAACAGAAAGAAATAAATACAAGAGAAGGCCACTTGTGATATTGCTTGGACTCTTTTCAAGTTGTTGCAAAGTTTCTTTAATTTAACCCTTTTGAGTCGTCTCCAAGCAAACTATACATACATTGCTTTACTATATTTATATATATATGTATGTATATGTATAGACATACACATAGCGACATATATTTAGATATAGCTCTAGTGCTTATCAAGTTGAGCTGGATCACACACACAAGAGATAAGTACAGCACCAAGGAAAGGTTTTTGATAATTTACGTTGAAATTTTTTCATTTCATTTTTTGCTCTTCACATTGTGGCAGATTAATAAATTTCGAGAGCCAATAAATAGAGGCACAGAATCAATAATCTAGAATTAAAAAAAAAAAAAAAAGAGTGATCCAAAAATAACAAAGTCAGCCAAATTAAGTAATGGACCGTAAACATGTGTTTGGTGAATAGTTGAGGAGTTTTTTTATTTTTTTATTTTTTTAATATTTAATATTAGAGTTGTTTGATTTTTTAGAAAAAGATAAAAATGAATTAAGTTTTTTGGATTGGAGTTATTGCTCCAAACACTGGTAAATTTCATCAAATGTTTGTTGGTAAAACAACATCTCGGATATCATGAAGAGTTATATATATAATACAAAAATCAGATTCCACGGTTTGACGAGCCGGAGAGTGAATAGCTAGGACAAACCAGATTAACGTATCCGACTCGAGGATCCATTTGGATAGAAGAGATCTCCTTCAGGCGTAGCCATTAGCCAAGCATTCTGCCCCCGCCATGGGATATGAGAAATTCCCAGCTGAATACCCGCTTGGAAAGCAGCCAGCTGCGGTATTTGGCCCATTTCATTCGTCACAAAATAAAATCAATCCAAGTGGTCCTCCATTACTGAAGCATCAACATTGATCTTTGACAGAGCCCAACAAAAATGGGGGAAGCTTTTTGTTGGTTCACACAACCAAGGCCACTACACATGATCCAAACCCTCCAAACAACACAGGCAACTTTTACTCCGTAATTTTTAAGAAAAATAATTGAAGTAAGTAATTAGATTTTAAAAATATTTAAAATTAATTACAAATTTATTTGATTAATAAATAATTTTACTTGGTAAATAATATATTTACCGGTAAATTTTTACAAAATACATAAAATTCTATATATACACACATATCTACATATCACTATCGACTGTGGAATCACAGAGTATTCACGACTTACCGTAGACTACAAGTAGGCTTTCTTTTATTTTTGCAATATCTTAAAAATTGTAATATGCATGTGGATAATATTGCTGAAAATTACAAGTGCATAATATCATAACAAGTGATAAAGTAATAAGTAAAGTATTATCATATGAAAACTGTCATTATAATTATCGAAATTATATTAACTCTAACTTTATTTCATAACCGAAAAGAAATTTTTAAATATAAATAACAAAATTTCAAAAGATGAAAAACTCAATACTAAAATCTAGGGTTTCCGATTTCATCAGATTAATCATATTCAAATTGTCTAATCAAATTAATCAACATTGATTCCTTATATTGTTAGCAATCGCTCTAATATACTCATTATCTTTCTCAAACATTAAAAATTTATTATCATAAGCCTATTATAACCTCCTGGTCTCAAATAGTTATCATAATTATTAAGAACTAGAAATTCATAATGCAACACAAGTTTCATAACTATATTTAGCTTATGAGATATTCATGGTAAATTTAATAAGGGCTTATTAATTATCACTTCTCAGTCTTAAATCAAATACCAATTATGAAATGGTGATCAAGCATTCACAAGTATTAAGTACAAATTAATTTACTTCAACATAGAATTGGAATAGAATATCAATTAACTAAAAATAGAAAAACTTAAATAATCATAACTCAGTAGGATCATATTACCTAGAATATAAAATTACTTATAAAAATAGAAATCTGTAAAATAGAGGTTCAACCATTCTTAAATTACAAAAAAAAAAAAAAAAAAAAAAAAAAAGAGGAAAGAAAAACCCAAGTATGAAGGTGTCATAAGTTTCCAAAACATTCTCCTAAATTTTTTTCTCCCTCCCTTCTTGATGCCTCGAGATGAGCTATCCCTAATTTTATGAAAAACTAAACCTCAAACTCGAATTAAAAAATAAAATACGAAAAGCTAATTCCTAAATTATTTTTTCTTCATGTGGGTTCTAGCTTCTCTAACAGCCAAAACCATTGGCATGAAGCCCTATGCTTCTTTTTCACTACTATAAAAATTGGAATAGACGATAGAGATTACATTATAATTTTGACAACGGTTTAAATCGCTATCGTGTAAGTCTTTGATTATACAATGGTTTAAGAAAACCATCATTGAAAGTAAAGATTACACGACGATTTATTGAAACCGTCATGTAAACTTTCAGAAAAAAAAATTAAAAATTAGAATTTGGGCATTGAAATCAGCATGTAAACCCTAAACTAAACTCATTTTCCTCACGCTCTTTTTCACCCTTTCTCATTTTCATCTCTCTTTCCTCCTCATTCTTACCATCGTAGCCCTCCGCTCTCTCTCCCTCTCGCCCACACAACTATTTCTCCTCACTCTCACTGTTGCCGCCCCCCTTTCCTCCGAGCAATTGCAGCACCCTACCCTCTATTTCCTTCTCCCACCGCCCTCCCCTCTTCTCCTTTCTCTCGCCAACGTTGCCGCTGTCCTTTCTTCCCAACAAGGCCATTTGGAAAAAGACGTGACTCTTTTGCTTTTAGAGAAGTAAGGTGACTCTTTTGCTCAATTTCTTATTTTCTTGAATGAAAATGTTGTCTTTCTATGTCTAAATCTTACGTGGTTTGGCTATTTTAGGGAAATTAGAGTTTGAGACAATTCGGCTAAGGTTTTTATGGAATGTTTGGTTGCTGAGAAATTGTGGAGAAAGAAACAAGAAATTTCTTGATGAGTTAGTTCCAACAAAAATACAAACACACAATTTTTTAGTAACTTTTTGGAGTGTAATTTGTGTATTTACTGTTGTTCAATATATTTTTTTTGTTACTCTTTGTAGACTATATTCTATTGAAATTGACAGTTTAAGATCTTTATAGACTATACTCTGTGCATTTTTTTTTCCGCCTATCGCATGCTCAATGAATTGTCAAAATGGAATTTCGTTTGATTAATTATATGGAATTTGTTTTTAGTATTTTTAAACAGATATTTTTAGGACAATCTTGCATTTGCAGGGGCAGTTGGAGAATTATTTAATATACAAGTAAAAAGTGGTGTTTTAATTTCATAGATTTAGTGTAGTATACTTGAGTTTGTTGTTTTCTTGGTGATTGTGAATTTGATTAGATTGAATTGAAATGATTATTTATTTGATTATTTAATATACAAGCACAAAAGTGGTGTTTTAATAATCTAGATTTAGTGTACTATGCTTGAATTTGTTATTTTCTTGGTGAATGTGAATTTGATTAGATTGAATTGGATCAATTATTTGTTTGTTTTGTGTATTTATGTTGCAATAAATATAGGTGAGTGTTGTAATAAAAAATGATCCAAAATAAAGCTAGAGTATACAAAAAGAGAAAACCACAAGAAGAGACCCATTTAATCCCAATTCCGATGGTAAACAAAGGCAACTCTAATGAAACGAGTCCATATAGTAAGGAAATATGAGAATGAATTGAAGTCACATTTGACGAGTAAGGACAACTGAAAGGGAAACATGGTGCTGAATTGATGAGTTAAATTGGTGTACTTGCTCGAGAGAACGTTTCAATATATATACAAGATTGGAGATGTCGTGATTTAGAAATAAAGAAAGATCTAATTTGGAAAGAAACTATTACTTCTTTCACTGTGGTCAGTCACTCGCCTGGCAGAGAGAGTGGCTAAAACTTGTGATCTAGGCCGCAAATGAAGCTGATTCGACGGCTAAAATTGCGAGTTGAGCGCATGGAGATGGGTTACACATGGGAGATAGAAATAGCGGAATTTTCTTTTGCTTTTTATGGACTTTTTAACCTCATTTAAGTTGCTACTTTTGACCCTCTTAATATAATTAACCTACACATTAATTAGAACAATTTAATATTTTTTTTGAATGAATAAATGATAAGATTATAATAAAAATATAAGCTTAAAAATGCTAAAATAATTCTATTTTATAGAGTTATCAGATCAAATATAATAATTTCCTTTCTTTTTTCTTTGGACTTATTAAAAACTATTGAACTAATAGTTTGTTCTCGACATTTTTTTAATGGTAATGATTCTATATATGAGGTTTAGAGAGATAATATTCTATGAACGGTTTTGTAAAATTTTTATGGACATGAACATGTACAACATATATTCAAAATTCAAACAATGAAAAAAAAAAAAAAAAGCTTCGCATGATTTTGTATAGAATCACGGTATAACAAGAATAAAATGTTTACAACAATGAACAAATCACATTTGTTGACTTTTGCTATTGCATGGAGTGGCTAGGTCATCGTCGTGGGGTAAATGCACTTTGCATGGAGTGGTCATTTTTTGTTTATTTATCAGAGTACTGGAGAGAATATTTTGGTTTGTGGTCTTGGAAATAATGGACATGGGATTGGAATATGAGGAATTGTTACGAAATAAGGAGAATAGACAATAGAAAAAAACAAAAAATAAAAACAAATAGATTTACTTGAAAAATTCTAGACTGAAAAAAATAACGGACAAAAGAGAAGAAAATTCACTATATTGAAGATCGGTATCAGAGAGATGTGTTTAGAATGATTACAACAAAAGTATGATACACAAATCCTAAAAATACATCATATATATATATATGTGGGTTTATTGGGATCACCATAAACCCCTAAAAAATCTCACAATTATAGCTTTACCACATGTGTCGCACCGTGAGTTTTGGGTCGAATCAAACATAATTCAGGTTATCGTATTCGAACAGGAATTATGATTTTTAATCTGACTTTTTGAATGAACGATAGATTAGGCACCTTACTTCGTCTCCAATCTTGCATTTGGATGATTCTCTGATGATAATATACAATAAGCATGTTAAGTTGCTTTAAAAACAAAAAAGTTCGCACTGGGTAGTGGGTGAGATGGGGCGAAGTGGGTAGTGAATGAAAAAGTGCATTCGTGACACCGAAAGAAGGGAAAGTCAGGGAATAAAGCTCCGTTTCAATTAAAGGTTCCAACTCAATAGGTTTTTCCTCCTTTTCGTTATAATTAATTGACAGGCACGTGTAGATAAATAAAGCAAAACAAAATTAAAATGAAATTTTTTCCATCAATCCATTAACTTGTGAGGACCTACCTTAAATGGGGTAGGAAAATTGATTCAAATGAATTCAGACTATAAATAGATTAAAAGTTTAATTCATCGTGGGTTACAGGGCGGGTGGTGGGCAGAAATAGGGATGTGAATTGGGACATTGAAAAGGGTACCAGCAAGAGTCAAAGATGCTTGCAGTGGGCCAAGAAAGATGAGAAAAATGGTATCTAAAAAGAAAGTTATGAGACATGCATATGTAAGAAAGTTACGAGATATGATTTTGATTTAGGATATCAAGTTTACACTCCATTGGTAAGAAGGAAAGAAAATAAAAAGGTATAGAAAATTACGATGGAAAGAAAATTGTAAGGAAAAAAAGGATTTTGATTTTCTTTTTAGTACTTGTTTGGTAATTAAGAAGATATAAAGAAAATGATTTTACCTTACCGTATTTGTTATTCTAAATGAAACCTAAGGGATGAAAAAATTACTATTAGAAAAATAGTATTTGATCTTATACTATCAACCATGTTTACAATTGCGTAACTTTACTTCTTTATATTGGTGTCAATCATTTCCCTTCTAAAATCCTTCCACATTTGGGGGGATAAATTTTGATGGCATCCGCCGTATATAATTCTTTCAAGCTCCACCCAATTTTTTCTTTCCATCCAAAATTCTATCATATCAAACACCCCAAATTATCAATTTTCATCATAAAATCCTTCTTATTATTATTATCTTCTTCTTCTTCTTCCTTTTTTTTTTTCCCTCATATCAAACACAACATTACTAAAAACTTTATTTATTGCCTTGGGCTTGACCACCAATGGAACATCTTTGCTCATTGTTTGTGTTATTATATATGAATGAACCCCGGTTCCAATCAGACAGCCAAATAATACTAGAAAAGTTGCTATAACTTCCCAACACCAATGAAAGCGGTCGGTCCAAAGAGGAAATTATCTATCAACTGACTTAGTTTTTCCATTAATTATAGAAATAAAAGTTATGTTAATTATTAATTGATACTATTTGAATTAATTATATAAATACTATAATGATTACAAATATAATTTAACGATAATATTTTTACATCTAAATCTATCATAAAATGCATCTTTTGAATCCCTTATTCAGTTCAAAAAATATTATATAGGTGTTATATGTATAGACTGCAATTGAATAAGGCACACGGCAAAATTACCGACAATGAGCTGGTATGTTATATAAAGTTGGTTCAAATATAGCTGAGTAATAATGAGGTTTAATCAAATTTATACAACAGTTACAGTCTGGAATAATGTGAAACACGTCCCTAAATTATTGAACTGAACTAAAGTTATCCAAATTCCCAAGTCGACAGAAAAGTCAAAGTAGTTGCCGTGAAGTAAGCACGTTTTTTTAATGGCCTAACTACCACAGAATTAAAAAAGAAAAAAACTGAATAAAACATTGTGATATCTCATTTTCATGCCCTACCAACCACACAATCAAATAATGGATAGGAATATTATCACATTTTTCATGCCCTAGGTAGCTACCAAACAATTAAATCACACATATAATAATGTCGTCCAAGTAACATATCAAGTAAGTTGTAGGGAAATCAGGAAAAATAATAGAAAATTAACTATACGTTTAAAAAATTAGCCACGTCGTACTACGATATGATATATTGCATGCTTTAACGTCACATCATTTCGTTCTGCCTTTCAAAAAAAAAAGAAAAAAAAAATCATGGAGATTCAATCTATTATTGAAAATATATATTCAAACTCTACATGATAGCATTATTACATAATGCATCTGGAATTCTCATTAGATTATGTGCCTATATTTGATATATATATATATAGATACAATCTCTTAGTTTCTACCAATATTAAGCAGTCTCTTCGTTTCAACATGTCTCAACCATTGTCTTAACAAAAATTACACTTTAACAAACTTGAAGAATTAAAAAAAAAAAAAAACAAAGAAAAGAAAAAAGAAAAAAGAAAAACCTAAAAACTCTTTTTGGGTCAACTATTTAACATCTGTTTTTCTTTTCTCGGACGATAAAAAATGTTTATATACATAAAATGCATTAAAATTTAAATTTTTGGTATTCACCAAAAAAAAAAAAACACCCTTAAATTTTGGACGGACAAACGGGCTTATCAAAATTTGGTAGGGACTGCTAGTCTCCCAGTTGTTATGGAGCAATATTAGAGATATCAATAGTATTTAACATATTAGAAATGGACCCCTGCGTGTTTTCTTTTGTTATCGCTAATTCTTTCCTTATTCGTATTCTAAGCGCTGAAAAAAAAAAACATTGAAAATCTGTCTCAAATACAATTTAATTTTCAAAGTATTTTAAGCGCTAAAAAAAAACACTGGAAATCTGCCTCAAATACATTTTTCAAAGTTTGATTCCAATATAACAGGGGTTATTACAATCACTTATTTGTTTGGACAGAGCAAATTAGGACAATACAAGTTGTAGCGGAGAGAGAAAGATAAGTTACAATGTGATCTTCTTCAACAACACTCGGAGAGCGTTTCTGAAATTGTCATGTAGTATGGAATTGTCGTTTATAGGTTTATATACCTGCAATAACTTTTAAATAAACATTTAAAAATGTACCCTTTTTTTTTAATGTAGGATAAGTAATTTTAATTATATATTTTATAATGGAGTTAGATGTTGATTTTTTTTTTTGAGAAAATCAGATATTAAATTACAGTTAGACTATATTAATAATTACATAAATAGTATTTTAAGATTTATTAATATATTATTCAAATTTATGGCTATATGACCCAAGAGCATTGACCTATAATTAAATGAATTAATGGGTTCGTGTCTCAATGATGACCGTGCATACATCTTGATTGATCCCACCCTATATATATGTAATATAAACTTTACGTAAGAGAAAATTTCATATAATAGCTGTATTTAAAATCCTGAGTCAAGATCTATTGTCCCATCATCATATTTATTAAATACTAACATATCTTCAGGTATGTTAAGCGGAACTAAGAAAACATTAAAAAAAATGGTCTTCTTCGTCCCACCCGGCGTCACACTGCATATCCCACCCCACCAAATAAAATAAAGCAAAAAGGGTTCTTCTTCTTCTTCTTGTTCCTTTTTTTTTTTTTTTTTTTTTTTTTTTTTTCTTGAAAAGAAAGCTACTAAGAAAATAGTGAAGGATAAGGAGACAATAATAACCTTAAGATGTACATTTCGCTCATCTGTCTTTGTTCAAAGATTAACCTGAATAATTTTAAAGACAAACAAAAAAGTTACTACTGTACGTTTGAGTGCGGTTTCTAAAAGAAAAATGTGAAAAACCAGTAAAATATATATATAATTTGCATAACCATGAAAAAACTTCTGTACCTATAAGATAACTGCATTCTCACATTTTTTAATATTGAAGATAACATTGTAATATTATGCCTATATTTTTATGTTTTTCTGATAGAACATAATATGTTTGTATAATCATGTTTCTATCTCCATGTGTATATCTGTTTGGTAGAAAGGATATTCACCATCAAGCTTGTGCAGACGATAATAACATAAAGATCATAGAGTTTACGTACATGGTTCGTTCTTTACATTTAATAGAAAAGATAATCACCATAAGAGAATGTGTTGATGAAAGCTCTTTTGATGATCGAATATTTAAAATAAACAATGCATCAGTTGTATATTGTTCAGAAAGATATGAAAATTGCCACATCAAATAGTTAAGATAAATATTCGGAACAGAAATTTAAAAAGAAAAAACAAAGAGTCGGATAGTTAAAAAGTCATCTTATAAACTTCTAGGTTGTAGCGATAAGGGTTTTAAATTTTAAAAAAAAAAATTGTAGCTTTTCTCTTGAGCTGCTTCGCTTCGTTAATTTGTTTAGTTTGCATTTTGTTTGTTTTCCTTCCTATTGGCTGAGAAATTTCAATTGAACATTTGGTAATGGAGTTAGATATTTCAATTTATATTTATAACTAAAATGTTTTTATATTTTTCTATTGTATTCTTTTTTTAATATTTACATTCATTTTGATAACATGGATATCAAATAAATATAATCCGATCATGGATAAATGAATTTACTTATCTCCGTCCCATATATTTGATTTTATTTCATTCAAATAAAGGGTTTGATTTTTTTTCCTAAGAAGAATTAGATATCAAATTACAGTTATTCTATGCTGATCATAAACACATAAAAAAGTATTTTAAAATTAATTAATATATTGTTCAAATTTATGCCTATATGACCCACGAGTACTGACCCAATTAAATGAATTAATGGCTTCGTGTCTCAATGATATACATACAACTTGATTGATCCTAACACACACACATAAACTTTATGCTAGATAGAACTTTAATACAATAAATGTATCTAAAATCCGGAGTTGAGATCTGTTATCCCTCATCATATTTATTAAATACTATCATATCCTCATGTCGGTCATGTTAAAATAAAAAAAATAAAAAAAGGAAGGGTATGCATCATAGTACACCTCCATGATCTCGTTTCAACATTGGATTCAATTCCTGTCCCATCAAGTAAACTAATAAAACAAAAAAGGGGCCTTTTTTTTCCCCATAACGGAGTGTCTAGGTACAAGCGCGTGAATTGGCATTATCCAAACAGACTATTCGCCTCCATGTTCACACAGAAATAATGAAGTTTCCTGAGCACTTCTATTTATCGAGTTTGCTATAATCTTATTTAGATAATTTTACAAATTAAAAAAAAAAAAAAAAGGAGCTTGTCAATCAAAAGTAATTCAAAAATAGTAGATTACGATTTGTAAGAGTGGAGTAGCTGAACAACTCGTATACTGTTTTAGATAGGCGTAAGATTAAGAATATCACTTATAATATTAATTTTTTGACTATTAATACACGTATTATTTTTTATTGATAAAAACAATTAGATAATATAATAATATTTTAATTATTTATTAATAAAAAAATAATAATTTATATATTATATAAATTGATATTTAAAAATTGAGATTAAAATTTATATTCTTAGTTTTTTTTTTTTTTAATAATTGCAGTACCCACTTATTTCTTCGAAATCACACCAAAATTGTGTGATTTTTTTGAAGGGGCAAAATCCTGTGATTTGAGATTAATATTATATTCATTTTTTGAACATAATTAATTTACAAAATAGGAGATCTCTCAGCTGTCATTTCTTTCTTCTATACAAAGAGATGCAAGGTGGAGACAATTTTTGTCAAAGCAAAAAGCCCAAAATCATAAGTTGCAATGGCATCACGACAAGTCCTATTAAGCCTCCTCCTACTTCTTTTAGGCTATGCATGCGCAACTAGTACTAGTGTAGCTCAAATACCAGCTCACTATGACCCTGTTTTCCTCAACAGAAGTAGCTTCCCTCCCGGTTTCCTCTTCGGAGCAGCTTCATCGTCTTATCAGGTAATTTTGATTTCTATAGTACATTTTGTCTAAGCTGTATATATATATATATATATATATATTTTAAATGATGTTAACAAAATAAGTAATTTGATCTATATGTATATATATATATATATTCATTTTAGTTTTTATAATCATTTTTCGATGTCGACTATATTTAACATCTAAGTTTTTGAGTTTCAGTATGAAGCTGCTTGGAATAAAGATGGTAGAGGACCAAGTAGGGGTGGCAATACGGATCGCGATACGATGATACGACTCGAAAACGACACGAATTTCATGGATTTGGGTTGGGAAAAATAGGGAGTGGGTCATGTTCGGGTTGGAAAAAATTGACATGAAAAAATTCGTGTCGTGTTCGGGTTGACCCGTTTTTTTTGTGTCAATTTGTGTTCATTTTTCGTGTCAATTTCGGGTCAATTCGGATCGCGGTCAATTTCGTGTCAATTTCAGGTCAAATTTCATGTTAATTTCGTGTTGCGGGTCAATTTCGGGTCAAGTTCGTGTCGCGGGTCAGTTCGTATCGTGTCGTGGTTTCGTGTCACGGGTCGTGTTCGGGTTGGGGAAAAAAAATTCGACATGATCAAACACGACATGAACACGACACGAGACACGAATTGACACCCTTAGATCAAGTATATGAGATACTTTCACTCACAAATATCCAGGTTTTTCTTTTTTCATCTTTCTATGTACTTGATCTCTCTTTCCGTACGTTTCTGTGTAATTTGTTTCTTTTGTTGTTGTTGTTGTTGTTTTTATTTTTATTTTTAATTTTTTTTTTGCTTTAAAATAACCACTAGGCCAATCAAGTAGCTTCATATTCAAAAGAATTTTCGTCACTTTTTGCTTTTACTTTTATATTTGTATATATATTTAAATATATAATGCGGCCTTGCGGTTTCTCTATATATAAACATTTTTCTTTCTAATTTTTTTTAAAGAAGCAAAATGTTCAAATAAACCCGCATGTTCCGTAATCATTACTTCCAATACACAATTACAAAATAAAAATTCCTACTCTACTTAGAGTCCAACAGCTTGTTTTGCCGATCACTATTACAAAATGTGAATTTCACGACGGTATTTTCACAACCGTTTTTAAAAAAATTGTCATGAAAAATACGCAAAAACACGGAGCGGAACAGAGTTTCTGAAAACCGTCGTGGAAGCAGCAACCGTCGTGGAAGAGTCGACTTCCACGACGGTTTTTAATAACCATTGTAGAAGTTAGAGATACCACGACGGTTAAAAATACCGTCGTGGTATTTCAACTAAAATTTTGAAAAAAAAAATTTAATTAAAAAAAAATTAAATACCGTCGTGGAAGTTAGAGATACCACGATGATTAAAAACACCGTCGTGGTATCTCAACTAAAATTTTGAAAAAAAAAATTTAATATTTTTTTTTGAATTTTTCACCCTACCACGATGGTTTTTTTTTTTTTTCCCAAAAACCATCGTGGTAGGTATGAAGGCGGGAATTTTGAAAATTTTTGAAATTGTTCAACTTTTTAGAGCATATATTAAAACCAAAAAAAATATCCTCTTTCCCACCCCATTACATTTCGAGCCTTTTTCACTATCTAATATAAACTCTAACTCCAAACCCAAAGTCGCCCATATCCTCCCTCCATTTATCTCTTTTCGCACCCTCTCTACATTCTCGCCGACATTCCTCTCTCTCTCTAACTCCGAGCTTTTTTCCCTCTCTCTCTAGACGGCATTCCTCCCTTTCTCTCTAACTCCGAGCCTTTTTCCCTCTCCCTTTCACCGCCATTCCTCCATCCCCTACATTCTCTACCATTCCGCCCGTACCCACATTCGACAATCCAGTAAGTTGAATTGTATCTTGCTTGGGTAAGGTACATACGGATTTGGGAATTTTCCATCTAAAATGTTGATTTTGTTGATTGTGGTTGTTGATTGTGAAATTTCCATCCAAAATGTCAAAAATCCACAATGTTCCTTCGAAAATGTTGATTTTGGTTTATTGTTGATTTGAGAATTTTCCATAGAAAAATGTCCAAAATCCATTCTTTCGGTGATTGTTGATTGTCGTTGTGATTTAGATTACTTTAAAATTGATTGGGTAAGGTACGAATTTGGGAATTTTCCATAAAAAATGTTGATTTTGTGAGTTAAATTTTCCGGATTTGCCACCCATAGGAAATGAAATGAATTCGTAAATTTTTTTTTTAGCAAAACCTACCACGACGATTTTTTCAAAATATCGTCGTGATAGGTGGACCTATTACGACGGTTTTTTGCATAGAACCATCATGGTATGTTCTTAAATGTCCACATTGAGGCCCTATTTTTTGCCTATTCCACGATGGGTAAAAAACCGTCGTGGAATCTTAAAAGATTCAACGATCCTGGATTCCACGACGGTTAGAAAACCGTCATGAAAATGTTATCACGACGGTTTTTAACCGTTGTGGTAACCATATTCTGTACTAGTAAAATTTTTTTTTTTTAGTGAATTGAAAAAAAAATTGGACCATACGTTGTTTAGGGGCGAAATCAGCACCTTAATTAAACAAAAAATAAAATAAAAACACAACTTTTTTTGTCCAATACATACATACATCATTGACTTGAAGTCGTTAAAGACTTGTATGTACACGTACAAGTCGAGTAAGAACTTAAAACGAAAAAAACAAAAAAAAAAAAAAAAAAAAAAAACGACACTTCAATGCTTAAGATAGTAAACACGCAGAGATACCTACGCAAAGGCACATTATAAACTCCCTACTTGTTTCGCTTGTCATTTTCAGAAAGTGAGAGAAAATAGCATAATAGTATTTTTCCTAACTTTTTCCATCAACCATTCTTCTTATTTTGGAAAATGAAATCTATCTAATTTTTATGGGGTGTTTAATTGGAGTTTGAGTTTGAGTTTGAGTTAAGATTTTTAAGTTTAAATAATAATTTTTGTTAGATTTTTTCAGAAAAGACAAAAAAAATTTTCAGAAAAAGATAAAAATTGAATTGAAAATTTTGAGTTTGGATGGGTGAACCAAAATTTATTTTGTACACTATTTTTTTGAAATCCTTTTAGAATCTTTTTAAAATATTCATCCAATACACATTTTCAATATTATTTCTTCTCATTCTAAATATCTTTTTGTTTTCAAAAATAAATTTTTTTTACACATCTAAATGCTATTTTATTCTCAAAATTAAATAATTTTCTCTTTTCAGACAAGAAAACGTCCCTTTTCGAAATAGGAGATACAATCCAAACAGGGCCATAAGGTGTTGTCTAAGTTCCTTTTCAGAGGACATTCATAGCATGCATAATAACTCAAGAAAGCGCGCATCAGTGACTTTTTATTTTGATCCTTTATTTTATTTTTTTTACTAACACTTAATCACACATTTAAGCTTGTTTCGAGCACGGTGCGAGAATCTCTTCAAAAATATTCAACTCGAAAACATATATTCAAATTAATGTGAACCTAGGAATATATATAAAAAAAAACCCTTACATATAATAGTAAAGTATAAATATAAATGATATAGAATAAAAAGACTTGTAGCAAATCTGTTAGAAGCCAAAGTTGGTAAATTAATGACCATTGATCTCTTTTGGGAGATACTTTTGGGTATTATTTACAAAGTTTTTGTTATATTTTCCCTCATAAAAATTTAAGTTTATATTTTAAAACAGACCATTAAGAAACTTCTCTTTTTTTTTTTTAAATTAAAATTTCAATGCATTGGCCCCAAAATGGAATGTCTTTGTTGCTTGTTTTGTATTATGAATGAACTGGGGTTCTAATCGTCATTCAATTTGTAATAATTAATAGAAAGTTGCTATTTAGTATAGAACAACAAAAGCCTCCCACCCAATCATTTATTTTGTATAAACGGTCAGCCTAGTTGTCCACTTTAATTAATCAATATTTCACAATCATATGGGTGGAAATTACACCATCGGAATAATTTGGAAGCGATCAGTCCAAGAGGAAATTGATTGTCATCCAAAAGGAAAAATAAAATAAAATAAATTTAAATATCGTTATGATTAGATATTATGTATAATTGGAAAACAAATGCACAATAAGTTATTGGCAAAAAGCTGATCAAATGTTTTGTAAAGTTGATTCAAATAAATTAAGCATAGTAAGATTGAACTAGTGTGTATATATATATAGAGTAATTGATCTAAATTTCCTTAAATTTTTATAAAGGTGACAGTTTGATTTTTATTTTTATTTTATTTTTATTTTTTTGCCTAAGATGACTCTAAATTCTTATTTTTTAGCTATTATAGTACTTTCCATCAAAATCTGTTAAATTTTTAATATAATCTTATTAAAATGATTATTTTTATAATAAAATTATTAAAATGCCATCTCCTCTCTCTATTTCACCATCCCTTGCCCCCTACCCCCTATCCTCTCTCTCTCTCTCAATCTGGCCCTCCACCCCCACCCCCTCCTATTGCCATTCGCCCCCCACCCCCCTCATTTCTCTCTCTCTCTCTCTTGGTATGACCCCCCCTCCTATTATCGTTCGCCCCTCGCCCCCCTCTCGCTGCCGTTCACCTCTTACCCCCTCCCCTTTCTCTCTCTCTCTCTCTCAGTTTTGGTCCCTCTTCTTGTTGTCGTTCACCGAGAGCTCCTACCCCTTACTGGAATCCAGATCGGAGTTGCCCCCTCTATCTTTACCATTGTCAAGGCCCCCTCTGTCTTCATCGTCATCGAGCCTCCCTCCCACCGTCTTTACCCTCATCAAGCTCGGCTGAAAACCCAAAATCAAATTGGGTCCCTCTCCACCCCTGCCGCAGCCCAAGGTCCCCACCCCACCACCACTTGAGCACTACGATTTGGTTTCCTTCCCCCGCCGCCGAGCTTGCCTAGCCCCAGATCTGGGTTGCTTTGGTTTGGAGGAGATAAAAAGATCGAGGAGGGAGAAAGGGAGGGAGAGAGAAAGAGAGAGAGGGAGTGAGTAAGGGCTTTGGTTTGGAGGGGAGAGAGAGAAGAGAGATTATTTTTTAAAATTACTTATTAGTAAATTATTAAAATACCCTCTCATTCTGTTATAAATTAACGGATTTTGACGGAAAGAACTATAACGGCCAAAAAATAAGAGTTTAGAGTCATCTCGGCCAAAAAAAAAATATGAATCAAACCGTCACTTTTGTAAGAGTTTAGGGACTATTTAGACCAATTACTTATATATATATATATATATATTATTTTTTAGAAAGAAAGATAAAATGAGAAAAAAGGAACGAGGGATGTTTTTTTTGGTTGAAAATGTATTGCCGTAATATTAATTTCATATTACATAGCTAGCCAGATATATATATATATACATATATATATATATTTTCAGTATCAGTAATTTTAATTTGTTCTGTCTACAGCTTTATGTTTCCTTTTCTCCCATTGGATGTATTTAGCAAAATGATGGTTTGAAGAAAAAAAAACCCTATTTTCCATATTTATATCTATATATATATATATATATATATATATACACACACCCATACGCTCGCGTCTGTAAGTATATGGACATTGTTTTGCTGATCTATATATTTAATATACGTGCACAACTGGTTATACCCCGATATGAATATATTTCATGTGGTACAATATTGCAGAAAAGATATGTGATATATAGGAGCAACGGGGATGTGGCAAATGATCAGTATCACCACTACAAGGTGAAACAATTTATTAAAAAAATAATGTTCAAAGTAGGGATGCATATACAATTTCCAGTTAATGTTCACAACTATATTTATGTGTATATAAAAATTGTGAACAACTGAATAGATCTATGAAGTTCAACTTTGCTTTTTCATTGACATTACTTTATTTTCCCTGATTCAAGAACTACATGTGTTCTCTTCTTTTTCACCAATAATATATTCATGTCGTGAAAAAAGGACGAAGGTGATAGAGGGTTAACCAATATAGTTGAGATGTCTTGGTGCATTTACTAATTTTTATTATTATCATTTATTAAAAAGAAAAAGATCAGATCTATGAAGTTAATTCATCTTGTTAATTACTAACTAGTTATCGCTGAAATTTTCTGATCGGATTCAATCACACTTTTTAAAAGACTAAAAAAAAGAATCTTGTGATAGTTTCCTTGAAAGTAAAACCGCTATAACAAATCCACCAACATAAGCCACTGGTACACGCTTCTCTTCCTCCCTAGAAAGAAGTAGACATAAGTACATGAGAAGGCAACTTAATGAAGTTGTGATATCACCTGGACTTTTTTAGAATTGTTGCAAAAGTTTCTATAACTAACCCGTTTAAGTTGTCTCCAAGCAAACTATACGTGCATACATGCATATATATATATATAATACATATATATATATATATATATATATATAATGCCTACCGTCAAGTTGAACTGGATCACATAGACGAGTCTTTGGTAGATAAGTAATCCTACCAAGGAAAGCTTTTTGAGTTATGTCGTAGTTCTGCATTTAGTTTTCTTAGTATTTTTATTGTGGCTTACTAATTATATAATGTTCATAAGGCACGTTATATTAGGAATATTATTTGGTTATACCACTAATGAGTTGGAGTAAAGGGAGTAATAATTAGCAATACCTCGTACGATTTCTAAAATCTATATAAAAATATGATTCTTGTGGTGGGCCTCCGTTGAATGTCTCCAAATATTTGGAATCAGTCGTGATATAAAATCGCTATATATATGGCCACGAGTGTTGACTAATTTATTAAATGAATTAGTAGCCTCGTGACTCAATGATGACCATGACACAGCTTGATTAGTGATCCCAATATAAAAACACATGTATTTAGGCTTCGTTTGGAACGCTTTGAAACTATGCTTCCAAAAGTTATTTTGTCATTTTCCTCTAATTTACTATTTATTTTTCTAAATATTTTTAAAAAACTCAAACTCTAAAATTTATAACTTTATCATTTTAAGTTGAAATAAGATGATTTTTTTTTAAATTACATAAAATTTCAAGAGAAACGAAACAAGATCCATATTGCTTTTTTTTTTTTTTTAACACATTTTAAGTTTTTACACTTTTTTACTCCAAATAGTTTATTTTTACTAAACATATTTTCAAAACTCAAACCATCTCCAACATATAAAATACCATCTCCAAATGTGTCCCCAAATGGAGCCTAGTAATTGGCCTAAATAATTTATGAACTCTTTTAAATGTGATGATTTAGTCCCTTTTTTTTTTCCTGCCGAGATAACCTAAACTCCTATTTGTTTGGCCATCACAATCCTTTCTTTAAACTCCGTTAAATTTCCAATGGAATCTTGCTTAAATGATCTTTTTATAGTAAAATGACTAAAATACCCTTAATCTCCCAAAAGTCCCTATCTCCCTCCCCCTCTCGCTCTACCTACCTTTGCAGATAGGTAACACACACTTACATCTCTAGCTCCCCACCCCCCCCCCCCCAAGTTCTGAATTGGATCCCCCCCCCCCCGGTGCGCCACACACAGTAGCGATATAGGTTATGCCCACCCGCCCTAATGTCTGATCGGTCCTCACCCTCGCACCCCAAGATCTGATCTGGGTATGGGCTCTGCGCCCTCCCCCCCATCCAAAAAAAAAAAACCCAAAGTTGCGATCTGGTTCTGCAAAACTCACCGGCGAGGGCAAAACCTATATCGAGAACAGGTACCAAATCTGATTTGGATAGGAAATTACCTATTTAACCTTCAAAAAGCATTAAGCGTGCTTCTCAGGTGATCAATTTGTTAGTTTTTTTTTTTTTATTTATGGAAAGGACTGTAATAGTCAAAAAATATGAGTTTAGGGTTATCGCGACAAAAAAAAAACAGAGATAAAATTGTCACCTTTAAAAAGTTTAGAGATTATTTAGACTAATTACTCTTATTTTTATACCAACTTACATATATATATATATATATATATATATATATATTTTGGGCCACATAGAACGTTAAAAAAAGTGTACATTTGGAACCCCAGAGTACTGTCTTCTTTTGTTTTTGCAATGTTTTAAAAAATTTTGCTTGCATGTCCCAAAATTATTTTTACGTTCTTTACTTTATTAATATAAAAAATATACTCAGGCCCTTTGAGCTAATTATAGTTAATAATTTCACCGATTACTAGTCTTACCGAAGAGTTTTTAAATTAATGGTTCTGTTTCAATATATCAAAACTATGTATTAAGGTAAAAGTATGCGAAATAAATAGTACTCGAAAAAAATATTTAACTGTCGAAAACTGTTTAGTACTATTATCAGAGTTTTGAATTTGGAGTTAAGGAGATTGAACTCTACATCTATAATGTATTTAATATTGTAATTACCGCTAGATTATACCTATAACAATTACTATTAGAATTTTCTTATCTTACATTAAAATACTTCACAAAAGAAATGTAAAGAATTTTCCCCTCTCGAAGAATAAAATCTCCCTCAAAACATGCAGGTACACTCACCATTAATTCAGGAATTATATGTTTATTTATTTTCAAATATAAGCAAATCTTAGTGAGAGATTTATCTTTCGAGGAAATTAAACTCCAATAATCTCAAATAATAAGTTCCAAGGGAGTACCAAGTGGCTCACTTATATTAATAATTTTTTTCGAAAAAAAAAAAAAAAAAAAAAAAAAAAAAAAAAAAAAAAAAAAAAAAGAAAATACACAAAGAGGACAGAAATAAGCACAAGAAATGAGAAGACAAAATACACGAAGCTCTACACGACACGAATCGTGTCATTAGACATGATTTTCTCAACCCGTCAATTGTGTGTGTTGTGTGTTCGTGTGTATTTATATTAGTTGAACGTTGACGAGGCATTAGAATATCAAATATATAGGATATAAACCAATTATTGGAAAGTGATGTCACGTTTTGTTTTACAATAATTTCCAATAAGTCTCTATCCGACGTGCTTGCAAAAACAAATGAGAAAATAAAGAATTACCATTATTTGCAAAATCCTTAATGCAGCTAGAGACCACTTGCATTTAATCTTTTTTAGGCACTAGCTATTGATAATTAGAGACTTAAGTAAGCAAAAAAAAAAAAAAAAAGAAGAGAGAGAGAGAGAGAACAATTCACTTAAAAAACTTAAACCAGTCTCTTTTTCGCTTAACCAGTGAAATATCTGTTTGTAATTAGCAATAATTAAGCAAGGAAAGAAATGACTCAAAACTTCAGATAAATTAAACCAGCATGCGCATATTGCTCATCTCTGTGTCCAAAGATTAACCCAAGAAAATTTAAATATTGACAAATTAAAAAAAAATGGATATTGTTTTACCGTTTCTGATTAAAAAAATTATATAAAAAATAAAAAACCAGTGAAATATGTATTTTTGGCTTAACCAGCAGTGAAAATATCTGAACATATTTTTGCTAATTAGTGTATGGGTAATGATTATAGTACAGTGTGCACTTAGTATGTATGTGGAATGGATAAATGATGAGGTTGCTAATGGAGTGCCGACTTAATCGAGTTGTCTTGATGCACTTTTTGATTTCTGTTGTCATCCTTAATTACTTAAAAAGAAATGATTATATAGAGTGTGTATGATTAGTGTAGCTTAATTATATGAACTATATTTCTAAACTAAATCATAATTTCAATTTTGTAATGTATGTTAACACGTCATTTTCCGTATATTATATATAATATGAATTGAAAGAGATTACATTTCCCTTCTTCCCTTACAATTTTTCTATATAAAGACATGCATATTGGTGGAGCTAGACAACATTTTCTCACAATTAGCCAAAAATAATCGTCAATACTAATGGCATTCCTTTACCTACTACTACTTGTCTTTGGCTGTGCCGCTATAGGCAGTACTTCTGCAGGCACTTCTGAAATAGAAATACCACCACACTATGACGCCGTTTACCTCAACAGAAGCAGTTTTCCGGCTGGTTTCATTTTCGGAACAGCTTCATCATCTTATCAGGTAACTTTGATTAAGACTTTAATCAAGGCTAGCTTTTCCATCCATTTTCTATCTGAACTAACTATACATATATATATATACCAAACCCTTTTTATGGCCTTTTTCTTTAATATTTTTTTGTATTAATTAATTTACGATATGTCTAAAATATATATGCATGTATACATATCTATATATATTTTTACATAAGCATCTGTGTGTTTTGAGTTGCAGTATGAAGGTGCTGTGAAAGAAGGTGGTAGAGGACCAAGTATATGGGATATTTACACCCATAAATTCCCAGGTTAATTTCTCTTCATCTCTCTGTACTTGCTCTCTCTTTTCTCTTTCTGTGTTTGTTTCTTTTCTTTTTCTTTTTTTCTTTTTTAAATAACCACTAAGCCAATCCTGTATAGCTGATCCATTTTCAAAAGCAAATTTTTTCACTTAGCTTCTAGATATGTGAGTAGGTATATGTAAATATTATATTTTTACATGTATATATATATATATAATTTATTGTTATTTTGTTTGTACATGTGCAGCAACTTGCTAATGCATATAGAGATATAAAATTTCAAAAAGCTTATACGAATCTTTTATCTGAATGGATTTTTCAACAGAACCGGAATATATAATGACAAAACTTTTAGTTTAATAATAAAATTCAGCTTTTTTTTTTCTTAAAAAAAAAAAAAAAGCATGTATGTTTAAAGTACTGCTGCAAGCTACGTGTTATCATAACTGCCAATACGTAATTATAAAATAAAATTCAAAATCCATAATTCAAACATTTTTCCAATTAATTTTATTGTATAAAAGAAACCAAAATTAGTACAAAGTCTATATACCAACTGATGGATTTTTTTTTTTGGTCAACATTAAAAAATGTGTCATTGACCTCGAAATCCAAATCAATTATTGATGCAAGTTGAAACCATTGTTTCAAATTCAAACTATCACCAATAGAAAAGAATTAATCTTAAAATTAAAAAATAGAAACGATTAATAATAGCATAAAAAATACGAGTAGGTGTAGCAGATCTAGAAGCCAAAGTCGACACATTCGTTTATATGTGTATATATTATATATATATATATATAAAATAAAGATGAGGAATTAAAATTTCTATTCAAGTTTATTAAAAGAAAAAGAAAACAAAAACACAAAAACCTTAACAAGAAATAAAACGAAAATAAAAACAAAAGAAACAACCCTCCATATATAAAAGACAAATAAATCCAAACTAAATTTGAATTCATATATATATATATATATATATATCTTGAAATCATTTTCTTTTCGAACACGAAATTTATAGACTTATTTCTCTAGATTAATAATTATATTTCTTTGCTTGTCACCAGCTTCTCCAATTTATTTCAAGATTTTGAAACCGCAATTTCTGCTTCTTGTTGAGCAAGTTTAATAAATTCGTATTTGTTATTTCCTGTTAGGTAGCTAATTAAAAAAAAATAAATAAAGAAATAAAGAAATTGGTGGGGTTTCGTAATAAGTAATAAAATTACCCGAAAGAAACCTTGACCTCCTTCAAGTTTCATTACCTAAACCACAAATGGAATATCTCATTGTTTGTCGGCATTTGTGTTTCAAAAATTTTAGAAGTTGTGTTTTAGAAGTTGAGTTAGAAGTATGTGTTTAGGGAGAAAATTTTTGAAAAAATTCAGTGATATAGAAATAGTAAAAAATTTAAAATGTGTTCAAATATACAAAATAGATCTTGTCTGATTTATCTCGTCGTTACGAGTATTTTACATAAAAATCATCTCGTTCCGATTTAAAATGAGAAAGTTACAAACTTTTAAAATTTTGTTTTTTAAAAATAGAAGAAAAAATTTTAATATAAAATTTAAAATTTGAAATCTAAATAGTAAAATATCATTGAAGATGTTACCCAAAACACCAACTCATGTAGATATATATTCAAAATTGACAAAAGATTACTATAATATCGGCAGTTGGTCTGAACTTTGAAATACTCTGTTAAAAACTATAATTAATTAATGAACCTTATTATTCCATCTCATGGGTCATACAAATTCGATGTCGTATTCCAAGGAACATGAGTGGTAACAATAATTCAGAAGTCGTCGGAAATTGCAGAAATAACGTGTTAAACTAAAATTGTGTTTTTCATTCGTCGTATTTTTCCTTATTGTCAGCGTGTACGACAAAATTCACCCCAATTATTTGAACATCTACTCAAAATCATAATTAAATTACGAGAAAAAAGGGAATAGATAAATTCCTCTTGATTACTTTCCATAATGTTAGCGGATTTGACAAGAACAAAATTACTATCCAGCTCTGGGTCCCTTGCGCTTTGAAAATAAAAATTATAGCAAGTATACATTATTTTTAACATATATTTCTACAAAGAGCATATTTTAAAATGTTTTAAGCAGATAGATTTTTACGATAAATAATTTATGTATGAGATTTTTTATTAGATAACTTTAGTATTATTTCTTGTAAATAAATTATTTACTAATCCATTTCTCTTATTGAAAATTTATTTGTTTACTGCTAAAAGTATAATTTAATAGTTATTTTATATCTAATTCTATTATAAGATGTAGAGTTTGAATCCCTTTATCCCTAATTTTAAAGTAAAAAATCATCCCATTTTGTATATGAGGTACTATATGTAGAATCACGGGCGTCTAGCAAACTCAAGCTCTACTAAACAATAATTATTATTATAATAACCAACAAATAGTTCTTTATGTAATAGCAGGTATTTGTGTGTCTAATAATGATTTCATACTTAAATGCAATCTAAGGTGCCCTAGAATTCAGATCTCGATATTGGATATTAAAAAAAAAAAAAACTAAACAGTTCTTTCTTAAAAAAGAGTACAAGTTTTCCATATTTCTTTTTTCAAATATTGATGAAAAAATTCAAGTATACATGGTTGGTTCGTAAGTTATGTTGTAGTCTGGTTCTCGCTTTGACTAAATTAGGTTTAAAAAATTTTTAGTGACTTGGTGTACATACACATACAGATATTTTTCTGATTTTATGGATTTTATAAATATGTACACATATGGATATATCCTGACTGGAAGAAATTTAATCATGTGGTGTATTACAGAGAGGATAAAAGACGGGAGCAACGGGGATGTGGCAAACGATGAGTATCACCACTACAAGGTGATACAATATAATTAATACATATATATGTAAAAAGAATAGGCCACATTTTCTCAACAAAAATAAGGAAGAAGAAGAAGAAGAAGAAGAAAGAAAGAAAGAAAAAAAGAAAGAAAGAAAGAAGATAAATAGATATCTTTCTTGTAAGTTCATCTTGTTGATGGCTGAATATATAACTCAATCATAATCTTGTTTGCCTTGTTTAGGAAGATGTGGGGATTATGAAGGAAATGAATTTGGATGCTTATAGATTCTCTATCTCATGGTCCAGGTTGTTGCCAAGTAAGTTTCATTGTTTTCTTGTGAGCCCCCAATTCTTTTTCATATTAGTACTTATATTACAGTATCTTTAATTACTAAAATCGTTCTCTCAGATGGAAAACTGAGTGGGGGTGTGAACAAGGAAGGAGTCAAGTACTATAACAATCTCATCAACGAACTACTCGCCAATGGTGATTATATATTTAATTAATTAGTCCTACTAATGTATAAGTATATATTTCTCCTACATCTTAATTAAATATTACATATTTGCCTTCAATATATAATACTTAATGTAGGTTTGAAACCCTTTGTGACTCTCTTTCACTGGGATCTTCCCCAAACTCTAGAGGATGAGTATGGTGGTTTCTTAAGCCCTCTCATTGTGTAAGTGATGCAAAAATCCTTGTCAACTTAAACCAAAATATGTCCATTAAAAAGTGTGACAACATTTATTTTGGTTTCTAAATAATTACGTTGTAATAAATATATACAGAAACCATTTTAAGGACTATGCAGAGCTTTGTTTTAAGGAATTTGGAGATAGGGTGAAGCACTGGATCACCTTGAATGAGCCATGGACCTTCTCCATGGGTGGTTATTCGAGTGGGAGTTTCCCTCCAGGACGGTGTTCCGAATGGCAAAATCTAAACTGTACTGGTGGAGATTCAGGGATTGAACCATACTTGGTGTCACACCATCAGCTCCTCTCTCATGCAGCTGCCGTCAAAGTATACAAAGAGAAGTACCAGGTCACATATAAATTTGATGATCACAACTCTTTTAGGTGACTAATAAGTTAAAATAAGGTGAATGCTGGAGTTAAAGTAGTTAAAAAAAAAAAAAAAATTTAAGTGCAGGCATCTCAAAAGGGCGTGATAGGAATAACGCTGGTGTCACATTGGTTTTTACCATTTTCGAACGCAAAGCACCACCAAAATGCTGCACTACGAGCCCTTGATTTCATGTTTGGATGGTAATAATTTTTCAAGAGAATCACTAATTTAAGTACTATTCTTTATACCTCAATACTGTTAGTTTTTTTTTTTTTTAAATTAATTTTTTGTTTCTTTTAATGTTATTATTGTAGGTTTATGGATCCTTTGGCAAATGGTGACTATCCACATAGCATGCGATCTTTAGTTGGAAAGCGATTACCCAAGTTCACAGAAGAGGAATCAAAACTTGTTAAAGGGTCATATGATTTTCTAGGATTAAACTACTACACTACTAACTACGCAGCTTATGCACCTCATCATAATTTTGTGAACGGCAGCTACACTACCGATGCTCAAACGAATCTTACAAGTAAGTAAAACTGGTCAATGTATTAATAGATTCGGCGAGGACTTAACCTGATGCCAATTGTTCTTGCTCTTTTTTTGACCACTTGACGTTGTTGTGCATGATAGCCCAACGAAATGGTGTCCCCATTGGTCCAAAGGTGTGTACCAATCATATTTTTCAATTGTTGATTCTTGACTCTTTAATGAGCATTTTTTCCAACCTATTCCTACCTAATTCTATGCTTTGTAATACAATAATGATAAATATATGTTATAGGGTGCTTCAGACTGGCTCTATGTTTATCCGGCTGGAATTCAGGAGCTTTTGCTCTACACAAAGACAAAGTACTACAATCCATTAATTTATATCACGGAAAATGGTAATGAAACATTTTTTTTTTTAATTGTATGCATAGCCAGTTAGAAATATGTAAAATATTGCAAATGATGTTTTTTCCGATAATTCATATTAAAATTACAGGTATTGATGAGTTAAATGATCCAAAATTGTCTCTTAAACAAGCCCTTGTTGATAAGCAAAGAATTGATTACTACTTCCGTCATCTCTCTTACCTTCAGAAAGCGATCAAGTACGTGATCCTTAATTAATTAGTACTTGCTTTGCCTTGCTTTTAAATCGATTTTTTTTTTTTTTTTTTTTTTTATCTTTCACCAATACAATAGACTTAATTTGACTAATTACTAGTAATCGTATGACCTTAATTAATTGCTTTATGCAGGAAAGGGGTGAATGTGAAAGGATACTTTGCGTGGTCATTATTGGACAACTTTGAGTGGGCTTCGGGTTTCACTGTTCGATTTGGTATTAATTTTGTTGATTACAAAAATGGACAGAAAAGATATCCCAAACTCTCAGCACATTGGTTTAAGATGTTCCTCCAGAAATGAGCTATGTAGTACTTTGCAAACGGGCCCTCCAACCTTACTTTTCTGTTCTCCTTAATAATCCTATCAATAAGAGGGCGTATAATTTGTTTTAATTTCGGGATTTAAAGATTCTCATATTTATATAGCACAAAACAATATTTTTACTAATAATATTGGAATTCGCTGGTCAATTTCTAATTAATAATGAGCAGTTAGTTTATTCCTGCAACGCATCTGAAGGCTGTGTATAATTGGGCGTGATAATACAATAGCCTCATCGAGCCAGACACGGATCGAATATGCCATTAGTTTTTATTTTTTCTTATGATTTTGCCCTTGCTAAAAACTAATTGTCCCTATTTTATTTATTTTTTATAAATGTTCCTATTAAAATAATAAATTGATTCCACTGTTATTTAAGTTAATCATTAGTTTTCAATCAATATCATTACAATTTAAATAATAAATTAGTATGTGATAAGCATATAACTTGGACATAGCACCTACATTTTTGGACATTGCATGTTTAAAATTTATAATCATAGTACCTATTGATTTATGTCATCACTATTTATTTAAAATATATCTATATATATATATATAACTTATGATCATAACACAAGTAATTTAAAATACTTAGAGACATCATCTGAGCACCAGAATCATATTTATATAGATCTCAAACGGGTAACTTTTCTATCAGTTTGTGGTATTAGGTATTATTATGTCCTGTACTCTAACTCATTAATAGAAAGAGTACATATTAGCGCCAATTCCTAATATAACCACATAAAGATTATTGTTAGTGAACTACAAAAATTGTAATCAGCAAATTCAATGCAAAACTACGACGACATAAAAAGCTTTCCTTGATCTGTTAGAAAGCTTCAAAAAGAGTTTTTAATTGTCAAAGATAGAAAATATGACCTCCAGAAAAAAACTCTTCTAAATAAATTTTAAATTTTAGTAAAAAATTACTCGAGTCCTTTGAACTTATAATTAACAACTTCTTGGATTATTATTATTACTTGCAAAAGAGCATTTAAATTAATGAATCTACTCAGTTTATCATTATATATAAAAAAAAAAAAGATCAAAGTATTCTGTTATGGAACATACAATGAAAATTTGATTTGCAATTTTGAACCACTAAATTATATCAAAATTACAGTACAAAAAATATGAAAATTAATAAAAATTGAAAAGAAAATTTAACCATCTAGAAATATTTAGTACAAATAGAGTTTTCCCCTCTCAAAGATAAAATCTCCCATAAAACGTGTAGGTAGATTCGCAATTAAAATTCAGGAATTGTTGGTGTATTTTTTAATTTTGAATTTAAAGATAATTAAGAGAATTTAAATTCTATATTTTTAATGGAGTCAAATGTATAACTATCATTAGATTATACATATAATCAAAGTGTATTTATTTTAAAATATAGACAAATCTCAATGAGAGATTTTTTCTCTTTGAGGGGAATAATTAAGTTCAAAGGGAAGATTCTAGCCAATATACAGGGCAACTCTACAATGATGTAAAGTTGTTTTACCCATTAATAGGATAAAATTTTTTGACGATCCGATTGGTTTTGGACGGGACAAAAAGATGTCAAGATAGGATTTTGAACCAATTGGAAATTGTCGAATTTTAATCCCCTCCAGCCTCCAAGATGTCTCTGGCAAATGATTGGAGCAAACAAATGATCAGAGGAAGAGGGTGGGGGGGGGGGGGGGGGGGGGGGGTGGGTTTGGGGGGGCCGGGGGTTGGGTTGGGTTGGAAGTAAGAAGAAGAAGAAAAATACAACCTCTCTGAAAAAAGAAAGAACTACTACTCTTTGCAAAATCCCTATTGCAGCTAGAAACCACTAGCGTTTAAGCTTTTCAGGCACTAGCTATTTTAATTAGCAAATGAAAAACAAGTTAAAAAAAAACCATTTAATTGAGGAGAAACTGTACTTCAGATATACAAGCATATAGTTGTCCAAAAATTAACCCGAGTTCATTTTTAAAGATGAACAAATAACAAAAATTAATGCAATTGTTTTACCGTTTTCTGTGAAAAAATAAAATATATAAATACAATCAGTGAAATAACTATTTTTTGGATTAACCAGTGAAAATTTTTTTGTACACATATACACAAAAAGATAATAATTGCATCTCACTTTTCTCTAGACTAATGAAGAAAACCGACATTTTTGTAGTTGTGTCCTAAATCATAATAATTATGTTATAGGTGTCGTTTTCTGTTAAATAATTGAGTAAAATAGATCCTTATTTTTTAAAAAATAATAATTTTATCTCTGTTTTTTAATTTTAATCAAGAAAATTTTAATTTTTTAAAATATTGATAATCTTGATTTTTTTTATTTAAATTCGTAACGTGACTTATCAGGTGAACTCAATTTGTGTTTGATGGAGTAGTTTGAGTTGAGATTTTTAAATTTAAATAGTAAATTTTTTTGAATTTTTTTAAATTTTCAGAAAAAACAAAAAAAATTTTAAGTAAAAGATAAAAACATTTTAGGAAAAAGGTAAAAAAAAAGTTTAAATTTGAGAATTTGGATGATTATGCCAAATTCTGTCGTTAAAAAATAAAATTATCCTCGTTCACCCAATGACATTAAAAATAATAATAATAAAACAAACAAAAAACAAAAAAGAGCCTCCTCTCTCTCTCTCTCTCTCTCTCTCTCTCCCTACTGCCGCCTCCTCCTCCTCTCTCTCTGTCTCTCTCTCTCATCCCAGTTTCCGACTCCGGACACCACCACTGCCGCCTCCTCCTCTCTCTCTCTCTCATCCCAGTTTCCGAATCCGGACACCACCACTGCCGCCTCCTCCTCTCAATCGTCGTCGTCTTCCTCCCATTCTCTCCTCCACTTCCACCAAACGCCTCTCAGACCTCCGGACACCACCACTGCCGCCTCCTCCTTTCAATCGTCGTCGTCTTCCTCCCATTCTCTCCTCTACTTCCACCAAACGCCTCGCAGACCTCGATCCCAATCCGCCAAAACTGCCCCCCGGAAAAACGTCGCCGCCTCGGCCCACACAAATCGGTTCTCCCGCCGGCGGTTTCTTCCACACCTTCGCGGCCTCCGAGATCGTCTTCCGCTTCTAGTGCGGTTTATCTTTTTTCTTTCTTCGTTTTGCCCTTTTGGGTTCCGATTGGAAATCTACGGTTTTTTGTATTTGGTTACTCGTTGATTTCAATGTTGGGGGATATCTGGGGTTCATTTAAATTTTTCCTCCGTTTGTTTCCCGACGAAATTACCGAACTTCTTAGCACTGGAAAATGAACGAAGTAGTTGCTGCTATTAGGTTCTGATTAGTTGGGGAGCTCCGATTTTGCTACGATAGGAGATTTGTGGTCTGGACAAGTTTTCATTCATGAACTCGTTAGTTGTGGCCTTAATTATGAAAAACTCCAATTAAACTAGGAAGATTTCTCCGTCATTATCTGTAGTTAAATTTTATTTATCTCCTGGTTAGTTGTTCCTTTTGAACATCGAATGATTTTCAGATTGTTGTTGTGACTGTGGGAATTTCTGGTTGATGTAATCTGTTCCTGCTGGTCGGTGCTGTCCACCATGGAGTTCAAGGCTCAGCCATGGACGTCTTCCTGCAGATCCACCACGTAGCTTCGTCGATTTCTTCTTTTTAGTTTATTTTATTTTATTTTTTAACCTCATATTTGCTCTTTAAAAAAAAAAAAAAAGTTTAAAAAATAAGTTATATGATTTTTACCAAAATAACCCATTTTGTTTGGTCACATGAATTACATGTGATTAATTTCATTATAAATTTAACAGATTTGGACGGAAATAATCAAGATTATCAAAATTTAAGGATTTGTTTGGTGATTGAATTGAGTTTGAGATGAAATGAAATTTTTAAATTTAAGTTGAGTCGATTTTTTAAAAAGCAATTATAAATTTTGTTAACTTTTTAGAAAAAGTCAAAAATTAAGATAAAAAAATTTGAGTTGAGTTTGAGTTAAACTTATTTACCAAACATAAGCTAAGAGTTTATGATTTTCTCAACTAAAATAAAAAAAAAAAAAACAGAAACCAAATTGTCATATTTTAAAGAATTCATGAACGATTATGCCGATTACTCTTTTCCGTTTCTTATTTTATTCTTTTCTCATAATAAATTTACAAAAAAGGGTAAAAATTAAAATCCTTGCTGACTTTATTTTTTCTTCCTCTGTATCAGGACATGTATAGTGGTGACAACACTTCTCATAACTAAAGCCAAAAGACCATCAGTCTGGTAATGGCATGACAAGCCCAACTGACCTTAAGCCTCCTACTAGTACTTCCTCTCTGTTACGCATCCGCAGATAGTGTAGCTCAAATACCAGCTCAGTATGACGCTGTTTTCCTCAACAGAAGCAGTTTTCCGGCTGGTTTCATTTTCGGAACTGCTTCATCATCTTCAGGTAATTTTGATAATTAATTAAGTCTTAAATCAAGGATTATCCGTGAATTTAATCTGAACTAATTTGTAGAACCTTTTGAAGTTTTTTCTTCTTCTTCCTCCCTTTTTTTTTTTTTTTTTTTTTTTTTTTTTTTTTTGCGGTCTATTGTAAGTGTTTTGCTATGCCAAGTTATATTGAAATATATATATATATATATATATATATATATAATGATGTGTGTGTGTTTTGGGTTTCAGTATGAAGGTGCTTGGAATGAAGGTGGTTGAGGACCAAGTATATGGGATTTTTTCACTCACAAATTCCCAGGTTTTTCTCTTCATCTTTCTGTAATTTCTTTATCTGAGCTCCTGTACATGTTCCTGTCTAATTTGTTTTTTTTTTTTTTGTTAAACAAACTCTAGTCAATCAGGTTGTTCATATATAGTCAAAAGAAATTTTTGTCATTTATTAGCTTCTAGAAATGCTATAAATTGACACTACGGTTTCAGCAAGTTGCTACTTGCAGCTACGTGTGGAGTGAGATGAAAATTTCAAAAAGCCGATAGAAATATATTATTCAAGTATTTTTCAAGAGAACTAAAACATTGCACTTTCTCTTTCTTTAGATTGCACGAGTTTAATACCCGTACGTTATACAGAGAAGGAAGAAAAAATAAAATAAAAAAAATTGAGTAGTATATAATAAAAATAGTTAATTAAGATATAGATTATAAATACAGTAAGTATATTTTTTTAGTATTTACTATTATAATATTAAAGTATATACATTCATATTTATAAGTATAATTTTCTTGAAATAAAAAAGTTCAAATAATAAATAAAATTAAAAAAATTTAGAAAATCAAAGGGATAACAAAGTTGCGGGATCAATTTAATAAAATAAAAACTAATTAAATTAAAAAATAAACGATAGAAATTTTAAAAAAATTATTTCTAAAGATTATAGATATAAATATAAAAGAAACTTATTGAACATTTTGTTTTAAAAAAAAGAAAAAAATAACAGAAGTCAAAGAATAAAAAAATAATAATATCAAATATTAAAATAAAATATTAAGTGTAAGAATTGTTGTTAATAGAATAAAATACAATAATATATTGTTATTAAAAAATCAGAAAGAATAAATAAAGTTAAAAATTTTTAAACTTAAATAGTCAAAAAAATTTAATAACTTAAGTAAATTTATTAAATTTAAACAAAATTAATTAAATCAATAAATAAACCTAGAAATGAAATAAATATTTTTAAAAATTTTAATTTTAAATAATAATATTAATATATGATATAAATAATAATTTAGCTATAATAATTATAAATGTACTTTTTTGATAATTACTATCTATTGATTTTTAATTTTATTGTAATTTTATTGACATTTTTATATTTTGGAATTTCTGTAAATTATCATTTAGTTTCAAATTTTTTAGTTTGTTTGTTTATTTTGAATATTATAATTTAATTGTATTAATTTATTCTTTAAATATATTGTTATGTTTTTTTTGTTAAATTTTTATTAATTCAATAATTTAAAATTTTCAAATATTTAACGTGTATAATTTTATTTTTTATAATTGGAAATAATTTAATAAAATATAATTATTTATCTTATGGTTTTTCTTTTTCTATCTTTATTTTTTTCCTTTTTTTAAAATTTATTTTTTCCTAATGGAACTTCACAGTCAATTATATAGAGTACTACTTTAGCTCCCAAATGATTTAGTCAAAATATAAGGCATTTCCACATCCCATTTGTGACCGTGGAGAAAATAGCTATTGGATCTACTTCTTAAAAAAAATTATATATATATATATATATAACACCATCAACACAATCTTTATTTGTTCAATGCAATAAAACACTGTGCAGCAATAAAATTTTTTATTCTAATTCCACGCTTCAGATTGTTTTTGAACCCCCCCCCCCCCAAAACAAAAAAAACAAAAAAACAAAAAAAAGGGGGAGAACAGAGAAAAACAGGGCTCATTATTATATATTTTACTCTCTCTTTATCTTTCTTTCTCTTTCTCTCTCTCTAATGACCGGATAATGTCAAAAGGATAGAATCAGTAAGTCACTGTACGGTCGGAAAAATGCAGGGAAATTGAAGGGTAAAAACGTCATTTCACTATGGCACACTGTAGCGCAATGTTTAACACTGTAGCAGAAATAAATAATAAATAAAAAAATCCAAAAGTTACTGTTTTTTTACTGTGAAGTGAACATTAACTCAGTCAATTCTTTTAGTATATGTATAATGTATAATTTTAAAAATTGAAAAATTTTTACAAAATAATGTCTTTGTCAACTTTTTTTCATTATTTTTCTATTTTCAAAAAATAAAAAGTATCTTATTTTCAAATTTTTTTATATAATATCTTTTTAAAAAAAAAAAGAAAAAGAAATCTTTTTAAATTTTTTTCAAAATATATTATTTTTAACATTATTTTTTTAATTTCAAATAACTTTTTATTTGTAAGAAATAAAATTTTTTACATAACCAAACATTATCTTATTCTTAAAATTAAAAAAAATTAATTTAAAATAAAAAAGTTTTTCTTTTTAAAAATAAATACGTAATCTAAAGGGAGTTTATACAGCATTAAAATTCAGCTTTTTGATAATGAAATATTAATGTTTAAATATTCTTAATTGTAGCAATAAAAAATAATTAATCTGACAATGCTATATATATATATATATATATATATATATATAAGCTAGGTGGGGGAGTGAGAGGGAGAGAGAAATTGGTGGGGTTTCGTAAATTTCATTGCCTGACCACACAAAGTGGGCTTTGATCAAATATTGCACAGACATATGGGTCCCAACATCAATATATTTTTTGAAAGCTGTCAGTCCAAGAAGAAATTGATTATCACAATTATTTGATCTTCGTTTTTTTTTTTTTTTTTCCACTCGATGGAACATTAATAGAAAATAAAATAAAAAATATTAGGTTTTCTTTGACATTTAACTGTATTTCTTTATTTTAAATTTTTTTTGAGAAGGTAACAAAATTTATAATTAATTTTTGAAAGTCAATCAACTTCAATTTAAAAATTTTATCTTCAATTAGTGAACCAAACGTAAGCTTAATATGATCATCAGCACATTAAGCATGTTTTTAGGGGAAACAATATGAGTTAAAAAATTTTTGTTTGAGTTAAGTTGAAATTGACTTGTGCTTCAACAACACTTCCTGGTTTGAAACCCTTTGTGACTCTCTTTCACTCGGAGTATGGTGATTTCTTAAGCCTTCGCATTGTGTAAGTGATGCAAAATTTTTTGTCTTAACTTAAACCAAAATATCCATGCAAAAGTGTTATAAGCACATAGTTTATTGATCGGTTTCAAAATTCAGGAACCATTTTAAGGATTACACATAGCTTTGTTTTAAGGAATTTGGAGATAGAGTGAAGCACTGGATCACCTTAAATGAGCCTTGGACCTATTCCATGGGTGGTTACTCAGCAGGGATTTATCCGCCGGCCCATTGTTCTGCGTGACAAAACTTTAACTGCACCGATGGAGATTCAGGACAGAACTGTATTTGGTGTCCCACCATCAACTCCTCTCTCATGCCGTTGCCGTCAAATTATATGAAGAGAAGTATCAGGTTACATACAAATTTAATGATCCCGATTATGTCAGATAACTAATTCGTAAGGAAATAATCAAGTTTATTGAAAATTAGAACTACTTAATGTATATTAATCAGTATCTAAAAATTATGAGCAGGTATCTCAAAAGGGCGTGATAGGAATAATTCTGACGTCAAACGGGTTTGTGCCATATTCGAATGCAAAGCACCACCAAAATGCCGCCCTAAGAGCCCTTGATTTCATGTTTGGATAGCATTAAGCCAAGATATAATAACTACTTTTATCATCATATATATACATGGACGACTCTATTGTATTTATATATATATATATATATAAATATATCTCTATTTTTTATTTCTTTTGATGGCATTATTGTAGGTTTATGGATCCGTTGGCAAATGGTGACTGTCCACATAGCATGCGATCTCTTGTTGGAAAGCGATTACCCAAGTTCACAGAAGAAGAATCCAAACTTGTTAAAGGGTCATATGATTTTCTAGGTTTAAACTACTACACTGCTAACTACGCAGCTTATGCACCTCATCACAACTCTGTGAACGCTAGCTATGTTACTGATGCTCAAGCGAGTCTTACAAGTAAGTAATAATATATAGGTTATAATTAGTGTATGTCAACCTGTTGTCCCCAAATTTGTCACTCCTTAATCGATAATTACATGTCCCACTCCTCCCCTCAAAACTTTCTAAATTCTTTCATCATGCCTCATTTAATTAATTTTTTATTAACTTGAATACTTAAATTTGGAAGATTTGCATTAGATTTGAAAACTTCTTATCGAAGATAAGGTATTTCATCTTTACATGTGACACATATGGACTTTCTGTGTCCAATTTAATTGACAAAAAGTTAAGTTATATTGGATATATAATAATTTAAAAGTTTAAGGGACAGATTGTCGACGTTAAAAATTCGGTAGGTAAATTATCAAAAAAGTGATAAATTTAAAGGGCATCAGTACTAAATATACATTACAATTAAGTTCAGCAATGGTGAGAATTTCTTCTGAAATAATAGAATTTTCTTTTTCTTTTAATAGTAAAATAGAATATTTATTTTCCAACATACGCTCTTGTGGCAGCCGAGCGAAATGGTGTCCCCATTGGTCCAAAGGTGCGTACCAATTATATATATGTATATAGTACTTGACTCTTGATATACCGTTTTTCTTTCTTTCTTTCTTTTCTCCTGAAAGTAAAGTATAATAATTATTCCGACCTTATTCTTTTGCTCTGTAACATGACAATATTGTAGGCTGCTTCAGATTGGCTTGATGTTTATCCGGTAGGAATTCATGAGATTTTGCTGTACATAAAGAGAAAATACTACAATCCACTAATTTACATCACAGCGAACGGTATTAATGAACTATTTCAAACCGTTTTTACCTTATTGCTATACAGGTATATATATAGATATATACACACATAATGTACATGTGAAATGCGAGTGACGTAGCTATTCCGTTGATTAATTACAGGCATTAACGAGTTCAATAATCCTAAATTATCCCTTAAACAAGCTCTTATTGATAACCAAAGAATTGATTACTACTTTCGCCATCTAGCTTGCCTTCAGAAAGCAATCAAGTAAGTCTTTAAGTATATGTTTCGCTAATATAATGACATGATTTGGCTACCTAAGCTTTAGTTAACCCTTTTTTTTTTCCCCTTGTGTGTGTGTGCAGGAAAGGAGTGAATATGAAGGGATACTTTGCATGGTCATTGTTGGGCAACTTTGAATGGAATTTTGGTTTCACTGTTCGGTTTGGAATAAATTTCGTAGATTACAAAAATGGACAAAAAAGATATCCCAAACTCTCTGCACACTGGTTCACGAAGTTCCTCAAGAAGTAAACTATATACTCTTGACACATTTCAAATAATACTTTTATTGTGCTCCAAATTACCGCTTAATCCTATCAATAAGATAACATATGATTTGTTATCCGGACTATATGTGTAGGTTCTCATACCCACACCCACAGAGACAACATTTTTATTTGTAATAGTGGGGTTTGTAGAATTTCCAATTAAGAGATGGGTGGAGTCACTCATGATTGAGTTGAAGGGATTTCTGTCTTTAATGAATACCTTTATTTATTTCAACTTTACTTATAAAAATTCTATATTTTTCTCATTCTACCCCCAATTTCTTGAGTCATTAGTTTTTTTTTTTTTTTTTTGCTTAAAAGCTTTTTAAATTGATGATTTTACGTAGAGTATATCAATTTTTTAAAAAGGATTAAAAAAATTTGATCGTTCAATTAATTTTGGACTATTAAATTACATCAAAATTGGATTCCAATGAAAAAGTAGGTAAATTTAATAGAACTTGAAAAAAATTTAACCGTCTAAAACTATTTAGTTTTTTAGAGTTTTCTTATCCTACATCAAACTTCTTCGAAGAAGAAATGTAAAAAGTTTTCCCCTCTCAAAAATAAAATCTCCCTCAAAACGTGCCGCCGTGCAGGTAGACTCGCCATTAATTCGAGAATTATAGGGTGTATTTTTTAAAAAGGAAACACAGGTGTATTTCTTTTCAAATATAGGCAAATCTCTCAGAGATATATATTTTTCTTTTAGGAAATTAAAGTCCAATATCAGAATTAAGAATTCCAAAAAAAAAGAAAAAAACAATCCACGGGAAGATCCAAGCGGGGTCGACTTTGAATGTGGACAAGTTGAATGTTGACAAGGCAAAGAGATATCAATATAGAATTTGAACCACTTGGAAGATAATGTCGAATTTCAATTTCGAATATCAATTTACTCCGATATTTCCTAGAAATCTCTAGGACTGTAGCCGAATATTGATTGGAAAAACAAATAATCAGAAAAATAAAAAAGAACTATTATTCGTTGCAAAATCCTTATTGCAGCTAGAGACCACTTGCGTTTTAAGTTTTTTAGTTATTTTACTTAGCAAATTAAAAGCAAATAAAAAAAATCACCTAATTAAGGAGAAATTAAACTTCAGATATACAAGCACATAAACACATATTGCTCACTCTCTGTGTCCATAAATTAACTTGAGTTCATTTAAAGATGTGCAAATGCAAAAAATTATTGCAATTGATTTACCGTTTCTGATAAAAATAGATATAAAAGTAAAATCAGTGAAATATCTGTTTTTCGAGATTGAAGATAACGCACATTTTTGTACAAATGTCCTAAATCATATCAAATATGCCATAACTATCATTTTCCGTTTCTTATATTACTTGTTTTATCATAATAAATTTACAAAAAAGTAATTATTAAAATCCTTGCCGTACTTTCCCCCCCCCCCCCCCCCCTCTATTTATATAAAGACATATATGGTGGAGACAACACTTCTCATGACTAAAGAAAAAAAATCATCAGTCTAGTAATGGCATCTCAAGCCCCACTGACCTTAAGCCTCCTACTAGTAGTTCTTTTCGGCTATGCATCCGCAGATAGTGGACCTCAAATACCAGCTCAATATGACGCTGTTTTCCTCAACAGAAGCAGTTTCCCGGCCGGTTTCATCTTCGGAACAGCTTCAGCATCTTATCAGGTAATTTTCATTAATTAAGGGTGTGTTTGGTGCATGTACCGATTTGAAATATAATTTTTAGGTCGAAATTAATTGATTTTTTAAAAATTAATTATAATTTTTGTTGATTTTTCACAAAAAGACAAAATTGTATTGGAATTTTTGAGTTTAGACTATGGAACCAAACATGAGCAAAGGCTATATCAAGGATTTGTCATGAATTTTAGCTAAACTAATTCATAGACCTTTTTAATGGCTCTTTTTTTTTTCCCCCCCCCTTCTATTTTAGTGTTTTGCTATGTCCAAGCTATGTATATACATAGATAGACGTGTGTGTCTTTTGGGTTTCAGTATGAAGGTGCTTGGAATGAAGGTGGTAGAGGACCAAGTATATGGGATATTTTCACTCACAAATTCCCAGGTTTTTCTCTTCCTCTTTCTTATTTTCTTTATATCAGCTCCTCCCGTTCCTGTGCAATTTGTTTTTTTGTTTTGGTTTTAAATGCACACTAAGTTTGTGTTTGGTTCGTTGGTTGGAGATGAAAATTTTAAGTTGGAGTTGGTTGATTTTTTTAAAATTAGTTATAAATTTTGTTGAATTAAAAAAAAAAGATAAAAACTGAGATAAAAAAGTATAATTTAATTGAAATTAAACTTAAATGTTAAATAAAGCCTAAGTCAATCCAGTTGTTCATATGGTCAATAAATATTTTCATCGTTTAGCTTCTAGAAATGTGTGTAAAAACTTATATGTTAGTGATACTACGGTTTCAGCAAGTAGCTTTTCTTTTTTTTTTTTTTTTTTTTTTTTTTGGTAATGAGATTTGAATGAATAAATAATCTTCGATTAGCCCCGTTATCATAACTCATAAGCATTATTGACTAATTCAAACTTAAACGTAGCAATAAAAAAATATTTAAAATATTTATTAAAAAAAAAAAAGCTGGGTGGAGACCGGTTTGATCCCCTAAAATAAGAAAGAAATAAAAGAGAGAGAGAGACATTGGTGGGGTTTCTTAAATTTCATTGCCTGGCCACACAAATGGAACGTATTTGTTTCATTGTTCCATCAACTTTTTCATTTGACATCATTATTTGTGGACTTTAATTAAATATTGCACAAACATATGGGTCCCAATATCTAAATCGAGAAATACCTGAATAATACAAATTTAAAAATTATTATATCAATATGACACAAAAATTGATAATAGATTAAAAAAGATATAAAATTAAACTAAGCAAACTAAAATTTAAGTTATATTAATCAAGATTAGAAAATTTAGATTATATTAATCAATAGAAAAAAAATAGTTATTTGGATAATTTTCTCTAAATATTTTTTAGAAAGCTGTCGGTCCAAGAAGAAATTGATTATCATACATATATGGTCTTCGCTTTTTTTGTTTTTTCCCTTTGCCACTCGGTGGAACAATAAAATAAAATAAAATAAAATAAAAGCATTACTATTATGGACAAATGTCATGTGTTAGAGAAACAATTGGATGTGAAAAAATTCGATTTGAGTTAAGTTAGAATTGAGTTATGTTTTTAGTATGTATTTAGCTGATTGAATTTAAAGAGTATAAAAACTTTTTTATAATATAGATCTTTGTTCGTCTCGATGAAATTTAAAAAAATAATCTAATTTGAACTTAGTATATATGTAAAGTTATGAACTTTTAAAGTTTAAATTTTGAAGTAATAATTGAAATTGTAAATAGTGAAACTGAAGTTGAGTACGTTTAGAAAAAGACAAAAAGAAATTGAGTTTTTCTTATTTTGGATGGGTGAACTAAACACACACTAATATTATTTGGATTAATTGCATTTTTCTCTTTAGGAAAGAAAAAAGAAAAGAAAAGGAGCAATTAGGTTTCTTTTTTTTCCGTTGAAATACTACTTCAAGTCTTCAAAGATCTTTTTGGTATATCATGTTAATGTATTTTTCATCATTGAATTCAGTCGAAATCACTTTAAAATAAAAATAATTATACAAAATTGATAATTTTTAAAACAAATCTACTGATTAAAGAACAAAACATTATCTCCCCCTTTCAAAAAAGAACAAAACCTTATCAATGATGTGTTTATATATAAATATATAAGTATCTTATCTTACCATTGAAATATGGGAAATTTACAAACACCTGCCTAAATAATTGAGTAGAAGTGGCCCACATTCCCGAGCCAAAAGAAAAGTCAAAGTGGTTGCCGAGATATGTTAACATTATAACTAATTAATTGACCGTATTCCCATCCAATGTGTCAATACAAATACAATGTCTTCCAAGGAACATGACAAATATTATTTCAGAAAGTGTCGGAATTGAAGAAAAACATTACATTACAAAAATTTTCAAGTAACGTGTTAGACTAAAATGTTTTCCTCGACGTACTTTTCCTTATGGTCTGCAACAGTAAAGGCAGAAATCGATTTCAATCGGGTGTTGTTAGTTTTATATTTTAATTATTTAGAGTGGACATAATACTTTATTCTTAATAAAATAGATGCATAACTTATTTTCAAAATTTCAGAATTTGAACGAGGGTGCCGGTATAATTTTTCTTCTAAAATTAATATATAAATGAACTTTTCAGAAATTTTAAAGTTAAAAATCAATTTTTAAAAAATATGAGTGGAAATTATTGTATGTGGCTCCACATGTGTGTACGACCAAATTCACTCCAAATTTTGTCAACACATGCATGAAATAGGAATAGATTCCTCTTAGTTACTTTCAATGATTTGGCCAGTTATAATTATCCAGCGATAGCTCTGGGTCCAAACATGTGCTTTGAATGTTTAATCCTTTAAAAAAATAAAAAATAAAAAACTAACAAGCAGTTTTTTTCCTGTGATATGATACCCATATATATTTATATATAAAAAAATATAATCTAATATATATTAGAAAATATACATAACTATTTAAAATCGTCATCCCTTCCCAATTATCACGTGATAATGAAGTTATCACCACATGACTATTTATGTGTTGATCCAATTAATACCACATAATGTTTATTTTATTTTATTTATCTATTTAATATGTACGAAGTGCATGCTATACAGTATACAACTAGTTTTAAAGAAAGTATCCATGCGTATATCATGTGTGCGTGTGTTAGTGTTCGTGTATATATATATACAGAACTTTTGCTGTATCTGTAGGTTTTATAAATACGTGAGCATGTGGATATCCTGATTATTAGAAAGAGTACTTTAAACATGTTGTGTACCATTGCAGAAAGGATTAAAGACAGGAGCAACGGGGATGTTGCCACTGATGAGTATCACCGCTACAAGGTGATGATACATACATACATACATACATGCATACATACATTTTTAGATGCGCACACATTAAAAAAGAAGCCACATTTTCTTTAGAAATTTTTTTTCCGTCTGTACTCCAATTTTAAGGTCATTCCCACTTGTTTATAAACTTTAAAAACTCTTATTTTGTCCCCTAAATTTTAAATTTAATTTCAATACTCGATATTTTAAATTAGATTTTCAGTTAAAAATAAATTGAAAAAAAAATAAGTTAAGTACAGTCATGTGAGATTTTTCTAATTATTTTAAACAGAAATCCTAAAAAAATGGGCTTAGTAAAACTAATTCTTTTATTTTTCATCTGTTTTTAATTGAAATTCTGATAAAATAAGTAAAGTGAGTTAAATTCAAAATTCAAGAGGTCAAGTGAGAGTTTCTATAATTTAAGAAATAAAGTGAGAGTGATCTCAAAATTCAGAGATATAGATAAGAATAATCAAATTATAAAAAAAGTGAATTTAGAACCAAATTAATATATCTTTGTTGTAAGTTCATCTTGTTACTGGCTGAATTTATAACTCTATTATAAATTTATACGCTTTGTAGGAGGATGTAGGGATTATGAAGGAAATGAATTTGGATGCCTATCGATTCTCCATCTCATGGTCTAGGTTGTTGCCAAGTAAGTTTCATTGTTTTCTTATGAGCCCCTAATTATGTTACTTATGTATCACATGCCCCTATTTGTTCGGATTTTTTCTTCAGTTGAAAGTATAAAAACTTAATAATAATAATAATAACAATGTTAAAATCGTTCTCTCAGATGGAAAACTTAGTGGGGGAGTGAACAAGGAAGGAATCAAGTACTATAACAATCTCATCAACGAACTCCAAGCCAATGGTGATTATATTATATTAATTAGTCCTACTAATGTATAAGTATATGTTTCTCCTATATCTTAATCAAATCTTACACATTTTGCCTTCAATAACACTTGATATAGGTTTGAAACCCTTTGTGACTCTCTTCCATTGGGATCTTCCTCAAAATCTAGAGGATGAGTATGGTGGTTTCTTAAGCCCTCTCATTGTGTAAGTGTTGCAAAAATTTTTGTCTAACTTAAACCAAAATATCCATGCAAAAAAGTGTTATACACACATAGTTTATTGATCGGTTTCAAAATTCAGGAACCATTTTAAGGACTATGCAGAGCTTTGCTTTAAGGAATTTGGAGATAGGGTGAAGCATTGGATCACCTTAAATGAGCCATGGAGCTATTCTATGGGAGGTTACACAGCAGGGATTTTTCCGCCATCCCATTGTTCTAAGTGGCAAAACTTAAATTGCACCAGTGGAGATTCAGGGACAGAACCATATTTAGTGTCCCACCATCAACTCCTCTCTCATGCTGCTGCCGTCAAACTATACAAGGAGAAATATCAGGTCACGATCACCCTTATATTAGATAATTAATTAATAAAGAAAATCAAGTTGAGTATTGAAAATTAGAACTACTTAATGTATGTTAATGAGTATCTAAAAATAATGAGCAGGTATCACAAAAGGGATTGATAGGAATAACTTTGGTGTCACACTGGTTTGTGCCATATTCTAATGCAAAGCACCACCAAAATGCCGCCCTAAGAGCCCTTGATTTCATGTTTGGATGGTATTTAGCCATGATATAATAGCTACTTTTATTACCATACATACACACACACACACACATATAGATGACTCCATTAAATCTATATCTATATCTATTTTTCGTTTCTTTTAATGTTAAAATTGTAGGTTTATGGACCCCTTGGCAAATGGTGACTATCCGCATAGCATGCGATCTCTTGTTGGAAAGCGATTACCCAAGTTCACAGAAGAGGAATCCAAACTCGTTAAAGGGTCATACGATTTTCTAGGATTAAACTACTACACTGCTAACTACGCAGCTTATGCACCTTATCACAACTCTGTGAACACCAGCTATGTTACTGATGCTCAAGCGAGCCTTACAAGTAAGTATAATTAGGATATATAACACTGTTGTCCCTCAAATTTGTCACTTTTTAATTAATAACTTGTCCTCGTCCTATTCCCCTCAAATTTTTAATTTTGACATCTCTTAAACTTTCTAAATTGTTACATTGTATCTCATTTAGTTCATTCTACATTAACTTGACGAATATTTGAATTTAGAAGATTTGTACTAGATTTAAGAACTTTTGATCATAAATGGATTTCCCATCTTTATATGAAACATAATAAGCTTTTCATGATCAATTTAATTGATGAAAAGTTAAGTCATATAGGATACATAATAATTAAAAGTTCAAGGGATAGATTATTAAAATTAGAAATTTAGTAGATAAATTATCAAAAAAAAAATTAAGGGACGTTAGCCTTTACGATTAATTAGTTCCACAGTGGTGAGGACTTCTTCTGTAATAATATATATATATATATATATATATATTTTTTGAGTGAAATGGAATATTTATTTTTTAAACATGTGATATTGTGGCAGCCCAACGAAATGGTGTCCCCATTGGTCCAAAGGTATGTTCCAATCATTTATGTACATACATAATACTTGACTCTTGATATATGTACTGTTTTTGTTTTTCTTTGAAAATGAAGTATAGTACATTATTCCGACCTTATTCTTTTGCTTTGTAATTAATACGACAAAATTGTAGGCTGCTTCAGATTGGCTTTATGTTTATCCGGTAGGAATTCATGAGATTTTGTTGTACACAAAGCGAAAGTACTACAATCCACTAATTTACATCACTGAGAACGGTATTAATGAGTTACTTCAAGTCATTTTTACCTTATTATTATTTTTAACTTATTATTATGCAGATTAATATACATATATAGATACATATGTACATGTAATTTGCGAGTGACCTAGCTATTCTCTTGATTAATTACAGGCATTGACGAGTTCGATAATCCTAAATTAACCCTTGAACAAGCTCTTATTGATAATCAAAGAATTGATTACTACTTCCGCCATCTCTCTTACCTTCAGAAAGCGATCACGTACGTCCTTAAGTGTATCTTTCACTAATATAATGACTTGATTTAATTGGCTACCTATGCCTTAGTTAACTTTTTCTTTTTTTGTGTGCAGGAAAGGAGTAAATGTGAAGGGATACTTTGCATGGTCATTGTTGGACAACTTTGAATGGAATTCAGGTTTCACTGTTCGGTTTGGAATTAATTTTGTAGATTACAAAAATGGACAGAAAAGATATCCCAAACTCTCAGCACACTGGTTTAAGAAGTTCCTCAAGAAATGAACTATGTACTCTGGGCACATTTCAAATAATCCAAATTACCGCTTAATCCTATCAATAAGATGACGTATGATTTGTCGTCCGGAATGTATGTATAGGTTCTCATATTCATACCCACAGAGACAACATTTTTATTAATAACAGTCGGGTTTGTAGAATTTCAAATTAATTATGAGCAGTTAGTTTATCCCTGCAATATATTTAGAGAAGGAAAGAGTCACTTATGATTGAGGTAGAGGGATTCCGTCTTTAATAAACTTTTATTTATTTCAACTTTACTTCTAAATTCTCTATATTTTTCTCATTTTACTATATTAAAAATTGATTATCCCTATAAACTCCCTCAAAACTTTATTCTTTCATATTAGCTCCGCCAAGTCCACATTCATTTAAGCTGCCGACCACATTTTCATTACTTCATCAGTAGTGACTGGACAATCATAATTAGTTTCAATCAATCTATTTAGAAATACCTTATAAATGCAGTAACTTATAAGTGGTGATTTGGTTGAAAAATATGTAGCAATACCGATAGTTGTATTTGCACAAGTCTTTCAACGAAGAAGAAGAAGAGTATTGAGGAAAAAAAGTTCAAAAATGATAAATTAGAGGCTAAAGGGCTTCTTAATGCGGCAAAGCAAATTTGTTTTGGAGATAATCCAAAATACAAATTATTATGCTTTTTTCGTTGCATTATGAAGAGGAATCATACGGTCATGATCTTGCCGGCTTAGTATAGTAATAAGATCTCTCTCTATATATATTTATCTGAAAACCGGCTTATCCTGGCCTGCAGTTATGTCTTCATAAAATTTCAATTGTGCTTTCATTTTCTTAGAAAAAATATTAAACATAGTTCCACTACTAATTGAAACCTTATAATAACTAGGGAAAAATGTAAACCATACTTCGAGTTATTTACTAAATTTAATATTTATACTAAATATTTAAAAATCTATTATTTACTTCAATTATTTTCGTGAAAACATATTTTACCACAACTACCCTTCTAGAACTATACGTCTATTTTAAGTAAAAATTATCCCTTTGTTTTTTTTTTCTTGTCTATCATATATATATATATATATATATATATATGTCTGAACATATGTAACAAAACGTTTGTTGTCATTACCACGCGAACGTCAGGCTAATTATCAACCGGCCTAGCCTGAGAACATTAGGAAAGCACCTAATTAATATGACACTCTCAATTTTCTAGATTGCTATAGCCTTTCACTCTCTCCGGCATAGGTCCAACATGGTACCTATTCTCCTGTCTTTGGCACTTAAAAGAATTTATTTGCCAGTTGAATTTAAAATCATTATTGGGATATAATTATATAACATTTAGCGCTTCCATTTTTTCCATATATATAACTTTTTCTTTATGCTTTCTTTAATTATTACTGTTACTATCATTATTTTATCCTAGCTAGCTAGGACGTTTCGGATCTATATAAGGAGACAAGTTAACAATAGAAGGCAACTACTTACGTACCCAAAATCAAGTCATCATGGAAAGCCATTACTTTCATCTCCTACTTCTTCTTCTGCTTGTTCTTGGGTCTCCCCTGCCGGCTAGTTCCATTGCAGCTGCAAGGAATATTCCAACTCAATCTTATGATAGTGCCTCCCTCAATCGGAGTAGTTTTCCTGTCAGTTTCGTGTTTGGGACAGCTTCCGCTGCTTATCAGGTGAGTCATCTTTCATGTGATCAGCTTGACAGAATATATAAATTTAATCCAGTTACACATTATCATATACCATATATAGTTTTTAATAAATATTATTTTATGGACTTAGCTATTATCTTAATTTGAATGCTAAGCATGAAATTGAGTGCCTTTGGCGTGAATTTAAATTCAGTATGAAGGTGCTGCGAAAGAAGGAGGTAGGGGACCAAGTATATGGGATACTTACACACACAAATATCCAGGTCCTAATCTCTCTATAAGTTATAATTAACATTTTTTAATTTTCTCGCTATATCCTGTAACATTATTTCTTCATATTTTACCTAATTAACTAATGTTATTTTTTATCATTGTTTTCGCCTTCAAATTATTGTATAATTAGTGTGAGAACATTTAATATATATAAGAACCGCTAACATGATTTCTTCATATTTTAAAATTCTATGGTAATATCAGATAGGATAAAGGATGGCAGCAATGGGGACGTGGCTGTTGATCAATATCATCGCTATAAGGTGCATATCATCTATATATAAATTTATATATAAGAAAAATTCAGAAAGAGTAATTAATATAAAATTTTTAAAGCTTTGAAAGTCGAATTTGTGAATTTGATCAAATAAAATTTATAAATGTAGTATGGGTTCTCTTCAATTATTTATAGGCTTGTATATAGAATTTGGCATATCATTTCTGGCTAGCTAATTTAGTTGGTCGTATTTATAGGAGGATGTGAGAATTATGAAGGAAATGGGTTTGGATGCGTATAGGTTCTCCATCTCATGGTCCAGATTGTTACCAAGTAAGTTTCTGATCAAGCAAAAATTAATAAATAAAAGAAACGAATTTGGTGGTCATGACCTTGCAAACTTGGTTTCGTTGTATATATAATTATACAAGCATTCCTATTTGTCCTCGCTGAGTTTTAATCCCATTCTGATATGTCAAATTTCGATAGATTAATAAAAAAACTTTCTTTTTTTCCACGAAATCTAAGGCCAACAAATACACGTGAGTAGATTTTGAGTAGGAATGAAGTTGCATGACATTTTCTTAATTTTACATATTAACAGATGGAAAGCTAAGTGGGGGCGTCAACAAGGAAGGAATCGAATATTACAACAATCTTATCAATGAGCTACTAGAAAACGGTACATACACTCACAATTCATACACTAATTAGTTTATAAATTTATATATTATTATGTTCTTCCTCACATATATATGTACATATATATAATAATAAATTGCAATGTTTGTTATAATTCATGAGTTTTCATTTGTTGCCCACCAAATTCAGGCCTAAAACCCTTTGTGACACTCTTCCATTGGGATCTTCCCCAAGCTTTAGAAGATGAATATGGCGGTTTCTTAAGACCCCATATTGTGTAAGTGTTAATTATATACATTTATAATTTTGGCCGTCACAAAAAGGGTCTTTAACTTGATATAATTATCTTCTATACCTTCTATTCTAATACTGTGTGCGCATGCAGGAGCCATTTTAGGGACTATGTAGCGCTGTGTTTCAAGGAATTTGGCGATAGAGTGAAGCATTGGATCACTTTCAATGAGCCGGTGGGCTATAGCGTGGCCGGTTATGCAAGCGGAATGTTCCCGCCCCATCGGTGTTCTAAATGGCAACAACTAAACTGCACGGCGGGGGACTCGGGAACTGAGCCATATTTGGTGACACACCACCAGCTCCTTGCTCACGCAGCAGCGGTTAAGCTTTACAAGGACAAGTACCAGGTCTCAGTTTAAACTTCCATTTTTATGTACATAGCTATTTATATAAATTCTGTAGTTGGATATAGAAATGTGTATATCATATGTAATTTGCAGTAATTATTATCTGTGCAGTCATTGCAAAAAGGGTTGATAGGAATAACATTAGTGTCATTTTGGACCGTGCCATATTCGGAGGCAGTCCAACACCAAAAGGCTGCACTTCTATTGCTTGATTTCATGTTGGGATGGCAAGTACTTTCTATACCTTGAAAAATCGAAATTTTTTTTTAGAATACAATCATTCGTCATATGAGATTCAGATCCCTAATCTAAATTTTGATGTTCTAAGCAGTATCTAACTAAATACAATATGTCAAGTCATTAAATAGACTTAGATACTAAAGTATAAAAAAAAAAATCAGTTTAAAATCATTTCAAAATTTTTAAATAACATGATAAAATATGATTGATTAGACACCAATTGTTTGGAAATTAATATTAGACTGGGGATCTCAATCTTGTCTGATTATCAAAATATATAGTTAATTAATCACGCTGTTAAATTTTAGGTTTATGGACCCGCTGACAAATGGTGACTATCCGCGTAGCATGCAATCGCTGGTAGGAGAGAGACTACCCAAGTTCACCAAATTGCAATCTCAGAATCTAAAAGGATCATTTGACTTTATTGGATTGAATTATTACACTTCTAATTATGTGTCTTATGCACCAATTCATACTGCTGGATATGCTAGCTATTTAACAGATTCTCGAGCTTCCTTATCACGTACTAATTCACAACTTCATTGAATAATTAAGCAACTTATGAATTTTCTGTTTAGACTCAATTCAAATAGAAATTTTTTTATAATGTCTTTTTCCATCAAATTTGTTCTATGGCAGCGGAACGTAATGGGATCCCCATTGGTCCGAAGGTGTGTGAAATTCATTGATTAATTACTCGATAACGATTTTAGTACTGATTTCCTAACAATTAATCTTTGCCTTGCTTCTAAAATCGTCGCTACAGGGTACTTCGAATTCGATCTATCTTTATCCGCAGGGACTTCGAGATCTTCTGCTCTATACAAAAACAAAGTACAACAATCCACTCATTTTCATTACTGAGAATGGTAATTAAGTAATATAATTAATGACATTTTTTTCATTTTTAATCTTTTCGTTTCAAGACAATTACATTCATTATTCAACCTATATGTATATATTTTTAAATGCAGGTATAGATGAATTCAATGATCCAAGATTGTCCCTTAAGGAAGCCCTTATTGACAACCATAGAATTGAGTACTACTATAGCCATCTTTATTACCTTCAAAAAGCCATCAAGTAAGTACTTATGTTTAGACAATGGCCAGGTTTTATGGACGTAATATTTTCTGCGCCGTCCTCGCCGTCCTCTTTGCCTATTCTTCTTCCTCTTCTAATTTTTTTCTTTTTCCTTTTTTTTTTTTCAGGGAAGATGGTGTCAATGTGAAGGGTTACTTTGCATGGTCATTATTAGATAATTTTGAATGGATTTTAGGGTACACTGTTCGGTTTGGAATTAACTATGTCGATTACAAAGATGGACTGAAAAGATACCCCAAACTTTCTGCCCACTGGTTTAAGAGTTTCCTTAAGAAATAAAGTTTTCATCAGCTATAGCTAAATTAATTAAGATGTAACGATATGTCCCTAAACTTAATTGTCTCTCTTGTTCCCTTTATCTATCTATTTGTATTTTGCTTCTTCTTCTCAATTAATAAAGCTTATAATAGAGTTTAATCAACTTCTTATTCAGGGACGTTTTCAAGTCTGAAATAAGAGTTTACTTTAAAAGGAAAAACTTGGATGTATATCTGAATTTTTACTCCCCCGACCCAAAAAAAAAAAAAAACAGAGAGAGAGAGAGAGATTTCAAGGAAACAAAACTAGTATTAAAATTTTTATTTTTTATATATATTCATAAATATATATATATATATATATATTTGTGGCGCAAAAGTATAAGGTTTCAGAAGGACTTGACCGTGATATAAATATCTAATCTATGGTAAGTGGCGAATTGGAATAAAGGAGGAATTAGAGGTCTTTTTCATGTTCCACTATATTGGTGGCTTGACCATCACAAAGTGTTCTTCCTTTATAGCAGTTTTTGTGCGTGCACTGTGTACATGAATTTGGTGTAAAGACCAAAAGAAGGTATATAGTTGAGTAGAAATTCGAACCTTGACAATATAGTTTGTAAAGAATGTCAACACTAATTTGTGTTATGTTAACTTAGCTTATTACAAGCCGACCTTAGCTCAGTTGGTAGAGCGGAGGACTGTAGTGGGTAAAGCCCAATAGAAATCCTTAGGTCGCTGGTTCGAATCCGGCAGGTCGGACTTTTTTGCTTCTCTTTTCTTTTTTGCCAGCTGATGCGAGCTCATTTGGTAAGAGTAGGGTAGGTGCGAGATCTCCTTATATTACCCTATATTTTCTTTTCTTTATTGCGTTCCAGTATTTTCTTTTTCTTTACATCCGTTTGGATTGTTGTTTGAATACTGTTTTTTTAACACTACTTAAAAAAAAAAAAAAAAAAGTTTTTACAGCATTAATTCAGCAATTCATAAATCCATAATGCTAGTCAACGTAGACAAGATGTCCCTATTAGAAGTCAAACAACTCAATAAACCCCGACAAAGTGCGCACATGGGTGGATCATAATGCCTCAATGCAAATCAATAGAAAAGTCTGGAGGATAAGATTAAAACAAAAGCTGATTTTTTCTTTTTTAATCATGTGATCTCTGCATATTGGCACATATCTTTGTTGTAGTTGTTTATATATATTTATACATACATGGTTACAAGTTATAACAATGGTAAATATGACACTTGTTCATTCTATATTCCATACTTATATATTTCTAGTCTCATTACAGATTTTAATATTGACTCCAACTTAAGTTTGTACCATGATATTGTAGATGTTTTGCAAATTAGTAGTAAAATCGTTGTTAATTTAACTACATTAGCTTATAACTTTTCTTCCAAAAAGAAGGGAAAAAAAAAAGTTGACAATAGGGAATTACAATCGTAGCTTTTCCAAATTGAGAATGTGCGATTATAATAAAAGTAACGCAGTATTGAACGTATTAGTTTTATCAGAAAAGGTTTTTTTTTTTTTTGTTTTGTTTTGTGTTTTGGTTGTAGACATAGTTTAGCAATAGTAATATACATGACTCCACGACTCCACCTCAAGGTGCAGAGTTCAAATCCTCCACTAATTTATTTATTATTTTTTTTAAAGAAAATTCTCGAATCCCATTATACATCAATAAACCTTAGTCCAAATTTCTCCTGTTTGTATATCAGAGTTTCTTTTGCATCTCTGCCAGGATGCATGAACCATTACATTTTCTCTAGGTGCATTTGGAGTACTCCTCAAATTAGTACTTGTTAAACAAACATAAACGTCACTGATCCTTTTTTTTTTTTTTTTTCATTTCGAGCCCTAAACTAGTTTTTATTTCTTTTTATTTTATTTTATTTTATTTTATTTGCTCACGCACAACATTGAAGTTTCAAATGGAAATGCTATATGGAACGCCTTTTCCCGTCACGCCAGGTTTTGAAAATGGTTTCAAGAGCTCATACGGGATAATCCCAGCTCCATTTCTGTTCTTCGACTCTGCGTCTTCATTCCTCGAATCGATGATCAGTTCGAGCACCTTCAACCTTCGATTGAACCGTTCAAAGGCGTCCTTTATTACAGGATCGTCAGCCCATGCCTGCTCCATCTTCTCGCCAAGGTACTCCTCGTCCGGCGAATGGTTCGACAATATGTCTAAAACTGCCATCACCCTCGTCGCTTGAAGCTGCGAGGGGAAGCATTTCAAAAGTGCAGTTTCGGGTTTTTTAATAAACTTTTGCCATTCCTCATCAGCGGGATCTTCCGTGGGCATGTTAGTCCTGGCAATCGTCGGACGGTTTGGGAAGTAACCGGCATAAGTATACTGACCAAAGTTCACGGCTGCGTGGTAACCTGATGTTACCCACACCATTGTAGTGATGATTTCAATGAGGTTTTGGGGGGTTTTGAGGACCGGCCACCATGGTTCGTCCTTTTTGTCCGCGTGCCCTACTGTTCGAATTTCGGTCCACCATGCTTGGAGCTCTTTGTCGGCTTCAACAAGGTTTGGATCTGGGTAGTAGTGGTTGACATAGTCAGTTACCCATATTTTGATCGCGTCCCACATGAATAGGCCATCGTTGGCATACGGGTAGTCCTCGATCATGAGCTTTAGGCCATGCGGAGCATTAGGATCCTCAACCGCCATTCCTCTGCCAAAGTTGCAAAATTGGAGAAATTAATTATTTATAATTACTAATTAAAGAACAATTGTCACATCATGTTTTTATCAAATTACCTGCTAATGAGATCTGCAGGGAGTGCTTGTAAATCAAACTGCCACTCCTGGTCATAGGCGACCGAGCTAAGCTCAATCGAGTACTTCCCGGGTGTAAAAGCAGTCTCAATGGTACCGTCAGCGTTGATGAGCGCCTCTCTAGCGAGAGCATTGATCTCCATCGTATACCGAAAGTGAGGATGCAGCAGTCTGTAAATCGGATGCATCGCACTGAGTTGTCTATTTGTGGCAATCACATAAGGTTCTGTAACACAATGTGTCCTTAGCCTGTAAATTTTAGAAGCAAAAAAAATTGTATCAAACATAAGAACGAAACATAATATTTTAGACAAAGAAATTAATTTTGTAGGAACACATACCAGTGACTAACAAGTTGATGATAGCCTGAATCATGAGCAAGAACGTGAGCTTTGGCAATCCTCCACAGCCAAACTCCGGTCGAATACCAACAAGGTGTGAAAACTTGCCTCCATAAAGGCTGTCCTTTGTGAGGCGGCCGAGTAAGCTCGATCGCCAATGGCCTCAATGTGCCGTCTGGGTTTAAGAAAAAGACCGTCCTTGAACCGTACAGTGTTGTCCCTTTAAGTTCTCTCACTTTGTGAACAAACGGTATGAGGAGGTCGTGGTAATCTAACGTGAATAACTTCTTTTGTTTTATTGCCTGCATAATTACATATGCACATGATTTAAATATTACGCATTACAAGTTTGTACAGTCGTTAATCTGATTTTCCATGTACTGACCTCATCAACTTTCATGATTCCGCCGATTTCTTGATTGATCATATCTTCTGTGATTGCTGATTCTTGAGGACCGTATATCACAGGGTCAAGTTTGCTCTTAATTGGCCATTCCTGTATGATACTTGTCCAAATTATGAATTGCATACAAGTAATTTTTTTTTTTTTATAGGTATTGTTGTTTTAGTCATTGAATTAACTTTTTAACGGTTTAATCTATAAGCATACATATTAAAAATTTACAACACCTGTTTTTATTAATAGACTAGACCATTGAAAGTTAATCTAATAACTAAAATAACAATATCTACCATAGAGTAAAAATACATTTCCGACAATTTTTTTTTTTCAAATCTATACAGGCTATTGTATCTATGCAATGAGCATACCGTGATCAAGCGAATGCTACAAGGATTAAGGCCGGAAAGAGTCTGCCTCGCAAATTCCTCATCCCGAAACCAGAAAAACTTGTCCCCTGAACATATATAATATACAAGACATTATTGACGCATATTTATATAGCATATGCGTGCGTGTGTGTGTGTGTGTGTGTTGAAGTTGTTTTTAATTCTCGTACTGTTAACTGTCTCAGGAGCCTCAAACCGCAAGACGTCTTTGCTGGAATCCTTGATGGTTTTGACAACGCGAGGCAAGACGGTTCGCAGAAAACCTTCGGTGCCAATGGAAGGAAGATCAACTCCATGGCTGAAGAGAGCGTCAATGGCGGTGAAGTAAGGGAAGCCGAGGTCTCTGTCGACCATGACGGTAGCAAGAGAGGGTGACAAGGCATGCAACACAGAGTATAAAGTCTTGGCTTGAAAAGTTAGCTGCTTTATCTCCGAGAAGCATTCGTCTCTTGGTACGTAGAACCTTCCACTCCTTTTCTCCGACAATGGATCTGCATTTACTTGTATTAACGTCACTATTTTTTTTTTTTTTTTTGGTTCACAATTATGATTATGGAAAATAGTCAAAACTATTTTTTCATAACAATATCGCTGTTGGGAGATTTTTATTTTTTTGATAAGGTAGGAAAAAAATGTCAATGTTTTAATTAATTTCGTTAAATTACTATATTTTTATGTGATACATTATGAAAATATTATTGTAACAGTGTTTTAGATGAAAGGATTATTGTGAGATGGATTGATAACTTGAGAATTGGTTGTGGGAAATCTTAAAATCTAAGGAGTAAAATGAAATTCGACTTGTAATTCAAGGATAAAAAATGAAATTAACACAAAAGAAAACTAATTTAACTAAAGTGTTGTGGAGATCTTGTTTTTGGGTTAATTTCTTTTTTTATATGAAAGTAAAAGTGAGAATTCTTTGGGAATAATGTTGTTGTCACTTCTCAAACTGTGTTTTGTTATGTTTTTAAAGAGATAGATTTGTGTATAAGAAAATATGAAATTGTATTTGGATATATTTTTGAAGATGTTGAGTTATAAATCTTATGAAATGAAAATAAAATAGGCAAAATAACTTTCAACCGTTTTTCAATTTTTTGATAGAAACCAATAATTCTCACCATAAAGTTTTCATTTCCGACTTCAAAGCATTTGATAACTAAATGCCATTTGAAGATCGTTTTTTTTTTTTTTTTTCCTTATGCTTTAAAAGATGTGCAGAAACATCTTCAAAACAAACCAAAAACAATACAGATCACGACATAATTTTCCCAAAGCTTCCTTTCCCGTGAGTGCTGACAGCAAAATATTTAGTACCACATAATAAATTTCTCTTGATGACTTTAGGATTGGGCCCGTATATATCAAATATGAAACAGATAAATCTAATTAGATTCTCTAGATGCACCGTCAACATCAGATGAGAGAAAAGTGACGACTACTCTTGAAGTTAAAGACAAAAGGAGTGAAAATTGCAACCTTAACTTACAACCACAGGAACACTTTAAAGAGACAAAGCCTTATCTTATGACTTCAACTCAAAAAAAAAAAAAAAAAAAAGGCCTCATAGTAGGACCACGTACGTGTTACACTCTCATTGATTAAGAATTGACAGATTTTTTCTTCATGTTATCTATAGACAACGTGGTTTTGCGAGGCTGGCGTTCTCACATGTGAATTGTCAAGTATGAATACAAAAATATGAAAAATACAAGGCACGACAAATCTGTTAGCTACAGTAAACGAGTGACTTCTAGCGTTTTAACTCTTTGAGAAAATGTCACTTTTTTTAATTTTTTATTTCCACACTGAAAATAGTTTCTTTATTGACAACAATCATTGAAAACAAGATTGAGCCAACATGGATAAAAATCCAGTCAAAATAGGTTGTGTTTTAAAATGAGAAAAAGATAATTATTTTTTCTCCAAGATTATTTTATTTACTCTTTTTTTTTTCTTTGTTTAATTTTTTTATTTTTTATTTTTTACTGTTTTAAGTTTTGTAAGAACTTTTATTTCCTTATTCTTATAGTTTTCGCCTATACATAAAAAATTGTTTAGTAAAAAGTAATGGAAAATAGAAAGGGAAGAGAATTAAAGTAGTAAGTACTGAAGAAAGGAAAAATGATAGTAATATGTAGACATGTTCATATATATACTAGCATATACATGTATAAATCAATATAATATGTATATGTACAAACCTGATTCGCAACGGGGGCGTCCAGTCCTGCAGCGCCTAGGATATGGGCGAACTTTGCCACCGAGGACAGGCCTTTGGAGATCCCAACTTTTATCAGGGTCACCAATATCATTGTACACATCATAGTCGTATAATCTCTCAAAATACTTGCGCTCTCCTTCCCCATCACCTCTCAAAATTTCAAGTTCTTCTCCTCTTAGCCTTCTCAATCCACTTGGTGTTTGGGATGGCAAATACGACTGTATATTAACAAAAATATATATATAAATTAAAGAAATTAATCAAACTACATGCCTCTTAATTTATAGTTAGTAACCCCAATTTTTTTTTAAAGATATGAAAGTATCCAAAAGATGGAATCAACAGCAGAATAAGATGATTCCAAACATAAGATGTCTATTTCTATCCAAAGAGCAAGTTAAGCTAAATCATGAACTGTTAAAACATAGTTAAATGCATGGCTAACCAAACAGTTTGGACCGTTGAAATTCACTTGGTGTTTGTGATGGCAAATAGGACTTTAAAAAAAATTTTACAAAGGAAAATTGATAGTTAACAAACAACTAGTATAAAGGGTTGTTTAAAAATATATTGTATATTATATATAAGATAGTCATTGTATATAACTGAATACCTTGGAGGTGAAAAACACTCGTCTCTGAGGATTGTCAAACTTGGAGTGAACCCATGAACCACAAATGACATTAACAGGACCATTAGGGAGGCCATCGAGGACTATATTCGAGACAAACATCTCTTTTCGATGCTCATTCTCTACTAAGACTGCTCCAACTTCTCCAAAATCAATTGGAACTTCAAAACTTGTCTCATACTTTATACCGTCTTCTTTTCTTCCTTTCTTTTGTGCATATGCTTCAATTGTCTCCTTCTCTAGTCCCGTTTCTACATATTATAAAATGAGCCTCAAAATTTAGAATAAAATTAACACTTTCTAAAACTGAATATTTGAATTGTCATACAAATGTTAACAGTATACTAATTAATTGTAGACGAAAATGCCATTAAAAATTATGCCTAAACGATTCATGCTAGCTATGAACAACAATGCACAAAGTAAAAATTAAAAAAAGATACAGAAGAAAAAAATATGACAAACCTATATGTATATAAGTTAAAAACTAGGTTTTTTTTATAAAAAAAAATGCTTTAATCAAATTTATTAAAAAGAGAAAAGAAAAATGAGAAAATCAGAATCAAACCTGAATGGTAAAACAAACTAAAAATAGAATTATATTAAAAAAAAAAAAAAAAAAAAACAACAACAACAACAACAACGGCGGCAACAACAACCACCCTTCATAAAAGAAAAACAAACCCTCATGCGTTAAATAATAAAGTTAAAGATGCCTTATTAAGATTTTGTAGTTAATTAGTTAACCAAGGTTTGTAGCTTACTGGGATCAAGCTCGGCACTAACGAGCTCCAGCAGGAGCGATTTGCCGAGCAAGTCCTGAATGTCATCAAGACCTCGGTCTATCCCGAGGTTTTGGAAGAACCCCGTTACCGTTGGCTGCACAGTCACCACAGCCTTAACGGTAAGGGTTTCTACCTTATCGGCTTCAGAAGAATCAGAACTATTAGACTCTTCATTAAACTGAGTACTACTACTAGCACTACTTGCAACGGCTTTTATGGTCCCTGGAGCATTGAAGCGAATCCGACCACTGTTGTGTCTTTCCGGCAACGAATTAGGCCTAGAGAGGAATATCCGAAACGAATTTGCAGAAGGTTTTCGCAGTAAGTAATGGAAGAGGGTCTGGGAAGCGTTTGAGTTTCCAACTTGATAAGGCTTCAACATCATCATATTGATCTCTCTCTCTATCTCTATCTCTCTCTCTCTTCTCTCTCTCTCTCTCTCTCTCTCTATCTGTCTATCTAGAAATATAATTAGTATCAAAAGTTTGGGCACGATCTAGGCATAACTAGAGCTCTATTAAAAGTAGTGATGTGTATCAAAATGCACAGCCCCACACGCCTTTTGTGCATAATGACCTAATGGCATGAGATTTTTGTTCGCGATATGCTTTATTTCACGTGTGGAGGAAAATGGAAAATACAAAACAGTAGCTATGGCTTTATAAGAAAACACCAAAGGGTGGTGGTACCCATCCTAAACGTAACAAAATACACAGATATTCACGCATGACGCATGATAATCAATATGCATGCAAATTACATGTTGCAAAAGCATATGTATGGTCCCCTCCTCGATTTAACTACCCAACACATTTTGAATGTAATATTTTTTCTTTTCTTTTTTTGATATACGTTGCCCTCAATACTTGCTAGGATGGCCCTCATCGGCTAATTACTAGGCACTTTGACACTGTAAGTATATTTTTTTAGCGAGCGGCACGTGCAGTGTTTGAAAATGGCCATAATTTGGCTTTGGTAATTTAATAGCTCTTTGCATTTTTACGTCTTTTGGGAGAAAGATTTGAAGTCTCAAAAACTCATGGTCATAACATGTGCTCTCTCTAAAGAATATTATTTTGAAACTTATATATGTTGCACGTCATTCCAAATCAAATCTTGGATCCATACTTCAAAATTCGGATTTCATTCAAATTTTGAACTTATTACAAATAATGTTGAAACATTGTAACAATCCCAAAATTCGAATTTCAATTCTATTTATTTTAGGAAACAAATTTTGTCATCATTATCCGTGAATTTTCTCAAGTCAAATTCCCAAAAGTCTTCAAGTCACTTCAACCTGTAACATAGTTATTGTAATATTTTGCAACACAATCTACACTTAAATTCCTAAATAGTTTTTGGTTTTTCCTAAATTGCCACAAATACCAATATTAAAAACTTAACAATCTCCCCCTTTGGCATTTTTGGCTCAAAACAAAAACACATCAATCTCCAAAATCCTTTGTATAATAATCTCCCTTGCAGCCATTTAAAGCGTAAATATTGGATTTTTGAAATCCTAATTTAAATAGGATTAAGAAATCTCATTTAAACTACATTTTCCTTTTTAAAATCAAATTTACAAGATTTCCCTTTTAATAATTCTGCAGCATTATCCATTCCTTAATTATCTCTCCATATCACATACAAACTAAATTCACCTCATTATTCCCAATTCAAGTCAAATTTCCAAAAGTCTTCAAATCATGATCTCCTTCAACATGTACCACAATTGTTGTAACATTTTACAACACAACCTGCACTTAAATTCTTAAACAGTTTTTGGTTTTTCCTAAAATGCTACAAATGCCAATATTAAAAACCTAACAAAATCTTATAAATAAAAACTTCAATTATTGGTGACCCACCCTCGATGCCAAGTTCATTAATGTATTTCAATTATTGGTTCCAGACATAGCCCCATTTTTATTTAATGAATTGTACACTGTGTTTCAAGGAGTACAATCAGAATCACGTGCTAGTTGAAGATAAGAGCAACAGCATTTGACATCTGTAGGCTACATTCTTGTAGAAACTTGAAACGGTGAGTTATTGATTTTCTACTCACTTAAAGCAATTAATTTTGATTTTATAGTACTATTTTTTTATCAGTGAAAATGCGGTCAACTTTCTTTCGTAGCTCCCAAGCTATGTTATGCAGAGGAGGCCCTTTGAGTTTGTATTTATTTTATGGTAGAGATCTGAATATTCATAGTTTTCGCTTGTCTCTGGTGGCTAGGGATCTCTTTTTTCTTTTAAGAATTAAATTTCAATTTCAACCAAAAAAAAAAATTTTTTCTTTAAATATTGAACCAGAAATACAGTTAATTAAAGAAAACAGAACATGATTAGAGATATATAATGTGGCACACAAATATAGTCGAAACTAAAACACTAGAGAGGTCATTTGCAAAGAGATTTGTTTGAGCAAATCATAGGCATGCATCTACGACTTTACACACCGTTGCTAGTATAGAAATAAAATAAGAAATGAATAAAATAATAACATAGAACACAACATAAATTAGGTATTTAACATGGATGTATTTATGTTTATGAACATAAAGAGAAGAATTCATTCATAAACAGCATTATGAAGGAACTCTATTCCTTCTTCAACGATTGTCGTCTACATGCACGCCCAATAACAAACCTAGGTGTACATTTTTACCCCAAAAAAAAATTGTTTGTACATATCTATAACTATATATAGGAAGCTCAATAGTTTTTGCTATTGAAGCGTTTCCGTCCAAAACAAACCGTTTTGGAGGAAAATATTTAATATTTATTACCCGTTTGGGGCAAAGTTTGCTTACGGTATTTTGGAGATTGGAGATAACTTGATTTTTAAAAATGTATATTTGGTCAAAATAAACAGTTTGGAGTGAAAAATGTAAACACTTGAAATATGTTAGAAAAAAAAAACTATATGGATATTGTTTCGTTTTTTTTTTAATTTTATGTAATTTAATCTCATTTTGACTTAAAATGACAAAATTATGAATTTTTAAAGTATAAGTTTTTTGAAAATTTTTGAAAAAATGAATAGTAAAATTGGAGGAAAATGATAAAAAAAATTTTTGAAAAACACTTTTCTAAAAGTGACCCCAAACGAGCACTTACTTTTTTGTTCTTCAATTATTTTTTTTTCAGCCTTTTTTTTTTTTTGGGTTACTTAGTCCACTCTTTGCAGTGGCTTTTTTTTCCCCCATTTTAGTCCTTTTATTCTTTTTGAATTTTTTTTCATGCCTCCCTTCATTTATTTTCTGGTCATTTCTATTTTGTTTTGTTTTGTAGGTCTTTTTTTAATTTATTATTTTAATTTTTCCTTAGATAAGTTTTTTAAAACATGTCTAATTATGCACATGTTTAAGACTAGTATATTATATAAAGTGAAGAAAGAAGAAAAATGTTTTTTAAGTGGTCGAAGGATAATGTTTGTTTTCAATTTATTTGTTACAGCCGGTTCGCAAAAGGATGGTCCAGTGGCATGACGTCAAATAAAAAATAAATTGAAAAACAGAAAATAAAAAAAGCACGTGGGAATTCTAAAAACTTTAAAAAGCATAAAGAATTCATTGAATCACAAATAAATTTTAAAAATAATCATTGGACCAACAGACAACGTGTAAAAAAAAAAAAAAAAAAGAGAAAATTCTTTGAATCAACCCGGAAAAAAAATATATTCGGCAACCTAAACAACTGGACTAGTTCCATTTCATGGAATTAGAAGGGAATAGGATTCGAAATCCATCACATGAAATATATACACTTAGAGCATCTAGAAATAGTATTTTAGAAGTTAAATAGAAAATGTATTTTTTTGAAAAAAAAAAAAAAGCCTTTTAAAAAAATTTTATGATATAAAAAATAGTATAAAATTTAAAATATATTTAGGAAAAAAATGTACAATAGATGTTATCTTATTTGTCTCGTCGTTACGAATATTTTGACATAAAAATTATCTCATTCTAATTTAAATTGAGAAAGTTCTGGGCTTTTAAAATTTGAGCCTCTATTTGGTTTGTTAGTTGGAAATGAAATTTTGAAGTTAGAGTTAGTTAATTTTTTAAAAACTAGTTATAATTTTTATTGATTTTACAGAAAAAGATAAAAATTAAAATACAAAATTTGAGTTTTAATTGATACACCAAACAAAAATTGATTTTTTTAAAAGTGAAGTAGAGAGACAGTTTAAAGTAAAGTATGAAATTTGAAATATATATAACCATCTTTAAATGATAATCTAAACAACCTCTTAGAATACTAAGTTTACGTTTGATTTATCAGATAGAACTAAACTTTCTAAGTTATAGTAAAAACTAATTAAAATTTAATCGATTTATTTAAAAAAAAAAAAGACAAAAATGAGTTAAAAAATGGTGAGTCTGTGGTAGAGACCTTTCTATGGTCTCTACCGGTAAAGTTTTTTTTTTAGATCGTTGAGATTCAATCGAACGGTTAAAACATTGATGGTGTACGATACTTATCATACACCTTACCTTACATAATACTTCCTATCCAAAGTCTTCTCCATTGCCGATGATCTTCTCGCCGCTGGTGACGGATGCCGATGACTCACCCACGATGCCGACGACCAACCTCCGGCCCCGCAGCCCTGGTTGCTGGCCGCCAGTGACCCATTTTCCCACTCTTCCCCATTCTCTCTCTTCTCTTTTCTCTCTTCCCCTCTCTCTCTCTTCTCCTCTCCCTCGACGCCGACACCCACCTTCGGCCCCCCACCACTGGTCCTAGCCCCGGCCGGCCGCCGGCGATCTCCCTCTCTCTCTTCCCCTTTCTCTCTCTTCCCCTCTCTCCCGCCGGCCCCCACCCCCAGCCCCCCGGCCCCCCCGTGTGCCCCCTCCCCCGGCCTCCCCCCACCCCCGGCACCGCCCCCCCCCCGACGACCCCCCCTCTTTCTCTTCCCCTTTCTCTCTCTTCCTCTCTATCTTCCCTCTTCTCTCTCTTCGCGGGGCCGACAGGAGGGGGTGCCGGGGGGGTGGGGGGAGGCCGGGGGAGGGGGGTGCATGGGGAGTCGGGGGTGGGGGTGGGGGTGGGGGGCGGCGAGAGAGAACGGAAGAGAGAGAAAGGGGAAGAGAGAGAGGGAGGTCACCGGCGGCCGGCGTCGGGGGAGAGGAGAAGAGAGAGAAAGGGGAAGAGAGAGAAAATGGGTCGCCGGTGGCCGCCGTCCTAGGCTGGGGGGCCGGAGGTAGGTCGCCGGTGTCGGGGGTGAGTCGTCGACGACAAGAAGATCGCCGGTGACGGAGAAGACTTTGTGTGAGAAAGATTATGTGAGGTAAGGTGTATGATAAGTATCATACACCATCAATGTTTTAATCATTCGATTGAATCTCAATGATCTAAAAAATGACTTTACCGGTAAAGAGCATAGAAAGGTCTCTACCACGTACTCCCCGTTAAAAAAAAAGGTTTGATTCTAAGGGCTGACCAAACGGGCACTAAAAGTATATCAAATAAGTTATATTCTTCCTTGTACCAAATTGGGCAATAATCCACCATGGAAGTCTTCCACCTTTACCTGTCTCTCTTCCTCTCCATTTTTCTTCTGATCAGTAAAGTTCTACTTCACCAAACCAAAAATTATCCACCAAAACCTCCTTCTCTTCCAATAATCGGCCACCTTCGCCTTCTAAAGCCTCCTCTTCATCTAACACTTGAATCTCTCTCTCAAAAATATGGTCCAATCTTCTCTCTTCGAGTTGGTCGCCAATCCTTCTTGGTTCTATCTTCTCCTTCCGCCGTCGAAGACTGCTTCACGAAAAACGACATCCTATTTGCTAACCGGCCGCGTAGCACGGCCGGCGATCTTATGTCATACGATCACACTTCCATCATGACGGCTCCTTATGGCCATCTCTGGCGCAGCCTCCGGCGCCTCACCACCGTCGAGATCTTCTCTCAGATCAGCCTTAATAAATCCTCTTCCGCAAGAGAAGGGTTAGTGCGTTCGCTTGTTCGTCAAGTAATTAAGGGACCGGAAAAGGCGGATTTGAATTATGCGTTTGGTGTTCTGGTTTTCAATATGGCGACGAGGATGGCTTGTGGGAAGGACTATATTGAAGATGACGTATTTGCAACGGATCTGGGGAGACAACGTCTAAAAGAAGCGAAGGAGACGCTCTCCCCTATAGCGATATTAAATCTATGTGATTATTTCCCAGTTTTGAGGTTGCTTGGCTTTAGAGGCTTGGAGAAGAGGCTGAAAAGGTTGCAGAGGAAGAGAGACGAGTTCATCAGTAGTCTGATCGATGAGTTTCGCCGGAACAAAGTCGCCCCTTTTGATTTCAAGAAAGGAAAAACGCTAGTTGAAACTTTGCTCTCACTTCAGGAATCAGAACCTGAATTCTACTCGGACAACGTTATTAAAAGCACTATTCAGGTAAGCAATCGTATGTAATTTTATATTCATCGAGTTTCTTTTAATTTCTTGACCGCAAATATTAGATAAAATTTTATTCACAAGATTAATTATCTGTAACAGTAATTTTTCACTCTGTTTTAGTAATTCCGGACTTTAGAAATTAGGACACTTGTTGGATTGTTTTGATTATAATGAAATTATGTACAGTACAATTGGCACTCTGTTTTAGTCCCTGTATAAGCATGCCTAGTTATTTGACGATTTTCACACCGATTTTAACCAGATTCCTTTACTTGAAGACTTAATATGACTCAATTTCAAAATCCTGCTGCCTTAATTGATAATTCCAGCTACACAATATTCTAATTACTATTTTGTTAAGATGTATATGTGCCTCAACATTCTAATTAACAATTGGTTAACTTCAGCTCATGTTTGTGGGTGGAACCGACACATCCGCAAGCACCATGGAATGGACAATGTCACTCCTCCTAAGTCATCCGGAAGTACTACAAATCCTAAGAAGACAGATTGATGATCAAGTCGGACATGATCGGTTGCTCAAGGACTCCGATCTCCCCATGCTTCCCTACCTTCGATGCATCATCAGCGAGGCGCTTCGGTTACATCCCGTAGCTCCCCTTTTAGTACCTCATTTTTCATCACAAGATTGTACCATCAAGGGATATCACATACCAAGAGGCACCACTTTGATGGTCAACGCCTGGGCCATTCATAGGGATCCAAATGTTTGGGACGAGCCGACAAAGTTCAAGCCAGAGCGATTTGAAGTGACGGTAGTGGACCATCAGAAGGAAGGGTTCAAATATCTACCATTTGGAGTGGGGAGGAGGGCTTGTCCTGGCTCTCCCTTGGCCATCCGGGCGGTGTCGTTGGCCATTGGAACGCTCGTTCATTGCTTTAATTGGGAGAGGGTTGGGGAGGAACCTGTGGAGACGAGTCCTGGCTCTGGAGCTTCTTTTTCCAAGAGTAAGCCTCTTGAAGCTGTATGGACTCCTCGTCCCGCCATGTCTCGCCTCCTATCTCAACTTTGAAAACATGGTTCTCTGCTTATTTTAATGTAATATGTATGCTAATATATGCAGGGTATTTCTTGGAATATCTAACTCTGTTTAATAAATCAATCCACTTACTACTCAACCCTTCTTCTTTTTGTCCTCGTCGCCGGGAAGGAGAGGGTTTTGGGGCAACTTCCTTGGTAAAAATAAAACAAGGCCCTTTTTTTACATGAAGTTAGCGAACCGCCATTGTCATTCATCTCTAACTTGCAATTTTTCCACGGACTATTATAAACAGTTATCCAAGGTTAAATTAAAATTTAGGATAAAGGTGATATTGTTAAATCACTTAAATATCAATTGTTTGTTAAATTGATATATCACATAATAAACTTGATGCCGTAGTACGCAAGATTATTAGATAATTTCTACCCGAGTAGTTCCCTTTCAAAGGAATTAAAAAAAAAAAAAATTGAAGTGCACAAGAAGCAAATCACATGGAATATGTAAACAAAAAGAGAGATGTTAGAATAAATATAAATATATATATATGTATGTATATATATATGTTGAAAGTAGATCAAATAAGCTATCTATTTTTCCTTGTATCCAAGTGTAATCCACCATGGAAGGCTTCTATCTGTACCTGTCTCTCTTCCTCTCCATCTTGCTCCTGATCAGGAAACTTGTACTTCACCAAACCAAAAATTCACCACCAAAACCTCTTTCACTTCCAATAATCGGCCACCTCCACCTTCTTAAGCCACCTCTTTATCTAACACTCCAAACTCTCTCTCAAAAATATGGTCCAATCTTCTCTCTTCGTGTTGGTTGCCAATCCTTCCTTGTCCTATCTTGTCCTTCAGCCGTGGAAGACTGCATCACTAAAAACGACATCCTATTCGCAAACCGGCCCCCTAGCACCGCCAGTGATCTTATGTCGTATGATCACACTTCCATCGTGACAGCTCCTTATGGCCATCTCTGGCGCAGCCTCCGGCGTCTCACCACCATCGAGATCTTCTCTCAAATCAGCCTTAATAAGTCCTCTTCCGTACGAGAAGAGCTAGTGCGTTCGCTTGTGCGTCAAGTAATTAAGGGACCGCAAAGGGCGGATTTGAATTATGCGTTTGGTGTTTTGGTGTTCAATATGGCGATGAGGATGGTTTCTGGGAAGGAGTATATCGACGAGGAGATTTTTGGAACGGCTGTGGGGAGACAACGTCTAAGAGAAGCGAAGGACGCGTTTTGCCCCCAACAGATATTAAATCTGAGTGATTTTTTCCCAGTTTTGAGAGTGTTTGGCTATAAAAATATAGAGAAGAGTCTAATAAGGATGCAGAGAAAAAGAGACGAGTTCATCAGTGGTCTGATCGATGAATTTCAGCTAAACAAAATTGGCCTTTTAGATCTCAAGAAAGGAAAAACGCTAGTTCAAACTCTGCTATCACTTCAGGAGTCAGAACCTGAATTCTACTCGGACAACATTATTAAAAGCGTTAGTCAGGTTAGCAATCATATTTGTATTCTCTGAGTTTCTTTCAATTTCTTTTCTTCTTTTTTTTTTCCAAACTTAAAGGTGAGTGATTCGAATTCTGCACCTTAATTATGGTTGAATCAAATGTAGAATTACTACTAGATTACGCATGCAACTATCTTTCTTTCAATTTCTTGGTTGCAAATATTAGACATATTTTTTCAAAAGATTAATTTATTATCTGGGAGATCAATTTTTCACTTTGTTTTTGTAATTTTATAATTGTTCGATGATTTTCACATTCATTTTAGCCGGATTTGTTTAGTTTACTTGATATTTTCCAATTGATTAAGCACTAAGCTTTAAAATTAAATACTATATATAGACATCATTTCTGCAAACAAATTGAGCCGCGCTTTTCTTTTTTTTTTCTTTGTTCAAAGCGTAGAATATGCCATATTATTCTTATTTCTGATTTTATTAACCATGGCAGTAGATGACTATGGCAATTTTCTATAAACTAATCAGACAATTAACAAGAAATATTAAAAAGAAGAGAAAGTCAACATACAACATGACGTTTGTTTGTTAAAAGAATAGCCCAAATGAACCTTCGTGGGTGTTTCCCTCTCTCACGTTGTCAACGTCACCTCTAACTTGTAGACAGGAATTTGTAGGAAAATGGTTTTTTTTTTTTTTTTTTTTTTTTTTTGTTAAACAAATGTTTAATACATGTCACATGTTTTATTACACTTGAAAATTATTATTATATTAAAAAGGATTATTAATTATTGAATTATCGATATCAATAAGGGATTAACCATTCAATCAATAATGTATGAGTTATTTTTTTATTGATTTGATGATCTATCACTTTGATTGGATCTAATTGATCAACGCATTAATTGATTAACCATTCTATAAACCAATGATCATTTTCATTAAAAGAAAAATAAAATTCTACATTTTATTGAATGAGGTAGTCAAAACTGGTCGTCTCAACTATTTCTCTTCTGTAAACCTTAGATCTCCTTCAACTTTTAACTCATTTTTACCATGTTAAGATGTATGTGCCCCAATTATCTAACAAGCATTCTGCTGCTTCAGATCATGTTTGTGGCTGGAACCGAGACATCCTCGACCACCATGGAATGGGCAATGTCACTCCTTCTAAACCATCCAGAAGTTATACGAAAGCTAGCAAGTGAGATTGATGATCAAGTCGGATATGATAGGTTCCTCAAAGACTCCGATCTCCCGACGCTTCCCTACCTTCGCTGTGTCATCAGCGAGGTGCTTCGGTTATATCCCGCAGCTCCCCTTTTAGTACCTCATTTTTCATCACAAGATTGTACCATCAAGGGATATCACATTCCGAGAGGCACCACTTTGTTGGTAAATGCCTGGGCCATTCATAGGGCTCCAAATGTTTGGGACGAGCCGACAAAGTTCAAGCCAGAGCGATTTGAAGCGACGGTAATGGACCGCGAAAAGGAAGGGTTCAAGTATCTTCCTTTTGGAGTGGGGAGGAGGGCTTGTCCTGGCTCTCCCTTGGCTATTCGGGCGGTGTCATTGGCCATCGGAACGCTGGTTCATTGCTTTGATTGGCAGAGGGTTGGGGAGGAGCTGGTGGATATGAGTCCTGGCTCTGGAACCTCTTTTTCCAAGAGTAAGCCACTTGAAGCTGTCTGGACTCCTCGTCCTGTCATGTCTAGCCTCTTATCCCAATTTTGAAAACATTTGTTTCTTTTTTTTTTTTTTTTTTTTTTTTTGAATAAAAGCTGGATGTATTATTAAACTGGCATATCGGCCAAAACAGCAGGTAATTCATAAGACGAAAGAAAAGCTAAGTTAGCTAACTGGTGAGCCACCATATTACCAGCTCGTGTAATATATTGACAAATAATTCCACCAGCAACCTGAGAAATACAAGCTTTAATATCATCAACGATTACTCCCACCTCATCGTATGAACTAGATCAGGAGTTAACTGCTCTTACCACATTAACCGCATCCGATTCAGCAATGGAGACCGCAAGCCCACAGTTCACCACCATTTCCGTTCCTTCCCTCAAAGCAATACATTTTTTTTTTTTCAATTACTTGGGGTGATCGCAGACTCTAAATCTTATAATGGGAGTTAGATATAAAATTAATTCTAGTTGAAGTCACTTTTTTGTTTTATTTAATTGACTTTCGTTATTGTGTTTTTGAAAGCAATTTGACTAACTTAATTTTCATGATAAAATTAATTGACGATTCAAAATTTAATTCAAATTCTAAAAGAAATTAGTATATATTTTCTTCCTTACGATTTTTTTAATGGTAAACAATCTGTCTTTCATTTGAAAAATAAATATAATCGTTCATTTTTGTATTTTGAAAAGGTATAAATGCAATTTTTATTTAAAAATTAAATAGTTACAAAAACAGTATAGTAATGGAAAACAAAATTAACATAGCAATAACTTTTTTTTTTTTTCAAAGATTGATATTTGAAAATTAACATTATTTTTGCTCATATAAAATTATTTTTCTTCTTTCTTAACCAAACAGGTGAATTTTTGAACGTGAATTCTTTAATAAGAACTTTGTAAGGTTCAAGATAGTTGACTTGGTAGTTAGTTAATGACGAAGGATTCACTATTGTTTAAAATTAGAGATTAATTTGGTAGTTGACTTGGTTTTTTTTTTAATTTAAATAAAATTAGGGACGTTTTTTAGAACACTACTTTTTTAAAAACTCATTTTTATCACATTTAATTTATAATAGAAATAATGGTTAACAAAATCACAGCAACAACGGTTATAATATGGTTCTGATAAGATAAGAAATAATAATTTATGAGAAATCAATGCTGAAATTGATTCTAACTTGTGCAATTTAAAATAAAGCGTTAAACTCCTTATATAGACTTTAGACTTGCGGACTAAGCTCTTTTTTTTTTTTTTTTTTTTTTTTTGGCACAAGTCTAACAATTTCCACTATGGCTAAATATACTTTTAAGAGAATTATCGCACTCTACCTTCAAAGAACATATCCGCTTATAACCAATGAACTTTTCACTTTGCTGAAAACTATAGTGCAATTGGATTTTTTAAAGTTCATCAGCTATCAGCGTAAATTCCACCACAGACCTTGTATCAATCCCACCAATACTTGCGTGCAAGTACGTGAATCTACTAGATATGTCATGGCAAACATATCATCTCTATGAAGAGAGAGACACTATATAGGCATATGACTTGGAGCTTTTTACAAACCCGTTCTATCTCTTTGGCAAATTTTCTTGAGTCAGCAAAATTACCCACACCTCAATAAACTCAATTCCTCTTTTGGGGCAGGGGAAAAAAAAAAAAAAAAGTTGCCATGTCTAATATATCACTTTTTCTTCCATTTAATTTTTATAAAAATTTGGATATTCTGAGGCAGATATTTGAAACCCACCGTAATCCAAAGTGAAGAGTATGGACCACAACAAACAAGTTTCATGCATCAATTATTAAAATTTAATCCCCTTTGTGGTCCAACTCCCACCATCATATAATATATAATATACCGAATTAATTGGTCGTATTTTTCGGAGAAAATAGTATGCTAGAGTGATTTGTGTGTGTGTGTGTGTGTGTGTGTGTTGTGTGTGTGTGTGTGTGTGTGCAGAGGTTGCTTTCAAGGGTTTAGCGAAGTACTGGATCATATCCACAGGTCATAAGTACTTTATGCATTTATTAATGAATTAATTATGAGTATAACATTGTTTTTACAATTAATATACTCTTGCTCCTAACTATCCTGCACAATTTAACTTCCTTTGATGACCAAGGTGGAAGGACGCAATTTGACAATTTGGTCCTAAGCTTTTTTTTTTTTTTTTTTTTTTTTTTTAATAAATATATGTGCATGTTCGAGCCTGCCACAATAGGTCTCAAATATTAGTTGAAATAATTTTTTGTTATATACTTTTTTTTTTTTTGAACATATGTTGAGGGGACCTTTCACTTTATAATAGAATCACGGGTGTGATTATTAGATTATATATGTAACTATTAACTTTTTAGATAAATGATGACCTTTTTTTTTCCGTCATATACAGATACAGTGAAATACGTACTTGGTTTTTGACTTGTAACAATAACAAGCTAATTTTGCTAGTTAATCTCAATATGTCTGGAGAAATGATTTTAGTCTTTTAACAAATACAAAAATTTTCAAATAGAGATACTGTAGGGAACACCTTGGCCGGTGACACCAGGCTCGGAAAACGGCTTCAAAAGCTGATACGGCACAACCCCGGCTCCACACCGGTTCTTCAAACTCTTGTTCGCATTCCTGTCGTCAATTATCCCTTCAAGTTCCTTCAACCTTCCATTGAATCTCTCGAAAGCCGCCTTTATGACCCGGTCTTCCTCCCACGCCGGCTCCAAGTTCTCTCCGAGGTACTCCTCGTCCGGCGAGTGATTCGACAGGATGTCCAGCACCGCCATCACCGTCGTCGCCTGTATCTGCGAAGGGAAGCACTGCAGGAGCGCGCCCTCCGGCTTCTTCATGAAGTTGTCCCAGAACTCCTCGTCGGCGTCCTCGGTCGGCATGTTGATTCTGGCCACCGTCGGTCTGTTGGGGAAGTAGCCGGCGTAGGTGTACTGCCCGAAATTGACGGCGGCGTGGTGGCCGGAAGCCACCCATATGATGGTTGTGATGATGTCTATGAGGTCTTTTGGGGTGTTGAGAACCGGCCACCAGGGTTCGTCCTTCTTGTCGGCGTGGCCGACGGTTCGGATTTCTGTCCACCATGCTTGGAGCTCTGCGTCGGACCGGATTTGGTCGGGGTCGGAGTAGTAGTGGTTGACGTAGTCGGCGACCCACTGTTTGAGGGTGTCCCAGAGGACGAGACCGTCGGCAGCAAAAGGGTAGTCCTCAATTGTTAGCCTTACACCATGTGGAGCGCTCGGGTCCTCCACAGCCATTCCCCTAGTGGGACAGGTACAAGATTAGTTTTTGAACAACTTACAAAACAAACACCCTTTCCTATCCATATTAGGTTAATGTCAATTCTTACTCTTTTTTTTTATTTTTAACAATGTTAAAAAGACATGAGTTATGTTTGGCACCACAATGTGCTACAATATAAAACTCATAGATGAGATACACACTTCATTAGTTTTGGTATATTTAACAACATGATATCCTCAAAACATTTTTTTATGTGACTATGAATACTTATTTATTTTATTTGTTTGAAAGAAAATCTTTTAGATTTTGAACTTACAACTAATTAAGACCCTAAACATTCTTTTTCACCCACCGGTGTGTCAATTCTTACTTTAATATTTTATTTTGTAAATGCTAGTATATTTGTTATTATTATAGTTGAGTGAAGTACCTGCTGATAAGGTCAGCTGGTAAAGCTTCGAGGTCAAATCGCCACAACTTGTCATAGGCATCAGAACTAAGCTCCATGGAATATTTGGCAGGCGAGAATGAGGATTCAATAATACCATCAGCGTTGATCAGTGCTTGACGAGCAAGAGCATTTATCTCCATCGTATATCTGAAATGCGGGTGTAGTAGTCTGTATATTGGGTGCATCGCACTTAGTTGCCTGTGTGTTGCGATTATATAGGGTTCTGTACAACAGTGTGTTCTTAGCCTACCATTAAAAATATAATTAAATTAAATATGTTAGTAGTTGAAGAACGCATGCGGAATAGGCAAACCAAAAAAAAAAAACCCCCCACGTGATTGGTGTTGAAAGCATTAGATGACAGCCTGGTAAGTGTGAATGAAGGCACTGTAGAAGTGTCATTTGCACTTTTAATATGTAGTTAAAGATAACATGAACAAAATTTGGAAGGAACAATTAATTAACTAATTGGTTTTAGGCATTTTGCATTGGAGAAATTATGTGAATTACCAATGGCTAACGAGTTGGTGAAAACCAGAATCATGGGCAACGACATGAGCTTTAGCAAGTCTCCAAAGCCAGAGACCAGTGGCGTCCCAACAAGGTGTGAAGACCTCCTTCCATTGAGGCTTTCCGTCGATAGGCGGTCGGATCAACTCGATGGCCAACGGCCTCAAGGTTCCGCCCCGTGTTAGGAAAAACAGTGTCCGTGATCCGTAAAATGTTGTTCCTTCAATCGCTCTTACTTTGTTTACATATGGGAGTAGCAGATCATGGTAATCTAGAATGAACAACTTCTTTTCTCTTATGGCCTGCGTATGGGAATTATGAAGAAATTCGATCAATGTATGGTCTATGCTCATATTAAATATGCCAAAAAAATGTGAGGAAATTAATTCTCAGTTTAAGCACCTCATCAACAGTCATGAAACCTCTGATCTCTCGCTCAATCAATTCCGTGGTAATTTTCGATTCCAGCGGTCCATAGATCTTGGGATCTAGTTTACTTTTTAGTGGCCATTCCTGCATATAGTCAAATTTTAACTAGTAAGTCCTAATACTATAGATGTAAAATGTTTTTATAAATGATAGTCACAAAAAGCAGAAAGCGTATCCATGCGTCTCTGTTAGATCGATGTCCCTTAGAACTAGAATGACAAAAAATAAAAAATAAAAAATTGCAATCAAATTTAATGAAAAATACAACTTTTCTACACAACTTTTAGCTTGTCAATTGAATGTGATAACTAGTATCACTTTTATGATTTGTGAAACATACCGTGACTAATTGAATACTATATGGGTTGAGACCTGCAAGAGTCTGCCTGGCAAATTCCTCATCCCTAAACCAAAAGAATTTGTCTCCTGGTAAACACAACCCAAAGGGAAAAAAAAGAAAAGGGAAGAAGAAGATGTCAAGACTATATGAGCCGTCACACACAAAATTAGAGAGAGCAATTAAAAGAAAAATGACTAATTACTAACTCCTTACGCTGCATTGTTTCGGGGATCTCGAATTGCAAAAAATCGTCGGCGTCGGAGACAGCCTTGATTAATCGAGGGAGAATATTTTTGAGAAGACCCTGGCCCTTCGGAGGCAGTTGGATGCCCTCGTCGAAGAGGGAGTCGATGGCGGTGAAGTAAGGGAAGCCAAGTTTACGATCAACTAAGACTGTCTGAAGTGAAGGTACCAAGGCCTGAAGGCCTGAGGACAGTGTCTTTGCTTGAAATGTTGATTGCTTTACTTCTGAGAATGCTTCGTCTCTTGGAACATACACGCTCCCACTTCTTTTCTCCGACAATGGATCTGTTTATCATTTTTTTTTTTTTAAAGTATAACGAAATAATTAGATGAAGAATTTTATCTTAACGTACGGTGATTTTCATTGAATTAATAAAACACACACACACATGATATCTATTGACAAGATTATCATCATGATAAACATGATCTTCAAGTTACACTACAGCAAATGTATATCAGTTTAATGCATATATATATATATATATATATATATATAAATAGAGGTCGGCTATAGACCCCCAGTTAAGTAATGGGGGTCATATCCACCATTAGATCTCAGTCATTCAATTTATGAAAATGAATTTTTTTAAATTGAAAAGAGTGATCCGATGGTTGAGGATTTGCAAGGGTAGTTAGGGGCAAAAATTGGTAGTGAAAACTTGAAACCTGCGCAATTCCGGTCCCAGTCTCGATCAGTCTCAGTGATTGTTCCAAGAGGGGGAGAAAAAAATGGGAGAGGGGAAGTTTGAGGGAATTCCTGTTAAAAACCTGGTATATCTTTAATCCCTCAAGTTCTTGAGCTCATCACTTTAAGCTCTACTCACAAAAAACTACTAATCTTTCGGTACACTTTTTTCGGTGTATATGCAGATGTTGTGGGAGTGCTCGGAAAATTTTTGGTTCAATACGTAGTCAAAACTCCTCAGCAGGTAAATTTTACTCATTCGGAAACAAGTAATCTGTAAAAATGTACTTTAACAAGTATTTATGCCATTGAGTCTTAGTGACACACAGAGACTGAGCAGAAAGAGAGGAGACAGAAATAGACTTCAAGCCATATAGCGAGAGAGTGTGGGCAAGATTGGGAAGAGAGATTAATGGGAGAGAAATGAGGAGAGAGCTTCATGGGTTTGAGCTGATCCAAAGGACATTTTCGACAAATTATATTCATCTTAAAAGCTGAATCTCACGTGATGATATTAGATATGAAAGTTCAAAAAAGTGGTGTTAGATTTGAAGTTATTTTTCTTTCCGCACTAATATTTTTAAAATTAACCATATTCAATATTTTTTTCCTCAAACTACTGTCAATATGTTTTTAGTTTTACATTTTTTAAGGATATAATTTCACCCTCTCCTAACGAGTATGACTTTTTATTTGTGCACGTGGAGGGAATAATGATACATGTGGTGGAAATTTGATTAGTTGAATATATATATGTATGTGTGTATATATATATATATATATATATATAAATAGTAAGGTACCTGTCTTAGTGCGTGGACGTCCAGTCCTGCAGCGACGTGGATAAGGGTGATCTTTGCCACCAAGAACAGGTCGTTTGAGGTCAGCATCTTCGTCTGGATTTCCAAGGTCGTTGTATACATCATAATCGTATATCGTCTCAAACGTCTTTCGCTCTCCTTCTCCATTTCCTCTCAAACTCTGTAGCTCTTCTCCTCTCAGCTTCTTCAGTCCACTTGGTGTTTCTGATGGCAAATACGACTGCTCCAAATAAAACAACCAATTAAATTATGCACTCATATATTCTATACATATAATATAGAGAAATTAGATAGATATGAACAGTTTTTCAACACTTAAAAAAAGATTATCCTATTTACATTAATCATAATCAATTAATGATTGGTAAAAAAAAAACATATATATTGATATTGATTAATTAGATTGATCATCTAACAAATGTGATTGATATTTAAAAAAAAATAATCATTTTCTTAATTTAATAAAATTTATGATATTTATTTTAAAAAATGCTTGAAAAAGTCATGTTCCCGCGTATATAATATTATTATCAAAGACTAGGGATAATTTTTTTCTATAACCCTTAAAAAAATCTCACATCTAATACTTTTTTTATTATTTTTTTTTTCCTGCTGCTATTTTCGTGGGTTGTCTAAAGTCATTATAATGAAAGCGACGGGACAATAACACAAAAAAATCATACATAAAAACAATACTGTCTATGTACTAGTTTTTGGTGCTATTTTCCCTTTTTTTTTTTTATTCTTTAAAAGAAAAAAAAACTGATGTCGGAAACTTTCTTTTCTTTCTTTTTTTAAAATAAAAATCTTCTTGAGGTACCCTTCATTTCACTTTAAATTCATGTTAAAATAAATAAATAATAAAAATAAAAAATTTAACATGGACAATAATATAAGAACAATGCTAAATAACATCAATACTTGCCAAAGTCAATGGCGGAGCCAGGATTTAATTTTAGTGGGGCACATATGAAAAAGAAAAAATATAAACTAAAGTGACAAAAAAATAATTTATATTAGAGTTAACATTTTATTGAATAAGCATACAATATAAATGTAGTATAATGGCCTTCAACGGATATAATAGTCTATGATCCATATCTAATATTTATTTTTGAACCTTGAATAAGTATGGATATTTTTTTTTTTTTTTTTTTAAGAAACATTGCTAAAAGATAGATAGATATATATATATATATATATATATATAAGAGATATTTTTGTTTTCCTTGGGCTGACATATTAATATAGAGAGAGTTAAATTTCAAAAAAAAAAAAAATACAGAGAGAGTTATAGGGAAACTTATAAATAGGATGTTAGTTATATGTATGCATATCTAAGAGAGTAATGTTAGTTATATGTATGCATATATAAAAGAGTATACTTCGGGATGTTTTCAGTGAATAGAAAAGGTGTCGATAATGCCATCCTGACAAAAAAATGAAAATAAAATTAGAAGTGATTTATGGCTGGCTAGCCCATTTTTTGGGATGAAAACGAAGCAGTAAAAGGAAATTAAAAAATTTTGGTACAGAGCTGAGAAGGGTATCATAAAAATACAATGCAGAAGTAAATTGTTTCTTTTACCGTGCCCCCACTAGATCCAACCTAGATCTGTGCATGATCAGAGTATCATCTATTAATAAAATATGGATCTCATAGTAATAAGACTCATCTTTTATTAGTTATAATGTCGGTAATGTTCTCAAAATAAATCAAAACGAGAAATTTAGACATATATTCATGTAGCTGAGCTTAATAATTGTCGAGGAGTAGTGATTTAAAAAGTCCTTGCCTTATTTGTGAAGAAGACTCTCTTTCTAGGATTGTCGAACTTTGAATGGACCCAAGAGTCGCAGCTAACTTTGAGAGGTCCATTAGGGAAACCATCAACGGCGATATTCTTGAGGAACATCTCTTTGCGGTGCTCATTCTCCACAAGAATCGCCCCAACCCACCCAAAATCCGCCGGAACTACAAACTCTGCTTCGTATAACACGCCTCCGTTGTCGTCCCTGCCTATCCTATGCGCATAGTCTTTAATCGTCTCCTTCTCTAATCCAGTTTCTTCACATAAAGCAACAAGAAAATTTAACGTTAGGTCTTATCAAAATCATTATAAATACAAAAAATAAAACATGTCAATCCGACCAAATAGTTAAAAATATTTAAAACTTCATCAACAAATTTTTTTTCCATGTTTTGCCATAGAATTCTTCTTGATATATAATAACCGAATTAAAATGAAAATAAAATAAAATTAGGCAACTGTAAGTATCATATTGCATGTTTGTGTCATGATTGATGTATATGTATATTTTTATCTCCATTTAAATTATACCACCATTGAATTTTTTTACTTTTATGCTATGTTTGGTAAGATGAAAAGGAGGAAGGAATGAAATGGGATGACGGAAAAGTGGATGAAAAATGTTTGAATTGATTATTTGGTGACAAGGAAAAGAGAATGGAAAGGAAAATGATAGGAAAAACAATTATAATGAGATCTACTATTTTTAATCCTTCCAGTTAAAAACATAAATCCATCTAAATATGATCAAAATTACCTTTTTATCCTTACTTTTAAAGTAAAATAATATAAAAATAAATATAATATGATAATTTTACAAATCCATTATTTTCTTTCTTTCTTATCTACTAAACAATCTAAGAGAAATCTAATTTCCTTTCTATCATTCTAATTTTTCATCTTTTATAAGTTTTCTATCCCTCTTATTTTCTTTCGTTCCTACCAAACGGAGGCTTAACGTTTCACGTGATTGGGATTTTGTGATTGTCTCTGGGCAACGTTCACTATCAAAATTTGTGTCTTATATGTATTTATATTTATATACATTTATACGGAATACGCCGGAACCATTCTAGTGTGAAATGTAAAAGAACTAGAATTTTATTGATGCAACGTATAAATCTAGGGGATGACAGCCTTTCTCTGCCACTCACGCAACTAGCCAACACCACATATTTGGGAGATACGCCAAACGTAATATCTACCTTCAACTTTTGTTAAAGTATTAGAATACAATTTACACATGTGTTGACTTATAATTTAAATTTTCTTTTTTTTTTTTGGTAAAAAAATTTTTGCTTTTTATACGAGAAATTGCCTAGGTTACATTTTGATCAAACGAAAAGAAAATATTTGTTACTTTTTATACTATTTTTATAAAGAAATAACAGAAATTCTATGTTCTTTATGTGCTCTCTTATCCTTTTCCTTTTTATTTTTACCTTATTACACTTTTTATCAGGTATATATAGGTTGTTGTGCTTCAAATGCAGAGTAAATAGTACTGTTATCCTACGTTGTAATTGGTAAACTAAAATGTTATTAAAAGGTAAAATGCACGTTCAAATTGAATAATTTTAAAATTCTCGTTCGAAGAAATCCTAGGATCTATCCTGTATTAACTTTTATATATTGATAAGGTGATTTGTTGTATATATATGGTCAACAAAATCCATTTCTGTTGTCAAATTTTAATTAAAAAAAATTAATTACTTTGCAAAAACACTTTTGGGTTATACGTGAAAGAAACTGTAAATGTCTTTGATTTTAACAACAACAACAACAACAACTCTGTTGAAATACTTCTTGCTGATTAAAAAAAAAAATCAACAGCAACTTTATTCCAGTGCAGCGAAAATCAAAATGTTCCCATAAAATCAGAGTTGATTATTCTAAAATAAAAAAATCCTTATATCATAATTGCAATATTAAGAATTTCTCTGTCAAACGTACCATCATTTCTTTGATTGATAGTTACTTTTTGTACATTAACTTTTACTTACCTAACCTGATCATCGAATCTTACATGGTCATAAAAACACAATAGTGGATTATGTCCCATTAAAAAAAATATAAATATATACATATATAAAAAAAATAAAAAATAAAAAAACTGAAGAGAGATCTATAATATTTTTGAAATGCAAAATAGACTCTTAAATTTACTGAGAAAGAGATAAAATTTTTGTATCGGGTTCACGGGAAAAATCACAGATCTGGATAACCTCTTACAAACTTAATTAAGGCTTGTGAGAAGACAGGTTCTATAAATTGAGAAAACATTAACATTTCTCTTCAGTTATATCTTTTTTTGATTGATTTCTTTGTTTTTTCTAGTTTAGTTGCTTTTTTTTTTTTTTAGTTGTAAGACTTTTTTTCTTTTTATTTTTAATTCTATTCTGATTATATATAAAAGATAGATTCTTAAATTTCGATTAAACACAACAAAGAATTTTGCCACAGTTCCTTTGAAAACAAACATATATAGTAGTATACTTAGAAGTATTATATAGCTAGATATCTAAAGAATATATGAGAAAAATTCAGAAGTAACGAGAACAATTAAGAGATAATAAAAACATACAGACTGTATCTGTCCTAGGTATATATGTGTGTGTGTGTGTGTGTATCCGCAGGGGCATCAGTTATGGTTGTATAAAATTTGTTGAAGTAGTTATGAATACATATATAAATATATATATATATATATATATATAATACTTACTGGGATCGAGCTCTGCACTAACGAGCTCAAGAAGAAGGGATTTGCCGAGCAAATCTTGGATATCATCGAGTCCTCTCTCGAAACCAAGATTTGTCAGAAACCCTCCAACGGTAGGGGTCACCGTCACAACAGCTTTAACACTGATGGACTTCTCGGCGCCGCTTAAAACGGCTTTCACGTCGCTGGAAACGGCGCCACGCCGAGCGTGGTTATGCTTATTCGTAGGGCATGCTAGGGAGGGCCTTTTGCAGAGTGGTAACCCAATGCCATGGATGAATGACTTGGGCAACGAGACTAGTGGTTGGACATATTGTGTTTGATGAACTAATTGGGGCTTCAACATTTTGATTTGATTAGTTGAGCTTTTTTATATATATATGGAAGGGGCAGTTTGATTTTTGCTAATTACACCCAACTATAAAATGAATTTGGAATGCTGAGAATATGAATACCGAACCCTCCTTTTTATAGGAGAAAAAAATATTTAGTTTATAGATATACACATGGATCGAGATAAAAATAAAAATAAAATAAAATAAAAGGACCATATGCGTGTTTGTTGATGCTGAGATAACTCAACACGTGAAAGAAAAAAATACAATTAAAAATTAACAAACGGCAAATAATTTCAAAAAACAAAAATTTATTAATTGTTTTGAATATGATGGGAACATATGTATATATTTGGTGTTAAGATTTGAATTGTAAAATTTAAGTTTGAATTGATTATGTATTTATCGATGTGTTTAAACTGTTAGAGTTAAAAATGTAAAAATTTGAAATGTGTTCAGGAAAAAATATATATCAATATGAAGCTTATTTCGTTCATATCAAAATTTTATACAATTTAAATTTTTTATCATCCTTTTATATTTTATCATCTTTTTCCACAGTTATATATATCATTTTGGAAATAGAAGACATAAGAAAATTGAATTTTCAAAATAAAAGCTCAAATAAAAAGAAGACGACGACAATTTATAAAAATATCAAGATCAGATGAAATCTCCTCCGAGTGTGATATATTGTTAAAGAGAGTAAGTGGCAAAACTGTTTGAGTTTAGAGAAAAATGTGACAGAAAACAAAGTTTTGAGACATTAAAAACAATTTTCTAAGGTGTTATTCGTCAAGACCTACAAAGTTCGTTGATTAACGGATTTCTATGGAAGATTACCTCCAAGACATGAATTTAATAAGTAATACCTTGATAAATTTTCGGAGCAAAAGTGAAATCTAACATCAATTTGGAGTTTAATTTATAATAAAAATCATGTATGTATTAGGCGTAAATAAAAACAAACCAAATCTCATCTTAAAGATTAGTCAATAGACACAATCGAGAATCCTTTAATTCTAACCGTTAGATTGCAACTATTTAATCAACAAGTAACACATAATCACCCCTACATACATAAATTATAAGAATATAAATTATAAGAATATACAAATAGCCAACGAATACATATCTCCATTTCAAAAAAAAATTATAACTTCCTAAAAGATTAAGTGCCAAATGGATAATTTCTAAAAAATTTACCGTTGCTAACATTTGAATCCGTGACTCAATACGTTAAAAGCAACTAATTATGTATAGTCTATAGCCACATCTGGAAACTTATGAATATTATTTGTATAATACGCTTCTAATTGATTAATTCTGGAAAATAACAGTACAACTGCTGTCAAACCCCGTACGGTGAATACCAAAAAATATATATATATATATATATGTATGTTGTGGGGGGGGGGGAATTCTACAATGCGTAAAGTGATTTTACTCATTGATAGTGTAAAAACATTTTGACCATCGCATTTTATTAGGACAGTTAAGATGTTTTGTAAACACAAAAGTTAATGTGCATCTAATTGCATATGATTGCAGACTAATTTACATTCAAAAAAAAAAAACCTCAGCCTTTCTTCGAGTTCACCGGCGACGGCGAAGGACGCGGAGCAGGTCGTCGGAGGTGGCAGAACGTCGCGATTGCCTTCTCCGGCAACCTTCACCGTCGCAACATTGCAGATCTCGAACGGCGAGTCGCGATCTCCGGGGTGCGGGTCTTCGAGAGTGTTCTTCGCGGCGTGGCTTGGTTCTCCGTCAGTTGGAGGCGGTGCAGGGGAGTAGAGATCCATCTCCGGTGGGTGGTTCAAGGCTGTGGCTGTCGAGACCATCGTCGACGGGGTTGTTCACGCCTGCTTTGGGCTGGGTCACCGTCGACGAGAACACAACGGCGAGATCTTCCGGTGGGCGGTGAGTGGCTCCGCTAGGCAGCAGAGAAGCGACAAGGGCGGTGAGCTCCAGATCTGGGCGGTGGCGGTGGTAGGTGTGAGCGAGGGCCGTTCTTCCACCTGTGGCTTCGAGTTGATTACCGGCGGGAAAGAACCCCAAGCCGACGGCGTCGTCGTTATGAAGCAGTGGGCGACAATTGAGAACGCCGGTGCCATCGCCACTATGGCCTCGCCGGATTTGCTCCGGGAGCCATCACCGGTGGAGGTGGCTGCCGGTAGGGTTTTCGCTCTCTCTCTCTTTTTGAAATGCTTTGTAAACGATAATCTAGTGTGATGAGTATTACGATTGTTTGATGCATCAATTTAATCTCAACCGTTTAAAATGACTTAATAATCAGAATTTTTTACACGATAGAGGTAAAACTGAAATCACTTTACTCCCATTCCTGATTCCCCAAACTCGGTCAAATCTCTCTCTCTCTCTCTCTCTCTCTCTAAATGTAGTATTTTTTTTTTTTTTGTCAAATCAATGACAACGTCCACTCTATCCATAAAGATACCATGGATTGTGTCCGGCCCACTCTATCCATAAGGACAAAGTCCAGCCCTTTTTTCTTTTTTGTTTTCTTTCTTCCTCAAGATTTTTTTTTCAACCTCTCTATGTGTTCATTACTTTTTGTTTATTTATTTATTCTGGATCTCACCTTTAGTTTAAAAAAAAAAAAATCAAGTTATCAGTCCTTCACGTATTAGCTTTGTTTCTTTTTATTTTTTATTCTTTCTCATTTTCCTAATTCTTTTTTTTTTTCCTTTTATTACGTTTGTTTCTTAAATAATCAGCAACAAGATTATAAAATTGAATTAATGTTTATTAATCAAAATAATGTATAGACCTATTATTTAATAGAAAATTAACTATAACAACTTTAATTTGTAGAATATTCTTTATTAGATTCATAATATATTATATTAAAATAGCGAATGGAGGGGTATTTACTGGATGTATTAGTTGTTTTACTAAATGAAATCTTTGACTTAAGATAAAGCGGAGATTCTAGCTTTTTTTTTTTTTTTGCCTTCTTATTGTGTTCTTACTGAAATCAAATCATAGATACGTCATTGCGGACCGCTAGTGCCTGCACGTGAAAAATTCATCTTAAACATTACAATATACATTTTGACTATTACGGGGTAAATTATGCAAATATAAAATGGAGCACCTTAAAATATCTGTATTATAATTATATATATTTTAATAATAATAACACACCTGATTCTATTTAAAAATTCAAAATTTGAAAAATGCAAGTAATACCATAACTAAAAAAAATCATGATCAGTCTCATAAATATTGTTGATTATTAACTATATTCAGTCTATAAACTCTTGTTCTTTTTTCCTCCACTTTTTTTACCCGCCCCTGGCAGCTTCTTGGCTGAGAATTGAGATTTGTTTGTATGCCCGAGAGAGAGAGAGAGAGAGATCACTATATTCGTACGTAATACTTGAGAGCAATCTTATGATTTTTGAATAATTTTTTACTAAGCAAAATAGTCGGAGAAAGATATGTAATAAACAATTACAAACACAAAAAAGGGGTTTAGCTGAACTTTGATAGGACTACTTAATTTATGTTTTTTTACTTTGACGGGCACATCAATTAAAAGATTCCTTATCGTAATGAAAAGGATAACTTAGGATTGATTGATTTAAAGTGGTGAGTGAAAACTCCAAACTTTAGAAACACGTTTTAATATTATATTAAGTTGTCGTGTAGATCACGGAACCTGCGTGGTTGTATAATAGATAATAATAAGGCTAAGGAGGCACCATAGGTTTCCCTCACCATCTCACTCACGTGTCACGTGTGTGGTCAAATACAATTACTATGTAGAGTCGTTTGGGTTCCACATAAATGTCACGACTCACGAGTTTGTCCTTTAAAGTAAAATTAAAAAGTTAAAACTCGCTCTTCATGAAATCGTTAGTTTTTATTTTTTTATTTTTTTATTTTTTTTTTTGGGTTGGAAAGCTAAAAAAATCTACGGTCTTGACCCCACTTTCCCTTCTTGTGCCCAATCAAAATCTCATGCCTTTCTTCCTTTTCTTTGCGGTCCGAACAAGATATTAATCTTCTCCATGAGGTAAAATTTCTGAAAATAATCACAGTTTTTTTTTTTTTTTCTTTTTTTTTTTTTTTTTTTCCTTTTTTTGCGTTAAAGATCCTATTACCATTAAGCTTTTTAAAGTTGATAACGTTTTGTTTTAGAAGAAACTTTGATATAAGCAACATACTCTTTTCTTCTAAAATAATATATGTTGGGATTAGACTTCATCTTCCTTTACAGCGTTACTTTAATGGTTCGTCTGACGAACGACGAACTCTCGATTCCAATTCTGACATTTTCATATTTGGGCCAGACCCAACTCATTAGTCCGTTTGATCTTGAACGTTGACTGCTCGTATAATTGGGCCGGACCCATTTAACGATTCTAATTCATTTCATTGTGATTTGCGAACATTCACAATCGAACATCGAGCTTGTAGATCGAGCATGATCTTTCATATGTTGAATCTCAAATAAGCCACGGACGATGGATCACAAGAACACAATCTTGTTTTCTACTTACTGTTCGTCGATCGTTTATAACGCGAATCATAGGGAGCATCTCCCACTACCGTCGAATCTACGGTTGACGACGATGTGTTATGCCTATTATGAAAACTGACAAATTCATAACTACCAATGGCTGCGCATTAATAACTGCTAAGCCCACTATACGTGGCACGATTTACTTTAGTAACCGCTATATCTGAAGAATAACTGACACTCCAACACGTGTCTCAGATGGAACGAAAACTACTTTTTCAAATTCATGGGTCCTAACCCACAGGTCTACCTTTATAAATAGAGGGAGACCCCCCTCAGACAATTGATCGGTTTTTTCGACAGAATATTCACTTTGGTATAATATCGGCTTTTGTCATATTTTACTTTTACTCTGTGAAAATTCCCAGAAATCATTGGTTTGTATTCAAGAACATTCCAATAAAAAGACCACTTCCTCAGAAGACGTAGCACTCGTTGGGTGACCTCTTTACATATTGGTGTTGTTAAATTCTGTTCTGATTTTACTTATTTCATTATTTTCATACATTATTGCTTTATGAATTTTATTAACGATTTCCAAGGACCCAATCCATTATCTGTTTTATTCATTCAGACTAACTTCTGTTAAAAATTTGACCGTAGATAAACCGCATCTATATTTTCTAAAATATTAAACTCACGTGAACCACAAACAATCACTTAATTAATTCAAATATACTAACTAATCAGTTAATCAATTTCATTCCAACAATATATGGAAGCAATAATCCAATGGCTTTAGTATCTTGAATGATTTTATTGGAATGGTTATTTTCTAATCTAGAGCCTTAAGCTTTCGCACATTTAAAATGTGTTTGGTCTTTTAGACAAAACAAAAGAATAAAGTGTAGCGTGAAGGAAAACGTAAATGTGAAAGAAAAATGAAATTGATAGCTCTCGCACATTTAAGTTTAAAAAAAAAAAAAAAAAAAAAAGCTACAGTCTAGAAGAGGTAAAAAAAAAAAAGATAAATTATTATTAATTATTAATTATATTGTTAGTGGTCCCCTGAAATTTATACATTTATTTATTTATTTTTGTGAGTTATAGTGGTCCCCCTGAATTATAAAGCAGGTAAAGTTCAGCTTCTCTCTTTAGTGTGGAAACCAGAAAGATCCAATTAAGTAGTAATTCCACTTGGTCATATACGTGAGATGGTGAGATGCCCCTTTAGCTTTATTCAATAGATAATGTCCACAAAAATATTAGCTAGCTAGGTTGCATTTTTAAAGTCGACATAAAATTGAGATTATTAAAGTCTATAGCATTTGAGATTGTTAAAGTCAACATAAAATGCTAAATGATGAGAATATAATTACAAGTTCTGCATTACCTAAAAATAAAGTAGGTTCCGCAGCTAACTATTTATGAAAGAGAGCGGAACTGACTTCGCGATGCCGAATAGCACTTTGCTCTATCAATTACGAACATATAACTGCCCATTTTGTTGTTGTATGCACTACTAGAAATATGCCTTCTTCTTTCTTTTTTTTTATTTTTTTTAACAGAAATTTCATTAAATTTATCAAGGATATATAAAAGCATAAAATATAACAAATGACCCCATCTTCTATTAGAATAGTCTTCTGTCTGACAAATGTATTTATATAGTAGTATTTGTGACTTTTTATTTAAATACATGTAGCTGATATTTGATTTAATTGTAATTTTATGTAACATGAGGTATTAGTTGCATCAACAAAAATATTACATATTATTAGTCGTAATATTGCATGCCATTAATTTTATGTTACAAGTATTCATGTACAAAAATACCGAATGAGACGAAGCCCTTGTTTAGTGAAGTTTGAATAACAATTTATAATTTAATTTTTTTTTTCTAAAAAGTCAATATCAATTTTACTATTTATATAGTTTTGTAACTCAAACTTTAAAAGTTCATAACTATATATTTACAAGTTCAAATGATATTTTTTTTAATTACATAGAATTTCGAGACGGATGAAACAAGCTTCATATTGATATTTTTTCTGAACACATTTCAAGTTTTTTTACTTTTTAATTCCAGTAATTCAAATGTCTCACCAAACGTATAATTCAATTCAAACTCAAATACTAAGATCCAAATCTTAGCCAAACGCATGAAGTGTGTGTGTATATATATATATATAATGAAGACTTATCGCAGCTATTAATTGGTATATTCTATAGAAACGTAGCCTAAGATTCTTCTTCTTCTTCTTTGATTTTTTTTTTTTTTTTTTGAAAAAGGCTATAATTGCAAAACGATTAGTTGAGGCGCCCTGTAGATTGTTTGGCATTAGAATCTGAAGTTCATTTTTTTAGCTAGACAAGATTTTTACTTTTATATCTCGTTTTCATTTTCTGGTTTTGGTGTTTGGAGCTCTTCTCTTGGTAGTGAAATCTCAACTGTCAAGATGAAGAACTAATTAATAATTGTTTGCAAAATACTTTAAGTTCAACGTGAAAAATTCTGTTAGGAACGGGACCAAAAAAAAAAAAACCGTCTTATCTTTTTATGCCATGTAGCTAAAATCTATAATTTATAATTAACTAGTAATTAAAGGGCACTTTTGGGCTATTGTTTTCGTTCATCTTCCTGCATATATTCATGAAGGAAAAAAAAAAGGACAGAAAGAAAGAGCAAGCTTAGCCCTTTATAAGAAAAAGACATGTAGATATAATGTCTAGATGTTTATTACTAGCCATTCAGAAGCCATATTCCAAAAGAAGGAAAATTTTCATACGGATTATTATTAATCGAGCCAAAAATGAGTTCCTTGAGAAGTTGTATGATTTCTTCTTTTTTTCTTTTTCCTTTTCAAAAAATATAAAAAGTTATATGTCTTGATCTTATCCGCGGAAGGACCACTAAATGTTGCACATTGTTTTCAACGGGGACCATGGAAGAAAAGCATATTTTTCAGCTTATGAAATTTAAACAATTTTATACTCACGAAATTGCTCATGATTAATCTATGTTTTGTAAGAGGGATGAAAAATAGAAAGGACTAAAATCTCTATGTGTTTTGGAAGTTTCCGTCATGTTATTTGATAGAAGAAAAAAAAACAGAAAAGAAAATATCTAATCAAATATGTTTTATAATTATAATCTCAAATAAATTTAAAGATGATGATATATTGAGGTCAAAATAGATATTTTATCTATATTTATTTTTTTAAAAAAATTTTCATTCACTTTCTCAAAGTTGGAAGGATTGAAAGTGATGGGCCTATATATTTTTAATTTCATTTCATTCCCAATTTCCTCTTTACTAAATAATTAAGATTATATTTTTCTCTTCAAAATCGCTCTTCTAATTTCCTTCGTCTCCTTTTTTCGCTCTACCAAGCACAGGCTAAAGCTTGGTGGATGGAAGGGAAAAAACAACAAAAGGAGGAGGAGTAAAAGAATTAGTGAAAGGATTTCAGGATCCGTAGTAATTAGGAAAGGACAAAAGAGGAATTAAAATGAGTGAAGAATTTTAAATAATTCAAGATAATTACTAACCATGACATCTATGTGAATTTTGAACCAGGCCAATTGAGGAAGGTACCATTGCACTTGAACAATACTTGGAGCCTTATTTATCTTCTTACAAAGATGGAGAGTCAAAAGGTAGGAGACACAATTTCTTATTGTTTCAGAATCCAAAGCATCTCCAGTTTTTTCTCAATTATTCTGAGTAACAAGTTTCTAACGAAATCCTCACCGGCGCCGGAGAAGCCGAGTTGAAGGATCTCCTGTTCGTCGCCGTCCATGGCGTCGTCAAAGAGTTTGCGTATTTTCTCAGCTGGGTTTTTAAAACTCAACCCAAATCTTGGCTTTTGTTTTTGGGTTTTTTGTTTAATGATTGGAAAAGTGTAAAAAAAAATGAGGTTTTAAAACTCAAAGTAGCTTAAAAGGGAATTTGTTGTAGACCTGGAATGATGTTTTGATGGTTTAGCTTAAATTTGGTGGTTTTGTTTCTCTCTCTTTCTTGCAGACCTAGGAATGATTTTCAGGCTTTCTGGGAATTCAGGGGAAAAGAAAATTAGAGGATATTTTGATTTTTTATAAAAAAAATTAGACGAAAAAAATTAAAATTATAATATTTAAAAAATTGAGAATATTCTGATCAAAAAAATTATTATCAAATTATCACATTTAAAAATTAACAATTATTTTAACCAATTATTTTTTAATTAAAGAACAAAAAAGACAACGGCTTTAAAGATGACATTAAAAAAAGAGATAAAATCTAAGAAAAAAAAAAAAAAAAAGACGACGCCATCAGCATCAAAGTTTGGTATCCCGACGAAAAATAGAAAGCAAAATCATAACAATTAAAATTAAAAGGAAAAAAAAAACGTTACAAACGTTGTAAATTGGAAATGGAGGGTTCTCATAAGAGACTGGAAGACTCGAAAAAAGTGACAATAATCAAATAAAAAACAGTGATATAAAAACAACAATAGTACTGTAAACGCGACAAATGAATTACCGAAACGACGTGAAGAGGAGAAGGGGGGGGGGGGGGGGGGGGGGGGGGAGTAGAAATAAAAACGACAACTATCCAACCAAAAGACATGAAGCCACAAAAAATGTCACCAAAAAAACAAATAAAGACATAGAATAAATAACCAAGAGAAACTACTAAAGATAAACCACTAAAGATGACTTCAACGATGCAACAAAAAGAACCTAAGCAAAATTACTTATAAATTTATAACAACAACATTGGAGAAACGACACTAAATGAGGAAACCAACAGCAAACAAAAACGACAACAAACTAAAAAAATCAATTGGAAATACATAAGCAAAAAAACAAAACGACACAAACACCCAAAATAAAAACAATAAGACATTTAAAGAGAGAGAGAGAGAGAGAGAAAGGATATAAATTGATAATACGAAAGCTAAGCATTGTAAACAATGAAACACTGAGAAAATAATAACAATAAAAGAAACAACAAAAACATAAAACCGAAAAAATTGAACCCAAAAAAAAAATGAAAACCGAATTAAGTGGAAAACGACTATAAGAGGGAAAACCGTATAAGTGGAAAACGACAAGAACCTAAAACAACATCAAACAAGAAAAACAACAAAAAGACAATGAAAAAAAAAAAAAACTAACGAAGCTAAGGGAAGATTAGTATCTACAAAAGACTAATGGCAGAAAAAAAAAACTTTTAAAAAAGAGGTGACGACTTCAAATTATAAATGAGTGATGTAAACAATGAACGTTGTCGTTTCATGTTATCAACGCCATCCGACGTCCTTCACCGCTGTGCAGGCAGGACCGAGCAAGAAGACAGCGTAAGCAATGATGATCGAAAATATATTCCAAATGAAAACTCAGTAAAAAACAATGTCACATAGTGGTCAGAAACATAATTAACGATAATATCATACCTGATTTTTTAAAGGTGTAAAATTCAAATCCGTCACAATTTAAGTTAATAAAACAAGTGATGTAGTAGTTACTCCGCCAAATGCATTCTAGTAACCTCAAGACCCTTTTGGTCAAAAGAGAATTTCATTATGATTAGCAAGTAGAAAACTTATTATTCCCTTATTTTAATAAAGGGTACAATGCCATGAATTCACAGGAAACTTATTATTAAATCTTTATGTTCCAACGACTACAGGAGGTCATCAAAACGCATAATAAGGTGTACGGAAGGACTTGAGTTTGAGAGGACGTGGCTTGGATCTAATCGAAAATAAAAATAAAAACTCTCTTCGTTTGAAACACAAACACACGATTTATTCTTAGAAGAAATCTGCCAAATCTCCAACATTGCAGAATTATTTCAACCTCCTCTGCTTGCTACTTAATTTCAAATAGAGATACTGTACGGAACACCCTTCCCGGTGACGCCGGGGTCTGAGAACGGCTTCAAAAGCTCATACGGCGCAACCCCAGCTCCATTTCTATTCCTCAATTCCATGTTAGCATTCCTCTCATCAATTAGCCCTTCGATCTCCTTCAACCTCCCGTTGAACTGCTCGAAAGCCGCTCTTATGAACGGATCTTCAATCCACGAGGGCTCCGACTTCTCCCCGAGATACTCCTCATCGGGCGAATGACTAGACAGCACATCCAAAATCGTCATCACTTTCGTCGCCTGGAGCCTCGTCGGCAGGCACTGCAAGAGCGTGCCTTCGGGCTTCTCCAAGAAGTACTTCCACTCTTCGGGTTTCGGGTCTTCTGTTGGCACATTGGTCCTTGCAATTGTGGCCCTGTTGGGGAAATAGCCTGCATAGTCATATTGTCCGAAGTTCACGGCTGCGTGGTGAGCAGATGTCACCCAAACCATTGTTATCACAATTTCTATCAGGTCTTCAGGGGTCTTCAAAACAGGCCACCATGGCTCATCCTTCTTGTCGGCGTGACCGACGGTTCTGATTTCTGTCCACCAAGCTTGGAGCTCTACATCGGACTCGACTTGGCTTGCGCTCGAGTAGTAGTGGTTGACATAGTTTGTGACCCACTGTTTGATGGCGTCCCAGATAAGGAGACCGTCGTTGGCAAAAGGGTAGTCTTCAATTGTTAGCTTTAGGCCGTGTGGAGCACTTGGGTCCTCGACAGCCAGTCCTCTGTAAGATAGCACAACAAGAACACAATATCACATAAGCTTTTTTGGTTTTTTTATTTAAAAAAAAAATTATTTTGACAAAATGCCTAATTTTGGAGAAATGTTGTTGTTTCTGAGTGTTACCTGCTGATGAGATCAGCAGGCAATCCCTCACGGTCGAATCGCCACTGCTTGGCATACGCATCGGAGCTGATCTGCATCGAATATTTGTCGGGAGAGAATGTGGACTCGATGATGCCACCCGCGTTGATTAGGAGTTGGCGTGCAAGAGCATTGATCTGCATTGTGTACCTAAAGTGTGGGCCCAGCAATCTAGCTATCGGGTGCATCGAACTCAGCTGCCTGTTTGTTGCTATAATGTAAGGTTCCGTGCAACAATGTGTTCTTAGCCTGAAAAATGTTTAATCAGATTCAATCTTATAAAAACTACCCAAAAAAAAAAAAAATTTAAATCAAAATCAAAATTTACAGAAATTAATATAGATATAGTAGCAAATATATATGTATATACCAGTGACTAACGAGCTGGTGAACGCCAGAATCATGAGAAAGAACATGAGCTTTGGCAATCCTCCAAAGCCAGACACCAGTGGCATCCCAGCAAGGCGTAAAGACTTGCTTCCACTGCGGTTTTCCGTCGATCGGAGGCCGAGTCAACTCAATGGCCAGAGGCCTCAGAGTACCTTGTGGGGTTAGGAAAAAGAGTGTCCGTGATGCGTACAGTGTTGTGTCGTCAAGTTGTCTTACTTGTCCACATACGGTAACAGCAGATCATGGTAATCCAACATGAACAGCTTCTTTTGTTTAGAGCCTGCACATTTTATTATTATTATTATTATTTTATTATTATTATTATTAATTTGTGTTATTACATTGAAAAAAAAATTGGGATGAGAAAAAAATGAAAAATACATATAATTATGAGATCTCTTTTATGGTACCTCGTCTAATGTCATGAAACCTCCTATCTCTTGCTCAACTATTTCAGTGGTGATCGCAGATTCCCGGGTCCATAGATACTTGGATCAAGGTTACTCTTTAAAGGCCATTCCTGCAAATTCAATTAAATAATATGTATTATGTGTTTGTATATATATTTGTGTAATGCTTAATGTTCTTTTAATCTTTCCAATTTGTCATCAAAGATCGATATATACAAACATACCGTAACCAACTGAATGCAATATGGATTGAGACCTGCGAGAGTCTGCCTACCAAATTCTTGATCCCTCAACCAAAAGAATTTGTCCCCTAAACAAAAAAACAATCGTGTTATTACACGATTACAAAATGAGATATATAGTACTAGGTTAAATTAATGTAATAATTTGTATTGATTAATGCAATTGCGCCTTACTGTCCATTGTTTCTGGGGGCTCAAATTGTAGAGCGTCATCGATGTCGGAAGCTGCCTTGACTAGTCGAGGCAGGGCATTTTTGAGAATTCCTTTCTTGTCACTATCCGGAGGAATCTTAATCCCTTCGTCGTAGAGGGTGTCGATGGCAGTGAAATGTGGGAAATCTTCTCCGATCAGTATCCCCTCCAGCGTCGGAACCAATGCGTGTAACGCCGAGTACAGCGTCTTTGCTCCAAAATTTACTGTCTTTACTTCTGAGAAGTCCTCGTCGCGGGGAACATAGAAAAGAAGTGCGTACCTAGACTCTGATTCCGGATCTGTATGCGCAACAAATTTTTTGTTACTAACAAAAAAAATGTTTTTTTTTTAATTTACATAATTGAGTCTAAAAGAAATATTTAATTAGTCTAATACCCATGCTACATGGTTAATAGAAAAATGATTTTCATCATTCTACTTCTTCTTAATCGGGTGTCTTCACTTAATATTTTATGATTTATTCATTTTTTTCCCCTTTAAAAAACACATATTTATCTTTTATATTTGGTAATATAAAGAGGAATATCTAGATCTCTTATTCATAATTTATAATAACTTATAAGAACAATGTTAAGAGGCAATGATGGTATTAAGTTCCGCTTTGTTTCACGATCTAGAACTCATATTTTGTTAGTAGTTATTATAAGCCTTGATCGGGACTTGGGAGTTTATGTATGTATACCTGTCACACTAGGTGGACGGCCAGTCCGACAACGTCGGGGATAGGGGTGTTCATCGCCACCAAGAACAGGTCTTTTGTGGTCCGGGATGATATCAGGATTGCCGAGATCATTGTACACATCATAATCATAAATCCTATCATATCTCTTCCGTTCTCCTTGGCCATTCCCTCTCAAGCTAATCATGTCTTCTTGTCTCAGTCTCTTCAACCCACTTGGTGTTTCGGATGGTAAATATGACTGGTATTTCAAGACAAACAATCACCATATATAAATAACCATGTAGTTTATAAAAAGACATTAAAAGGTAACTAAAATTATATATATACTTATTAGGTATCGTCTATTATCTAGTAACCAGATAGATCTAGCAGTTATAACTTTTTATTTATAATCATAATGACTAGTTGATTCACATATTACTTTATGAAAAACATGATAATGATTATAACTATCAATCCAAAGAACATGTATCAGTGAAAAATTATTAGATTCAACTAGTTGTTATATTAACGTACCAAAAAGTTACAAATATCATTATATAAAAGTGTCGGATATGAGACTATAAATGTGTGTGTATATATATGTGTGTATAATTACCTTGTTGGTGAAGAAGACCCTCTTCTGTGGATTATCATACTTGGAATGAACCCAGGAGTTGCCAGCTGAAGAGAAGAGGGCCAACAGAGTTGGACAAGCCATGGAGGACAATGTCCTTGAAGAACATCTCGCTGCGGTGCTCATTCTGGACAAGAATGGCTCCAATCTCTCCAAAATCTTTTGGGACTTTCAAAATCCACTTCGTATTTCACATCTCCCAAATCCAGTAGGCTCGTTTTGTGTGGCATATGCTTTAATTGTGCTTTTCTCTTTTCCAGTTCTTCACCACAAAATTAACCATATGTCATATTTTCCATTAGATTAGATTATTGTATAAAAAAAATTTTAACAAAAAATTATTGCAATAACTTTTTTCTTGTAAATGATGTGTGACTTCCATTTATTAAAGTGAAAACATTTGCAGGTTTTCAAGTGAGAGATCGTATATATTCAAATCCCTCCCCTCCCTCGAGCCAATCTTAACTAGCTCTATCGGGGATATATATATATATTTTTTTGTATTCCATGCACCGGTAATTTTTATTATTTAATTCTAAAATCAATACAAAAACATGTTAAGAAAGTAAGAAAGAGGAAAACATGAGAAGCAATAAAGCAAATAACTTTCTGTATCCCGAAACTCAGATGAAAAAAAATGTTAAATATTTTTAACAGAAAACAATCGAGTAATCTTTTGAAGTTTTAGTTGTTGGATTAATATTTTAAGTCTTATCTATAAAAAAAATGCTTATTAAGTAAAAAAAATATAGGAAACTTTATCGTAAATTTTTCCTTTGAAGTAAGAAAAATCTATTAAACCCTCTCTTCTATTTGACATGAACAAAATAAATAAAATAATTTTTTTTTGTTAGATAATTTTTTTTTTTCCCTATTAAAGATGAAAGTTCAAGAGTTAAAAAAGAAAGGAAAAAAAATATTAACAACTTGGGTTGGGAAAAAACATAAAGAACTT